>OX411545.1:11286149-11936149 GCA_948146395.1 Fragum whitleyi
GCGAGGTACAATTGGAAAAATTGTTTGCACCGTTTGGTGATCCTGAACGTAGGCAGGTTTGTGATGATACAAAAGTCATATTTAGGCAATTTGAAACATATTTTTATTGTAAGAATAAAGTTCGGCTGAAATTAATGAAAGGACAACAAATGTTTTGCGAAAGTCATAGACTTAAAAGAAAGTATTTCTATCTCTAATTAGCGGTCGAGTCACTGACTAACATAATAAACTTTCCAGATACTCGCAGAAAGATATAGCTTTGAATATTTGTTTTTGATCGAGCCACCTTAAACCCGCGGAGAATTTCAAACTGACTAAAATATCGGTAATTTATATGTTTGATATCTACATCATATCGCATGATGATATCACTTTCAATGATCTTTGGGGTTTCCAATTTCACGCAAAACATTCCTCACTTCATACTTCTATGGGCGCACACGGTAAAAAATGTGACCCGTCACGCAAAAATGGACCATCCGTGTATTCTTTAAAAAAGAGATTGATTCTAGAACAGGTCAACCAGGGTCGAATTTCAAAAATTCTTTCATGGGAAGGTATATTGGTCATTCTAGATTCAGAAAATAAGCTCAGTGTGAAATGTGTCGACACTAGTCAGCCTACGCAGTCTGACTGGGGTCGACACTTTTTCTCACCAAACAGATGGTCGCTTTTCGCGTGACGGGTCATAAATTAAGAAAAGGGTTCACTTAAAATCATTGCTATTATTATACATATTATATATAATTCCTGATCTATTTTTTGTTTTGATAACTGCATTTAAGCAGATCTGCATTTAAGAGATGAAGAGCGTATTTTTTTGTATTTTTATTTCACGCAGGTTAAAAACTAAAAACCTAATTAGACTGTTTGAATGCGTAAAAGGGATTTTTGAATATGTGTGATTAGGTTTGTAGTTTCATTTTTCAAAGAAATAAAATGATATTATCTTCAGTTGTTATATTTTTAGCATTGGTAAGCAAAACATCGATTTCTCCTTCATGTAAAGAATTGTTCCGACGTATTCGTGCGTAAGCTTCCAAATAACCTCGTTGTCTGAATTATTTTCATTTAGGAATGTAATCAGAATGCACCGACTAAGGCTGAACTTACTAAAATTAAATTTTGATTTAATAATCTAAGTTGCCTCTTACTTAACTAGAACCTGCACGGTAATTCGATTTCGGTGGTGAAGTAAACTCGATATTAGAACATAAAAATACATATTTTGAAAATTAAAATGACTTTCGCCACACTGGAAAAGTATCGCAGACATTTCAGGCAAAGGACTGAAAGCATTGATTGCAATATACTTTAGGTCAGCAATTCTTTTGAAATCAAATTTAAAAACAATTGTAGTTTGTTAAGGCTAACAGGGAGTGTAGACTAAGATCAGACTGCACATATGTGCAGGCTGATCTATGTCTGTAAATCCTGACAAAACAGGAATATTCCTAGTTAAACATGACAAGGGTAAACATTATCAGGCGGCTTAAAGGCCAGAAAATTAACACAACTGGTTCTTTTTTAACTTGCGCGAGAGAAAGGTAATAGAATAAGTACCGCAATAGATCAAATGTAAGTGATAATCATGAATGATCAAACATCGCCGATAATCACCAATTATAATTCTGTTAATGAGGTACAAGTGAAAATTTATCCTTGCTACTTAGGTCAAATGCTTCTTGCGTTCGAGATGAGATCGTTTGCTCTAAATGTTTGAGAGATAGTACCCCCCCTTCCCCCCTGTGTACGTAGACTTACGTTCAAAGCGGGGTATCAGTTTCAATCGTTCGCAAGCCTGAAAACATGGATCGTTTGATGTAATATATGACTTTTTAATAAGAAGCTTTTCTTCACTGATGCTTTGGCTTTGATTCAGTTTTCATAATCCTTTTACAAATGGTTTGAAAAAAGAAGTACAAACGTAACAAGTCCACTTTGAGTCAAATACGGTCTGAAATTTTTGTTTGAATCGACAATTTTAGTCATGAGTTTTCCATACAGCCGTCGGGACCAGCGATTCTTAAAGGGAGTTTTATTATCCGATTTGTATATAGTTTTCTTTTTTTGTATAAGATCTTGTTAAATAGAATCCACAGAAATAATGAAATAATAAATAGATCAATCAATCAATCATTCAATTAATCAATGAACATACCAATCAATCAATCAGTCATGAAATTAGCAGTCAACTGAACAATCGATACGTGGATTGGTAGATAAATTTATCACTATTAAAGCTTCACAGTTTTTCTCAATTTTACGATCAGAAAATGATTTGTAGTAGCATTCAACTGAGTAGTACCTGATTTCTAAGCATCTTACGATTCTTTTCTGCGCAAGTCAAAATTAAAGTTGCTTCTACAGTAGTAACTAAATAAAACACTGCCATGCAACATTTCACTGGAATCATCTTCTACGATTCCAACAAGAAATTGCAAGGCAGAATCTAAAAATGAATGCCGTGTGTGAAAACACCAGGTACATTTTGTGATTTTGACTTACGATTTTTTTTTGTACGAAGTTTAGTAAAACAGGCACCGGGGCGAAGATCGAACCATTGACATTTCCGGTGACACCTGGCCCTTTTCTTACTTTAAGTTCAAACGGTGCCAAATGCTCCACTTCTTTCCAAATATAAAAACATAAAGGTTGTCAGTCCATTGACAATACCTCTCCGAAGATGAATATCTTTTTAACTCGCCGAGTCAAACATGAAATAAAACGATGCATTAATGAGCAGTAAATCAAACTTACCGATCCTAAAATACTGCCAGGGACGTCCTTTGACATCGTACATAAATCGGATGTAAGCTATACATGTGTGGCATACAATGTTAAGCAAGATCCCTGTCACCCCATCTGTAATGATCAAAGTAATGCTTTGTCAGATGGCTTTTTTTCAAAAACAGCACATGTTATTTTCTTATTTTATAACATTATTTGAATTTTAGTAATTGTTTACCAAAAGCGAGCTTTCGTTAACAATGACTCGTGATTATTCCACCATGAATCGTTTTTTCTCGCGCGCGTGAGTGTGTGTGCTGATTTTGTTTTGTTTTGTTTTGTTTCATGCATGCGTGCAAGGTAGTTGGCTACAGTTTAGAAAATTGTGAAATTGACAAGGTGAATGATTTTGAATGATTTTGGAGTGAAATTGATTGAGTGTGTGGAGTGAGCTTTAAGTGAAATTAAAGGTAGGTAATCCAACATTGCTAATTTTGTTCAAGATGTTCAAATTAGCGATATTAATTACACCCCCCTTTAATAAACATAACATAACATAACATTCTTTATTTCGACATTAAGCACATAGGCTCATAGTCACGACATAATAATACAAAAATGCATGAGAAGGAAATGACAAACATAGATATAGGTTCTATTCTGTTTATACGTCTTCGAGGACCAATTAGACACTTGATAGTTTTCAACAACTTATAAAATCCTTGAATAGGTAGATCCATAGATCTACGGCTTTTTTAAGCTGTAGTTACGATGTTTTGATAATTCATCAACGCTCAAATCAAAAAAGGGGAGCGGACGAAGGCATTCATCTTTTGTCACAGTCCACATATCGCCTTTATCCTATATATTCTTTGGTAGCCAGCCACCTTCTGAGTGCGCATAAATTTCAAAATCTTACTTACGTCTATACCCTTGAAAGAATCGTACCCGGACATCGAGAATTCTTCCGAGTGAAATTTAAAGTGAACTTTATCCAGTACTACTTTTAAAGAGAATAGCTTTTGAAAAGGGGCCACAGAAAAATGGTAGTTTAACTTTTTAAGTAGTTATAAAGAGGTGGTCACTAAGGCACACTGACCTGAAGAAGCCCTACCTTGTTTCCTCTTAAGGTAGTGGACCCGTAATAGTTTCGCAAAGCCTCAAAGGTAATGAACTTCAACGGTGTTAACCGAGGTTTCCTAATGATTTTCGTTAGGAAACCTCGGTTAACATTGTGAAAGATCATATGTTCCAAAATGTTAAGGAACTAATTGTTAGGATGAATAAAAATCTGATTATTCCAACTCGGCTTTGCATGTGCTTTCATAGGAATGAACAACAAACGGTAATGAATGTTATATATATATTTTGTTAATTTGTAAAATATGTCGGTTATTGTAATTAAAGCATTTTTCCCACAGAGGTCGATTTCGGGTAAAAAAAAACAACAAGGTGTGCTAAATAAAAGCTACCAGTCTATGTTTTGTATAGCTTTCGGAATGCTTATTGGAGGTTAATTCGGAACTTTATTTCTTTCATCCAGTTGTATAAAAGTCAAAAGATAATCACAAGTTAAAAATATACCAGATATTATTATCTTGCAACCAGGTTTTTCGTTTACTGAATGGCTGAAAGAAACTTCCGGTCAAAATTTAACCAATGGTTATCTTTTATACAAACGGCTCCTGAAGTTTAACTTATCTGCCCTGTGTTCAGGATGTAAAAGCACTTCGCAAGCGCTTTGAGATGATACCCCGCTTTGCACGTGCACATACGTGCAAAGCGAGGTATCATTTTGAAAGCGCTTCGCTAACGTTGTCATCCTGAACGCAGGGCAGGTAACCTTGTTTGGGGTAACGAAAATGTAGAATTAGAATTTAAGAGGTCTTTGTCATAGTTCCCCAACAGAATGCCGTTTTACGATTTCCTTGAAGTTGCATGACAAATCTGGAAATCCGGAAAAGTAGTTAACCGGCTGTCTTTCAAATCTAAATGAAGGGACAGGCACAGGATGTCGTTTGCTTCTTTATTCCGACAGAGAGTCGTCAAAGTTCAGTTTTATTTCAAATGTGTTTCAATTAGTAGTTAAAGCACGCAGAATGTTTTAACACTGTCAAATAGGGTATAAAGTCAGTGTCTGCGCACGATGACACTGATTTCAATTGGAAAGTAAAATTCAAATTAGTGATGTAACATAATGTCTTTATAACCTATTCCAGGAGGGAATCATCAAACTTCCGGTTTAAGCTATTTTTCTGTTTATGTACTTTTAATGCGTTTCATTTACACTTCATTGCACGCAACCAATTTTAAGATTCATGTAAAGTGTTTGAGACCCAATTTTAAGGGCATTCATTTGCCAAGAATAAGCAGTATGTCCAGGAATATTATATATCAAAACGAGGCTATTTATAAGCACAAGCAATTAAACAACATAAGACCGCCATAGCTATAGCGGTATAGCAAAAACATTGTGGAAAAGGGTCATTTTGTACAGAACAAGCAACTGCATGACTGTTGGATAAAAATGGCTCATATTTTAACAAAGTACAGTCTTGAGTACTACCCAGGTACTACTGCAACCGTTGGTATAAAACTCTGGCCCAAAACGTAGTAATGCAAGCAATTTATTTTGACTTATTTCATAAACACGTATGTCATATATGCCATTCTAATTTTTTTAACGTGAATATCTATGGTGTGTTTTCACAACATAAATGGACATTAATAGTTCATATACCTGTTAGGTTGCAATATATAGGTAGATTACGAGTGGTGAGCCGTGAAATCTACTTTTAACTGTTAAATTTCCGTGCTAATCTTTCAATATAGATAAAACAGACATAACAAAGATACAAATTACCTTTCAAATGATACTTAGTGCTTATCTTAGATCTTAAGGTTTACTCATATACATATGGTAATGGACTCAACGCCTAGGTCAGAGCTCAGTTTTGAAAATACACCTATATCAATTTCTATTCCACAAAATGATAGATATATACTAATTTATTACTGATCGTTGAATTCAAAAAACTATATTTTGAAATAAATCACAGAAAATATTGCACAATATTAAGGTAACATTTATTTTAAAAACAGACCAAACCGGTTTGACAAGTATGTTGACAAAATAAGTGGAAATAGACTGTTTCAAAAGAGCCTTTTGAGAGGTGAGTTTTATATCAAAGGTTGTAGAATTACCTAGTAGGAACATTTGTCTATATTCTTATCAAATTAAGGGAAATTTTATCCAGCCGTATTGAAGTTGTTTGTTTTGAACAATGGTTGGGGGCTCTAATGTTGTGCAACTGCTTGTGCTCATCTAAAGCTTCAATTTGATATATTGTTTGGCTGGGTAAACTGTCATTCTTACAAAAAGAAGTAGCATTAAATTTGGTTCAAAAACTCTTTACGCGAAACTTAACATTAAAGTCAAACAAAAATTGATTATTCGATCAATATGAATATTATAATACGATGTCAATAACAGTATGATTGTCATAACCCAATAAAACGGTGTCAAAGTACGATCGAACGATGCTGGATTTACTAAAATACTCCCATATGATATTTTTGTATGATATCACATGGATATATTTAGAACAATGACGATGCGGTTTGTTTTTAGAAAGTTGCATTTCTATTAGAAGCATCGACAAAAACAAGACAAATAGAGGTTTTAAGATAAATATGATACGTACTTAGTGTATTGTATGAAAGTATATCTAACTCGGTTGTGAGGCAGAGCCTCGATAATTATCAATTCTCCCAACCTCGATAGATATCTTTTTATATATAACACACAGTACGTATTATATGTATTTATTTCACACCTAAACAATTTAGACCAATGACATCGCTTATTTTGCATCGCGTGAGAGTGAAATATCTAGATCCATATTGTACCACCAGAACGAGGCTACTGTGCAATACGGATTTTATTCCAAAACGAGGCAGCCTATATTGTACGATGAAAGTGAGGCAAGCTATATTGTACGATGAAAGCGAGGCTGCAGTCCCGAATATAGAAATCACGACTTTTCGCAGCCTTTTTAATGTATCAACCTTCTGCTAGGAGGTATTTAAATAAGTTTGATCTTGAGAAGATTCTTGATTTTTTCATTTGTTACATTGTTTAGCAAGTAAAAGAAGAATGCAAGTGACATGTTGTTTCTTGATTTTAGAATATCAGTTGATCACATGAAAACGTACATTTCAAGCGACGACGGGTAGTCAACCTGTTTTATGTTAATTACATATTATAATCAGTAAGCTCTTATCGACTTGACACATGAAATAAACATTTCACGTGGACTTCTATTTTGAGAACAAATGTTTGTTTCAATTTTATCATGTTCATAGTGAATTGCATTTGACGCCCTTAACCGGATCATTTTGGATATATTCCCTTTGTCTCTCTCAAATGTCGCGAATCGTTAATTGTAACACTTTCAGTGTATGGTGTGAAATAAAGATGTCATTTAAAATGATCGAGCACAATACTGAATTCATTGGATTCGTACCCTGCAGAACATGTCTATATTTTGACTCGGCTATCGCCTCGTCAAATATAGACTGATTCTGCAGGGTACTCATCCAATAGAATTCAGTATTGTACACGATCAAGTTAAATAACCTCTTAATATTGGTCAAAAAAAAAGATTGGTCTATGAACAATTGCATATCCAACATGAAAAAATACACAGACGAATTCAGCTTGGGCTAAGCATTCTCAAGACCAAAGATGCATTCTAATAATGCATAAACCATACTGTCTTAAAACGTCGTTAAATTCTGCAGACGTCGACCTTGTTTGACGTTAACGGCAGCGTACTATTATCGTCTGCATGCTCCGTAACTTTCATCCGTCCATAACTGTCTGTCAACTGTCACAATTAAATTGTAACGAATAAAATGCGAACTTTGATGACGATTTTACTGATTATATAATGGACCGACGATAAATCCGCTTGCATTTAGTTAAATGTATCATGAAACCAATGTTTTATTTTTCTTTTTTTTTTCTTTCTTTTCATCGAGGATAACACGTTAGAGACGTACTCTTCTTTCCATCGATGTCCTAATTTGTACTAGATCTTATCACGCACTATGAGATAGGGGGAGAGTGACAACGCATTCTAACCGCTGCTACTCAATTTTATAACTGGTTGGCCTGGGGCTCGATCTGTAAAGCGTCCTGGCCAACGATGCAATCCGCTTTCGGTGGAACTCGAGCATACAACCATCCGACTACGAGTCGAGGGCGTTAACCACCCGGCAAACGAGCAGGATAGTGAGCTACAATTTTGCAGAATTAAACGTTTAAAAATGGAATTGTGTACGATTAAACATACCCTTGATTCAATCGCCTGAATCTTACACATAGTCATTTAATCAAGCCAGCTATTTGACCATATATTTTCAAAGACAGATATAGCTTTTTTATTGCTTGTATATAAGCGACACTTTTCCTTTTCCACTATTTGTCTTCCACGCATAGGTTGATAATCGTAGACCTATGTGGTTGTTATGGTAGTATTAATTTGAGAAAAACCCGGAATCCGTTGTTAGGTGCTCCTGCCACCGCGACATAACTAAAAAAATATTGAAAGCGGCGTGAATTTTCATTGAAATAAAACAAAACAAACCCAATGCTATGAAGGTTTTGAGTTCTACTGGTTGATTAATTGAATGAGGTCGAGCCGATCTCCAGCGAAACATTCTTCCAATCTTTTATCATGGGATGCCAGAGGCGCGATGACAAGAAGCCTCAAATATACTTTCGATATTTTGTCTCCAGTGGGTGGGTAACCGAAATCCTAAGTGGGATTGCAGCTGGAGAATAGAAAGGATAAAATGGCATTTTAAGTTGGAAAAAATAGGAATCTATCGTCTATTGTTTCAGCCGCCGGGATGTGAATGAAAAAAAAAATACGGAAAAAGCGGCGGTAAAATCCATTCAAACAAATCAAATTGAATCGACGACAATGATCATAGTTCGGTGAAGGGTTAGAATTCTGCTGTCACAATATTACAGGTTGATTGATTGATTAAGGTCGAGCCGATCCCATTTAGTTCATTCAGTTAGGCAGTAAATCATTGAAAAAGGAACCGCCTTTTGTTCACACGGTTTCTTTCATGCTTTGTAATTAACTCTTTCTAATTAATATGTACGTATTCAGGGTTTGCTTTTTAAGACTGTTTTAATAGGCTCTCAGCTAACTTAGAAAGGAACTTAGGTCGGTCTTACTTTTAACATTACTTTCTGTCGGAAAGTCTTTGTGTTTATATCAAAGGCGATTGTTTCAATATCAAAATCTGTCATATAAATCATTAGATAAGGCCCCTGTAATGTATATGACTTCTAAGGAACAGTGGAAAGAAACAGAATATTAATAACTATCTAGAAGTTTCAGATATTCTTGTATCTTAACTAAAGCGAAAACATTCTTTGTTTACCCATGTCAGGATGCATCCGAAATTTTCCGTCTTTGGCAGAAGGTATAGACGAAGATCAGTCTGCACAATTGTGCAGTCTGATCTTTGTCTATACCACCTGGTTTTTTTTATTTATTTTTCAAACCGAAACATTTCATTAATCATGTGTTCACAATTAATTCTGACTCACATAAAATGTACATCTAGTACTTTAAGCTCTTTGAAACAAAAGTGTACTACTTCGATAATTAGACTCAAGACTCGGACGGGGCCCACCATAGAATCCCCGCTTCTTCATATGCATTCTCCTGCCCAAAATTGGTGCATGTCCCCCCCCCCCCCCCCCTTCGCGGTTTTCGTCGTAAGATGGTGCTATGAATTTGAAGCAACATATCTTTTGGTAGACTGGTAGCCGTCTCTTAAATAGAGATTCATTATTGAAAATATGAAATATAAAGTCAATAAAGCCTGTTTCTTTGAAGAGAAGTTAACTCAGTTTAAGGTCTGAATGGTTCAACTTTGTTATCTACCTTGTTATAAACTTCTAAAAACAGGGCCTGAATCCCATGCTAATCTTTTGGGGACTATCCGATCTCTTTGCGGAGACTTTTGGTTACTTCAAATGCTGAATTTCTACTGGCTACGGTCTCATTGCGATTTGCGCATTCGCACTTGGACACAGTAAGCCTCCACAAAGGGAACGTACGATTTAGGTTACCATGAGTCTTCGGTCACCGTACGGACCAAAGGGGTCCGAAATAACTCCCCACCACCATATATACTAATAATATTATTAGTATACATGGTGGTGGGGAGTTATTTCGGATCCCTTTGGTACGGACACCGTAAGCAATAAATAAGTTATAAAATGACCGACTTTGCGAGAGCGAAATAAACCTAGTGGAATAACTATGCAAATGAGCCAAGAACGTATAGCAATGTAATATTTCGAAGTGAAAGTGGCTGCATTTGATGATGTCAATTCGCAAACGGCTTTATATGTTTCGCGGTATAACTTGTACTAATAAATATATGAAATTTCATCGATTTATTGCGAAAATTCAGGTCATATTATAAAAAGAATAACAAATTTGAGCTCATAAAATACCGAATTGTTTAAATTCGTCATCTGAAAAAGTTAAAAAGAAAAAAAAAAAAAAACTCGGCGCAGTCTCGTTTTTATCTGTTTATAAATAACTAGTTTAAAAAATTAGGTATTCAACGACGACTCTTTCTATATCCTCTATATAATAATTACCATCTAAGCATAAGAAATGGAGTCGGTATTACGTGTCGAAGGTAAATAGGCGTGGTCAACGATTCTCTTATTCGATCCCATTCGGATCATCGTTCGGACTTTTCCGTAAACTGGAAAGTACCTCGGACGTAAGTGCAGTACTTTTTGGTCATTTTTTCGGTAATTCGGCTCCTAGTGGTACTTTGGTTAATATACTTGAAGAATTGTATATTCCTTTAATGTTTTCCGATCGTATTTGAAGATAATTTTGGCATATGCCTGGTATATTTGGTATATTCCTTTAATGTTTTCCAATCGTATTTGGAGATAATTTTGGCGCATGCCTGGTATATTTGGTATATTCCTTTAATGTTTTCCGATCGTATTTGGAGATAATTTTGGCGCATGCCTGGTATATTTGGTATATTCCTTTAATGTTTTCCGATCGTATTTGGAGATAATTTTGGCGCATGCCGGGTATATTTGGTATATTCCTTTAATGTTTTCCGATCGTATTTGCAGATAATTTTGGCATATGCCTGGTATATATGGTATATTCCTTTAATGTTTTCCGATCGTATTTGCAGATAATTTTGGCATGTTATAATTTAAAAGTAAAACGCAGTAAAACACTGCGTTTTCTTTTCAAATTATAATATGCCAAATTTCAACGTTACGTTGATTTTATTTTTCGCAATGTCATCCTCAGTTATGTTTGTAACGTCATATAAACCCTCGTGTGATATGACGCGCTTTCATGGCTGCGCCCTTATCATTCCTGATATCTATTCCGTAGAATCGCCGATGGTCCACTAGTGATTCGATCCGTAGCTGCTTTGTTTCTATTTTTACTGAGAAGCCATTTTTGTTCTTCGAGAGCGATTTCATACCTTGAGTATTTGATACATTTGAAAGAACCTGTCCCTACATTATAATTATACCAGGTGTTTGAATAACAATTCCTTGTCAAACGTTTCAAATAAATCTTCGTGATTCATTATGACTGAAATCCTTTTACCTACTTTGAAATTCTGGTGAGAGCAACAAATCGCAGAACATCTTGTTCACTTCCTCCAAAATCCTATATTAGGTGATGCAAATTCGAATGTAGCGATTTCTAAGCCTTTTATGTACATGTTTTTTTAGAATTTCATTCTATTTGTAGATTATATTATCAAATTAAACAAAAACCGAAGAAATGTGATTTAGATCTAATAAATATTCATACCATACGATAAACAAAACAATTCTCCTCTGAAGCTAGAGCAACTTGGGTTAAATTTCAAAAGCATTTTTGTAAGATATTTAAGAGTTTAAAGGAATAGTTGTTATTTTCAAGAACATATGAAACGAAAAGGAAAATCACTCTTTATGATTTATTTTTTAGAAACTTGCATTTCAGTTAGAAACATCGACGAAAACAAGACAAATATTAGTTATAAGATAAATATAATACGTACTCAGTGTATTGTATGAAAAAAATATCTAAATCGGTTGTGAGAATTGATAATTGGCTCGGCAGATCTTCGACAATAATCAATTCTCCCAACCTCGTTAGATATTTTTATTCATACAAAACACTAAGTACGTATTATATATAAAGCCCGCGTGAAATGTCTCAACCAAGTGTCGACAAGGACACGGGTTTGAAACTCTGATCAATTTACCCTTGTTACACCCTCAAAGATATTTCATGTCAAATCCAGTTTAGTAAGTTTGTCGACTAAACAAATTTTACCGAGAAGAAAACGTTATTTTTTACCCAAATCCATTTTTGTCATTTCAGAGAGACCTACAATGCGATGGCCATGGTAACAGAGTTGTCCTTGATATTGATCACAGTTGTCGGTCTTACGTCAGCAACTCACGCATTCTTCGATCTTCTCCGTGAGGCTGATTACGACATCAACAATGACCCCACATTCCATCGACGGGGAACCAACCGTCCAAATCCATCGGACGAACTTCCGGTTAGCGGACTTATAGAAAATCCAAGCACATTATTCGATCCACCTAAAGAGGAGTTAAATCATATCAAATTAAGAAGAATGTTAGGAAAGGATTTTGATCCCGAGTTTATGGGCATCGGACGCCCAATTATCACAGTATTTCAGCCAAATGGGACTGTTGAATTTAAAAAACGTAAAGGTAGACCAAAGGAAAGACGACCTGATTACGTAGAAGAAATTGGGAAACCTATTCGTTTTGGGACCCAGCTTAGACTTCCGGGTTTAAATGTGAATAAACGAACAAGGCGTAAAGTGAAGAAATATATTTGGAATTACACACATTGTCCCGTGGTTTACGTTTGGAAGGATTTAGGAGTCCGTTTTTGGCCACAATGGATTAAAGAGGGTCATTGTTATAATGGACGCTCTTGTTCCATTCCGCCGGGGATGTCGTGCAAACCCAAAGGTCACGAGACCAGGACTCTTTTCAGATGGCATTGTCCTCTAAATAAGAAAGGTCAAATCACGAAGTGTCGTTGGATTCGAATTCATTACCCGATCATCACAAAGTGTTCGTGCTCTTGCTAATTTGTGGTCGGCTTTTGCTGGCGACATAATCCACAGTGTTCATCAGTCCTTTATATCTTAAATATTTCCAACACGATTCAAGTCCTTTTGTATTTTTCTTAAATACTGTCCTCTGGAGAAAAAACTTGACAAATGAGCAACCCTTATTATACCGAAAGACTTTTTCTCCAAAAGTTTCTTTTGTCTGCTATAACGAATTGTCCTACACGTGAGTAGTATCACATTCTAAATGACGTCATAACGTTCGTTGTTATGGTATTGTAACCATATTGGCGTTTAACAAAGCTGTTGTTTATTTGGAAAGGGAATCTGTAACTCGATTTTGTTCAAGACACATAGGATGTGTCGCGAGATTTTAGTCGAGGAAAGCTGATCTTAATCGAGGTTAGAATAGAAACGTCATTAAGAGAGCCTTTGTGAGCTTAATGACTTTTGCATTCTAGACGAGGTGAAGATCAGCTGGTTTCAAACAAAATCGAGGAAAGGATACTTTCTTTCACATAAACAACCATTTTGTACGTTTAAACCAGTTTTTTACGCTCAAATGGTAGAATTACCAATAATACCCGCGTTTGATGACGTCATGATGACGACATCTAGAACGTGTTCTTACACATTTGTAAGACAAGGATATCCCTGATGCCTATTCATTATAGAAGACTAGGGTGACTTTTTGAGAAAACGGTAATCTTTACCTCTTCGATAATAGAACTAGGCTCGCCAATGCTCGCATAATAACATTTCTATTCTCGGCTTGTTCCAATTTGGCTTGCCTCAAACAAAATCTTATGATAGACGCCATATGACTTTTTACTTTAAAATTCAAAAATAGATATCAAAGGACCTGATGAGACTCGAAAGGAGATTTTTCCAAGTGTATAATACGGGTAATAAGACACGTTTACCAAACTGATCATTACATTTTGTAATATCCGCGGCCAAGGAGAAGTGCGTTGTTGTTGGTTATGTAAAGGGTGGAATACTACGCCATATTGTGACGTCATTTTGGAGCAATGCGCCATATTGTGACGCAATTTGGATTACCTCATTTTTGTTGTGATTTGTCTCTGGATTGAAAGTTTATTTATGTGATTTCTGAAAATACGGTAATTGCTTACAAGCGATGTTATAAGGATTTATCTGCAGTAGACATTGATCTTTGTAACGATGTTGCCACAAGTTTTATACTTCTAATAATGTTCTGTTGCAATTGTCAAATGAGCCTGTGCGTAAGATTTCTAACAATTTCAAATATGACCAAAGCAAAGACTCTGAATAGCCTGTGCCTCCACACAGTCTGACTAGAGTTTTCACTATGCCCTTAATATATAGAAAAGATCTCCAAGTACCTGTAGACCATCAGGTGAATTTATGTTTACAATTTGTGGCTTTCTACGTCTCTTAGTGTTTGCACCCCACGGACATGTTAAATTGTTGGAAATGTCGTGCACAGGCTCAAAAAGCAAAAGGTTTGCTATTATGAGAAGAAAAATAAGAAAACATCGCGTTAATGATATTATAGGATAAAACCTCTCATTTGTTTATTTTACAATTCACAAGTTTTGTAAGCAATACCTTAGGTGAGCGCTTTAGGACCAATGGTCCTCTTGTTTATATTAATACCTGATCTGCTGAAAAATAAAAGTAGTTTAGAGTACAAAGCACATACACGTAGTCAGATTGTAAATTTTGATGACATTGTGTCCGACATGTCTACGCCGTGCGTCTCAACCAATCCGTAAAATCATCTCAAGAATTGTTCAAACTTAAGTTATAAAGTAGCTTTGGTAAGCATTAGACCAGCTTTGTGTTTTTAATGGTCTGTACGTGTCCACTTCTTACTTCAGTTACTAACATCGCGAAATTAACATTCTATTCAATCAAAGCCACTCTGAATCGCTCACTCAGTGCTCCATTCATTCATTCCAAACACTCACTCAAACCATTCAAAAATGTTCAAAATCACTAAAATGCTAAGATCAACTACTACATTTTAAACAAAGTAAAGGGAGGTAATCCAATATCGCAAATTTTGTTCGATATGAACAAGATTAGCGATATTTACTACCCCCATTTAATAAAATTTAATAAAATTTACATACAAGTTCTATAAATAGCTTACAATTTCTTCGCGAACCAATTGGGCGCTTGAAAATTCAAATTAAAATATTGAAATCGATGTTTTTTTAAAACGATTTCTATTTTGAATGTAGTTGTTTGTCTTATCTTCTTAGTAATTTAAGAGCGTTTTTTGGAAAGCATGAGTGAGTGTTTGGAATGAATGAATGGAGCGCTGAGTGAGCGATTTAGAATGGTTTCTATCGTGGTGAATATAACTTTCACGATGCTTTTAACTGTATGGCTGTCATGAAACGAGCCTTTATTTGGCCTGAAATAAAATTTATGAAAAACATTTAATTTCAAGGGAGCCTGTAGACGCCTTATCAGATTCTGACAAATCGATGGCTCCGCGCGAAACAGTTGTAACTGCCTATATGTTCATAGGCAGTTACAACTGTTTCGCACTGAGCCATCGAAATGAGCCTGTGCGTGACGATTTTTAACACTTTGGAACAAGGACCATGCGTGTACATTGAACAGCTTCAACAATAAAACAGTGCAACAGCGAGGTTCGCTGTAGGCCTAAGTCGAAGTCGTACCTAGTCCTTATCTACCTACAAAGTGCAAAGCAAAGACTTTGGCCAGACTGTGCTAATGCATACACTAACCAAACTCTTTGCCTATCAAACATTAAAACTTGTTGGAAATGTCTAGCATGGGCTCAAATGAATTCGATAAATTGAAAAACATGGCGTTTATAGGTGTCTTTGATTAGTGAATCGATAGCCTATTTTTATCCACAACGTTGTTAAGTAAATTCCGTAAAGCGAGTCCATGTTTACAATTGAACAATTCTATATAAACAAAAAGAACCAAAAATGAATTCTTTCCATTGTTTGGGTCCTTTCAGATGGTGTCTTCATATTTTATGTTTCGCCAAATTTACCAGATTTTCATTGTCTCGGTGATAACTATCGTATGTGAACTTTGTTTAGAAACATACGATTTTTAAGGTGAAAGAAGACAATAGCGTTTTTTTGAGATAAGTGCACATATATTGGTATCTATGGAAACGTTGTGTTAGCGCGATCTCAATGGCGTATGTTTTTTTAACGTTCAATTTAGAATTTACGTTACCATGACGTCGTCACAATGACGGTTTCGCGCGTTTTTCACAAATGACCCTACGCATTTTTAATCGCTTACTCTGATCGTAGTTAAGGTGATTCAATTCAATGGAATACACCAAAATGAAGTTGAATGGATTTGGAACATTGACATGTAATAAGAACATTGTTATATTTAGAGATAGATACTCGAGATTGAATTAAAGTTATAAGTATATATTTATCACAAAAGTTTTAATATAGCATTTGCGTTTTAACCATTCGTTAAGCTTCATTTTGTATAGTTTTCGGATAAAAAAAGTCTTATATTAAATCGCACTGCTCACTGCGCATTTAACTGGGGTTAGGGTAGTTTGTAGAAAGCGCGCCAAATCGTCATTTTTTACGACGTCAAGGTAACGTAATTTCCAATTTAAAAATGGAAAAATATACGCCGTTGAGATCACACTAACTCTGGGTTTATATATACCAAAATTTATTCACTTATCTCGAAAAAACGCTATTGTCCTCTTCCACCTTAAGCGCTTAAATGACGTTACAAAGACAAGTTTTCTATGCCTTAATCTCAAAATCTCGAACAGTCTTAACAAAACATCCCGACGTCGTCCCGATTTCAAACTTTCTGATGAGGTGTGAAATACCTTGACAATTTTTCTGTTGTGTATTTCTGTAAATATTTATACGTTGTTTTCTTGTATATGATGTACACATGAACAGATGTGCGAAGTGATTTGTTGAATAAAACGTGTGAACAAAACTAAACTTATTAGTGAGATTATCATTTCTATTCAATGATCAGTTTTATCCATCACTCATTGAATGAACCCCTAACTTTGCTGTCAGTTCCTTCTGATGTGTTGTTCTTTAATTCTCTGTGTGTGTGTAAACAATTACTTTTGTAAAAACAAACACCATTGGATAAAGGTTGAAGACAGTTTAAGATAGGATTAAATCGTTTTCTCCATTTATGTTTAATTAATAAATGTACCTATTTCAAGTGTGTAAAAGAAATTTTCACAGCGTAACAACTCATATTCTAACAAATATTTTTCTAACAGGATTTTTCCTCTCTTTCCCATTCTTTGAATTTGCAGTGAAATTTCCGAATAACGGAAATTTTGTCGAGAAAATTCCTCCCCCCTTTTTTTACATTCATAATTTCTCTTTTCTCATTGAATTCAATATATCACTCTAGAATGCCATCAGGTTCGTTCACCATCAGTACTTTCAGTGCTTTGATTCTTATACAGTTTCCGCCTAACAAAATGCACGATTTTGTTACATATCCATCCGCCTTACATACATCCGAGGTCTGTTGCAGTTTACGGAAATGGCCGAGTGATGTTCCGAATGTTTGTCCATGGTGTCATTAGCAAACGATCCTCTTTTAAGAAAGTTATACATTTAGAGAAATTTCAAGTGACAAACTTCGATGGCTATTTCGTGTCAGAAATCAAAGAATTGAAGTAATTAACAATGTGGTTGCTTTATTTCTCGCACAAGCCAAAATGTTAAAATTATACCAATTTTGAAATCAGGGATTCCTTTCAAATTCTTCGCTTTCTTCATATTGTTTCAATCTCAGCCCGATTAGCCCAGTCGGTAAAGCACCGGACTCCAAATCAAGTGTCGGTCGATCGCGTGTGTCCGATTCCCGGGCTGGCACACTAACAAACTAATTGTCTTTGGGATGAGACGTTAAACCGATGCACCGTGATGATGCTACACGTTAAATATTGAAGATTATCCCCTTACTATTTTACTTATTCATTTCGACTACTCCCTATTTCAGATTCCAAAGGAAATACATGTACTCTTTTTTTTCAGCAAAAAACCAAGTGACCTTTTAGAAGTTAGTTCCAATGTACATTTACTTTAGACAGAACAATGTGTAGGATTTGTAGATTTTAAAATTTTGAAAACTGAGACCAACTTCTTATCGGTCGCTGCAATATTCCGTGTAAAACAAAGTTACAGGAATATAAATGAATGAAATGAAAGACAATTCAATTCCAAGGATTTCTCTTTAGAGGTAGGAGAAGACACTAACCCATCTTTGAAAAGCAAAAGTCTCGCTCTTTTATTCAAGAGATGGAGAGAGTAATTTTATGCCATTTAGGTATGAAACTAAAAACATGATCACACTATATGTATACACGAAGCGGATTCATACATGGGTGTGGTTAGATTTATAGCTCCATATCTCCATGAAATCAACTAATACGCTCTTCATATATTTTAACTTATTATAACGTAGCTAAATTATAGAGATTCATCAACAAGGAAACAGATTTCTAATGAGACTTCTTTTTGTAGATGCTAACAAAATAGCTGCTTACTCAAAATTGTTTTCATTTAGGAATAAACTCATTTATTCAGCCATTCAGAATGAACCATAGACAAAACTAAAATTAAATGATATATTGGGAGAAATATTCAACATACAAGTCCTAAAGCATTCCTTCATGATGTAAGACAAAGATTGCTTATAAAATGTCTAAACTGTTGTTCACAAATTAAAGTTTAACAAAGAAAATATTGGATTTGATGGATTTTTATGCAATAGGCATACTCCGTAAATTCATTCCTGCCAGCTTAATATTAATCTTGAAATAATGAGGAGTGCCCAAGATTTCATGCGAGTAACACTGCTATTTTAAAATAATTTTGCAACGAAACTTGATTTTTATGTACACTCGGCTTTTGAAATTCAACGAAAAGTGGCACCAGAATCAAGTACATGCTTTTTGTAAGTGACAGATTGGAAGTTCGTTTCAGTTTAGGCAATAAATAAGTGCAGTTATTAAGGTAACATGTTTGATTGTAGACGTATTCGTCGGATCTTGGTTCAAAATCACAGACCTTTTTCACGTTGGCTTCGAACCGGAGAGTGTTTTCGAAACTCTATAAATCCTTTTCACTATTAAACTAGGCTATTTACCCTAAACAAGAGGACCATAATGGTCCTAGATCGCTCACCTGAGTCTCTTTGAACCCTAGGACATCACATCAATTAAAAAGGCAGATGTCAACAAGGAGATGATTTCTACATAAGATCAATCAAGTCCGTTTGACTTCTATATATGGACCAACCTTTTTATCAATTACATAAAGTTGCGTTTAAATGAAGGATTTCTATGTAGTAAAATATTAATTTCAGCTTAAAACCACTCCAAAAAATATTTTTTGGAAACAAAATGATTTTTAATAATGATTTTGCCTATCTAGATAATATTTTCGCATTTTCTGCTCTTAAACACGAGGGGTTGTGAGGGCTGTTTAGTTGTAAGATAATGTAAACAAATACTAAAAACACGTGGTTTTATACTAAACATTTGGCAGAGGAAATATCCATTATTTCATATTTGGAAAAGCTAATTAGTATATCTACGGTCAGGACATCTTTAACTTAAAAATAGTCCGTGATTTGTACCGTTATAGATTACTCGCCTGCTTATCTAGTTTTCCTCGTGAAAATTCCAACGACTTCGTAAAATAATCCTTTTTGATTGGTCTAAATAGGGGAATATGGGGTTAATCTCAGAATGGATAAAAACTATTATCAATCATCTGGTCAAACAGTTTTTTAACAAATACAGAATACACTCAGATTTGATAACCCAAGGAAGTAGAAAAAATCTACCAAATAAATTTTACAAAAAATACTCGATTTTTTACTAGAACGACTTGCCAAGACTCATACATTTTTGACTCGGCCCCTATCCAAATCAGAGCTATTTTTGGATAGGCATATCGCCGTTCCGTTTATTACAGACACTAGTAGGTATGAAAGGCAGAAAGTTAACATGTAGACGGACGGACAAAATCATTATTTCACCTTCAAAAATTCTGAAAAACAAAATTCTTCATAGTATTAGATGGAAAATATGATATGAGAAGAAAAATTACGCTTCATTAATTCGATTCTGAGATTTTCGGCGAAATGTTGGTCCATAAAGATGTCAAACGGACTATACCATGGATTTTTTTCAGCAAAGAGCAAAAAGGATATACCTTGACACAGCCCTTATATAAACGTATGGGGCATGTAACTAAAAAACTTGATGAAATTCAATTAAATGAAACTAGTAACAAAAGTTCTTGCCTTCTGGTTTCACAGATCAAGTTTTTTTAAGATTTCCTCCTTGGTGTCTATGTGAAATAGGGGTAGGGCCCAGAGCCCGAATACGAACCAAGGGTTATGATATGAACAAACTTGAAAGAGATCCACTAGATGATGCTACATACCAAACTATAAAGGCTCTCTATCTTCTGCTTTTAGAGAAGAGGATTTTTAAAAGACTTTTGCTCTTCGTTTCTATGTAAAAATGGGTGTGCCCGGGTGGAGCCCAGATATGACCCCAGGGTCTTGAATTGAACAAACTGGATAGAGATCCACTAGATGATGCTAAATAAAAAATATTAGAGCTGTCTGCATTCTAGTTTTAGAGAACAAGATTTTTGAAGATATTCGCATTTTGTTTCTATGTAAAAAGAGTTGAGCCCGGGTGGAGCCCAAATTTGACCACGGGGTCTTAAAATGAACAAACTTGGTAGAGGTCCACTAGATTATGCTACATACTAAATATGAAAGCTGTCTGCCTTCTTGTTTCAAAGCAGAAGATTTTTGAAATTTTCTTATTTTTACCCTTCGTGCTCAGCAGGTGAGCTTAAAAGGGTTGCGGCTGAGTGGTACCTAAATATGATCCCAGGGTCTTGATATGAACAAACTTGGTAGAGGTCCACTAGATTATGCTACATACCCAATTTGAAAGCTGTCTGCTTTCTGGTTTCAGAGAACAAGATTATTAAAGATTTTCGCTCTTTGATTCTATGTAAAAAGGGGTTTGCGCCCTGGTGAAGCCGAAATATGACCCCAGGGTCTTGATATGAACAATATTGGTAGAGGCCCACTAGATAATGCTACATACCAAATATGAAAGTGTCTGCCTTCTGGTTTCATAGAAGAAGGTTTTTGAAGATTTTCCTATGTTCGCCCTTTTTGTTAAAGGTTGTGGGAGAGTTAAAGGTGTATTTCATTAATTTGAACAACTTTGGTAGAGCTTGACCCAAGGAACATCCCTGCCAAGTTTCATCAAGATTGGTCCACCGGTTCAGGAGGAGAAGATGTTTAAAGGAATTGTGGACGACAGCCGACGGACGACTGCCATTGGACGATTACAAAAGATCACCTTGAGCTCTTCGTACTCAGGTGAGCTAAAAACGAAACAAATATTGTTTGACCCCTAAAATTTTCTGCCAAAAGTTATTGCCTCATTCAAAGCTTTATTACAGGTTCATATGAATCTCTTAAAAAAGATATGAATTAGACTATAAAAGGAGTCAATCAGCTCAATCAGATGTATTTTTTTACCGTCTATTAGTTTTAATGATTTGACCCCTTCAACAGAAATTTTGATCCCATGAAATTTACAATAATTGAGTGTATGTTTCCGGAATTTTAAAACCTAGTACATATATGTACTTTGAACCTAAGACTTCCTTCGAAGAATATTTTCTTATCATTATCGTTTTTATTTCAGCTTTATTTGAATCAACTTGACACTTTTTGACAACAAAGCAGACCAAGCTTAACTATAACATTATATTCAATGACCGTCAAAGATTGTAGAAACTACGTCTCAACTGTTAAGAGAGATAACTACTGAAATTTATTTCTCTACAAATTCGTTCATTGTTTCCCTTTATCCGCCATGCCAACATGTTTGGTAAAGTTTACCAAACTTTAATGGGGGGGGAGGCGACTGAAGCGTAACATCGCTGAAGTACAACAGACAGACAGACAGAATATTTTATCTTTTAGACTTTAAGAAAACATAAATATATTTCACTTATAGTGTATACAGTAATAGCCTAACAAATTTTAGTAAGCATTTTACGCCTTGTACTTCGACGCCAAGATGGAAAAATGAATTATTCTTGCGGGAGATGGCATCACGGTGGGGAATAACGTTGACCGATTTGAAAAAAAGTTTGAAGCAAAGAAGATGGAAAACGCCAGGACTGTGTTGCTGGATGTGTTAGATTTTCTAAAATGTTTACTTGGTCGTCCATAACTTTTTTATCAACAGATTTTTAAAATATCGGTCATATGCTGCAAATTCGGGATTTTTTCCATTATCTGCTTCAAACCGAGTTTATAATGGTCAAATATTGTCAGAGTTTTCGTGAATCGTGAATCATTGTTTGTTGATAGATTTATCCAAAGGTTTAATTTTGTTCTCAACTTTCACAGAATTATTGTTTTATCATTTGAGTTCTTAATTTTGAAAAAAAGTCATTGAGAATAAATAAAGGAATAATTAATAGTAATAATTAAAAAAAAAAGAAAAAAATACTGCATGGGAAAGGGGATCTTATGAAATTTAGATAAAAAAAATCCCCGTTCACACAATAAAGTCCACAGTTTCAAGAGCCGTTCTTTCCAAACTTGTACCCACTGAGTTTACCACATCAACATTTATTTCGTTTTTTTTTAAATAGTTCGGAACCTTCACCTGTCACATGAATATTCGAGGGCCATTCGAAAATTTTCCTAAAACCAGTGTGCATATCGTGTGGTGACATTCGATGCTTCAAATGGTGTGGCCTAAAATCATACTTGTAAGAAATCTCAAGCTTTACCCAAACTTTTCTTTTCCAGGCTTTATATGATGCTATTTCTCAAAGCATCCTAACATACGATATGTTGTAAATATTATTAATTGTGGCTTCAACTTTGACCATTGCGACTATTCGAACATATCATTTGGCGCCGACGCGCACGTCGGGCCCATTATAAGAGTTTATTTTGAGCCCGAAATCTTTGAAAGTTATCTCCTCCTGAACCACTGGGCTGATTTCAATGAAACTTTACCTGAATGTTCCTTGGATGACCCTTCTCAAAAATGTTCATGAAATTTCGATGAAACTTTACCAGAATGTTCTTCTGCTGAACGTTTTCATGGCCTTTTGTCCGTCGTGAGTGCGTGCGTCCGAGCGCCCGTCCGTTTACTTTTTCTTTAAACATCTTCTTCTCTGAAACCACGGGGTCGATTTCAATGACACTTTACCAGAATGCTCCGTGGATGACCCTTTCCAAAAACTGTTCATGAAATTTTGATTGGCCAATAAATATTGGCGTGGTAGGACGGGGCTTATTTTGAGCGAGGAATCTTTGAACAACATCTACTCCTTAATCTCTAAGCTAATTTCGATGAAACTTTACCAGAATGTTCCTTGGATGACCCTATTCAAAAATTGTACATGAAATTTTGATTTGCCAATAAATATGGGTGGGGCAGGGCGGGGCTTATTTTGAGCCCGAAATCTTTGAATGTTATCTCCTCCTGAACCACAGGTCCAGTTTCAATAAAACTTTACCAGAATGTTCCTCTGCTGAACGTTTGAAAAATTTGTTCTCCAAATTTAGTTTTTGCCGATTGATATGGGCGTGGCAAGTTTGGGCTTGAGTTCCTTCTGAATGAGTGTGACTTTCAGTACCTTTTATTTTCAATATCGCTCTTTCAAATCTTGAGATGTTGAAACCAGTGGAGCCATACAGACCCTCATGGGCTCCGTGTTTAAAGATAACTTAGCCTCAAAAATTGCCAATTTATTCGAAACAAAATTTAGATTACGCAAGATAAAAATGTAACTAAAAAGAGTATTTAAAGGATGATCTTTTCGTAGCGCTTACTAAGGAAGTAGTATTCAGGATAAAGCTGACAACACAAAGAAACTTTTATATATATTTTTTATTAATTATTATTATCATTATTTTCTTTAAAAAAACAAAAACAGAAGAAAAAAAACACACACAAAAAAACCAATAACATCCAGTTTTTAAACGAAGGAAAAGTAAGTCATGCTTTAAGATTACTTTGAAATAAACCATGCACTTATAATTATATATCATATTTACCATGGCCTAGCTTCCTTAAATGAAAGTTTACATCTGAAAAAGATGCCAAAGACTTCATCGGAGGTTCAAATCAACGACGGCGAGAGCGCGAGAGAGTGTAAACAAGCTTCTAAAAGTAGCCTCTCCATGGAGACAAAATCATCAGCTTATAGGAGGGCAGCGTTTTTGCCACTATGGGTCACAGGGATATATGATTAATCATATTTTTTAAAAAAATATCTTAAGGGCTAAATCATCATGTGCCGAATCCATGTGCTTTGGGTTACATGTACTAAATAGATTAAATGGTTCTCCCTTGGAAAATTTCCCTCTTACTACTTAAAATTCACTGCTCTCTCCGCCCCTCTCCTTCTCGTACTCTCTCTCTCCTTCTCTCTTTCTCTTCTTCTTCTTCTTCTTCTTCTTCTCTTTCTCTCTCTCTCTCTCTCTCTCTCTCTCTTTCTCTCTCTCTTTCTCTCTCTCTCTCTCTCTCTCTCTCTCTCTCTCTCTCTGCCTGTTACGATCACAGGCAGTTATTTCACAATCGGACTTTTCGACATACGGTTTGTCCTATTATGAAATAATTGAGCTTGTTGAAAACTCTTACATATATGGATTGAATTTTTCTCCGTCAAAAGAGAAATGTTTCATTCAAGGTCAAGGACAAATGTCGAAGGCAATTTTCCAAATTCAAGAATGGACATTTAAAACGACTTTTCACAATTATTCCCAGTGATGAGAGGTTCGGTGCCAAAGTAAAGGCCACGATGATGGTTAGAAAAATGCGGGCTCGACAGCAGTTTTCCTGGCAAAACTAACTGGTCAGGGATAGATACTAACACCATTCCACAGGCCCGAGACCTGTGGGTTTTAGGGAGGACCGTTGATGTTACCATGCTGCAGGTCCTTTAGGCCCGTTGTAAATCGCAGAGCTAAGTATTTTAAATTTGTGCAGTTTTGAAAAATATTTGCCTTTCGAATACTAAAATTTGCATTACCAAGTGGAAAGTATTGTAGATAAAGAAGAAATTGATTCTGACAGGGACTCTCAACATGGTGCAGTATATCTAGGGTCCGTGATTCTGATAAGCAATTTCTTCTTTTCCAACAATGTTTTCTTCTCTAATTCATCTCTTAAATTGCTACAAATCAAACATAGTTGTCATGCAGGGCATGTTTGATATTAGCGAGAACCTGTAATATTTATCATTTAGGGCTAACAGGTCCTTCAGACTGGTGGCAAAAAGTAGTTAGTGTCAAAGCCTGCTGGTCCTTTACTATCCCGTATGATTTATTTTACTCCACAGATATGGGAAAAATTGGTTCTTTCGACTGGTAGGCCTACGTGAAAAAAAAAAACATTTCATTTTCGGCGCCCAGACGTCCATGCGTTCTTCTTTTTTCCTGGGGATTATTGAGGACATAAAATGAAAAGGACACTGGTGTGCCACCAAAAATATTTGTAACTTTTACCACAAATTAAAGATAACGAGGAACCTAGTGTCTGCTACGGCGCCATTTTTGACAGAAGAAGAAACACTTTTAACCTTTAAGTGTAAATTAAATCAACTTTTGTTAGTTTGCCAATCAAACAGAAAAAAAAAATATTTGCTGTACCTACTAGTCCCCATATTTCCTACAGTTAAAGTATTAGACAACGTAGTTTGTAGCTTTTGAGTTATTCGCCCCCTAGTTATTTCGACTTAATCTTGAGTGTCCCCTATTCCAGGCCTTTTTCTAGGGTTAAGGGGAAAGGTGGCGGGTCCTTTTTGAAGGGGAAAAATTCACTGAGAGGGGAATTTTCATATCACATAGTAAATTATCAATCAAAAGTCATGACTTTTGTGTGTTTTTAACTATGATCAATGATCAAGGCATGTAATGTCATTTAGATGATTATTTTGGCTTAAACAAATTGTAGAAATCTGTTTCCATCATGATGGCAGGGTTTTCCCTTTACTTTTTATTTAGGGGGTCATTATGTCCACCTAAGTTCAGTATTTGGGGTAAATTGTTCATTTAGGGAGACACAAAAATTGTAAAGCAAATAAAATTGGAATATTTTCATTTGGATACAAAGCACACTTTCTACAACTGACTGTACATAATTAATGATGTATGTACAAGTACTAATAAGTTATTAAATTATTATTATTATTTGTAATTGAAAATCCCAAATTGTATTTACCTATTTTTTTTATCTTTAGAACTGAAGTAACCTTTTTTTTCATCATAAATTAAATTACTGTGTTAAAATACATGTTCATAACCTTTCTTTATGCCTTCTTGTTTTTCGTAATAATCAATTTTGAAACAGTTATAGGAACAGATGTAGGAACAGAGAAAGTGTCTCTGAATCAACTCAAATAACTATGTAAAAAAAAACACACACACACAAGAAAACAGCCATTTAAAAACAAACACAAACTTGGTAAATTAGGTCACTTTTTAGGATGAAAATTGATTGAAGAATATTTATTCTAATGTAATCAAAGGTCTTTATACCCAAATTAGTATATTCTTGCACTTATAGATTAGTTCTGTTGAATAAATCCAAAAATGGCGTATCTGAATTTTATGCCTGTCCGGTAACTGGTACAGTTTAGCTGGTGACGTACAGATTTTTCTGATACCTGTTTTTGTAAATTTTTTACTATTTAATGCAAAATTAGTAAGGTGCTTGTATTTTTTAGACCACAAAGAATTTTCTTTAATACTTTTCCCCTTGTAGTATTGATGTTTTGCTCCATAATCGTATTTTAAAAACTGCAGACGAGGGCTTGCCAAACATTACAGTCCCGGCAAAAAGCAACCCAAAAAGATGTCTTATGGCTTTAAAAGGCATTTTAACTGATTGGTTACTACTAATGAACGAGATTTATGGTTTGGAAATCAAGTTTTGCTCTTTTTGTATATGTCAGAATCAAAAATGGAATCAATGGCATCGAGATTGTGTCCCGGTGTTGCAGAAGATTTTTTTGTGTGTTTTTTTTTAAATGCGTAAAATTGCAGGATTTTGTTTGTCAGGGAAATGCATTTTGTGGAATTTTGGATAGGGGATTTTTTTTTCTGAAATAGGGGAAAAAAGTATATGTTTTCAAGAGGGGATTGGGGCCGAATTTCGGCCCCAAAATCAGCGTAAAAAAAGGCCTGTATTCGTGCAGGGTCCTGTATTCGATCATTTTGATGTTGGAGGATATTCTGTTGTCTCAATTTTCTTAGCAAGTTACAAATGGTTAGAAATCATTGTCAGAAAACTTTAATGCATAGCATCATTACTAGTGGATGATAAAAAAGTGCTAAACTTTCCAAATATAAGAATTTTTTCTGCCCTACTATTTTTTAATCAGCCATTTATAAAAAGAATCAGGCCCTTAAATTGAAATTGTTCTTGCTCAATTGGCATCATGTGATTGACTTGAAATAATGCTAGGTCAAATACTTATACAAACATTTTATTTAAAGTCAGTTTTTTACCGACCCAAATAGAATGAGGTCTCTTTGATTTTGTAAGGCAGTTTCAATATTGTGTGATTTGTAATTTTGATCTCAGGGTGAAAATTGCCATGGTGCTTGAATATGGGAGACTGATTTTAGACCTTTCTTGTTAGTGTGTGTACATGCAACCATCACACCCTGTCTTGTAATTATGTAACCAATCTATTTTTTTTTTCACATAAATAAATCACAATTAAGTTTATGCAACTTTTGGTGTAGTTTACAGGGAAATTTTGCATTTTTCAAGTGTGCCAGTGCAAATTTCATAACTCAATCTATATATACTGCCTGATTCCCCTTTCGGGTATTACTGGCAGGTGTGCGTCTGTGCTGGAATAAAAACTGTTAGTCAGTGGTTAGGGTGCCAAATTTTAAAAGTATTGTGAGTGTTAGAGGCTTGAGCTTAAGACTTGAATATGGGAGAAAACAGGCTAAATGTTTCAATGGCTCAGCGCAAAACAGTTGTTACTGCCTATATGTTTATAGATAGTTACATCTGTTTTGCACTGAGCCATTGGGTTGTTTAAACAGCCTTTAGATGTCCCTATTCAAGCAGTCTTTACTTGATAATTTTAATTTTAGACATGTTCTGGTTATTTAGCAAATTGTACCCTTGCCTCACAAAAAAAAGATGGATAAATAGTGACATGTTCATAGGATTGTATATGAATTTCTAAGTATGGGTGTAATGATAGATTGATATGTCGATGTATTGTGACAGTGACAGTCAGGATATTGATGTATCGATTGCAATTCCCTGACGCCAATAACTATTGCAATAGTTTGTCCTAATATCGATAATTTCGATAGTAAATATTCAAAGCTTACTTACACAGAATTTCAAAGTTTTCTTGGTCTCTTGTGTTAATCAAAAAGAAATAGGGAAAGAGAGAGAAAGAGATAATATTAGTTCCAATAATCCAAAATTAAGTCCTAGAGGCTATCTTGGGAATTTACAAAAAATAAACAGTTTACTGTTGTAAATGAGTAAAGCAACGAAGCAGTTTATTTTTTTTCGAGGAGGGAGAACGGGTGTTCAAAGGCGCTGACACCAGGTGTTCAGGTATTTTTGGGTCAGCTTCTGGACTTGGCACGCGATGCAGGCTTTTTAACCCTTGTGAGATGTCAAACCCATTCCATCTTAAGGATGAATTGATACGATTTGTTTGACTCAGTTGTCTGATTTTATTTGGGAAAACAGGATTTATTTTATTTTTTTCACCGCAGGTAGGACTTAATCCTTAAATATGCAGTCAATTTTGAAATTTCACATCTACCTCTTTTTAATTGAACAGTGTTGAGTTAGATTTCTTGATAATTTGTAATGAGAGCTTGATTTATTTCTCGTTGGTTTTTGTTTTCATTATTATGTAGATTACAGTTTTTTACAAGAGTTTGGATCGGCTGCAGTTACAATCTTTTAGCGACAAAGCGGCACCACGCTGGACTTTATAATCTTCGAAAACACAGATTTAAACAACATTCTGGGACTCTAATTCCAGTCTTCTCCGAGTGAAATCCCTGTTTGGCAGTCTTAAAAAGAATTGACATTTTAAAATGATTGTCTGGCTTTAGCTTTTTTCTCAAAATTTTAACACTTAACAAATCAGTAAGATTGGCGGCTTACTAAATCCGGCAATGATTCTCCCCTTGACGATGATAATTTATTCATTGTTTTCAAACACGAGCTTGATTAATTATCTATAGATGCAAAAAGTAATTATTCTATTATGTCCAGATTTATGGTTGAAATCGTCTGACATTGCTGCAGATTTCGAGATAATGAAAAATAAATTTTGAATTGCCCTTGTTGGGGACATTTCAGATTTGTAAAGGAAGGTGAAAGTGAAACATCAATGAAGAGAAGCACTTGTAAACTTTGTTACATACTATTTAATCATAGAGTAAACAAGTCAATTTTGAGAGAACCTGTTGATATTAACATATATGAAATAAATGAAAAACAGTTAACTGATAGTATTGTGATATATCGCCATAGATATCTGACGATAGTGATAGTATCACTATCAATACTACTATAATAAAACTATCATGTTAGTGATTTTCCAAGCCGATAGTCAGCCTTATTTCTAAGTGGGAAAAAAAGTTCCAATAAGGCAGTACATTAAAATTTTTGTGTTAATTTTACATTTAATGATTAAATCTTTTAACTATTAACTTTTCACTGTTAAAAAAAGAATTTAAAGAAAACAAACAACTGTAAACCTCCATTGTTCTTAAAAACAATTCAATCATTACTCAATAGCAAAGGCAAAGAAATTCACCCCCCCTCCTTATGAATCTTATCTTTGAACAGTAGATAAGATGGCAGCAATGCTTACAAGGTTTCCCTCACACTGTGCCCACTTTGTAAAGGATGATGATACACATTGTGCTGATTCTTTAGGTTGGAATTTCTTGCACACAGCACAGTTCATAAGGGTCAATTTCAGAATCAATATCTATGTCAGAGTCAGAGCGTGCTAGATTAAAACAAGATAGACCTGTTACAGGACTTTTATGTAGAACAGAAGACTTGGATGCAGCACAAGAATTTTTCAAGTTTTGAGTTTGAGGCTTTGCTTGTTGGTCTGTATGAGGGCGTACAGCTTACAATATAGTGTCACTGGTTAGTTCTTTGCCTGAGACATGTTTGCTAATAGTATTTCTAGATTTTTTTGATTTGGAAGTCATCTGTTTTTTGTCTCTAGATCAGCCTCAATTGAATCAAAGAAATCTGCTTGATCATCAACTAGAAAACCATCTACAGTAGATTCTGCTCTCTGGCTACAAAATGGTCACATCTTGTGGCTCATCAGTTGGCTCAAAGACTTCTGCGGGTAAACTACTTGATTTTGGAATGACATTTCGATTCAGGGGATAAATTCCAGTCCTCATGAAGCAATTTATGAGATTATTCACACTGAGGGCTTTTGGATAGACTTTGCAAGAAATTTCACAAATGTTATAAAATGTTATTGCCTCAATTGTATCTTATGACCTTGCAGCATTGAGCATGGTACAATTTTTGGAAGGGTCCATAGCATGCAACATGAAGGGTTGACATATGTGACTAGTGTGTGCTGGCAGGATGAACTTGATAATATTCTGATTCTTGGCCTATTCAGCTAAGGTAAGGTTAAAGAAACATGTGATCTGTGACCGTCAACTTCAAGTATCAAAAGTACAGGATGTGTATCTCTTGCTGGCACAAATTTGATCAAATGCTCTATCAAGTACTGTGTGGAAATATCCAAATTAGACCATCCACTGTCTGACATGGCAGCATCAGCTCTGGGAGTTTTTCCATGTTCAGTCTTTTTCCTTGGAAGACAAAGAATTGATGGAATAGCTGTTCCCCTTGCACTCACTAAACCACACCCTATTATGGTGACAGTCTGACCTTTACCTGAGGTTACTGCTTGTGTCAGACTGTCTTAATGTCTACACTTAAAATGACATGGGATCGTCTATGATCAATTGATACACTTTTTTCACCAATATTGAAGATCATGTGAGGCTTATCTGACAGTGCTCTCAATAAGCGGACGTTGACGTAATATACGTCCAGAAATTCAAAAATTATGTCCGGAAAATCAAACCCGGACGTAAAAAAACGTCCGAGATTCGAGGAAAACGTCCTATAATTTGACCCCGGACGTTTTACGAATTTACCTTATTAAGGATTTAACGTAAGCCTACATGTGCAAAAAATCGATAATCAGCGCAAGCATACACATTACAGCTGACCAAAACAAGCCATGTGTAACGTGCGGGGTATTAGATTGTTGCTATAACAACCAGTCTTTGATTACGCAATCTTGTCGGGTTAGCGACGCGTCATTACCGCTTCTGTCATTACCTTTCTTCGTCGGATACAGATCGCGTGGGTCCTTTGATAGGATTATTGAATCAAACAAAATTCAAGTCAGGGGAATATTCGTTATATCAAACCGATAAAATTTCGAAATATCGCTTCCTAAAAGTCTTAGAATAGATCTACGGGTAATTTATTCGAAGTGAAAAAGACGCTACCGGAAAACATTTACAAAAGGTCTGTCGACTGTCCTCGTTTAAATACCTTTAGAATCGGCATCTTCGGAGAACGCGGGGAAATCCCAATGACGTCATTTAAGTTGTCTGCAACATGTCTGACGAGAGATTTGAAATGACGAATTTACTACAGTCGAATCTGTGTACAGCAGCCAGTCAAGGGAGAGAGCCAAATTGGCTGCTGTACACAGATTGGCTGCTGTTCACAGTATCCTTAGAGCGGCCATTTTTGTCGTACCACTTTCGTTTAGCTCATTACCAGATCGCAAAACTTTAGACTTCTCCAAATTCTAAGCAATTCCAAAGTTTCATTTCAAGTGTTTGTCATTAAAAGAATTATACCATTTTCGTTTAGCCACAGTTTGGACCTGGGTACGACCTACATTGAACTTACTAGCAATAATCTCGGAAGATCATCCAGATTCAAGCATGCATATCACTTTCGCACGATCCTCTAGAGAGAGGAACTTACGTTAAGAGAGCGTCATTATGGCGAGAATTGATATCAAAAGCAGGTTTTCGTCCATTTTAAAGACCTCCAGAAATCAGTTTGCTAAATGTGTAAACAACCTGTAATGCTCAAGATCGTTTTATTTAAAGAGACCCAAAAACTGAGAAATTCCATATTAATTATCATCATTTTAGTAGATCAAATAAATAATAATGGCCAATTACACGTCATTTAATCGACAACACGGGATTAAATCGATAATTGGTTGTTTAAATCTTGTTACAATAAAGCCACTTCGGCTGTTTACTATAGTGGTGATTATCGATTTTTTCAAACACGACTAATTAAGTCGCGTGTTTTGTCAGATGACCGTTGTATAGGTGTGATATACAGTTGGAATTAGACCAATCAAGGTGCCTGCTGGCCGCATTTCAGGAGATCACGCTATTCACAGTGCAATTAACGAAGGAATTTGCACGGGGGGAAATCGAGTGGCTGCTGTCCGCAGATTGGCCGCTGTTCATAGTTGGCCGCTCACACAGATTTGACTGTATTTGGATTATTCTGTGTAAGTTTTATTAGGTTTAGAACTTTTATTGGCACACTACCTAGAACGTTGGTGTCCTGTCAACTCGGCCTGTTAAAAACTCGGCCCGCGTAAAACTCGGCCTGTCAACTCGGCCTGTATATAACTTATATAGTGTTTAGCCTAGTAAACAGATAAAGATGTACACTTATTGTATATTTAATAAATGTGTGCAATGTACTTAAAGGAGGTGCAAATTCACTAAAATCTACTGTCTTCATATCGAATACGCATGTCACCTTCTTTTGTGCAAAGGAAAAATTAATTCAAAAAATGAATTTGAATGAAAGGTGAATTAAGTATATATTTATATCTATTTTATCTCATATTTACACAAATGCCATATTATAGTAAAATAAGATTATTATTATTATTATTATTAAAAACCTTTTTAACAAGTGATTATTAATCTGAAAAAGCACATGAGTTCCCCAAAATATTTACATTGCATCAACATACATGTACCTATATAATATATAAACAGGCCGAGTCAACGGGCCGAGTTGACGGGCCGAGTAATTCACAGGCCGAATTGACTGTGAACCAGAACGTTCGCCACCTTTGGGACGACTTGCCGAGGAAAATTAAAGCTGCATTAATTTCCGTAATCGCCGGATACCAAAACATCGTAACTAAAATTTGAGTAAGCCGCATTTCCTAGGCCCACCGCACAAGATACATCTAAGGACCGATTCCGAATAGAAACTCCACATTTTGTCATATTAGTTTACATAATTTATTCAGTGAAAATAATAAAAGGTGATTGTGAAACCAAAGCTCGTACCTACAGCTATAAGTCAAAGCTACAAGTTTTAAGGCTTGGAAGTCGTTTATCCTTAGAGATCCAACTAGAATCATGGACTTCAAGCAAAAATTTAACTTATATTTAACATGGAAATGAGCATTTACAAAATGTGCAAAAAAATGATGGGGGGGGATTCCTTTCTTCGAAAAAAAAATTCCTGAAATTCCAACATGGAATTACGAAAATTCCTGATTTTGGCCCTTATTGAGAGCACTGATTATCAATGATGTCATTTTTAGTAAGACACCTCTCCAGGTTGTCAAAGTACTCATTTATTACATTGTCCTTTGCCATTTTTGCCCTAACTTATTCCAATCCCCCTGGGTTTAGTTAAGAAAATCTCTGGCCACTTCTTCTTGAAACCCCTCATCCAACTCATGGTCAGTTGTGTGTCCTAAGATCTTAATCCAAGCTGAATGACATATGTAGAAGCCACATCTACACGCTCTTGTTGTGTACGAGGGTGGATCAAATGATACGTGGACTTTTCCTATAACTTTGGAATTTCCCGACGGAAATTAATGAAACTTTGTACACGTCTCAAACCATTTAATGCTGACATATTACCAATTTTACAAGAGTCTGCTATAACTATGACGTAAAAATTCCAACATTTGATAAACCTGGGTAGGTGCCACTGGCGCAACCCATTTTGTAACGTTACTTCCTAGTGTTACTACCCGTAATTGTCCCCTCAATTTGGACCAAACTCTTCAAAACTTCGCCTATTTACATGTTGACGTTATGTGTAAGGATATTTAAAATTTAAGCATAATCCATTTGCTATATACGCAGTCAAAGTCAGTAAGCTAAGGGCACGTGTAAATTTTTGAACTTCAAAATGACGGCACCGGCGCAGTCGAGACAACCGGACAATATTAAAGTTCTACTGGACCTATGAAAAACCTAATCGGGAGGTTAAAATGAAAAAAATATGCTAAAAGATCTTCAAATGTAAGCAGATACATTCTTTTTAAATGATTTAAAAACTTTTTTTTTAAGAATGGAGAGCGTTTCTGAAGGATGCCACTCGGAAAATGGAAAACGTCTCCTCGATGTTTGATCTGTAATTGTCACAGAACAACATCAGTTCAGTATCGTTTAGACACATTACACATTTAAGTTCGTCATTTTGTCGCCTTTTCGATCAGATGGATATGAAAATAGTACCTATCAAATGGATAGGCGTTGCAAAAAAATGTGTTTATTGTTGAGCTGAGTATTTTCTAAAGCACTGACTTTCGACGGAACCTATCAATACCATAGCGTCATATTGACGTCGTTACCGTGCGCCGTTACCAAATGACTACATATTTTAGAATGGTTGCTACAGGTGACCAACTAGTTGGATTTCACCCAAATTTACACGACAAAAAGAAAAATACCGCAATTTAATAACAATGCAGTTTTCTCTTCAAAGTCTGTGAAACAAAAAATTCGGCAGCACTAGTCTACGTGATTTTTTATTCACCCTCGTATATCCATATCCCAGGACAGCCATAGTCTTAAAGTGGTCAACAATTTTTGCCTCTTTGTATTGGTAAAAAATTGGCAGCTTCCCCATTACACTAGTTTCAGGATCAACTTTTAACAAATACCCTGTCTCTGAGTCTCCAGGACCTAATAGACCTTTGACGCCTTTAACACAGGCTTCTTTCACCCTTCTGTAGGCGGCTGTCCTTGCGGTAGGGTAGTCAGTGATTGGGAAAGAATATTTTTCAAACCGACAATGTCCCTTCCTCATAGAAAATCTATGTGACATTATGAAAACTAATGTGACGGTTATAAAGTAGTAGATTGCTCTAATCCTAACAACAAAATTCAATGTTACAAGGGCCCACTCCTCGACTAAAACAATGTCATATTTGAGATTTCAATGTTACTATGACACATGGCACAGGCCTTTCCCAGTCACTGGGGAGTATAGCAGATATTTCTTGTGATATGGCCTTGGGTTTGCCTGTGAAATAGAAAATTTCGACTCAAAAGTTTTCACCCAAACATAAGGAACCAGGTCTCTATAAAATCATGAAAAAAATTCTTGGCCTTATAATTAGACATTCCAATGAGGTCATGTGATCATTCATCCATGCATGAAAGTGTAAACAAAGTGGGATTATTTTCTACAAAGATTTAATCTAGAAATATGGTTTGTTTCCATGGTTAATATTTTTAGCTCACCTGAGCACGAAGTGCTCAAGGTGAGCTATTGGGATCGTAGAATGTCCGTCGTCCGTCGTCAGTCGTGCGTCGTCCGTCGTGCGTCGTCCGTCGTCCACAATTTCTTTAAACATCTTCTCCTCCTAAACCAGGTGGCCAATCTTGATGAAATTTGGCAGGGATGTTCCTTGGGTCAAGCTCTACCAAAGTTGTTCAAATAAATGAAATCCACCCTTAACTTTCCCTTTACCCTTAAAAAAAAGGGTGAAAATATGAAAATCTTTAAAAATCTTCTTCTCTGAAACCAGAAGGCAGACAGCTTTAATATTTGGTATGTAGCATCATCTAGTGGACCTCTACCAAGTTTGTTCATATCAAGACCCTGGGGTCATAATTGGGCTTTGCCCGGGCCCAACCCTTTTTACATAGAATCAAAGAGCGAAAATCTTTAAAAATCTTCTTCTCTGTAACCAGATGGAAGACAGCTTAAATATTTGGTGTGTATCATCACCTAGTGGGCCTCTACCAAGTTTGTTCATAACAAGACCCTTGGGTCATAGTTGGGCTTTGCACAGGTGCATCCCTTAACCTCTTATGAGCATGAAGGGTAAAAAAATGAAAATCTTCAAAAATCTTCTTCTCTGAAACCAGAAGGCAGACAGCTTTCATATTTGGTATGTAGCATCATCTAGTGGACCTCTACCAAGTTTGTTCATATCAAGACCCTGGGGTCATGTTTGGGCTTTGCTGGGCCCAACCCTTTTTACATAGAATCAAAGAGCGAAAATGTTTAAAAATCTTCTTCTCTGTAACCAGATGGCAGACAGCTTTAATATTTGGTGTGTAGCATCACCTAGTGGGCCTCTACCAAGTTTGTTCATATCAAGACCCTTGGGTCATATTTGGGCTTTGCACAGGTGCATCCCTTTATCTCCTATGAGCACGAAGGGTAAAAAAATGAAAATCTTCAAAAATCTTCTTCTCTGAAACCAGAAGGCAGACAGCTTTCATATTTGGTATGTAGCATCATCTAGTGGACCTCTATCAAATTTGTTCATATCAAGACCCTAGGATCATATTTGGGCTCCACCTTGGCGCAACCCTTTTCACATAGAATCAAAGAGCGAAAATCTTTTAAAATCTTCTTTAATCTAAACCAGAGGGCACACTGCTTTCATTTTTGGTATGTAGCATCAACTTATGCACCTCTTACAAGTTTGTTCATATCAAGACCCTTGGGGTCACTTTTGGGGTCCACCTGGGTGCATCCCTTTTCACATAGAATCAAAGAGCAAAAAGGCATATCTGTCTTGCTCTTCGCTGAAAACGTTCCATGGTTTTGATCTTAGGCAATTATCTTCTTTTTGACATCTGTCTATCTATTTAATGTGATGTCCTAGGGGTCATAGAGACTCAGGTGAGCGATCTAGGACCATCTTGGTCCTCTTGTTGCATTAGTAAAATAGTTATTTTAACCTATTAGGGGGATATAGAAACTAAAATTACCCGCTTAAATTGCATTTTTGAGCTTCTTGTTTCTCTTTCCTAAGTCTGTAAATATGCAAATTACATGACGTCATAGCAGGTACTTGTGTACTTTGCTCCTGACGGCCAGGATGTAAACAAATATGACCGCAACCTTACATACTTGCGATTTTAGGACAGTAGGCGATATAAACACGTTATCAGCAAATGTTGGGTTATAGATGATAAAAAAGTGAAGAAAAGTTTAAAAAGGAATAATGAATTTATATGCCTTATTACACTGCAACTCCATTAAAACGCTGTGGTCGGGGTCCAAGAAATGAAACAGCGGAAGAAGTGGATGTATCTGCTATAACGCTGTACCCCCCCGCAGCCACAGACCCCCCCCCCTTCCCGGGGTGAACAATAACGTAACGCGGAAACGTAACAGACACAGGGTCAATATTGATAACAATATCGGATATCTAAATATACATGTACATATTTAGGACATCGTATTTTATATTTTTAAAACTCAGCAATGAATTGAAGAACAAACGCGGTTTATTACTTTGGTATTTTTAGCTCACCTGAGCACGAAGTGCTCAAGGTGAGCTTTTGGGGTTACTTGATGTCCGTCGTCTGTCGTCCGTTGTGCGTCGTGCGTCGTCAACATTTACCTTGTGGACACTCTAGAGGCCATATTTTAAGCCAAATCTACCTGAAAAATGGTCAAAATGATTATCTTGATAAAATCTCAGACAAGTTTGAAATTGGGTCAAGTGGGGTCAAAAACTAGGTCACAGGGTCAAATCTTAGAAAAACCTTGTGGACACTCTAGAGGCCATATTTTTAACCCAATCAACCTCAAAATTGGTCAGAATGTTTATCTTGATAAAATCTTAGACAAGTTTGAAATTGGGTCAAGTTGGGTCAAAAACTAGGTCATGGGGTCAAATCTTAGAAAAACCTTGTGGACACTCTAGAGGCCATATTTTTTGCTCAATCAACCTGAAAATTGGTCAGAATGTTATCTTGATAAAATCTCAGACAAGTTCGAAATTGGGTCAAGTGGGGTCAAAAACTAGGTCACAGGGTCAAATCTTAGAAAAACCTTATGGACACTCTAGAGGCCATATTTTTAACCCAATCATCCTGAAAATTGGTCAGAATAAATATCTTGATAAAATCTCGGACAAGTCCAAAATTGGGTCAAGTGGGGTCAAAAATAAGGTCACGGGGTCAATTCTTAGAAAAACCTTGTGGACAATCTAGAGGCCAAAGTTTTAGCCCAATCAACCTGAAAATTGGTCAGAATGAATATCTTGATGAAATCTCGGACAAGTTTTTAAATTGGGTCAAGTGGGGTCAAAAACTAGGTCAAGGGGGTCATTTCTTAGATAAACCTTGTGGGCACTCTAGAGGCCATATTTTTAGCCCAATCAACCTCAAAATTGGTCAGAATGGTCATCTTGATAAAATCTCGGACAAGTTCGAAATTGGGTCAAGTGGGGTCAAAAACTTGGTCACAGGGTCAAATCTTAGAAAAAACTTGTGGACACCCTAGAGGCCATATTTTTAGCCCAATCAACCTGAAAAATGGTCAAAATGATTATCTTGATAAAATCTCAGACAAGTTTGAAATTGGGTCAAGTGGGGTCAAAAACTAGGTCACAGGGTCAAATCTTAGAAAAACCTTGTGGACACTCTAGAGGCCATATTTTTAACCCAATCAACCTCAAAATTGGTCAGAATGTTTATCTTGATAAAATCTTAGACAAGTTTGAAATTGGGTCAAGTTGGGTCAAAAACTAGGTCATGGGGTCAAATCTTAGAAAAACCTTGTGGACACTCTAGAGGCCATATTTTAAGCCCAATCAACCTGAAAATTGGTCAGAATGTTATCTTGATAAAATCTCAGACAAGATGAAATTGGGTCAAGTGGGGTCAAAAACTAGGTCACAGGGTCAAATCTTAGAAAAACCTTATGGACACTCTAGAGGCCATATTTTTAACCCAATCATCCTGAAAATTGGTCAGAATAAATATCTTGATGAAATCTCTGACAAGTTCAAAATTGGGTCAAGTGGGGTCAAAAATAAGGTCACGGGGTCAATTCTTAGAAAAACCTTGTGGACAATCTAGAGGCCAAAGTTTTAGCCCAATCAACCTGAAAATTGGTCAGAATGAATATCTTGATGAAATCTCGGACAAGTTTTTAAATTGGGTCAAGTGGGGTCAAAAACTAGGTCAAGGGGGTCATTTCTTAGATAAACCTTGTGGGCACTCTAGAGGCCATATTTTTAGCCCAATCAACCTCAAAATTGGTCAGAATGGTCATCTTGATAAAATCTTGGACAAGTTCGAAATTGGGTCAAGAGGGGTCAAAAACTTGGTCACAGGGTCAAATCTTAGAAAAAACTTGTGGACACCCTAGAGGCCATATTTTTAGCCCAATCAACCTGAAAATTGGTCACAATGATTATCTTGATGAAATCTCGGACAAGTTGGAAATTGGGTCAAGTGGGGTCAAAAACTAGGTCACAGGGTCAAATCTTAGAAAAACCTTGTGGACATAATAGAGACCATATTTTAAGCCCAATCAACCTGAAAATTGGTCAGAATGAATATCTTGATGAAACCTCGGACAAGTTCTAAATTAGGTCAATTGGGGTCAAAAACTAGGTCACGGGGTCAAATCTTAGAAAAACCTTGTGGACACTCTAGAGGCCATATTTTAAGCCCAATCAACCTGAAAATTGGTCAGAATGTTATCTTGATAAAATCTCAGACAAGTTCGAAATTGGGTCAAGTGGGGTCAAAAACTAGGTCACAGGGTCAAATCTTAGAAAAACCTTATGGACACTCTAGAGGCCATATTTTTAACCCAATCATCCTGAAAATTGGTCAGAATAAATATCTTGATGAAATCTCTGACAAGTTCAAAATTGGGTCAAGTGGGGTCAAAAAATAAGGTCACGGGGTCAATTCTTAGAAAAACCTTGTGGACAATCTAGAGGCCAAAGTTTTAGCCCAATCAACCTGAAAATTGGTCAGAATGAATATCTTGATGAAATCATGAACAAGTTTTTAAATTGGGTCAAGTGGGGTCAAAAACTAGGTCAAGGGGGTCATTTCTTAGATAAACCTTGTGGGCACTCTAGAGGCCATATTTTTAGCCCAATCAACCTCAAAATTGGTCAGAATGGTCATCTTGATAAAATCTTGGACAAGTTCGAAATTGGGTCAAGAGGGGTCAAAAACTTGGTCACAGGGTCAAATCTTAGAAAAAACTTGTGGACACCCTAGAGGCCATATTTTTAGCCCAATCAACCTGAAAATTGGTCACAATGATTATCTTGATGAAATCTCGGACAAGTTGGAAATTGGGTCAAGTGGGGTCAAAAACTAGGTCACAGGGTCAAATCTTAGAAAAACCTTGTGGACATAATAGAGACCATATTTTAAGCCCAATCAACCTGAAAATTGGTCAGAATGAATATCTTGATGAAACCTCGGACAAGTTCTAAATTAGGTCAATTGGGGTCAAAAACTAGGTCACGGGGTCAAATCTTATAAAATTCTTGTGGACACTCCAGAGGCCATATATTAAGCCCAATCAACCTGAAAACTTGTCAGAATGATTATTTGATGTAATCTCGGACAAGTTCGAAATTGGGTCAAGTGGGGTCAAAAACTAGGTCACAGGGTCAAATCTTTGAAAAACTTTTTGGGCACTCTAGAGGCCATATTTTTAGCCCAATCAACCTGAAAATTGGACATAGTGAATAATTTGATGAGAACTTTGACAAATTTGAAATTTGGTCAAGTTAGGTGAAAACTAGGTCATGGGGTCAAATCTTAGAATAACTTTTTTAGATTGTTAATTCAGGTGAGTGATTAAGGGCCACTATGGCCCTCTTGTTTATTTCAAGATCATTTTGTTGTCCCTAATATAAACAAAACTATCTTTGATAATCGCAGACTCCTCTTAGTTCTCTAAATCCCGATTTCTAGGGCCTACCTGCCCGGCAGCTGAGAATAACCGATTACGACGATCTCAAAAAGGTAAAGATAGAAAAATCCATAAAGTTTCATTAGATCAATGAATTTCATAATTATCTACGCAATCAAAATAAACAATACCCTACGTCTGATCGAAACTATACCAAAGTAATTGAATCTCTCGGAGTGCAGGACCGCATTCTTTGATGAGCCAGAAAAAAATGCCGTAAATTCAATCAAATGAATTTGTAGCTACGACATTTGGATCACCGGTTTGCGGAGATAAGCTAATCTATTTAATACATCATCTTCACGAGTGAAATGATATCGAAAGCTTCTTCTCGAAAACTGTGTAAGTAAAACGTTCCTAAACCTTGGTTTGACAAGATGTTGAATCATGGCTTTGATTATCATATAGATCGTCAGGAAAGAAAGGCTAGACGAAAGCAAAGCGACGCGGTCACCATCAATTTCGCGCCATTCTATCAATCTATCTATCTATCTATCTATTTTATCTTTACCGCCTATGAAGGCGAACCCTTGATTTACAAGGTGGAACAACCTATCACCAAACCACCACCAAGGTCACGGTACATGCATAGTCCCACCACCATATATACATATGCAAACACATGACCTTTTTTTAGCTCACCTGAGCACGAAGTGCTCAAGGTGAGCTTTTGTGGTCGCATGATGTCCGGCGTCCGTCGTCCATCGTGTGTCGTTCATCGTGTGTCGTTCATCGTGCGTCGTCAACATTTACCTTGTAGACACTCTAGAGGCCATATTTTTTGCTCAATCAACCTGAAAATCGGTCAGAATGATTGTCTTGATGAAATCTCGGACAAATTCAAAATTGGGTCAAGTGGGGTCAAAAATGAGGTCACGGGGTCAAATATTAGAAAAACCGTGTAGACATTTTAGAAGCCATATTTTTTGCTCAATCAACCTGAAAATTGGTCAGAATGATTGTCTTGATGAAATCTCGGACAAATTCAAAATTGGGTCAAGTGGGGTCAAAAATGAGGTCACGAGGTCAAATCTTGGAAAAACCTTGTAGACACTCTAGAAGCCATATTTTTTGCTCAATCAACCTGAAAATTGGTCAGAATGATTGTCTTGATGAAATCTTGGACAAGTTCCAAATTGGGTCAAGTGGGGTCAAAAATGAGGTCACGAGGTCAAATATTAGAAAAACTGTGTAGACACTCTAGAAGCCATATTTTTTGCTCAATCAACCTTAAGATTGGTCAGAATGATTGTCTTGATGAAATCTTGGACAAGTTCAAAATTGGGTCAAGTGGGGTCAAAAATGAGGTCACGAGGTCAAATATTAGAAAAACCTTGTAGACACTCTAGAAGCCATATTTTTTGCTTAATCAACCCAAATATTGGTCAGAATGATTGTCTTGATAAAATCTTGGACAAATTCAAAATTGGGCCAAGTGAGGTCAAAAGTGAGGTCACAGGGTCAATTATTAGAAAAACCTTGTAGACACTCTTTAAGCCATATTTTTTGCTCAATCAACTTGAAATTTGATCAGAATGATTGTCTTGATGAAATCTCGGACAAGTTCAAATTGGGTCAAGTGGGATCAAAAATGAGGTCACGGTGTCAAATATTAGAAAAACTTTGTAGTCACTCTAGAAGCCATATTTTTTGCTCAATCAACCTGAAAATTGGTCAGAATGATTGTCTTGATAAAATCTCGGACAAGTTCCAAATTGGGTCAAGTGGGGTAAAAAATGAGGTCACGGGGTCAAATATTAGAAAAACATTGTAGACACTCTATAACCCATATTTTTTGCTCAATCAATCTGAAAATGGGTCAGAATGATTGTCTTGATGAAGTCTAGGTACAGTTTGAATTATGGTCAAATGGGAATAAAAATAAGGACACAGGTTCAAGTTTTAGAAAAACCTTGTAGACACTCACTCTTTAAGCCATAATTCTGCTCAATCAACTTGAAAATTGGTCAGAATGACTTTCTTGATGAACTTGGGTCAAGTGGGGTCACAAATGAGGTCACAGGGTCAAATCTTAGAAAATCCTTGTAGACACTCTAGAGGCCATAAGTTTTGCCCTATCATCCAGAGAATTAGCCAGATTGAAATTGTCTTCAAAAATCTGTCTGGTTTGAATTTTGGTCAAGTGTGGTTAAAAACTAGGTTAAGAGGTCAGATCTTTAGACTGTTAACTCAGGTGAGCGCTTTAGGGCCACTATGGCCCTCTTGTTTTTTTAACCCAACCCAGAATTTACCCCGCGCCCGAGAGAGAGGCAATGGATTCTAACCACTGCTACCCATTTACAGCTGGGTGGACTGAGGCAAATTGTCTATTAAGTCTCTTGCCTAAGGAAACACCTCGCCTTCACCAGGACTCGAACCCACGACCACCGGGTCCAGGGCTGAGTGCTCTACCACTTGAGCTATCGAGGCATTTTTAATTTCTTTGTTAGACGCTGGCAAGCGGGAAATGTAGGTTTATATATAGCTTCCTATTTAAAACTGAGTGAAGTTGTCTATTTAGTGAGAGATAGGAATCAACGATAAAAATTCATTTGGGCTTTGAATTTTAAAACATGACTATAATATGAATAAGTTTAATAAAAAAGAAACAAAATTTTATCATATATTTACAAAAAATGTACTATTTAAAAGAAAATTCAATGGGATCGACAAAGGGAGGTAATAAACCAATAAATTGGGTAAGGGGCAAGTCGCTTTTTGAAACGTTTGTCAACAGCGGTAAATGTTCGAGATTTGAGAATATAAAACGAGATTAGCTTATTTTGCTAAAACACGGCTTCTTCTGAAATTTATTAAATTAGATTTAATCGCCTGCGAGCTAGACTTTTCGGTGTCCAATTGTGTCCCTGCCGTCGACAAACCGCAGTTGGTAGCGCGCTGGCCTGTTAATATTGGGAGTCTGTGTTTCTCCCACGGCGGCACTCATTCTTTATGACTATAAGTCACTCACCCATGGGTTACTTATCGTAGACCTATGTGAGATAGCAGTTTGGGGTTAGGAAAGGATGTGATGGTTTTACTCGTGATCGAATTCGGTACTCCAGCGGTAGTGATATAACTATAGGCCTACGTCTGTCAGCAATCAAACTAGCCATTTCTCTCTGACCTGAGGCATTTATCGCCACCACTGCTCGGCAGGAGGTGTGACAAACAATTGTATTGATTTACCTGGCTTCGCTCAGTATCAATTTTTATCTCAGTGATTTCACCCTTCGATCTAAAATCGCGATCAAAACAGCGTTAACGGCGGATCAGGTAACATCGCCGCAGCATCCAAAAATGGTCGACCCCCCAAATTTCGGGAGCCAAGCGGACCCCGCGTTATAATGGATTCAGCGCTCTAACAGATTTCGTTATAATGGAGTTGCAGTGTATTTTTTTATCAGCCATTTTTAGAAAAATTTGAGGTCCTTGAATTTAAGGTGTTGTTGCAGGACCTTATTGGTTGAAACTACTTTAGAAATGATGTAAGGTTAAAGGGGGATAACACTTTAATTTTTCAAGTCTGTTTCAATAGTGTGTCTTTTGTGACTTTGAATTTGGGATGAATTTACCAAGGTGCTCGATAACGGAAGACTATTTCTGGACCTCAAAGTTAGTTGGATAGAGGCCTGTTCGTTAAGGGAAATTTAGTGGGTTTTCAGAAAAACTGGGAAATGTAAGTTTAGTAATAGAATATATTAAGTATGATTCATCAGTGCTCTCAATGAGCCGACGTCGACGTAATATACATCAAGAATTTCAGAAATAACGTCTGGAAAATCAGACCTGGATGTAAAAAGATATCAAGGATCAAGGAATATGTCTTGTAATTTGACCCTGAATGTTTTACAAATTTACCTTATATAAAAGGTTTAAAGTAAATCCACATGTGCAAAAATGATATTCAGCCCAAGCATACACATGTAGCTGGCCAAAACAAGTCATATGTAACATGCAGAGCAATTGACTGTCCCTTTAACAACCAGTCTATGATTACGCAATCTTGAGGGGTTAGCAACGCATCATTCATGCTTACTTCTGGTAATGGGCTAATTAATGAATTATAATCAATAATCATTTGGTTTGGGCTTCCGATTGTGATAATGGACTAAGGAATTTCATAATCGACTGATCAGTTTTTAGCACTAAATGAAAGCCACTATACATTATTTTTGAAACCAACATCAGTTTGATGGCTTTGCATGAAACAGTTGTAACTGCTTATATGTTTATAGGCAGTTACAACTGTTTCATGCTGAGCCATGAAGGAGGTAGAAAAATCTGCAGAAAGAGTCTTTAGGTCATAAGTTTTGACTAATTTTTCACATTCTCTGCTTTTAAGGATGATATTTAGAGGGCTGTATTAATTTCTATGAAAACAATTGTACAATCAATCTTTAGTTGATTTACCCTGCCAACTAAAAAGAATTATCGATTGTGATTTGAAACCAATTGCCCAACACAATTTCTGTCATTACCTTTCTTTATCGAAAGCAGGCTGCCCGGGGGTACTTCGATGTTGAATCAGAAGAAACTTAAATCAGTGGAATATTCAAAAGATCAAATGTAATTCATACAGCTCTGACTGATATAATTTCAAAACGTCGCCCTCTAAAGATTCAACAATAGATCTACTAGTAAATTCAAAATGAAAAAAGGCTTCTGGATAACATTTCTGAAAGCTGAATCTGCTGTCCTCATTTATAAACAGCATCTTTAGAGAACACAGGGATATCCCGATGACGTCATTTAAATTGTCTGTAACAACATGTCTGACAAGAGATTTGAAATGAAAAAAATCTCATGTCTTCAGTTTTTACTATTATTCTGCGTAAGATAAAACAAGGTAATATACAGACTGCCAGTACATTTATTTGCACTCTACCTAGAATATTCGCCACCCCTTAAAGGCATACGCGCGCAAATAATTTTGTCGACAAAATTTTTTGTTATTTTGAATATTTGTTTATTAAAATAGCTTGAGCAAAAATATGCAAAAAAATTTGGGGGTCACCGTATCCGCTTTTGAGAAATTGACCCTTGAAAAAACGCATTTCTATGCAATTTTTCACTGATTTTCGAGTGATTTTGTAGATCGATGTATAGTTCGATTAATGCCCGTTTTCTCTGAGATTAAATACTCTTTTGAAATAAAACTTTCTGAAACATTTTAAGAATGTAATTTCAGGTTCATTTTATGTATTTTTGTAAACTTTGCTAAAATTTTCGTCCATGAACCGATGAGATATAACGCGGGTGAGCGTAGTAAAAAATAAGTATTTTTTCGAGAATTTCGCGTTAATTTTTGTACTTAACCTTAAAAATAATCAAAACTGCTCGACAGTTTTCTTTTAAATTTAGCACACTTATAGTGCATTCAAATTCAATCTAGTTCGAACCAAAATAGTAATACGTCACCGTACTTTTTTAAGAGCAATACGCTTATTTCCCAGGCAACCGCAGCGATTCTAAACATCGACGTCGGAAATCAACGTTGACGACGTCGTTTTGTGTTTATACGCCTAAAGAACGCATCGCGCAATCTTGAACGTCGGTCGGTTTTTCGTTGCTTTATTGAAATGATTTTACAGACCTAGGCATCATAATTAAGCAAAAAATATCTACTTCTTCTTGTTCGACTCATAAAGACAGAGGCGCTTTGAACCTTAGGTAAAATGAAAAACAATGAGCGAAATGAGCGGAATGAACGAGTTTTGAATGAATAGACCTGTACATGTCTTCACATACCAATCAGAGACTTTTAAAATTCACGCTGGTCAATGAAATCAATGAATGATTGGAGTGCTCCGAAATTTGGAGCCACTGCGATCAATTGCGGAGAGTGATAAATGGTTTGGAGCTTTTTGATTGAGTCGGTTTGAATATCCACGAATGAAGCCCTACTAGTCCAGTCAATATAAGGTTCAACATCAAACTAATTGCAACAGAATTTATTTTATCATTAAAATGTTGTTAAAAGGTCACTCAATAATATGTTAAAAATCTACAAAAATCTATGAAGCGGTTTTATAGAAAAACATCATTGAACATTTGGGAAAAGGACATGCGTTTAGAGTACTCTTGAAACTTTGATTATTTTGATCAAGCTTTTCATGACATAGATGATCTGTGCACAAATTCACTATTTCCATGCATGTTTTGTCAAAATAATTGAAAATAAATAAAAGATATTATTTTTTTGTTTTCTTTTTTGTATAAGATTATAAATTTTTAGTCATATTGATATTTTGTGTATAATTTTATGATTTATTTTCAAGTACTTTGATCCAAAGCCTCCATATGACTCTGACTGTTTACTTCTACAACAAGAAGTACTTGGATTTTAACTTGGGCAATATCTCAAAAAGTATTTTAACTTATCTCATGAAACTTCATAAGAGGATAGATCTTATCAAGACGAAGTACAGTACACAAGAACCATAACTCTGTCCTATCAAATTTTTGAGTTACTGCCCTTTGTTGTTAAAATAAATGTGCTTTGATTTTATCTGGAGTGTATCTCTCAAAGTAGTATAATTATAGCTATTATCATGAAACATCATAATGTATCGATCTAATGAAGGGGAATCGCAGTGCATAAGAACCATAACTATATTTTCCATACTTTTTGAGTTATTCCCCTTTGTTATTTTTTCATACTGAAGAATATATCACTGAAAGAAGGTAGGCCTTTATGGGTATAATCATCAAATTTCATTAAAGAATAAATGTTATTCTGGGTAAGAGCAGTGCACAAGACGGTGACCCTACCAAACACTAAAGGGTTTACTTTCCTTTGTTGATTTTAGCTCACCTGAGCACGAAGTGCTTAAGGTGAGCTATTGAGATCATACAATGTCAGGCGTCCATAATCAGTCGTGTGTCGTCCGCAATTTCTTTTAACATCTTCTCCTCCTAAACCAGTGGGCCAATCTTGATGAAACTTGGCAGGGATGTCTCTTGGGTCAAGCTCTACCAAAGTTGTTCAAAAAAATGAAATCCACCCTTAACTTTCCCTTTACCCTCAACAAAAATAGTAAAAATAAGAAAATCTTCAAAAATCTTCTTCTCTGAAACCATAAGGCAGACAGTTTTCATATTTGGTATGTAGCATCATCTAGGAGACCTCTACCAAGTTTCTTCATATCAAGATCCTTGGGTCATATTTGGGCTCCACCCAGGCGCAACCTATTTTACATAGAATCAAAGAGCGAAAATCTTAAAAAAATCTTCTTTCCTTAAATCAAATGGCAGACAGCTTTCATATTTGGTATGTTTCATTACCTAGTCGGCCTCTACCAAGTTTGTTTATATTAAGACACTGGGGTCATATTTGGGCTTTGCCCGGGCGCATCCCTTTAAGCTCTTCTGAGCACGAAGGGTAAAAAGATGAAAATCTTTAAAAATCTTCTTCTCTAAAACCAGATGGCAGACAGCTTTCATATTTGGTAAGTAGCATCATCTAATGGACCTCTACCAAGTTTGCTCATATCAAGACCCTAGGATCATATTTGGGCTCCACCCGGGCGCAATTCTTTTTACATAGAATCAAAGAGCAAAAATCTTTTAAAATCTTATTTTCGGAAACCAGAGAGCACACAGTTTTCATATCTGGTATCTAGCATCATCTAGTGGCCCCTACCAAGTTTGTTCATATCAAGACTCTGGGGTCATATTTAGGTTCCACCTGGGCGCATCTGTTTTAGCTCATCTGAGCATGATGGGTGAAAATAGGAAAACCTTCAAAAATCTTCTTCTCCAACACCAGAAATAATACAGCTTTCATATTTAGTTTGTAGCATCATCTAGTGGACCTCTACTAACTTTGTTCATATCAAGACCCTGGGGTCACATTTGGGCTCCACCCGTGTGCATCCAATTCTATATAGAATCAAGGAGCTAGAATCAAGGAGGCATATCTGTCTTGCTCTTGGCTGAAAACATTCCATGGTCTTATGTATAAATTATCTTGTTTTTGACATCTGCCTATTTGATTAATGTGATGTCCCAGGGGTCAAAGAGACACAGTTGAGCGATCTATGACCATTATGGTCCTCTTGTTTAAACTTTATTTTTGAATGGAGCATATCACAAAAAGTAAAATATTGAAATATTAAGCAAATATTAAGCCTTGAAATTTCATAATGCTGATAGATTCTATCCAGAGAGGGAAGTAGTACTCAAGAATCATAACTATATTGTGCTTACTTTTGACTTATTGTCATTTTGTTGTTTTTCAGACATGATTTTAGTCCAGAGTAGATCTCTAAAAGTAAAACACTAAACAGCTAAGATCAGGATACTCAATGATCACAAGAACAATCATGAGAACAATAACTTTACCATATAAGTTATTGCCCTTTGTGTATTATTAGACTATCAGTAAATTAAAGAAGCATAGTTACAAACATATCTGAAAAGGTAAAAAGCAAATATGTAATGTACTACGCAAAAATCATTAATTATTTAACCATATTCATGTTATCAATTTAACTTAAAAATTGGCTATTTAAAGAGATATTCAACAATCTGAGAGCTAATTGTCTGAAATCATTCAAAGACATGTGTTTGTCATAAATGTCATTTAACATTGTGTGTTGGGCAAAAATCGTATTCTCACACTTAGCTGCAGATCATATTATAACAATGTTACTTAATGTCTTTCACTTTCATTTCAAGCACTCTTTTCATTTAGTAAAGTTTGGAGAGCATGTAATAAGAATTAGCAGATCAGTAAATGTCTATACTTTGAAGAAACCTTTATTTCTGCAATCCTCACTGTCACCTTGACTGTTAGAAAACAAATCAGTCTTGACGATATCGAAGGATTATCATTCAATCTTTATCTTGGCTGTTTTAGAACATAAAAGACAAGCTATTGTCATCACCTTGGTGTTGTTGTACTTTCATCAAAACTTTGTTACTTCTTAAAATATTGACTTGAAACTTTGCAATTATACCACAATGGGGACTTACTCTAAGACTGTTTTTTTTGCAGAATAATGTCCTTTTTTTTTGGACTATCCAGGCTCTTCAGTCGAGCGTTGGCATCCGCTGGTGCTCATGTTTAATTGCTTAGAATCAACAGAAAAACGAAATTTGTAAAATTATTTTAAGATATGAGTTTTATCATAACAAACTGTTTGCACAATTATATTGGGAGAAACTATAACTTGTCTACCACCTGAAGTGCTTAATGAGATTACTTCATCTCACTTTCATGTCAGGTAATTATTTGTTAATAAGCTTCTAATTAACTACAAGTCAAAGAGTGAAAAATAAGTTAAAAAAGATTTATAAACATTTCTAGGACATATTTGGGTAGCATATTGCATCGTGGCTGCCATCTCCACTTCCTTAAAAGGCATGCTCTATGTTGAAAAGGTGTCATTAATGAGATTTAAGATTATATCTAACTGCTACCAGAATTGGCCACGAAAAAAGATTTTAATACATAATTGTGCTTTAAAGACTTAATAATAGTATCTGACTCAAAAAAGTCAATTAAGTGATGTTTATTTTTTCCTTTTCCAAGAATTTTCAAAAAAATGACAACATGCTATTTGAATATTCATGTATACAGAACAATATTAGTTACTTTTTATAAAGATACTTTGTAGCCTTTAAATGAATAGATTTTAAAGTACACTAACAAATCTTGAATATTGTCATATTTCTTTTATCAAATATCTCTTTTACCACAATGTTTTTTCTTTCCCCCAGGATGTTTCCATACATGTAGCGATCTACCATTAAGAAGTTCCTGTTTGATTTTTGATATAGGACAATATTGGTAGCATGTTAAAAAATCGTCAAAACCTATTAAATAAACAGATTTTAGAATGTGCATTAACAAAATTTGACTGTTCATTATCAAATATCCCCATTTCAAAAAATGAAAGACTTTCGTTTCAAAATGTTTCAATAGAATACTGCATAATAGATCTTGTATGCATGATAGTGTGATACATGATACAAGATAGATGAGATTTTTTAAATGAATAGATATTTGAACGTTCACAAAAAACAACAACAACCACAAACACTAAATATTTTGATGATTTTTACCAAAATCTCCCTTTCCACAATGTTCATTGATTTGTTTTTTATCTTTTTAAAATCTCCTAAATGAGCAGATATGTACATGTGAATCTTTCTAAAGTAATATGAAAATAAAATATGACAAAAATGATTTAAAAGAAGTGGTGATCATGCCAAATGGAAATCCATATGTGCTGGAAACAAGTAACGATTTACAATCAAATGGCTAAAGTTCATATTTCAAATTGAGTGATAATCTATTTTCTATTTTATAGATTGATTTAAATTTTTGTATAATGGTTATCCAGATGAAAAACTGCAAAAAAATAGTAGGTTTTAATGTTTCCTAGAAAATACTATGCTATAAGTAGTGAAATTAGGACTTAAAATAAGTGGGTGGGGTAATTTCACATGCAATCAATCATTTCCAGACAGATAAAAATATCTAACAATCATGAAAACAGTATATTTTTGTTTTTAAAGACAACCTAAGTCATACTTAACATGAAATTATGTAAATTAGGGATTTTAAATTTTATTAAATATTGTTTTTCTAGCATTAAAGAAGGAAAATAGGAATTAAGTTCAGTCAGGAGATTTTACGGGGGTCAACTTTGGAATATTTTTTTCTTAATTTGCGCAACTTAGATTTTTGTAGATTTTTAAGGGTTGAAACTAGGCATATCACTGTATCAAAACATACTAATTTGATTTCTGTTGCAATTAGTTTGATGTTTGGTCATTTTTTAGCTCACCTGAGCACGAAGTGCTCAAGGTGAGCTTTTGTGGCTAGGTGGATGTCCGTCGTCCGTCGTTCGTCGTCCGTCGTGTGTCGTGTGTCGTGTGTCGTCCGTCGTGTGTCGTCAACATTTACCTTGTATGCACTCTAGAGGCCACATTTTTTGCCCAATCAACCTGAAATTTGGTCAGAATGATTGTCTTGATAAAATCTCGGACAAGTTCGAAATTGGGTCAAGTGGGGTCAAAAACTAGGTCACAGGGTCAAATCTTAGAAAAACCTTGTATGCACTCTAGAGGCCACATTTTTTGCCCAATCAATCTAAAATTTGGTCAGAATGAATGTCTTGATAAAATCTCGGACGAGTTCGAAATTGGGTCAAGTGGGGTCAAAAACTAGGTCACAGGGTCAAATCTTAGAAAAACCTTGTATGCACTCTAGAGGCCATATTTTTTGCCCAATCAACCTGAAATTTAGCCTGAATGATTGTTTTGATAAAATCTCGGACAACTTTGAAATTGGGTCAAGTGGGGTCAAAAACTAGGTCACAGGGTCAAATATTAGAAAAACCTTGTATGCACCCTAGAGGCCACATTTTTTGCCCAATCAACCTGAAAATTGGTCAGAATGATTGTCTTGATAAAATCTTGGACAAGTTTAAAATTAGGTCAAGTGGGGTCACAAACTTGGTCATGGGGTCAAATCTTAGAAAAACCTTGTATGCACCCTAGAGGCCACTTTTTTTGCTCAATCGACCTGAAATTTGGTCAAAATAATTGTGTTGATAAAATCTCGGACGAGTTCGAAATTTGGTCAAGTGGGGTCAAAAACTAGGTCACAGGGTCAAATCTTAGAAAAACCTTGTATGCACTCTAGAGGCCATATTTTTTTGCCCAATCAACCTGAAATTTAGCCTGAATGATTGTCTTGATAAAATCTCGGACAAGTTCGAAATTGGGTCAAGTGGGGTCAAAAACTAGGTCACAGGGTCAAATCTTAGAAAAACCTTGTATGCACTCTAGAAGCCATATTTATTGCCCAATCACCCCGAAATTTGGTCCGAATGATTGTCTTGATAAAATCTCAGACAAGTTTAAAATTGGGTCAAGTTGGGTCAAAAATGAGGTCACGGGGTCAAATATTAGAAAAACCTGGTAGACACTCTAGAAGCCAAATTTATTGCCCAATCAACCCGAAATTTGATCAGAATGATTGTCTTGATGAAATCTTGGACAAGTTCGAAATTGGGTCAAGTGGGGTCAAATATGAGGTCACAGGGTCAAATATTAGAAAAACCTTGTAGACACTCTAGAAGCCATATTTTTTGCCGGATCAACCTGAAAATTGGTCAGAATGATCATCTTGATGAAATCTAGGTCAAGTTTGAAATTGGGTCAAGTGGGATCAAAAATGAGGTCACAGGGTCATATCTTAGAAAAACCTTGTAATGAGTGTAGAGGCATCATTTTTTGCCCAATCGACCTGAAATTTGGTAAGAATTCATTATCCTTTCTAAATCTACTTTAAACAATTTTTGACAGTTCATTCAGGTGAGCGATTTAGGGCCACTATGGCCCTCTTGTTTGGACTTATTGACTGGACTATACGTTCAGTGATTCAGAATGATTGATTTGGGTCAATTTCAGATGGTCTAAATAACAGTAAGATGCGATCATCACACGGTTTACGAGTAGTGGAAACCTTGCGACTCGTCGAACATAATATTGGTTAGGCTAGCCTATAGATCCAAGTCTCAAATAATAAAAAATAATTAATAATAATAATAGTAATAATCATAATAATCATTATAATAATAATAATGATATATGAATAAACATCAAACAACAAAAGAAGTACATAGATCTTCAATTATACGCGTAGGCATGAAAACTGCCTAGGCTTATGAGTGTAGGGTTTCATTTCAAATTTCTAGTATCCGCTTACTCATTGATGAATGCATTAGATGTATATTTCAGAAAAGAATCGGCATATAGGTCTAATTTTAGCAGCATTTACCTCTAAAAGACACTGTGACGCTATCAATGTACGCATAAAGCTGTAACGGCGCGCCTTTTTGCCAGGCAACGTTCTGACGTCGTGTAGCAACTTTAATGACGTCAAGCTGGCGGGAAATTATCGGTTTCGTTTCACAACCATTTCCATCAATTTTAGAACAAACAGAGTGATGTCCCTTTATTTTTAAATATCGCCGCTATGCGGTGCATCATTTACGCGCGTTTGCCTTTAAAAGGCCCTTGGAATGACAGGGCCCAAAAAATAGAGCTGCATTATTTTCTGCAATATGGCTGGATATCAAAACATTGTAACTATGATTCTCGTAAGCCACATTTCCCAGGTTCACCTTGCAAGGTACTACTATGGATTGATTCCTAAGATTGACAGTTTTGCATATTAGTTTCGATTATTCAGTTAATGAAAGTAATAAAAGGTCATATTGTCCAACCAAAGCTCGCACCTACAGCTTAAAGTTAAAGCTATGATTTTTAACATGTGGATTCCTTTACTACCCAGAATGATGGACTTTGAAGCAAAAATGAAACTTATTTTTAGCAAAGAAACGAACCATTTACAAAATGTGCAGGAAAAGGAAGGTATGTGTTGCAGGGTATGCTTCCTCTCTTTGTGAATGAAAAAAAAAAAAATCCTGAAATTCAAACATGTAATTATAAAAATTCCTGATTTTGGCTGTTAATGAGAGCATTGATTCATGCACTTTTTGTAATGCTTTTAGTAATAAATGTCTTTTTAAGGATTTTATCAGTCATAGAAATTATAAATATGTTAATAAAGAAAATGAATTTTGAACCAACAAAATGTGATTTTACATGTGTAGTTCCAATTTCGGAACTGTTTCTGGACCATTCAAGTCAGTGTAATTATGTTCATACAAAAATAACACTACGTCACTAATCCAACTTTTCTTGACAGAAATATCACAATGAATTATCCTACTTTCAGTTTAGTTCAAAGGGAAAATTTTATAGGTTAAGGTTCTCAATTGTGGTAGACTACAGGCTGATTATTCTGATACCTACTCTATACATTTGTTCTTTTCAACCATTTTAATCATGTCACCTGGTGTGTTGTCATTCATTCATATGACAAACTTTAACCTTGTTTATATCTTTTTGTTATTAGTCCCCCACCGGTTACCGGTTGGGGGACTATAGGTTTGCTCGATTCCGTCCGTCTGTCCGTCCGTCCGTCTGTCCGTCTGTCTGTCCGTCTGTCCGTCTGTCCGTCACACTTTTGTCCGGGCTATATCTTCTAAACCATATGTGCTAGCAACTTCAAACTTGGTACACTTATAGATCTCATTGAGAAGAAGTGTCATGTTCAAGAACCGTTACTCTGCCACGCCCACTTTTTGAGGTATTGCCCTTTGTTGTTTTTACCCTTACATTCTTGTCCGGAACATATCTCTTAAACTATGTGTGCTAGCAACTTCAAACTTTGTACACTTATAGATCTCATTGAGGCGAAGTGTCATGTTCAAGAACCGTTACTCTGCCAGGCCCACTTTTTGAGTTATTGCCCTTTGTTGTTTTTACCCTTACATTCTTGTCCGGGACATATCTCCTAAACTATAAGTGCTAGCAACTTCAAACCTTGTACACTTATAGATCTCATTGAGGCGAAGTGTCATGTTCAAGATCCATAACTCTGCCCCACCCACTTTTTGAGTTATTGCCCTTTGTTGTTTTTACCCTTACATTCTTGTCCGGATCATATCTCTTAAACTATAAGTGCTAGCAACTTCAAACTATGTACACTTATATATCTCATTGAGGAGAAGTGTCATGTTCAAGAACTGTTACTCTGCCACGCCCATTTTTTGAGTTATTGCCCTTTGTTGTTTTTACCCTTACATTCTTGTCCGGAACATATCTCCTAAACTATGTGTGCTAGCAACTTGAAACTTTGTACACTTATAGATCTCATTGAGGGGAAGTGTCATGTTCAAGATCCATAACACTGCCCCACCCACTTTTTGAGTTATTGCCCTTTGTTGTTTTTACCCTTACATTCTTGTCCGGATCATATCTCTTAAACTATAAGTGCTAGCAACTTCAAACTATTTACACCTATATAATCTCATTGAGGAGAAGTGTCATGTTCAAGAACCGTTACTCTGCCACGCCCACTTTTTGAGTTATTGCCCTTTGTTGTTTTTACACTTACATTCTTGTCCAGAACATATCTCCTAAACTATGTGTGCTAGCAACTTCAAACATTGTACACTGATAGATCTCATTGAGGCGAAGTGTCATGTTCAAGATCCATAACTCTGCCCCACCCCCTTTTTGAGTTATTGCCCTTTGTTGTTTTTACCCTTACATTCTTGTCCGGATCATATCTCTTAGCCTATAATTGCTAGCAACTTCAAACTATGTACACTTATATATCTTATTGAGGACAAGTGTCATGTTCAAGAACTGTTATTCTGCCACGCCCACTTTTTGAGTTATTGCCCTTTGTTGTTTTTACCCTTACATTTTTGTCTGGATCATATCTCTTAAACCATAAGTGCTAGCAACTTCAAACTTTGTACACTGATAGATCTTATCGAGGACAAGTGTCATGTACAAGAACAGTTACTCTGCCATGTCCACTTTTTGAGTTATTGCCCTTTGTTGTTTTTAGTCTTACATTCTTGTCCGGATCATATCTCCTAAACTATAAGTGCTAGCAACTTTAAACTTTTACAGTTATAGATCTTGTAAGTAGGAGATATATTATAAGAGAGGATTTTTTGTTATCCGGTGGGGGACTCCTGTATTGCATCGCAATACGACATGCACTTGTTGAAGATATCTTCATGAAATTTGGCATGTGTGTTCTCCATCACAAGAGCTATCCAGACTATCAAGGGGATAAGTATTTTTTAGCTCCACTAGACGAAATTAAGCTGGTTCATCCAGCTGGCTATTGTCATGGCCCTTTGTTTGAAATTGTTGTGCATCTGTGCGAGCATGTGTGCGAGCTTAGTAACTTATTCTTTGATCACCTTCTTTTCTGAAACTACTGGTCTGAATTCAACCCAATTTAACAGGAATGATGCTAAAGACATGCCTTTTCAAAATTCTTCTTTAAATCCTAAGCAAGTTGATAACTTGGGGGGCCATAGGCTGTCAAACAAACCAAAAATTTGGCCTCTTATGGTGAAATAAAAAAATATCTCTGAAGCAACTGATCAGAATTCAACAACAGTTCACAGGAATGATGCTTTGGACATGCTCTTTCATATTCCTTCTTTAAATCATAATCAGCGATATGGGCTGTTGAGTCGCCCAAAATGGCCTCTTATGGTGAAATATGAAAAAAAATGTTCTTCTCAGAAACTACTGCTCAAAATTCAAGCAAATGTCACAGGAATGATGCTTAGGACATGCTCTTTCAAATTCCTTCTTTTAATCCTGATTGGGCTTATAACTTTGGTGCTACAGGCTGTCGAGTCACCAAAAATGGTCCCCATGAAATATAAGGACATGCTCTTTCAATTTCTTTCAATTTTACCTGATAACTTGATAACTTGGGAACTATGGGCTCTTGCATCATCAGAAAAGGGCCCCATACGGAAGAATATTAAATATTGTCTTCTGAAACTACAGTCAGAGTTCAACCAAACTAAACAGGAATGATGCTTGGCATATTCTCTTTCAGAGTCCCTCTTTAAATCCTGAATGGGATTGTACCTTGAGTGCCATCAGCTCTTGCATCACCCAAAAATGGCCCTATATGGTAAAATAAAAAAAACACCTTCTTCTCAGAAACTACAGGTTAGATTTCAACCAAATTTCACAGGAATGAACCTTAAGTATGCTCTCTTAGATTTCTTCCTGAAATTATGATTGAGGCAAGACATGGATGCTGTGGACTCAGCAAAAAAAGATGCCATATGACAAAAAATATGAAAAATATTTTTTTCTCTGAATTATTCATGGATGGAAATGATTAATGTCTGGTTTATTCTTTAGATATACCTCTATCTGATTTCTTTCTCAGTGATTATGTTGCTGTGTCCTAGTTAAGGGGGCCTTTGTGATGTAACATTTCTTATAACCACAACCTATACATTTATCTACGGATTTCAGGCGCGTAGCTAGCCTAAAAAGAATGTGGATTCAAAATAATCTAGGGGGTTCAGGGCCCCCCCCCCCAGAAAATAAAACTTTTAAATAAATGGTGCATTTTCGGGCCTCCGGAGAGCTTTCTTGACCAACGAAAATCCATTTATTCTAGCACTTTTACTTTTACTTTCCTTTTGTTTATTTCAACTAGTCTACATTTCACAGCAAGTCTTACTTGTGGCGTTTGCTAGCCGATTTAGGTATATGATCTATAAAGTATAACGCGGCTGCATTTCAAAATAATGTGGATTCAGCTGCGTATTCGCCTAAAGGCAGCTACGCGCCTGGATTTCATGATACTTTTATAAAATGTTACTATCATGAGACAATGCACTCATTAAATCTTTTGAAATGTTTTTCTGTGTAATAGATAAAAGGGACTTTTGTGTAAGATTGTTTGGTGACATATGATTGTTTTCATTTCATGCATTAACCAACCTTCGCAGTAGATGATCATCTTCTTACTAATAGAAAATGACTTAGCATAATACTTTTAATGCAAATAATGAATTTCTATAAACGTTAAAGGAATAAGTGCCAGTGGAGGGATACTGGCCCTCTTTTGGCAGACTTCTGGAAAGTTGAAAAATTTTGCCTGTCATTTGGTCAGGCATTTTTGAAAAAAAAGCCCGACCAAAAGAAACAAAACCTGAAAAAGATAAAAGAATTGTGTTTACGATTGTGATCATCTACGATAGGTTGTTTGTAAAAATCTTTACTATGAAGACATGTCATTTTGTTTTGAACAGGGTCATATTGGAGCCACGGGCAACCAGTTTTCCATTTTTCATGAAAGGACCGCTCTTTCGAATTAGCCTTGTAGTCCTTGGTCCTCTCTCTCCTTTTGTTGTCTGTCAGTTTGTGTTTAATGCCTGGCTGGGCACCGTTGTAAAAACGAAGAAACATTTTTAAATGACCTTGTCCTTCTTGTTAACCTTTAGATTTAAGAGAAATGTTGGCCGATTGGCCAAATAAAAAATAATAAGCCATTCCGATTCGTTCTTAAATCGGATCAAGGGGAGTAATCAATACCAGATTGAGGTCAGTTGTTACATTCGGCCGATCTCCAAGGCAATTGCTGTTGAAGGGCGCAGTAGCCATTCTGGGTAATCAGATTACGTTTCATTTATAGAAATTTATTTCTAAAAGTTGGAAATAACAACAACAACCAAGTTTGTACCTTTAATCAGATAAAACTCGTTCACGTGGAATTACTTTTCACTTTTTATTTTACACCTGGAAAAAAAATATTGTCGGACATTTGGACAGACAAGATATTTTTTTGCCTGTCCAGCATCTTTTTGCCGGTCAGGTCCGAAGGACTGGCTCATTTCCAGAAGTCTGCTTTGGCCTCTTGTTTTTAGAGTTATGCCACTTTTTTGACTTGGCACTATTCAGCACCTGCACCCAGTTTTGACTGTAGGAGGTGCTCTTGCTCTTGATTTTATGTCAGATTGACATCACCTGCAAATCTTAAGCTTTGGTGTTTTAGAATAAAAGTAGAGTTAATCATTTAATTTTAGTTGTGGTCATCAATATTCATGCATTCTGATTGGCTGAAAAGTTGGTTATATTCCCCAATGTAATAGTTTATAGTACACAGTTATTTTGTAAGCTTTGGCAAAAGGTAGTCCCGTAAAAAATCTGTTGTTTAACTGACAATACAGTCGTGACGCGTTAATCCGGGCACTTTGGTTTCCTTAAAGGGTGTCCGGAGCAACCGTTTTTCCGGATTAGCAAAAAGTAAACTTTGTGTTGTTGTTGTTGTTTCAGGATCTGGTGTGTCATGAGAACTACTGATACGTGAAAATCGGTGATATGCGAAGACAAAGAGAAAGTACCATACATCGTATTTTGAACATGTTTGTGAATTTAAAAAATGAATATTAAAAATGGTTAATAAATTACAAGTATTATTTTGTTGTTGTTTTGTCTATTTATTACCCTTTTTGACTCGATTATGACAACTTTTGAAAGAAATTGGCTTTGTAGCAACAAGCCATTTGAGGCCCTGAAAAAGGCCATTTACTCTGGGAAGGAATATTACTGGAAATGCTTATGGGCACCACTCTGGTTAATGATAATTTTCGAAAAAAAAATATATTTTTCGTTGTCAGAAAGCATTATGGCCCTGCCCTGCGTTCAGGAAGACAAAACGGTGCAAACTGTTTGCGAATTTCAGTATCCCGCTTTCCACGCAAGTCAACGTGTAAAATTCACAAACAGTTTTCACCGTTTTGTCTTCCTGAACGCAAGGCTGATAAGAGCCATATTTTAGATCAGAGACAATTTTGCAAGAATGTACTTTCGGTACTGGGGGTTTGACTTGATTCTATATGACAATGTTGAAAGAGTTTACTTTCAAGAATATTTTATAGACAATTTAAGGAAAGGCTTTCGGAGCTAGGTTTTGACAATTTCGTAAGAAATTTTTTTCTTTTTTTTGACAATTTTGCAAGGACGTACTTTCGGGACTAGGGCCGTTTGACTTTATTCTTTGTGACAATTAGGAAAGAGTTTGCTTTCAAGAATCGTTTGTGACCTTATAAATAAGGACCGCTTTTATAGACAATTTTGGGAAAGACTTTCGGGGCTAACTTCAACAATTTTGAAAGAATTATCTTTCATTTTTGTGACAATTTTGCAAGGACGTACTTTCAGGCTTTTTGGTTGTCCTGAAAAGGACTTTTTTGTTGGCTCGTGTGTCTCTGTTGCTCATCTGGAAAAAAAGTCGGTCATCTTTTTCTGTCGGCTTTCTTTAATGCTCTTCTCTTTCATCTGTTCTGACAATTTCCAGAGTGTCTGTAATGTGTTGTCGTTGGTCTCGCCGGCTGTTGTTTGATCAAAATACGAAATGACTGTTTGTAGACTTGATCTGGCTTCTTGTAGGGTAATGTCGGGACGGGGCGGGTCGTTTTCAGTGGTTTCTTCGTCGCAGTCATTCTCGTCGGTAGTTTTAGAAACTATGTTCAGGATAGCAGTGTCGTCGAGTGTTTCCCCTGTATCTTCAGTTGTGTCGATCTGTACATATTCTTCTGCTGTCAGGTTGTTTGAGTCGGGTGCTAGTTGGCGAATAAGGCGCTGAAGTTCTATCAGTGGAAGATCGTCTTCGTCTTGGTCTGTGTGTTGGTCAGCAGTTGGTAAAATATTGACGTGTCTGTAGCAGTTTTGGATGGTGGTAGGTGTAACGGAATCCCAGGCTATTTTCACCATATGTAGGGCTTGTCTGAGGTCGACGGTCTGGTCTTTGTTTTCTTCGGCGCAGTCGATGTAATGTTTCACCAGTTGTTTTCGGTAGTGGGCCTTAAACGCTTTGATGATTCCCGCATCCATGGGCTGAATATGGGCAGTAGTGTTCGGGGGAAGTTGGTGTAGTCTGACGTTCGTGAGTCAAAGATCGCCCTGAGAATGACTAGCTGCATTGTCAACAAGAAGGATGACACTGCGTCCAGCCAATCTCATCTGTCTGTCGAAGTCTTTCAACCAATCGGTGAATAGGTCAGCAGTCATCCAGGCCTTTTTGTTGTGTCGGTAATGAACGTAGGTCTGCGGATTGTAGGTCTTTCCAAAACACCTTGGTCGTTGTACTTTCGTGATGACGAATGGTTTTAGTTTATGGTCAAGAGTGGCGTTGGCTGTAAGTGCGACCGTTATTCTGTCCTTGGAAGCTTTTACCCCCCTTACGCTTGTCGTCGCCAGTGTGTGGTTCGGGCCAAGTCGGTAGAACAGTCCCGTCTCGTCGATGTTGTAGATGTCTTTCGGATCGTAGTCTGCGAGGATCCTCTGCAGACTAGATCGCCCCTCTTCAACGATAGTCTGGTCGGCGCTGTCAGCTTCCCCGTGGTAAAGTTTTCGTTTGATACCCCGTCGTGTCTTAAATCTCTGTAACCAGCCTCGTGAGTAGGAGAAGTCGGCGATTTCGAGTTGGCTGCCGAGAGTCTTTGCTTTCATAAGCATCATTTCGTCGTTGATTGCGGCATGGTGAGATGTCATGTCTGTAAACCAGAGGTAGACGGCATCCTCAAGCTCTTGATGTTTAGGTTTTCTGTGTCGGAGGAGGTTCGGCGAGTCGTCGGATAGGGCCAACCACTTGTCCCTGGCTTTCAGGATATCCCCGACAGTTGATTTACCGATGTCTAGGGACATGGACTTCGATGCGTACATTCGGATGTCTGAAATCGTTGCCTTGGGATGGTCTTCTTTGTACCGGCAAATTTCTCTTTTCATGGAAGCTGAAACTTCAACTCGTCGTCTTTTGGTCGTCCACGTAGTCATCTTTTTGTTGAGTGGTATCTTTGATAGGTTTGTAGAAATATGATTGGAAATGATAGTGATAAACAATTTTTCAATCAGTTTTATAATTACAGTTGAGTAGTTTTCTTTTTAGTAAAGATCGGTATAGTGAGTGAAAGTAAAATAGGTGTCGAAACACGTGGACAAAACCATACTTGACACGCTGTTATCTCGACGCGGGACCCTAATTAAGTCAAGATGTGTAAAGTGTGAAAACTGTCTGCATTTGATTTTTGCCACCTTTAATGTTTATCGGCACGCGTCAAGCAGTCAGTCAGATAAACTCGCTAATCCTGTGACAATAGGTCGGGACAGATAGAATTTATGACAGGTCTTAATTAGACCGACCAACCCTTGATCCGGATTACATAAACGTATTTGTACTGTTTTTTTATATTCCGTTCCAGATATTTTCATTCCGGTTCCGGAACGCGAATATCCGGATTAAAGTGTTATAGATTTGTGAATGAAAAACCCGTTCCCACGAAAAAATTTCCGGATCTCGAATATTCCGGATAAATGACGTCCGTATAAATGCGTCACGACTTTAGATTTGTGCTTCATGATATTGAATTATATGATATGAATATAATATTTGTAGATTTCATTGAGGTATGAAGCTGAAAACCTTATCACTCATGTATGAGTCAGTATCATATATTCATACAGTGTGATTAGGTTTTAGTTTTACACCTCAATGAAATCAACAAAATAGTATCTTCATCTCTAACTTATTTAAGATGTTTGCCGAAAACTTGTGTTTTTCCTTCACATGGGAGTGGTTTGCTATCAAGGGAGATAACGCTACTTCTATTTTTAGCTCATCTGAGCCAAATGTGCTCAAGGGAAGCTTTTAGGATCACCTGGTCTGTCATGGGTCATGTATTGTGCTTCCTGTGTTGTTAACTTTCTACAAGCTTCTTCTCCTTCCTGAACTGCTGGGCCACTTGAAATTTTGCTAGAATTTCCTTGAGTCTCTCTTTAAAAATTGTAAGTGAAATTTTGATTGACCCCCAAAATATTAGATGTGGCAGAGTGGAGCTTATTTTTACCCAAAAATCTTTAAACATCTTCTCCTCAGTAACTGATGGGGTAAATTTCAACCAAATTTGGCAGAAAATTAGTTCCTAAAGTGACCTTTTTAGCTCATGAAGCACAAAGTGCTCAATGCGAGCTATTCTTATTGTACAATGTCTGGTATCCGGCATGGGTTATCCACAATTTCTTTAAACATCTCCTAAATCAAGGGGCCAATCTTGATGAAACTTTGCAGGAATGTTCTTTTGGTCAAGCCTTATCAAATTTGTTGTTTCTTTTCTCTAGTTGCCAGGGCAACAAAAATGGAAAAAAAAGGGAAAATCTTCAAAAATCTTTTTCTCAGAAACCAGAAGACAATCAGCTTTTATATTTGGTATGTAGCATACCTCTACTTAGTTTGTTCATATGGCTCTGGGCTCAAATTTGGGCTCAGTCCAGTATGAAAATCTTTAGAAATCAGGTAAAGTGGGGTAAAAAATGAGGTCAAGGGGTCAAATGATAGAAAAACCTTGTTGACACTCTAGAGGACATTTTTTTACCAATCAACCAGAAAATTGGTCCGAATGATGTTCTTGATAAAATCTAGGTCAGGTTCAAAATTGGGTCAAGGGGTCAAATCCTGGAAAAAACGTGTAGTCATTAAAGAGACCATAATTTTTGCTCAATCAACAGCAAAATTGGTCAGAATGATTGTCTTGATAAAATCTCAGGGAAAGTGAGTGGTTAACTGGGGTCAAAAATGAGGTTAAGGGGTCCACTCTTAGAAAAACCTTGTAAACCTTATGTAGAACAACTTACTAGTATTATCTTTTAGCTCCGAGTTATTTAAATTTTAAGTTGGGGAAAAAAAATAACATGAGAATATTTTTAGCTCACCTGAGCACGAAGTGCTCAAGGTGAGCTTTTAGGGTTACTTGATGTCTGTGGTCCATTGTCCGTTGTGTGTCGTGCGTCGTCCATAGTCAACATTTACCTTGTGGACACTCTAGAGGCCATATTTTTTGCCCAATTAACCTGAAAATTTGTCAGAATGAAAACCTTGATGAAATCTCGGACAAGTTCGAAATTGGGTCAAGTGGGGTCAAAAACTAGGTCACAGGGTCAAATCTAAGAAAAACCTTGTGGACTCATTAGAGGCCATATTTTTTGCCCAATCAATCTGAAAATTGGTCAAAATGATTATCTTGATAAAATCTTTGACAAGTTCAAAATTGGGTCAAGTTGGGTCAAAAACTAGGTCACAGGGTCAAGTCTTAGAAAAACCTTGTGGACACCCTAAAGACAATATTTGTAGCCAAATCAACCTGAATATTGGTCAGAATGATTATCTTGATGAAATCTCGGACAAGTTTGAAAATGGGTCAAATGGGGTCAAAAACAAGATCACAGGGTCAAATCTTAGAAAAATCTTGTGGACACCCTACAGGCCATATTTTAATCCCAATCAACCTGAAAATTTGTCAGAATGATCATCTTGATGAAATCTTGGACAAGTTCAAAAATGGGTCAAGTTTAGTCAAAATCTAGGTCACATGGTCAAATCTTATGAAAAACCTTGTTGACTCTCTAGAGGCCATATTTTTAACCCAATCAATCTGAAAATTGGTTAGAATGATTATCTTGATGAAATCTTGGACAAGTTCGAAATTGGGTCAAGTGGGGTCAAAAACTAGGTCACAGGGTCAAAACTTAGAAAAACCTTGTGGACATTCTAGAGGCCATATTATTAACCCAATCAACCTGAAAATTTGTCAGAATGATTATCTTGATGAAAGCTCAGACAAGTTTGAAATTGGGTCAAGTTGGGTCAAAAACTAGGTCACATCTAAGAAAAACCTTGTAGACACTCAAGAGGCCATAATTTTAGCCTAATCAACCTGATAATTTGTCAGAATGATTATCTTGATGAAATCTCAGACAAGTTTGAAAATGGGTCAATTTCGGTCAAAAACCAGGTCACATCTAATAAACCTTGTGGACACTCAGGAGGCCATATTTTTAGCCTAATCAACCTGAATATTGGTCAGAATGATTATCTTGATGAAATATCGGACAAGTTTGAAAATGGGTCAATTTCGGTCAAAAACCAGGTCACATCTAATAAACCTTGTGGACACTCAGGAGGCCATATTTTTAGCCTAATCAACCTGAATATTGGTCAGAATGATTATCTTGATGAAATATCGGACAAGTTTGAAATTGGGTCTAGTGAGGTCAAAAACTAGGTCACATCTAAGAAAAACCTTGTGGACACTCAGGAGGCTATATTTTTAGCCTAATCAACCTGAATATTGGTCAGAATGATTTTCTTGATGAAATCTGGGACAAGTTCGAAATTGGGTCTAGTGAGGTCAAAGACTAGGTCACAGGGTCAAAACTTAGAAAAACTTTTTTAGATTGTTAATTCAGGTGAGCGATTTAGGGCCACTATGGGCCTCTTGTTTAACCTATGGACCCTGATACTTGACTGATTGATTTTAGTCTCCATGCTTCCTGAATAACTTTAGATCAATGCACCTCTATGGTTACACTTCTGGGAAAATTTCTTCCATTAACAGGGGTCCACACTAACTCCTGAGATTAAGGAGTCAATTGGACTCCTAACATTTGAAATCAAGGAGTCCAAGCTCAAAATAAGGAGTCCAAATTTTCATAATGGGAGAACATTCTGGAAAAGATGAAATTGCTTGTTATAAGCAGTTTCTTCATTTCCACAATGTTCTACCAAAGGAGAGGTATTTTTCTCAAACCACTACAGGATGCAAGCAATTGTTTTCATCAACAACTTTTGTAGTGTAAATATATACAGTTTTGGCAAATGTTAGAAAGGACACTGCTCTGTGCATTTGTTTTTCAAAATATTGTAATATTACCCTTGGAGTCCATTGGACTCCTTACTTCCAAATGGAAGGAGTCCAACTGGTAAACAAGGAGTCTTGGACTCCCGGACTCCCCTTAGTGTCCAACCCTAACTAATTAGAGGATGTCCACTATTAGTACCCACAACATAAGGCTCCGTTGAGAAATAATGAGTTTGGAATGCTATTAACTCACATCTAAGCTAGACTTCTGCCTGTTCAGGGTTGTGGAAAAACAGATTTTCTCCACTCACCCCTGGACAAGTAAAACATGATTTTCTACATGTCAGGGGTCAAAAGAAATTGTACTTTCAAAAAAGGATGGATAAATTCTGAGAAAACTTTTTGAAAAAAATTGGTGGAATCCCCTTTGATATAAACATTAGTATAATTAATCTTGTAACACTTTGAGATTTATCCTGGTTATTACTTGTCCACGGACAACTGGCGTAGTAAAATGTACTTGTCCACAGGTAGGAAAATCTGTTGGTCACATCTGGCCTGGGAATCCCACATCCCTGTTGTTGGAAAAAAACAGCCTTAACCCTTTGCTGTTTAATTCCTGCTTTCTACTTGCCTGTGATTTTATGATTGAGAAAACATTATGAAAAAAGAAGAAATTGCTTCTGACATGCAATGTCTTCTTTTTCTACACTATTTTCTACCCTACTGAATGGTTATTTTTTAAATTAAATCCACTTTTAAATCGTCTGCAAAACCTTTGAATTTGGACAGGTCCAAAATTTTGTAAAACAGGTAAGGGTTAAAAAACACATCGATTAAAATTTTCAAAGAAATTTATTGTTTGAAAATTCTCCTACACAACAATCTGAGAGCAGCTTTATATTTTCTATCTGTAGACATATAGATATATGGATTGACTAAAGAGTGCATATAATATAATACAGACAAAATATCTTCGTAAATCCAGGGATCGATGCAATGACATGCCACATCAACCATGGTAGCAACATAATATGGAGAAAACATGAGGACAAAACACAAAATAACTATAGTAACAGTACCAAACAATTTGCAATATGGATACTTTCTTTGTGAAATAGTTCTGGTACTGTCTGTCTTTTTTAATGCACTTTTTTGTGAGGATTTCCCTTCACTAGACCTGTCAATGGAATTATTGTTGTGTTTATTGTATTCTGTATGGTTGTGTACACTATTTTGACCTTCATTCAAGGACACAGTTCTTTCACGTTTTAATGTTACAAACACTTTCTCACACATTAGTGAATTGTCTGTGTCAGAAACATAGTTATCCTGTAATCCACCATTTATTTTTTGTTCTCTGTCTTGACTAGAACTATTATCTGCTTGTTCTTGTGTTGATTTGGAAGGTCTTGACTCTTTAGATTGTTTATCTGTTTCAGTTTTTGAGTACATGGCTGTTGGTGTGAAATCAGGTGGTGGTTTAGATGAATGGTGGTTCAGGTTAAGGGATTTCTGAGGTTGGTACTTAATTGACATTGTCCGTTTGGTGTCAGAGTTTGTGTCAGATGGCATACATACTGATATTTCATGGATTTTACGAATGTGATTACTTGCTATACAAATTATTTTTGAGCTGGTAAAACACAGGATTGTCAATGGTATAAAGAAACAGATGAGAGCTGATGGAATGACATAGGTATCTGTCATAACAAATAAACATGTCTGTGTACTGTTGGTGACAGCGTAAAAATGATCTCGAAATTCCTCTGCCGTCCCAACTTCAGTTGTCACAGAGATCGTAGTGAATGTTAAAACCATAATCCAAACTACCACTATTAAAACAACTGCTATCTTCTTTGTCATTTTATCGAAATATTGCATTGGATAAGTGATGTAGACATATTTATCAATTGACACTAACACTATAGAATAAGCAGATATGGTGCTAAATGATATATCTGCGAATGTGAATACTTCACAGCTAGCTTTATTCAATGGCCATGAACCATAATATTCCCACACTATGTTCAGTGGTACGACAGTCACTGCAATCAGGAAGTCTATAACGGCTAGATTCAAAACAAACCAGTACGAAACTTGTCTGCGTAGTCGTTTGTTTGTTGTGATTGTAATGATTGACAAGGTATTTCCAAAGAGCATCAAAACATTCATAATACTCATGAAAGAAATAAATACGGCTTTTCCATCTGTAAACTCTGTGTCTGTTGGGTCCTTCTTGAGAATAGGCTTGTCCTGGCTGAAGGGCATAGCTAGTCTATTAGTCTTGAGTGTTTTTACTCAAGATAATGATAATTTTTTAAAAATTTTAATCAGTCTTCGTCCCAAGCTCTCAATGGCTGAAAGGGACTGGATGTATTTCTTAAACTTTTAATTTTTTAGTCAGTCTACTTCCTTATTTTTTCAGTGGCTGATAGGAAACTGGATGTATTTCTTAAACTTTCAATTGCAGAATTGATCGCAGTGGACTGTCAGAATTGTTCGCGGTGGACTAAACATCTGTTTCTGTAGAAGTTGTTTGATTCCTTTTTACTTGGCTGAAATAGATAGAAATAATTGAAATTAATTGTTTTCATGTTTTCAAGGCTCAAAACTGACTACTTTATGACATCAGCCTGAAGGACCTATGATCCCTAAATTTTACATGTCCTGTGGGATAATCAGAGATCCTTCAAGGAAAACTATAATTATTTTTTAGCAGTTTAAAGAGTAAATTCCAAGAAAAACAGTGTGGGAAAAGAAGAAATTGCTTGTGACAAGCAATTTCTTCTTTTTCCACAATGATTGCCATAGAGTAATGAAAAAAAAGTATTAAAAAGACAACAGGTTTTCAAAACTTGACTTATTAGAAATAATATGGCCATTACCAACAGGCCTGCAGGACCTGTAACATGGCATCTTCTACCAGTCCTCCCCAAAATATAGGGTTCTCAGGCCCCAGGACTGGTGTTAGTGTTAATCCCTGGTTTAAGACTTACATAGTTGAATTCGAGTTTTGGTCTGATCCCTTGAATGTTTCAGTATTTTTTTTAATCATAATAAACCACCCTCTAAGGAAATCAAAAACAAATAATAATAAAAAAAAAAACACACACACCCACGCATACACCTCACCCACAGAGCCATATAATTTTCCTCAAAAGCAATCAAATTTATTTCATGATCATTAATCTTGTTTATCACTTGTTATTAATTACAAAAAAGGCCTATCAAACATAGCAAAAACCATCAAAGGTTAATATTTATATCTTTTGTGATTTTTTCTTTTTTTCTAAAATCTGATCTAGATAGAATTTGACAGGGGTATAATTCTGCTGTTTACAGTAATTTTGGCTAATGTGATTTAAGCATAACAAAGGTTAACTTGTCTGGACCAAATAATTGTTCACATTTGAATTGCTCCCCTTGATTAGATGTTACATTATTCTAATATTAAGTATGAATAAAGGCTTGCTAAGGGATACAGGTACCAAAGCCTATCTTATATATCTATCCACATCTCACTTTCCTTGTAAACTAAATCCTTGTGCTGAACTTGGGCTCAAGGTTGTAAAACTTTTCTCAGGCCCAACAGAGAATCTTCTCAGATTCTCAATTTAAAAAAAATGTTTGAAAATTAAAGATGATATTAATAAGTTGTTATTCATAACAACTTATTAATGTTATCTTTTATGTGAATACCTTAAAATGTGTATTAAAACAGAATTACAATTTGGTTCTCAAATTGAAATTTGAGAAAATTTTGAATTGAGAATGAGAAAGGTTTTATAACCTCAGGCCCTGGAATATTTGACAGAAGGGCTCTTAGACAAAGATCAGTTTGCATATCTGTGCAGTTTGAACTAAGTCTATACCACCTATTTTACCTTTTTAAAACTAGAAAAGTTGTAAAATTATATTTTCACAAGAAATACTGAATCAGAAATTATTGCATCCAGTGCTATCAGCACTTTTACATAAGTTTTGCCAATGACTTAAAAAAGCATGAAAAGAGGTTATATTTTCTTATCACTCTATGAACTTTATGTTTATGATATATATGTACTGTGGTATGCTAATGACTGTTCATTGTCAAATTTATCTGGCACCATTATGTCATGTTTTTATACGCCCATCGAAAGACAGGACATACTATGTGATCACCTGTGGCGTCTAGGTTGGTGCACGGTGTCTACTTTGCCGAGAGCATAACTCTTGTCAACTTATATCTGATTGACTTGAAACTTGGCAGTAATGTTCCTCTCATGAATAAGGTGTGCAGTGCTCAAGATCCATATCTCTACCTAGCTTAATTTTTTAGTCATTTCCCTTTGTTGTTTTTCATACTTTGAGATCAACCTTGCATATAATGGAACTATTTGCCACCTTGTTAAAATTTAAGAAAAAATAAAATCAAAAGAAAAAGGAAATAACATATAATTTATACAATATTATATATTTTCTGGGTTTATAAATATTTTGAGTAAATAACTTTTTCTTGGCTAAGAAATGAGTTATCAGAGGAAATCAGGAGGATTTTGACATAGTATATTTATCAAATTCAACAGATACAACTTGTATATTTTATCAACAGAAACTGATGAAAGTTGTGTCAATTAATCCTTATGCTTCTGAATTCAGATTTAGTTTTATACAAATTACCAATTTTTAGGACATTTCAAATAGTCTTGCCCAAGTTTTTCAAAAACGTAATGAAGTATCAAGCATAAGGTTTAGACTAAGATCAGACTGCACATCTGTGCAGGCTGATCTTAGTCTAAACCATCTGCCAAAGCTTTGTGTAAAGCCAGAACTTGCCTTGAACAGCATGTGAAATGTTAATAGGAAGAATTTTGATTTCAGATCCTATCACATGCAATTTATAACTCTTTGATATTTGCCTGGAGACTTAATAATTGTAAGAAGCTGTTTTAGAAAAAGTGACCTGTCTAATACAAAAAGGAACTTTGTTGGAGTTGATATAAAGCCTTGCCAGATTGGGTAGGGTGACTCTGTGTGAATTCTAGGATTCTAAAAAAGGGAGGATCGAAAATCAGCAACATTACTAAAAAGATGGAATTTTTGCAAAACATTCCCCCAGAAGGAGTTTTCAAAAATATGTCCAAAATTAGGCAATCCTCCCTTCCATGAATAGGTACTACTGAAAAGGGTTTATGCATGTCCCCCCCCCCCCCTTAAAAAAAAAAAGAATAAATAAATAAAAATGAATAAATAAATAAAAATACACTGCAACTCCATTAAAACGCTGTGGTCGGGGTCCAAGAAATGAAACAGCGGAAGAAGTGGATGTATCTGCTATAACGCTGTACCCCCCCTGCCTCCGCCGATCCACCCCCCACCCCCACCCCCCCGCGGTGAACAATAACGTACCGCGGAAACCGAACAGACACAGGGTCAATACTGAAATACTGATAACGATATCGGATATCTAAATAGGCCTATACATGTACATATTTAGGCCATCGTATTTTATATTTTTAAAACTCGGCAATGATTCGAAGAACAAACGCGGTTTATTACTTTGATATTTTTTTTATTTAAGATCATTTTGTTGTCCCCAAGCTAAACAAAACTATCTTTGATAAGGTAATCTAGTTTGTTTGGTTAAACGATCGCAGACTCCTCTCAATTCTCTGAATCCCGATTTCTCGGGCCTACCCGCCTGGCAGCCGAGAAACACCGATAACGACGATCTCAAAAGGGTAAAGATAGTAAAATCCATAAAGTTTCATAAGATCAACGAATTTCATATTTTAAATGTTGTCTTCTGGAAAATAGGAGAGAATAATTATCTACGCAATCAAAATAAATAATACCCTACGTCCGATCAAAACTATACCAAAGTAATCGAATCTCTCGGAGTGCAGGACCGCATTCTTCGGTGAGCGAGAAAAAATGCCGTAAATTTAATTAAATGATTCTGTTACGACATTTGAATCGCCGGTTTGCAAAGATCATCTTCACATGGCAAGGGGTATCTTCTTCTTCTCGAAAACCGTTTAAGTAAAGAGTTCGTAACAGGGGTTGACAAGATGTTCATTCACGGCTTTGATTATGAGATAGTAGATCGTCAGGAAGGAAAGTCCAGACATTTGTGAAGCGACGCCGTCACCTTCAGTTTCGCGCCATTTATAGTTTCTTTGTTAGCCGCTGTCATGCGGGAAATGTAGGTATATATATAGCTCCCTGTTTAAATCTCAATTGATGTCTATTTGGTGAGAGATAAGAATCAACGATAATAATTCAATCAGGCTTTGAATTCTCAAACCCTTTATAACATGACTATAATATGAATACGTTTAATGAAAAAGAAACAAAATTTCATCATATATTTAAAAAAAAAGTAATATTTATAAGAAAATTTTACGGGATCAGCAAAGGGAGGTAATAAACCAATAAAGTGGGTAAGGGGCGAGTCGCTTTTTGAATCGTTTGTCACCAGCGGTAAATGTTCAAGATTTGAGAATATAAAACGAGATGAGCTAATTTTGCGAAAACACGGCTTCTTCGGAAATTTATTAACTTGGATTTAATCGCATGCAAGCTAGACTGTTTAGTGTTCAATTGCGTCCCTGCCGTCGACAAAGAGCAGTTGGTAGCGCGCCCGACTGGGATTCCGTGTATGTCTGACGGGGGCACTCATTCTTTCTGACTATAAGTCACCCACCCATGGGTTAAAAATCATAGACCTTAGTGAGATAGTAGTTTGGGGTTAGGAAATGATGTGATTGTTGTACTCGTGAGTTTGGTACTCCAGCCGTAGTGATATAACTATACGTTTGTCAGCAATCAAATTAGCCTTTTCTCTCTGACCTGGGGCATTTATCGCCACCACTTTCCCGCGGGAGGTGTGAAAAACATTTGTATTGATTTACCTGGCTTCGCTCAGTATCGATTTTTATCTCAGTGTTTTCACCCTTCGATCTAAAATCGCGATCAAAACAGCGTTAACGGCGGATCGGGTAACATCTCCGCAGCATCCCAAAATGGTCGACCCCCCCAAATTTCGGGAGCCAAGCGGACCCCGCGTTATAATGGATTTAGCGCTCTAACAGATTTCGTTATAATGGAGTTGCAGTGTAGATAAATTAAATTAAAATGAAAAATTCATATTCAGATATGATTATTTTTGAAATGTGAATTTTAGGAAAGTCTAAGATGGTCCTTTTTGCATGCAAATCACATATTAATCAATCACCGGACAACATAAATTTAGAATTGTAAAAAATTGAAAGGTAGTGGAGATGTTAATTTCAACACCTTATCAGCTGATTTAAATTTTGCTTCAAACAGATTACAGCTTTTTTAACCGTTTTTGCTATCCTCACAAACAAATTACAGCTTTTTTAACCGGTTTGGCTATCCTCAATACTTATCATGCTGTATAAAACATTAGTGAGATTGCATCGAAATTAACCCTTGTCATGCTGAATCAAGAATATTCCTGCTTTGGAAGGAGCTATAGACAATCATCAGCCTTCATATGTGCAGTCTGATGTTAATCTACACCACTGGTTTCTCACTTTCAAACCAGAATTGTCAATAGATTTAGTTTTTCAAATAAAAATTGACCTGCAGTTGGTACTTACAGTGCTTTTTGCTCTTTGATTTTGATGAAAATTTTTAGCACAGTTAGTATTGTGTCAGACTTCAATCTAGAGGTCCAGGGTTCATTCCCTACGGCAGCACTCATCCTTTCCAAGTATTTGTCTCCCACCGATGGGTTGATAATTGTAAACCTATGTGGGATAGCAGCTGGAGGCTAGGAAAGGATGTAATGGTAGTACTGGTGTGAGAAATACTAGGGATCCATTGTTAGGTGCTCCAGCTGTCTAGATATAACTGAAATATTGCTGAAAGCAGCATAAAACCCAATTCAAACAAACAAATTATGGATATGAGTAGTTTCAAAAATATCTTGTTATAAAACAGAATTCTTCAAATTTGAAATGAATTCATTTGAAATTGATGTAAAAGAATATGCTTGGTCATTATGAGGAGTTTGTCAAAACAAGATTAAAATGAAATTAAATACCCCTATTGGGTAACTTAAATACCTTATTATAAATCTATAGTATTGGAGTCTGCTGTCTTTAGTTTCAATAAAATATTTCTAATGTAAAAAAGGGTAGAAAAAAGATGTCAAAACTTTTTAGCTCCACTGGCTGAAGGCCAACAGACCGTCATGGCCCTTTGTTGTGCTTCCATTTGTATGTGTATGCAAGGTTTTATTCTGCGTAATTAATGAACTGGCAGGGCGGGGCTTAACCGTGACGTAATTTGGCGAGTTTACTTTGCAATAGTTGGGATTCTTTCAAATCCTAAAACCTAAAGGATTCACGTGCTTTGAGAGAGTGAACACAATTCATCGTTTGGTTACCTAGGCCTTGTAACTTCAGCTTAATTAAGCTGAAGTTACGAGGATTTGGTTACCAATCTACGATTTAAGGTCTCGGGTTATTTATGTGGACTCTCTTTAGTAGTAGGTTATTTAAGATAAAAGCTGATTTCCCTTAACCTTAAGTGCAACGACCCATTACTTAGGCTCTGCCCTGCCAGGGTATTGATCATTGATAATACTTTTACAGCAATTAGTTTCGTACCTAAAACTACTGGTTAAAAAAAATCAACCAACCTTAAGAGGACTGATAATCAGTACATGCTCTTTCAGATTATATTGTGACCATGCCAGCATTTAAGCTGTGTCTATATCTTATTTTTCATTGTGGAAAAAAGGGAATTTCTTGTAAAAGATATTTGTTGGTTTTTAGCTCCACTGGCTGAAGGCCACTGTGGCTATTCTTATGGTGCTTTGTCTTTCTTTGGTCCATCCGTCTGTGTGTCCGGTCGTAAACCTTTTCTTTAAAAATCTTCAACTCAAAAACTACAGGATGAATTTTAACCAAACTTCACAGGAACGATTTCTAGGTGACACTCTTTCAAAGTTGTTCAAAGATATTTGATCCAATGAAAAACAAGGTTTAATTAGGCATGGCTAATTATCAACATATGGTATAGTGTGACTATTCTCAGCATCTTATAGATAGATATCAACCATATTTTACTGGAATGATCCTAGGGTAAACTGTTATCATTCTGCAAAAATATATTATGATCAGATAAAAAATATGTCTGTTATGGGGGAAGGTAATTTGTCTTTTATGTTATATTGTTGTAATTTTGAAAATTGTATTCTCAGAATCTAACTGATGGATATCACCGGAAATTTCACTGGAATGATCCATGATTGACCCATTACCAGTCTACAAAATACTATTGTGATCAGAAGAAAGACATGTCTTTTATGGGCAGAGGTCATTTCTCTCTATGTTATATAGTAGAAAACTTAAAAACCATTTTCTCAGAACCCAATTGATGGATGTCAACCAAATATTACTGGAATGACCCTTGACTGACCCATTTATCAGGCTGCACACAATTATTGTGATTGGATGAAATATGTACTTAACCCTTTGCTGTTTAATCCCTGCTTTTTACGTGCCTGTGATTTTATGATTAAAAAACATTGTGAAAAAAAGAAGAAATTGTTTCTTACAAGCAATTTATTCTTTTTCCACACTATTTTCTACCCTACTGAATTGTTATTTTTCAAATTAAATCCACTTTAAATTTTGGTCTGCAAAACCTTTGAATTTGGACAGGTCCAAAAATTTGAAAAACAGGAAAGTGTTAACAGGCAGAGGTCAATTTTCAATGTGTTATTCATTGAATTCTTGAATTTTTCTTCGCAGAAATATTTCAGCATGTGACAACCTGACTTGACCCCCACCCTCAGAAAGATTATGAAGACATTGTTTTATTTCAGATTAAACGAATATTTCTGTTTTGTACGTCATCCCCATAGCCATAAGTGCCTATACTTTGTCAGTCTGATCTTAGTCTTTAACATTTTATCTTCCTCAGGCAATCTGGTTGGAACAAAGACTTCATCAGAAAAAAAAAACAGTTATGCTGTTCTCAAATTATTTCATTAAGGATGTATAACCTTAAGATGCATTGAGACTTGTTTAATGTGCAAGGGTGTGAAATCCCCCTGCCTGACTTTTCTACTTGGCGGGTTCCAGCATTTTCTTCACTAAAACAATGTTTTTCACATTGCTATGCTAGATTTTCCTCTTATTTTTTCAGATAATTTTCAAGTCATGTAATCATTTGGAAACAACCATTGAAGTTTGAAAAGGGATGGATAAAGAGTTTATTGTGAGTTTTTCATCTACAATTGAAAAAAAATAAGAGGAAATTATTAATATTTATATGCCCTTGAAATGAATAAACAGGAGGTGTAGACTAATGTCACACTGTACATATGTACAGACTTAACAAGTCAACTGTTCAATGTACAATTTAGCTTAGTGACTTCATATATAGATAACCAATCAATTGCTTTCCATACATCTCGGGTTCTTAAAAATGCGCGAATAAATTCACAATGTACAAAATTTAAAATTTTGTCAAGGACAATTTGTTACAACAAAACCTCGGCAAATTAGCATTAATATCAAAGTGCTTACCTGTTTCAATTATTGAAACTTGTCTGGTCAAAGAAGGAAATCAGATAGTGCAGACAAAGATCAGACTGCACATGAGTGCAGGCTTGTCTTTGTATTTACCACCTACCTAGGCAGGAATATTATGGGGTTTCAGCGTGACAATGTCAAATTACAGTCAGTGTAATACACCATTTTGAAATTGGCCTGACATTGGGATTCCTCATGTTTTCATGGTATCATCTATACAACAATAATGTTCTTACCGCTTGATGTATACACATATTTTGTAGGTTCTTTATACTGGTCAAAAGCAGAAGAAAGCTAAAACATGGCATGATGGAATCCTCAAACATGATGGTAGAGGGACTAAGGTAAGAAAAATTAAAAAAAATGATGGCTCAGACTCAGTGCAAGACATTTGTAACTCACTGTCCATATGTTTATATATGTGACCTGTTACACAAAAAGGGACCATCTGGATAGTGCGTAAAGTGTCGACCCTAGTCAGACTGCGCAGAGTGCGCAGACAGACTAGGGTCGAAATCTTTCGCAATGTGCTTATTTTCTGAATCTAGAATGATCAATCTACCGTCCAGTGAAAGAAATTTTGGAACGCGACCTCTGGTTGACCTATACTGGTCCAATCCTTTTTTCAAATATTTACCTTAAAGAGTTCCCAGATGGTCCCTTTTCGCATGATGGGTCACATATGTGTAAAAAATTCCCCTCCCAAACCATAGGGCCATCTTTATTGAAACTTAGTAGGAATGTTTCTTTGGTGACCTTATACTTAATGTATGTATAAGTTCATTTCCCTTTAAACAAGTGTAAACACAAAAGTATTAAACAGACCTGTGTCTTACTGTTTAGAAGCCTTAGAACTTAGGAAATCACTCCAAGATGATTAATTTTGTAAATATCATATTTTTAAACTACAATATCCTACAATTATCTTCTGCATTTGTATCCTTGTATTGTTACTTTGCACATGTTTTTTGTTAATTTTATATGACGGTGATGAACTTTTTAGTTCAAATCAATATTGAAATAAAAGCTTCCGTTCTTCTTCTTCATAAATTATTGAAAGAATTTTGCTTGCCACCCCAAAATATTGCCATGGTTTGCCAAGCCAAATTTCTCTCTGGTTTAAGCCTTTTCATTTTACATTGATTGGGAAAACAAGTTCTTTCAACATAGATTTATCCCTTTTGATTCTACTTCCTGTAAACTGAAACATTACTTTTGCTAGAAGTTTTGGGTTAATGAAAAGAACCAAGATTGATAGCTGCTCCTGGGAATCCAAGTAAGTACCAATTGTCATGAGACTAACACCTTTTCTGTTTAAGACGGACACCACTTTAAATTTTTCAAAAATCTTTTCCAATTTTTATGCCCCCGTATCGAGAGATCGGGGGCATATTGTTTTACTCATGTCCGTCTGTCTGTCTGTCCGTCCATCTCTCTGTCCGTCCGTCTGTCCGAAAACTAAACCCAAAAACTTAACCTTGCCAATATCGTCAAGCCTATTCAAGATACAAAGCTAATATTTGGCATGATGATAGATCTCAATGATCCGCATCTGCTGGTACCAAAGTCAAGGTCATGTGACAAGGTCAAGGTCATCTGTCAAGGTCAAACTTTGAAAAAACTTATCCCGAAAACTTAACCTTGCCAATATCTTCAAGCCTATTCAAGATACAAAGCTAATATTTGGCATGATGATAGATCTCAATGATCCGCATCCGCTGATACCAAAGTCAAGGTCATGTGATAAGGTCAAGGTCATCTGTCAAGGTCAAACTTTGAAAAAAAAAGGTGTGTCGGGGGCATTCGTGTTTCACAAACACATCTTGTTTACTTTGATATCTTTAAAGTCATTAAAGTGACTGTATGAATTAGTTTTAGAATATTTATCTCTTGAAATGATTTTTAGCTTGGCTTTTTCGGAGAAAACCTGAGGTTTTGCTATAGCCTATTTGTCATTGGCATTGTAAAAAGTAAATTCTAGTAAATTCAAAATGTTTTTCTTGCAACTTTCTTGTGAAATTTGACCAGTGAAAAAAAAGGTTTTCTTTTAATGTGTTAATATATTTAGAATTACCTGGAATTCTAAAATGGTCCATTCAAAATGAAATATTATCCAAATACGCAATAAATATTCATGATTTTGAAAATAGGTTCTTTCGTTTTGCACTGAGCCAATTTAAATAACAAGTTGGTTAACTGATCTATAGGAAGCTTTTAAGATTTAAATTTGAGATTATGTATAAAAATCCCTTGTATTGCAAAGAATACAACATTCCAGGCTTGGCAGGAAACAAGATACAAAGATCTTTGCAGACTGATTTGCTTTTTACATTCTGTTTTACCTATTTTATCCAGAAGAGTTGAAAGAAAAAAATCACAAGAAATATTGATGCCAATACTTTCAGGCCTTTGATTTTAATGCAATTCTGTAACACTTTTAATAGCTTTTTTAAAAATGACGATGACTGATAGATAAACCCTTGTCATTTGAAAATTACTTTGGCAAAATTGTATTAAAATCAATTTACAGTGCTGGAAGTGCTAGATTAAAAATGTTCAAGTCAGTATTTAGAGTGAAATAATGATTCTGAAAATTTTCTTGTTTAAAAACGATATCAGGTTGAACAGACTAAGATCAGATCATTTATTTGTTTAGGCCAATCTTTCTCTTGACCTCCTGCCAAAGTAGAAATACTCCAAGCCTTGCATGACAATGGTTAATAGTTTAACCCTTGTCATGCTGAATGAAAAAATTTTGCAAAAACAATGTAAAATTAGAGTGCTAAAAGCACTGGAAGTTACCATATATGAGTGAGTATTGATTACAGAAATGCAAAGTTTAACACCTTTCTGGTTTAAAAATGAAATTCAGGTGGAATGAACAAAGACCAGACTGCACATATGTGCAGGCTAATCTTTGTCTATACCTCCTGTCAAAGCAGGAATATTCCGGGTTCAGCATGACAAGGGTTAACAATTTTCAGTTTCTTGGCAAAACAACTAAAATATAACCAGTAAGTAATTAGTCTTGAAAAAAAAAATCAGATTCAGCACTACGAGTTTAGTGCTTTCAATTATTTGATTTAAATCAAGAGGTCAGCACAATTCTATTGTAAGTGCCTATGAATAAATAGGCACTTACAATAGTGTTGCGCTGAGCCCTCGAATTGTAATTCCAGAAAATGTTGTTGCTCTGTAAAACAACTAAAATATTACCTGCAGTTTGACAAAACAGATTCCATTCAAAATTTAATAAAAAATCCCAACAGTCAATAACATGAAGTAATATTCATTCATTTTACAGCTCGTAGGGTTAACAAGTGAATTGGTTAACTGATATTTAGGATGTTTTTCAACTGTTTACACTCACTAGTTCAAAGACATCAGATATCATGTTAAACAGAATCGTAAATCTTGTAATCAAGTACCCCCTATTTCCTCACTCAACTCCCACCCCATAAAGTCATACAGTTACGAACATCATAAAATTGTCAAAGTGAATGATTTTGGAATGAAAGGGGAATGAAATTGAATGGGTTGGAAGAGCGAGTCTTGAGAGAAATTAAGGGGAGGTAATACGATATTGCTAATTTCGCTGAAATTTTAAGTTTTGTTACCAACCTTTATAAAATTTAATTTACATTTCTGTTAACATGTCTTCGGGAACCAGTTGCTTTAAAATCCACACCAGCCAATAAAACCATGAAATTATTTGATAGTTTTAAATGAAATGTTAATGGTTTTGAATAATTTCAATATAAGTGTTTTTGAATGATTTTGAAGCATTTTTATGCCCCCGATAGGGAGGCATAATAAATTTGACTTGTCCGTCCGTCCGTCCGTCTGTCCGTCCGTCCGTCCGTCATTCCGTCCAAAAACTTTAACATTGGCCATAACTTCTAAATCAAAGCGGTGTCGGGGGCATTGTCATCTTACAGTGACAGCTCTTGTTGAATGATATAAGAGTTGAATGACTGGAGCACTGAGCGAGTGATTTGGAATATTTTTGATTGAGATGAATGACAATGTCACAATTTGACTGACTGTATATCGATGACTCAGCGCAAAACAGTTGTTACTCCCTATATGTTTATAGGGAGTTACAACCTTTCATGCTGAGCCATCGATATACTGTATTTTTTGATGATGAAATTATAACCCATCACATTAAAAGGGAACATTTTGCAAAAAATAAACACATCAAAGTATCCCTTAAAAATTTTAAACTAAAATTAAACTTTGTAATGCATTTTGTACATAAAGAATAAAGAAAAAAAGAAGATAAAAACTTAAAGGGTTCTTTGGCCATGATATTGAAGGGTACAGTGCTTCGTATGTACTTTAATGTTGATTATAACAAAACATTTTTTTTAAAAAAACAACAACAGAAAACAGGAAATAAGCATTTAGTCCTTTAAATAGGTATAAACAAGATGTGACTAACCAAGATTGGGGATGATGGGTTCAACTTCATACAGGTTACAATGCCTTATTATAATAAGATGTCATCTCACTAAGTTAACCTCTCATTTTCAATTTCTTTAATCCTTGTCATGCCTATTAAAAAAATACATTTAAATCAAAGTTTCTAAATTAACTTAATGGACTAATGGTGAGCATGTACATAATTTTTGATGGCTCAGCGTGAAAGAGTACTGTTGTAACTGCCTTAATACATATAGGCTGTTGCAACTCTTTGGCACTGAGGCATGAATATGTTTATTTTGAGGAAAACAAAGTAATCAGGCCCAAGTGGGAAAAAGATAAAGATCAGACTGCACATTTGTGTATGCTGATTTTGGTCTATACCCGCCATAGCAGAAATATTCTGTGGTCAGCATGACATGGGTTAAATGACACTTATTTTAATGAAGAAATTGCTTGTTTCAACATGAACTGGAATATGACCTAATGATTCTTAACCCTTGCCATGCTGAACCCAGAATATTCCTGCTTTGGCAGGAGCTATTTACAAACATCAGCCTGCACATATGTGCAGTCTGATGTTAATCTACAACACCTGTTTCTCACCTTCAAACCAGAATTGTCAATAGATTTTGTTTTTAGCTCACCTGAGCACATCATGCTCAAGGTGAGCTTTTGTGATCATTGAATGTCCGTCGTCCGTCGTGCGTTGTATGTTGTGTGTCGTCTGTCGTCCTTGGGGAAGGATCTATGCCAAATCACGGGGAAAGGGGCCTTAATGACAATTTTCTTGTTTACACTCTAGAGGCCACAAATATGGCCCAATCTTCATGAAACTTGGTTAGAATGTTGGCAAGGTCATAAGGATGAACCTTTTTGAAAATGGGAAGGATGCATGCCATATCACGGGAAAAGGGGCCTTAATGACAATTTTCTTGTTTACACTCTAGAGGCCATAAATATGGCCCAATCTTCATGAAACTTGGTCAGAATGTTGGCCAGGTCACAAGGATGAACCCTTTTGAAAATGAGAAGGATCCATGCCATATCACAGGAAATGGGGCCTTAACAACAATTATCTTGTTTAAGCTCTAGAGGCCACAAATATGGCCCAATCTTCATGAAACTTGGTCAGAATGTTGGCCAAATTACAAGGATGAAGCCTATTGAAAATGGGAAGGTCCAATGCCATATCACAGGATAAGGGGCCTAAACGACAATTATCTTGTTAAAACTCTAGAGGCCACAAAAATGGCCCAATCTTTATGAAACTTGGTCAGAATGTTGGCCAAGTCACAAAAATGAAGCCTTTTGAAAATGGAAAGGATGTATGCCATATCACAGAAAAAGGGGCCTTAATGATAATTCTCTTGTTATAACTCGAGAGGCCACAATTTTGGCCCAAACTTCTTGAAACTTGGTTTTGTGTTGAAATTATCTTCTTTATGACATCTGCCCATTTAAATGAATTGATGTCCCAGCGGTCAAAGAGACTCAGGTGAGCGATCTAGGACCATCATGGTCCTCTTGTTCAAATAAAAATTGACCTACAGTTGGTACTTTCAGTGCTTTTTGCACTTTGATTTTGATGAAAATTTTTAGTCATAATTTATTCAGCATGACAAGAGTTAATTTAAACAGTAAATGCCCTCGTCAGCTTTGCTGTAGTTCTAGCATGTATTCCTCTTTTTGCTAGATGATTAGACCAAGATCAGTTTGCATGCACATATAGTCTGATCTTAGTTGCACCGATTGTCCTTTCAATGTTAGATCTTTCACACTGAACATGTGATATCCCTGTATGGCAAGAGGTTCAAATATAAGCTACACATGTATGTAGTCTGATCACAGTCTACATTGTCTACACTGTGTGGGTGTCCTTCACTGTCAATATTGAATATACAGTCAAATATCTTTACGTCGAATGTCCATAAGATGAAGTTATCTCTACGTCAAATTATTTTTCAAGTCCCGATCTAATTACTCTTTATTTCTATATATTATAACCTCCATACGATGTTATCCATTGCTCGAATTTTTCCGTACGTCGAACCAATTTCAAGGTCCCATCTCTATTGTTTGTGTGCATTCACACCTCTTTACGACGAATCCCAACCTTGATTGATGAAAATTGCAATCGAGGAAGTTTTTCACACATTCGACCTGTCAACCATAGTAATTGACACGCGCGATCTCAGTATTGGATATCGATTGGTTACCTGATTGTGTTTGATTGTTTGTAACAGATAGAGAATGTGAAAGGACAGGTGATTTATTGTTTTGAAATGAAAAGGGTCGACTAAATGCATGTGACCTACGACGTTAAATTTGTAATTCTCATTGACAACGGAAGCATGTAAAGCCAATGCCACGGCGGGACTAGATTGGTGAAGCACCCGGTAGACACGGGGGATAGCCATCAACATCGACCAACATGACGTACCAAAGGAAGGACTGGATAACCGATCCGAAAAAGATTTGTCCAGGAAATCGTACATGCAGAAATCATTTTCAGATATGTTTTTGCCTGAGAAACGAGAAATGTAAACCATTGACTCTTAGATCTAATAGTACATGTAAGCACATGTGAAAATGTAAATAAATGGCTTGTTTGAATTTGTTTTTGCTTTGTGATTTAAATTTATGTTTTATATGATGTTTATAAACAAATAAAATTGTAAATAAAAATAAGTATCATCTTTTATATTCCATTAATTCATCACGATAATCAAATACGTCCGTTATTTCGCCACAAGTTTTGGTCGAACCTAAGTGTGCTGATGGCCGCATAATTATGCCTTCGTCCCGAAGATCGCCTTTTATCTCTTCGTCGAACTTTCTATACGTCGAAGTTTTTTGTGAGTCCCCCGAAGTTCGACATTTAGGTATTCCACTGTATGTTCATATTTTGGCTTGACTTTTCTTGAGATAATCAAAGTATTACTACAGCCTTGATATTGAGGGGTCAGCAGCACACCTTTGTAAGTGCCTATATATATTTATAGGCACTAATGATGGTGTTGAACTGACCCCTTGGTATATTGTTTTTTAGCTCACCTGAGCACAACGTGCTCAAGTGAGCTATTGTGATCACCTTTTGTCCTGCGTCCGTCCGTCGTCCGTCGTCTGTTGTCCGTCAACAATTTCTTTAAATGACATCTCCTCCTAAACTACTGGGCCAATTTTAACCAAACTTGGCAGACATGTTCCTTAGGTGATCCCCTTTAAGAATTGCTAAAAGAATTGAAATCGGTGAAAAACTCTGGTTGCTATGGCAACCAAATTAAAAAATTAAAGAAAATCTTTAAAATTCTTCTTCTTCTGAACAAGCAGCCCTACAGCCTTGAAATTTGGCATGGATGATCAGCTCATAGACCTAAAATCATATCTGTTGGTCAACCAGGTGCGGAGCACCAGGGGGTAGTACTTTGGGTAAATTTTGTAATCTTTAACCTTTTTCTTCTTCTGAACATGAAGCCCTACAGCCTTGAAATTTGGCATGGGTGATCAGCTCATAGACCTTAATAAAAATAGCTAAAATCTTATCTGTAGGGCCACCAGGTGCGGAGCACCAGGGGTGGAGGGGGTAGTACTTTTGTGAAAATTTTGTAATCTTTAACCTTCTTCTTCTTCTTAACAAGGAGCCCGACAAATTTGAATATTGGCATGGATGATCAGCATATGGACCTTTATGAAAATAGTTAAAATCATATCTGTTGGTCAACCAGGTGCAGAGCACCAGGGGGGAGAGGGTAGTACTTTTGTGAAAATTTTGTAATCTTTAACCTTCTTTTTCTTCTGAACCACAAGCCCTACAGACTTGAAAAGTGGCATGGAGGATCAGCTGATAGACCTTAATAAAAATAGCTAAAATCATGACTGTAATGCCATCAGGTGCGGAGCGCCAGGGGGGAGGGGGTAGTACTTTTGTGAAAATTTTGTAACTTTAACCTTCATCTTCTAATGAACCAGGAGCCCTACAGACTTCAATATTGGCATGGATGATAAGCATATGGATTTCAAATAAAATAGCTTAAATCATGAATTTAGGGCCACCAGATGCGGAGCATTAGGGGGAGGGGGTAGTACTTTGGATCAATTTTGAAATCTTTAACCTTATTCTTCTCCTGGATCAGGAACCCTAGACTTGAAAATTGTCATTGGTGATCAATATATTGACATATATAAAAATAGCTAAAATCATGACTGTAGGGTTACCAGGTGCTGAGTGTCTAGGGGAGGGGGTAGTACTTTGGATCATTTTTGAAATCTTTAAACTTCTTCTAATGAACCAGGAGTCCTACAGAATTGAAAATTGGTATGGATGATCAGCATATTGACATTAATTGAATTAGCTAAAATCATGACTGTATTTTCACCAGGTTCAGAGCATCTTGGGGGAGGGGGGAGTGCTTTGACATGGATTGATCAACTCATTAAAGAAAACTTTAAAAGTCTCGGACTCAGCCTGTATATCTGGTATTGAATAGCTGATCACAGACCTTTTATGGAAAAGGCTTAATTAAATAATGACCAGGGGAGGAGCAGAGGGGGGGAAGGATTATTTCAAATGTTATCTGATTGAATAATTGAAAATCTCTTTTTCTGTGGTTGCATAGACATACCTAGGTAATGAAGCTTTTTTCGCAGGTGAGCGGACCCAGGGCCAACGGCCCTCTTGTCCTTTCATTTTGTTGATCTCTGACATTTTGTATTGAAGTTCAACGTGGTAGTGATAAAACTTGTTGAAATTAGTTTGGAAAGACCTCTGATTTTACATAACCTCCTGCTTTAAATGTTGCAGTCAGTATTTTATGGAAATGATCTGATTTTCACACATTAAACAAACTATCAGACTCTAAAACTAGGTACTTCATCTGAAGAAATCACTACAAACACAATAATTAAAGTTTATTTCAAGTCTAGATAACAGTAGTTACTAAGACCAGTGGTTCAATTTATATGCCCCTGCATGGATACGGTCAGGGGCATATTTTTGAGTTCGCCCGGGACGAAAGTCTAGGAGGAGCTATTGTCATACCCTCGGATGTTGGCCTCAGCGTCCGCATCGGTGTCAGTGTCCACATTAGGTTTAAGTATCTTAACCCTTTCCTGTTTTACAAAATTTGGACCTGTCCAAATTCAAAGGTTTTGCAGACGAAAATTTAAAGTGGATTAAAATTGAAAAATAACCATTCCGTAGGGTAGAAAATAATGTGGAAAAAGAAGAAATTGCTTGTCAGAAGCAATTTCTTCTTTTTAGCTCACCTGAGCACGAAGTGCTCAAGGGAGCTATTGTGATCGATCGTTGTCCGGCGTCCGTCTGTCCATCTGTCCGTCACGGCATCAACTTTTTCTTTAAACGACATCTCCTCCTAAACTTATGGGTCAAAATCAACCAAACTTGGCAGAAATATTCCTTGGGTGGTCCCTTATGAAAATTGCTCAAATGAAAAGGATCTGTGCCATATCACGGGAAAAGGGGCCTTAATGACAAATTTCTTGTTTTCACTCTAGAAGCCACAAATATGGTCCAATCTTCATGAAACTTGGTCAGAATGCTTGTTAGGTCATGAGGATGAAGTCTATCGAAAATGGGAAGGATCTGTGCCATTTCACAGAAAAAGGCGCCTTAATGACAATTTTGTCAACAATATCTTTAAACTACATCTCCTCCTAAACTTATGGGTCAAAATCAACCAAACTTGGCAGAAATATTCCTTGGGTGGTCCCTTATGAAAATTGCTCAAATGGAAAGGATCCATGCCATATCACGGGAAAAGGGGCCTTAATGACAAATTTCTTGTTTTCACTCTAGAAGCCACAAATATGGTCCAATCTTCATGAAACTTGGTCAGAATGTTTGTTAGGTCATGAGGATGAAGTCTATTGAAAATGGGAGGGTCTGTTTCATTTCACAGAAAAAGGTGCCTTAATGACAATTTTGTCAACAATATCTTTAAACGACATCTTCCTAAACTTATGGGTCAAAATCAACCAAACTTGGCAGAAATATTCCTTGGGTGGTCCCTTATGAAAATTGCTCAAATGGAAAGGATCTGTGCCATATCACGGGAAAAGGGGCCTTAATGACAAATTTCTTGTTTTCACTCTAGAAGCCACACTTATGGTCCAATCTTCATGAAACTTGGTCAGAATGTTTGTTAGGTCATGAGGATGAAGTCTATTGAAAATGGGAAGGATCTGTGCCATTTCACAGAAAAAGGCGCCTTAATGACAATTTTGTCAACAGTATCTTTAAACGACATCTCCTCCTTAACTGATGGGTCAAAATCAACCAAACTTTGCAGAAATATTCCTTGGGTGGTCCCTTATGAAAATTGCTCAAATGGAAAGGATCTGTGCCATATCACGGGAAAAGGGGCCTTAATGACAAATTTCTTGTTTTCACTCTAGAAGCCACACTTATGGTCCAATCTTCATGAAACTTGGTCAGAATGTTTGTTAGGTCATGAGGATGAAGTCTATTGAAAATGGGAAGGATCTGTGCCATTTCACAGAAAAAGGCGCCTTAATGACAATTTTGTCAACAGTATCTTTAAACGACATCTCCTCCTTAACTGATGGGTCAAAATCAACCAAACTTTGCAGAAATATTCCTTGGGTGGTCCCTTATGAAAATTGCTCAAATGGAAAGGATCTGTGCCATATCACGGGAAAAGGGGCCTTAATGACAAATTTCTTGTTTTCACTCTAGAAGCCACACTTATGGTCCAATCTTCATGAAACTTGGTCAGAATGTTTGTTAGGTCATGAGAATGAAGTCTATTGAAAATGGGAAGGATCTGTGCCATTTCACAGAAAAAGGCGCCTTAATGACAATTTTTTTGTTTATTCTCTAGAAGCCACAAATATGGTCCAATCATCATGAAACTTGGTCAGAATGTTTGTTAGGTCATGAGGATGAAGTATATTGAAAATGGGAAGGATTGGTGCCATATCACTGGAAAAGGCGTCTTAATGACAATTTTTTTGTTTATTCTCTAGAAGCCACAAATATGGTCCAATCATCATGAAACTTTGTCAGAATGTTTGTTAGGTCATGAGGATGAACTTATTTGAAAATGGGAAGTATACATGCCATATCACGGAAAAAGGGGCCTTAATGACAATTTTCTCGTAAGAGCTCCAAACGCCACAAATATAGTCCAATCTTCATGAAACTTGATCAAAATGTTTGCCAGGTCACAAGAACGAACTCCGTTGAAAATGGGAAGGTTCATGCCATATCATAGGAAATGGAGTCTTAATGATAATTTACTTGAAATATCAGGTGAGCGATTTAGGGCCCTCAGGGTCCTCTTGTTTCACAATGTTTTCTGAATCTTAAAATGACAGGCACGTAAAAAGCAGGGATTAAACAGCAAAATCAATATTTATCCTAGAGGCTTCATATTTTACAGAAACATCATTAGGAATTAGGCTTTCATTGAGACTGACATCCTTGGCAAAATGACCTTGAGACAGTGACCTTTGCCCTTTAAAAAAAACCTTAAACCAAAAAACTTTAACCTGCTTATATTTTCTGAATGCTTTTACCTAGGGACATCATTTTTTCATAAAACACTCACCGGGTAATAGGCTTTCACCAGAGACCAAGCTCTTGTACAATTTGACCTTGACCTTATAATGGACTTTAGAAACACATTAGACATTTGTGGAGCAAGAACTATTTGATAGTTCACACTCAATATGCTGGTGTTCTTGAGGTTGACCCGTTATTGTTTGAAGCTGTCAGTTTTGAAATGTTGATGATTTCTTTACATAGCAAAGGGTAAAATTTCACCTCTGTATCCTAAATAAAATTATGGTCATTATTGTGAAATGATAGTCATCTCATCTGAGATGAAAGTACAGATAGATCGCTAAAAATAGTGTAACAAGATCAGTTATAAATTTATGAACCATCACACGAAAAAGGACCATCTGGGAAATCTGTAAAATGAATAATTGAAAAAGAGATTTGGTCCAGCATATAGGTCAACTAGAGGTCGCATTTCAAAAATTCTTTCACTGAAAGGTAGGTCATTCTAGATTCGCACTAATGAGTTGATTATAGTAGACCTATGTGGGATAGTAACTGGAGGCCATGAAAGGATGTGATGGTACATGTAGTACCAATGTGTGAAATACCAGGAGTCCATTGTTGGGGCCGCCACCATAGCCAGTTGGTTAGGCATAAGACTTCCAATCTGAAAGTCGTGGGTTCAATCCCCGGTGGCGGCAAATATCCTTTCCGACGTTTGTCTCTCACCAATGGGTAGATAATCGTAAACCTATGCGAGATAGCAGTGGGAGGCTAGGAAAGGATGTAATGGTAGTACAGGTGAAAGAAATACCAGGAATCCATTGTTAGGTGCTCCGGCCGCCGCGATATAACTGAAATAATGTTGAAAGCGGCGTTAAACTCCATTCAATCAATCAACCATTGTTGGGTGCTCGAGCTGCTAGTATATAACTGAAAGATTGTTTAAAGTGGTGTTAAACTCCATGCAAACAAAATCATCACATTTCCCAGCTGACCCCTTTTGGTTTGACAGGTATGAAAAAGGAAATCTGGATGTACATGTGGTTGTTAAAAATGGTGTAAAACTAGAGCACACAAATATACATATTTGCAAAATTATTTTTGTTACAAATAAGTTAAACTGAAAAAGCAGTGTTATACTTTTATTTTTGATGACCCAAAAAATTGAAATTGACCTACAGTCATCATCGTTACATTGCTCAGTTGTAACATTTTATGTAACTTTGTAAGAAAAGATACAATAGAAGAAATTATACCGTAGTCTCAAATGTACAATGATAGATAGTGTTATTAAATTTCTATTATGGTTGTATCTTTGGGTTGTCTATCTAGATGTGTGTCCCAGTTTTGACACCCAAACATCAGTTTAACTCGTTACATACAGAAAAAATAAATTTGATGTGAAATTAACTCATTTTTAGCTCGCCCGGGACGAAAGTCTCGGAAGAGCTATTGTCATACCCTCGGATGTCGGTGTCTGCGTCAGCGTCGGTGTCGGCTTGCACATTAGGTTAAAGTTTTTTATTTCTATCAATATTTATCCTAGAGGCTTTATTTTTTACAGCAACACTCATTAGGGCATAGGCTTTCATTTGAGATGAACATCCATCTCGAAATGACCTTTAGACTGTGACCTTGACCCTTTCAAAAAAACTTTTACCAAAAACTTTAACCAAAAACTTTAACCAAAAAACTTTAACCTTACTTATATTTTCTGTAAGCTTTAAACTAGAGACATCATTTCTTCATATGCACACTCATTAGGTGATAGGCTTTCACCATAGACAAAGGTCCTTGACAATTTGACCTTGACCTTGACCCTTTGTGGACTTAGAAAAACTTTAACCAAAAAACTTTAACCAAAAACTTTAACCTTGCATATATTTTTTTAATGCTCTAACCTAGGGACATCATAGCTTCATATATATACTCACCAGGTGATAGGCTTTCACCAGAGACCAAGGTCCTTCACAATTTGACCTTGACCTTTACTATTTGTGGACTTAGAAAATCTTTAACTGAAAACTTTAACTGAAAACTTTAACCTTGCTTATATTTTCTGAATGTTTTAACCTAGGGACATCATTACTTCATATACATACTCATTAGGTGATAGGCTTTTGTGAGAGACCAAGGTCCTTGATAATTTGACCTTGACCTTTTATGAACTTAGAAATACTTTATCCTAAATTCTTTTACCAAAAACTTTAACCTTGCTTATATTTTCTGAATGCTTTAATCTAGGGACATCATTACTTCATATACATAGTCACCAGATGAAAGGCTTTCACCAGAAACCAAGAGCCTTGACAATTTGACCTTGACCTTGACCTTTTATGGACTTGGAAAAACTTAAACTGAAAAACTTTAACCAAAAATTTAACCTTGCTTATATTTTCTAAATGCTTTACTCAGGGACATTATTACTTCATACACATACTCACTAGGTGATAGGCTTCTACAGAGACCAAGGTTCTTCACAATTTGACCTTGATCTTTACCTTTTGTGGACTTAAAAAAAAAATTTAAAGAAAAACTTCATGTTTGATACAAAGAAATTCCATTGGTAACCTCATCTGCTTGTAGGCTTTCACTTTACCCTAACCTTATACATACCATTAAAACAAAAAAGTTTATATTTCTTAATTACTTCTCAAACAGATATATATATTAGATCATGGACTTTAACATTGAAAGAAACCACTTTGAACTTCGGTCTTCAGTCAAGCGCTGTTGGTCTTCAGTCAAGCGCTGTTTGTGACAAGCAGCTGTTTGGGCAAGCTACGTTGTCCGCGGACAACTCTTGTTTGCTTTTCTCAGCATAACCCAGCCCTGTGTTTAGATGACAAAATGGTGCAAACAGTTTTCCACATGCACATGCACTTGTGTGTAAGGTAGGGAGTAATTGAAAAACTGTTGGCACTGTCATGTCAACCTGAACGCGGGTACGAGCAATTGCTTCATTGTTCACAATATTTTCTTCCCCTTGTAATTGCTATATTCACTACAAAGCCAGAAGTGAAAATATAGCTTTTGTTGTTCAGGAAATGAAAGACTTAAATATTTATTTTAAAAATTTCATCATCTAAAGGTTTTCATGTGTATCTTTACTAGGTTATTCAAAAGGGGTCGATACACACTAAAGTATATTTTTATTTACCGATATCTCATGAAAATCTCTTAAATGCCCAATAAGGAATAAAAGCTTTGTAAACATTTCTGAAAATGACAAAATAGCTTGTCTCAAGCAATTTTTTCATATTCAACAATGTTTTTATCTCCTAACGTTTTGGCATAGTGAATATAGTGTGATGGACTCTGTCAGTCCTTCCATCATTATGTCTTTGGTCCTTCCGTCTTTTAAGTTGTCTTGAGCATATCTCCTCTAAAGTATAATATATTAATGCTATCATCTTGAAACTTCATAGGAACAAGTAGTGATGGACTGATTAATGGATATAATTGATAATCAGTCCATTTGGGCTTCCGATGCAGACAATAGATTAAGAAATCTATTAATCGATTAGTCAGTTTGTAACATGAAAATTGCAGTTATTTAATATTTCATAGATTAATGTCACCAATTTAGTCTGGGTGACTTCTTATTTTCTGGAAACATCTTTTTACTTTTGTTTATTTTAAAGCAACCCTGAGAATGGACCTACACTTGACCCTCTGTGTATAACCAATTGTCAAGTGTAGGTTCCTTCATGATATGCAAGAGGATACAACACATACCAATTGATCATCTTCTATATAAAAAACAAATATAAGATGTTTTAAACCATGCCATCCATTAAGAATTGATTTAATTTTGTTAAACCGATTGTAGTATCAATCATTAGTTGATTGTATCCTTTTGACTAAAAAAACGATTTTCGATTATGATTTGAAACCAATTGCCCAACATTAGGGAAAGATCTTAATTAGGAGAAGTCAGCCAGTGCACAAGATTCATAACTATGCCCTATATTATTTTAAAGTCTTAAATTTTGTCTGGAGCATAATTCTGCTTCATTCTGTTAACTTAAATTTTCATAGATGAAAAGATGTCAATAAGTAGAAGTACAGTGCACAATAACTCTTGATGACATAATTTTGGAGTTACTGCCCTTTGTTATTTCAAGCATCCTAAATCTAGCTAAGGCTTCAGTTGACTATCAAGCTTTCTACGGCAGGGGATGTTTATGTCTCACATATGGCTTTTGTTAGATAATGGTGCAAAAATTGCTTAATTTCACTAAAATTGTCGTCTACATCTTTCAATTTGGAGAGTTTTATTGTTGAGTAAAAGGTTAGAGTACACTCTTTATTATAAGGATGATCTAGATTTTGAACTTATAAAATAGATAAAATTTGAAATAATGAAATATTGCACCTTTATGATAAGCAATATGCTTTTTTTTTACTTTTATAAAACAAGGATATAAATCATTCTGAAGAATTTAATTATATCTAGGCATAAATACAAGACAAAATAAATCGAAAAGAAAATATGAAAAAAATAGGGGATAATTGTTTGTTTCAATGTAAAATTAGTAACTTTCGTTGAGAGAGTAGCAAAAGCTATATTTTCAATTGGTAGCAGAGACACAAGTTGAAATACAGCTTTTGTTGTTCATGAAATGAAAGATGTAAGGATCTGACATACTATTACACTTTATTCTTATTAAATGCGAATAACTGGAAAAAATGTAGAAAGTTATGGACAAATTGATTTTTTCCATCATTTGATTTGATGCACATGATTTCAAGGCAATGTCATCATTGATGACATCATTAAGATTTTTTCAATAGGCTCTGCTCAGATAATGCCAAATAGAGTGAAATGAACAAAAAGGGGTTATTATTTTTAGCTCCACTGGCCGAAGGCCAGCGAGCTATTGTCATGGCGGAGTGTCCGTCGTGCGTGCGTCCTTCCGTGCGTAAACTTTTTCTATAAACATCTCCGCCCAAACCGATGGGCGGATTGTAATGAAACTTGGTAGAAATGATCCTTGGGTGGCCCTCTTCTTAAATTGTTCAAAGAATTTTGATTGGCCCCCAAATAAGGGCGTGGCATTTTTTCACTTTGAAATCTTTAAAATCTTCTCCTCCCATGACATTTTCTCCTGAACCACTTGGCTGATTTCTATGAAACTTTACCAGAATGTTCCTTGAGTGCCTCTTTTCAAAAATAATTTGCTAAATTTTGATTGGCCCATAAATATGGGCATGGCAGGGCGTGGCTTATTTTGAGGCCAAAATCTTTGAACGATATCTCCTCAGGAACCACTCAGCCAATAACAATGAAACTTTACCAGAATGTTTCTTGGGTGACTATTTACTTAAATTGTTCAAGAAATTTTGATTGGTCCATAAATATAGGTGTGGCAGGCTGGGCCTTTTTTGAGCCTGAAATCTTTGAACGACATCTCCTTCTGAACCTTATGTTTTAATAAGATGGGTAAAGGGTTGCAAGTTCATTGTGATTGAGTATTTTGGTGCAATATGGACCAGAACCAGTTAATCATTATTAAATAGGTCTTAGGAGATTTCAGAGTGTTAATGTACACTACTCAAAAGTTCTAAGCGGCCACCTTACCTTTCTCCATTTTTCACACATTTTCCGCCTTTATCTTGAAATGTGAACTTTGTCTTTCAAAAGAGCCGCGGCAATAGCGCAGTTGGTAGCGCGCCGGACTTCTAATCCAGGGGTCTTTATTTTGCACGGGTTCGATCCCCGGCCGCGGCACTTATCCTTTCCGACATTTGTCTTCCACCAATGGGTAGATAATCGTAAACCTATGTGGAATAGCAACTGGAGGCTAGGAAAGGGATGTGGTGGTAGTACTGGTATGAGAAATACCAGGAATCCATCGTTAGGTGCTCTAGTCGTCGCGATATAACTGAAAGAATGTTGAAAGCGACGTAAAACCCCAATTCAAATCAATTCAAAATTGTCTTTCAAAAGAGTGGCCATTCAGTCATCATCCTATCCAATTGTTTTGTAAAATTATGCATCAGTAAGTCCTAAAGACGGAATTAAATGCATGTACCCTCAATTTCAAAAGTCACAAAATTGACACTTTTAAGAGAAATTTGAATTTTTCGATACTTGAAAAACGTAACGCCTATCAATCTTTTGTACTAATATCAGTGGTACAACGCCTGTAGACTTCTAAAATTAATATGAAATGCCGAAACGTTCTACACTATCCTTATCCTAACAAGAAATGTCAAAAATACCCCACCCACCAATGTTAACTTTGAAATCGAGGGTACTCCTACCTTCGTTTAATTTTAAAGCATTTCTTGTTGAATTATTTCACTGCGTTTTCTCTTGTTGACTTCATAAATGATTTGGCTACATTATTCAAGCGAAAACAAGTTGAAACCATGCGGTGTTTATAACATATGACCAAAAAGGCAAGTGGCCGCTTAGGAGTTTTGAGGAGTGTATTCATTTAAAGTAAGCTTTATTTAATGAAAGTCTTAACCCTTTCCTGTTTTATAACATTTTAGACCTGTCCAAATTCAAAGGTTTTGCAGACGAGAATTTAAAGTGGATTTAATTTGATAAATAACCATTCAGTAGGGTAGAAAATAGTGTGGAAAAAGAAGAAATTGCTTGTCGGAAGCAATTTCTTCTTTTTTCACAATGTTTTCTCAATCATAAAATCACAGGCACGTAAAAAAGCAGGGATTAAACAGTAAAGGGTTAAGATTTTAAAGCCAGGGGAGCGATACAGGCCCTCTTGTTTCGATAATTTCATGATTTGGCAGTAAGATTATCAATTGACAATCTACTGTTATTTCTGGATAAACCACCTAAAAGCATTGTAAAATGAAATTGAAACAGTTCAAACTGCTAATTCTAATTAGGAAATTTTACTCTGTGTATAATTGCATATGTAACTAAGGATCAGCATGCATGGGTGTGCAGTCTGATCATTGAGATAATTTCATCCAAACTTCTTGAAATGTCAAAAAATGGGGTTTTTACCCCACATCAAAAAATCATGGGTGTATTGTTTTACTGTTGTCTGTCTGTGAGTCCATCTGTCTTTCCATCTGTCTGTCTGCAAAACTTAACCTTTAAAACTTAATATTGCTAGTTATTTCTAGCCTAGAGATACAATATTCATATTTGGCATGATAAATCTGAATGATAGACATCTGCTTAAGGTCAAGGTCATATATCAAGGTGAAACATTTGCAACACTAAACCAAAAAACTTAACATTTCCAATTACTTTCAGCATATTCAAGATACAACGATTATATTTTGATGGCTCAGAGTGAAACAGTTGTAACTGCCTTTATGTTTATAGGCAGTTACAACTGTTTTGCACTGAGCCATCTATTGGCATTTGCATAGATTTCATTCATACATAGCCCCAGATACCAAAGTGAATTTGATGTGGGAGAGCTCAAGGTCATCAATCAAGGTCAAATTTCTGAAAAATTGTCTATGTTGGGATCATTTGTAATTCACAAATCCATGTCATGGCGTCCTTAAACTTTTACCTAAAAAATTTTCTCCTCATAAAGTGCTGGATGGATTCAAATCAAATGTCACAGGAATGTTTCTTTGGTGTTACCATCTATCAGATTCCTTCAAAGAATTTTAATTGGCTGATAATCATGGCTTTAATCGGCGTGGCTAATTTCCATATATGGCAATATGTGGCTTTTCTCAGAATCTTACCAATGGATAATGTTTTCCCACAAAAATAATTTCAGTGCTTAAAAAATTGGTTTGTGCAAAAATGGTTATACAAACAGGTACAAAAATAATATATTTTAACTGTTTGAAAAAATAACATTTTGCTTTTTTTATAATTTAGAAATAGTGCAATTTTTAGCTCACCTGAGCACAACGTGCTCAAGTGAGCCATTGTGATCACCTTTTGTCCGGCGTCCGTGTGTCGTCCGTCGTGCCTCGTGCGTCGTCCGTCAACAATTTCTTTAAACGACATCTCCTCCTAAACTACTAGGCCAATTTTAACCAAACTTGGCAGAAATGGTCCTTAGGTGGTCCCCTTTAAGAATTGCTAAAAGAATTGAAATCGGTGAAAAACTCTGGTTGCTATGGCAACCAAAGTTAAAAATTTAAGAAAATCTTTAAAATTCTTCTTCTTCTGAACCAGCAGCCCTACAGCCTTGAAATTTGGCATGGATATTAAGCTCATAGACCTTAATAAAACTAGCTAAAATCGTATCTGTTGGGCCACCAGGTGCGGAGCACCAGGGGGGAGGGGGTAGCACCTTGGGTAAATTTTGTAGTCTTTAACCTTCTTCTTCTTCTGATCATGAAGGCCTACAGCCTTAAAATTTTGCATGTATGATCACCTCATAGACCTTTATATAAATAGCTAAAATCTTATTTGTAGGGCCACCAGGTGCGGAGCACCAGGGGGGAGGGGGTAGTACTTTGATGAATTTTGTGATCTTTAACCTTTTTCTTCTTCTGAACCAGGAGACCTACAGATTTGAATTTTGGCATGGATGATCAGCATATGGACCTTTATAAAAATAGCTAAAATTATGACTGTAGATTCACCAGGTGCGTAGCACCAGGGGGGAGAGGGTAGTACTTTTGTGAAAATTTTGTAATCTTAAACCTTCTTCTTCCTCTGAACCACAAGTCCTACAGACTTGAAAATTGACATGGAGGATCAGCTCATAGACCTTAATATAAATAGCCAAAATCTTATTTGTAGGGCCACCAGGTGCGGAGCACCAAGGGGGAGGGGGTAGTACTTTGATGAAAATTTTGTAATCTTTAATCTTTTTCTTCTTCTGAACCAGGAGTCCTACAGATTTGAATATTGGCATGGATGTTCAGCATATGGACCTTTATATAAATACCTAAAATCATGACTGTAGATTCACCAGGTGCGTAGCACTAGGGGGGAGAGGGTAGTACTTTTGTGAAAATTTTGTAATCTTTAACTTTCTTCTGATGAACCACAAGCCCTACAGACTTGAAAATTGGCATGAAGGATCAGCTCATAGACCTTAATAAAAATAGCTAAAATCATGACTGTAAAGCCACCAGGTGCGGAGCACCAGGGGGGAGGGGGTGGTACTTTTGTAAAAATTTTGTAACTTTAATCTTCATCTTCTAATGAACCACAAGCCCTACAGACTTCAATTTTGGCATGGATGATAAGCATATGGATTTTAAATAAAATAGCTTAAATCATGAATGTAGGACCACCAGATGCGGAGCATTAGGGGGCAGGGGGTAGTACTTTTGATCAATTTTGAAATCTTTGACCTTACTCTTCTCCTGGATCAGGAACCCTACAGACTTGAAAATTGTCATGGGTGATCAATATATTGACATTAATAAAAATAGCTAAAGTCATGACTGTAGGGTCACCAGGTGCTGAGTGTCTTGGGGAGGGGGTAGTACTTTGGATCATTTTTGAAATCTTTAAACTTCTTCTAATGAGCCAGGAGTCCTACAGGCTTGAAAATTGGTATGGATGATCAGTATATGGACATATATTGAATTAGCTGAAATCATGATTGTAGATTCACCAGGTGCAGAGCATCTTGGGGGAGGGGGATTGCTTTGTTGAGAATTTTGAATCCCTACAGCCTTTATGTTTGACATGGATTGATCAACTCATTAAAGAAAACTTTAAAAGTCTCAGACTCAGCCTGTATATCTGGCATAGATTAGCTGATCACAGACCTTTTATGGAAAAAGCTTAAATAAATAATGTCCAGGGGAGGAGCAGAGGGGGGGGGGGAATGATTATTTCAAATGTTATCTGATTGAATAAGTGAAAATCTCTTTTTCTGTGGTTGCATGGACATACCTAGGTAATGAAGCTTTTTTCTCAGGTGAGCGACCCAGGGCCAACGGCCCTCTTGTTAAAGAATTAGGTTTTGAGTCTATTGGTAGTTTTATAGTCATTTAGACTGGTTTACCTTGAGAATGCATCATCATATATTTAGAATGTAATCTTGTTCATGACTGAAACATGTTACCTAAAAATAAACAGTGGATTCTAAATTTTGCTACTCCATATCAAAACCATAAATCACTGATTGAAAAAATAAACACTTAAATGATAAAATAGGAGAGATTGAAATAAATGGGTCAGGTAAATTTATTTATGTTATTGCTGTCTTTCAAGTTAGGTATCCCAGGGGTAGACACTAACTCCTGAGAGTAAGGAATCCATTGGACTCGTAACACATGAAATCAAGGAGTCCAAGCTAATAGTATGGAGTCTGAATTTTCATAATGGGTGAACTTTGTGGGAAAGAAGACACTAATGTTATAAGCAATTTCTTCTTTCCCACATTATTCTTCCGAAGAAGATTTTTTTCCAAAATGTTTTCTTCAATAACTGTTGTAGTGAAAAGATCTACAATTTTGGCAAGTGTTACAAAGGAGACTGCTCTGTGCATTTGTTTCACAAAATGCATGCATTCTCATATGACCCTTGGAGTCCATTAGACTTCTTGTTCAAAAGGCCCCGGGTTTGAGTCCTGACATTGGCAATCATTCTTTCCGACTTTTGTCCTCCACCAAAGGGTTGAAAATCATAGACCTATATGGGATAGCAGCTGGAGGCTAGGGAGGGATGTAATGGTTTTACTATTATGAGAAATACCAGGAATCCATTGTTAGATGCTCCAGCTGCCACAATATAACTGAAAGATTGTTGAAAGCAGCGTAAAAAACTCCAATTCAAATCAAATCATTGGATTCCTTACTTGCAAATGGAAGGAGTCCCAAATGGTAATCAAATATATAGTCTTGTACTTCCGAACTCTTCTTAGTGTCGACCCCTGTATCCCTTGTCATGCAGAACCTGGAATACCCGGTATTACTTTTTTTTGCAAGGGGTATAGACAAAGATCAGCTTGATCTTAGTCTTTACTACCTGCTTTTCCTTTATAAGCCATAAAAGTTTAAAAGTTACACAATCAAAATAAATACTAACTTGGTTACTGCCTTCTCCAGTGCTTTCTTTGTTTTTCCCTGTGTTGCTGAGGGTTTTCAGCATGGCAAGGGTTGATAAGACAAGTCTGTTATTTGCATATGCACCTTTTAAAATTTAGATAACCATCTTGTTTGTCCTGATGGCAGCACTCATTTTTTCCAAACATTTGTTTTCCTCTAATGGGTATATAATTCTAGACCTATGTGGGATAGCAGCTGGGACTTGGAAAAGATTGAATGGTAGAACTGGTGTGGCAAATACCAGGAATCCATTGTTAGGTGCTCCAGCCACTCTGATATAACTAAAAGATTGTTGAAAGCTATGTAAAACCCCATTCAAACAAACAAAACAAACTTGTTGACTTCACTTTCTGGGAATTATTGATTGATTGATTGAATGGAGTTTAACGCCGCTTTCAACATTATTTCAGTTATATCGCGGCGGCTGGAGCACCTAACAATGGATCCCTGGTATTTCTCTCACCAGTACAACCACCATATTCTTTCCTAGCCTCCAGCCGCTATCTCAAATAGGTCTACGATTATCAACCCATTGGTGAGAGACAAATAGTCGGAAAGAAAGAGTGCCGCCGTCGGGGATCGAACCCGCGAACTCTAGATTGATTCTGGGAATTATATTAGTAAACTGTTTTGGGGGCATTTGTTTTTCACAAAACCTTCCTTTCTTTTTTTGATCCACTGATACATTTGTATACTGCCACTGTGGTAAAATATAGAACTGGTTCTTTATTATTCTAGAACTTGAGTTTAAGAATGTTTGTGAATATAAATTTGAGTTCAAGAATTGGTTGAAAAGTCAAGATTACGGTAAGTTGTTTTGTGGCCAATATTGACAAGACTACAGTTTTCTCCTAATTAACGCTCCCAGGAGGTAAACATTGCATGGTCAGGTAGCTATTTTTTTTAGTCTGGTTTAAAATTTCATTAAATTGATGTCTTTTAGGCCCTTTTCCCTTTAATTTGATGTAAATTTCCTCTTAACAATCATAATAAATGATTGTTTAGAGGAAATTCACATCAAATAAGAGAGGAAGTCTCAAAAAGTTCTTAAAATTTAGGCACTTGAAGTAAGTTTTCTTGGTAAAAATATGTAGATTGGCTACTATTAGGGAGGGCGCTATGATAAGAAGAAATACGGTATGTCATTTTCACCAATATACATAGACACACGCACACGCACCAATTAATATTGCCAATGTAAAGATTGTGATTGTTATTGACCACATAAAAACCATATATGATCAGAATTAAAAAAATATTTAGAATCATCAATATCATCAAATCTTCTCATGCCAAACATAGCCCTTTTCTGCAATACAAAAAGCTTAGGTAGACAGTACAGACAAAGATCAGCCTTTAAAGGATGTAGTCTGATCCTTGCCTACTCTGCCTGATCACTTCTTGTGGGAAAAACTGGAGTCAGACTGATTAAAATGTTAAAAAAAATGCAATTTGTTGGAACTAAAATTTTATTTCAACATGATAAAGCGTTAAGACATTCCCGTGTTTATTACCTATATACCTGTGTTTCCTCATGTGAGTTTGACAAACTTTGAACTTTGAAGCTCTTGTATCAGTGCAAGACAAATTAAGATATCATGCAATATTTGATTTTCTATAAATTACATTGATAGAAAGGTAGACATCAAAGCTGGTATTGTTTGATACAAGGACTAAAACTAGAAACTCTTCAGCTTATTTATGGACTTGTTAGATTTCATTGTCTGATTGTAGGGTGCATTTGTATTAAATGCCCACATTAATACAGTACTGATAGGTAATAAAGTACCATTATTATTAGCTTGGCTGTTTCCAGAGAAAACCTAAGGAATTGTAACCACCTTGGCATTGTTTGCATTGGTTTTGGGGGTGTTGTTGGGGTTGTGAACATATTCAACCTTGGTCATATCTTGTTGTTATTGAAAATATCTGAAACTTTGCAAGTGTGTTCACCATCATTCAAGGTCATCAGTTATTGTCATGGTCATTTTCCAGGTAGAGATAGGTGGAATGTTTTCCATGCAAAGCCAATGTATCTTTACAGGCTTTGTTGTATGATGAGAAGGGAGGAAAGCTAGACAGTATACATATAAAGGTACAAGACATTGTTCTGGGTGAACAGTTAGAGAGTGATAGATACTATATACTGGTGGAAACAGAAAAAGACGTGTCAAAGGGCTCTGAAGGTAGGTGACAAGTCTTAAACTGATGACATAAAATTTTGATTTTATTGAGAGAAATTTTTGAAATACAGAAATTCAGGGTTAAAGGGACTGTATACCGTTACTGCTCTAATAGAATGCCAGGGTTCTATCTAAGAATCATTGCTTTTTAGCTCACCTGAGCACAAAGTGCTCAAGGGAGCTATTGTGATCGATCGTTGTCCGGCGTCCGTCTGTCCATCTGTCCGTCTGTCCGTCTGTCCGTCTGTCCGTCACGGCGTCAACTTTTTCTTTAAACGACATCTCCTCCTAAACTTATGGGTTAAAATCAACCAAACTTGGCAGAAATATTCCTTGGGTGGTCCCTTATCAAAATTGCTCAAATGGAAAGGATCCATGCCATATCACGGGAAAAGGGGCCTTAATGACGAATTTCTTGTTTTCACTCTAGAAGCCACAAATATGGTTCAATCTTCATGAAACTTGGTCAGAATGTTTGTTAGGTCATGAGGATGAAGTCTATTGAAAATGGGAAGGATCCATGCCATTTCACAGACAAAGCCGCCTTAATGACAATTTTGTCAACAATATCTTTAAACGACATCTCCTCCTAAACTTATGGGTTAAAATCAAGCAAACTTGGCAGAAATATTCCTTGGGTGGTCCCTTATGAAAATTGCTCAAATAGAAAGGATCCGTGCCAAATCACGGGAAAAGGGGCCTTAATGACAAATTTCTTGTTTTCACTCTAGAAGCCACAAATATGGTCCAATCTTCATGAAACTTGGTCAGAATGTTTGTTAGGTCATGAGGTTGAAGTCTATTGAAAATGGGAAGGATCCGTGCCATTTCACAGAAAAAGCCGCCTTAATGACAATTTTGTCAACAATATCTTTAAACGACATCTCCTCCTAAACTTATGGGTTAAAATCAACAAAACTTGGCAGAAATATTCCTTGGGTGGTCCCTTATCAAAATTTGCTCAAATGGAAAGGATCCGTGCCATATCACGGGAAAAGGGGCCTTAATGACAAATTTCTTGTTTTCACTCTAGAAGCCACAAATACGGTCCAATCTTCATGAAACTTGGTCAGAATGTTTGTTAGGTCATGAGGATGAAGTCTATTGAAAATGGGAAGGATCCGTGCCATTTCACAGACAAAGCCGCCTTAATGACAATTTTGTCAACATTATCTTTAAACGACATCTCCTCCTAAACTTATGGGTTAAAATCAAGCAATCTTGGCAGAAATATTCCTTGGGTGGTCCCTTTTGAAAATTGCTCAAATGGAAAGGATCTGTGCCATATCACGGGAAAAGGGGCCTAAATGACAAATTTCTTGTTTTCACTCTAGAAGCCACAAATATGGTCCAATCTTCATGAAAATGGGAAGGATCCGTGCCATTTCACAGAAAAAGCTGCCTTATTGACAATTTTGTCAACAATATCTTTAAACGACATCTCCTCCTAAACTTATGGGTCAAAATCAACTAAACTTGGCAGAAATATTCCTTGGATTGTCCCTTATAAAAATTGTTCAAATGGAAAGGATCTGTGCCATATCACAGGAAAAGGGGCCTTAATGACAAATTTCTTGTTTTCACTCTAGAAGCCACAAATATGGTCCAATCTTCATGAAACTTGGTTATAATGTTTGTTAGGTCATGAGGATGGAGTCTATTGAAAATGGGAAGGATCCATGCCATATCACAGGAAAAGGCATCTTAATGACAATTTTTTGTTTACTCTCTAGAAGCCACAAATATGGTCCAATCATCATGAAACTTTGTCAGAATGTTTGTTATGTCATGAGGATGAACTCATTTGAAAATGGGAAGTATATGTGCCATATCATGGGAAAAGGGGCCTTAATGACAATTTTCTCGTAAGAGCTCCAAACGCCACAAATATAGTCCAATCTTCATGAAACTTGATCAAAATGTTTGCCAGGTCACAAGAATGAACTCTGTTGAAAATGGGAAGGTTCATGCCATATCATAGGAAATGGAGTCTTAATGATAATTTACTTGAAATATCAGGTGAGCGATTTAGGGCCCTCAGGGTCCTCTTGTCATTGTTTTTCCTTAGAAAGGATGGGCTTTTATAAGAAGCTTTGCTACATATCCATGGCTCAGTGCAAAACATTTATAAATGCCTATTAACATATAGGAAATTTACAACTGTGTTGTGCTGAGCCATCAATATTTGTTAAGACGGTGATAAAATGACCAAAAATACAATATAATCTGTGCAAAACATTAAGATTTGGTAAGAGAAAAGGTGCATAAAACCTATTGTTGAATTTTTAGTGACATTGATTTTCAGTTAACAGTTTTTTGTTGGAATTCATTAGAATTGTCTCATTGAGATGATTCTTATGAGTTATAACCAATGATTCAGTAACAATGTTAATGCCCATGTGCCAAAAGATTAGGGGTACGGGTATAATGTTTTACTGTCTGTCTGTGGGTTCAATCCCCCGACGGCGGTACTCATTCTTTCCGACTATATGTCTCTCACCAATGGGTAGATAATCGTAGACCTATTTGAGATAGTAGCTGGAGGCTAGGAAAGGATGTGGTGGTTGTACTTGTGAGAGAAATACCAGGAAACCATTGTTAGGTGCTCCAGGCACTATTATATAACTGCAAAAATGTTGAAAGTGGCGTTAAACTCCATTCAATCAATCAATCAGTTTATTCAAGCATATTTAAGATACCTTTCTCATAAATGGCATGATGAAAGATCTCAGTGATGCACATCTGTAGGTATCAAGGTCAAAGACATGTAAAAAGGTCAGTGTCATCTGTCAAGGTCAGCATTTTGAAAAGAAAAGCTGTTATGAGGGAATTCTTTTTTCACAAAAACATCTTGTTAGAGCAATATTTCTGGATTTTCCTTTTGGATCAGGCCTGTTTATAACTGTTGCTCAATTCAGATGGTTGCTTGAGAAAGATGGACTGTTACCAATATTCTTTATCAGTAAAGAAATTACTTTTGAAAGATATAAATCATAGTGAATGCAAGTATGTTTCTCTGTTGGGCTACCTGAACATAGTAACTGCAGCTTATTATACCCCCAAAACTATGATTAGGAGGTATATAGGAGTTGGCTTGTCCATTGGTCTGTACATTGGTCGGTCTGTCTAGCCTTTTTTGTGTCCACTCAATTTCTCATCAACTAATGGGCAGATGTCATTTATATGTTGCAGATGTGATCAGTATCAAGCAGAGATCTGCAAAGGAAATTTTAGTTTTGATACATTGACTTTTGACATAGTTATGGCCCTTTAATGAAAAAGCACTTGTTGGGGGTATTGGTCCACTCTGAAAGGTCTAGATCACTTTAAGAAGCAATACATGTCTTTGAGACCAAATGTGTAAAAGAGTTTGTTTAATCTTTACTTGTATAATTTTTAAAAGGGAATTCAATCAGATTGGATGTTCTACTTAGTTCAGTGGTAGAGCAGCAGACTTTTTGTTATAGATGGAAATATAAGTTTTCTCTTTTTCATGTTATCCTTGGTTTGGGTGCATATAGTAGGTAGTATCACTCTTTGAGATGCTTGTTTTTCAATAGCTACAATATTTTCATAATTATGTATCTTAATATTGTAGATTAATTGTGTCATTTAAATTGAAATTGCATTTTATTATCCTTTTATTGTACTACACTATTGTTGTATTTACTTTTTATACTGAAATGAATCTAAATCTATCTATCATAGAGAAATTTAAGGTCATGGGTTAGGATTCTGGCTGCAGCCCTGACCAAATGAATTAGTCTTATGGTAAGGCATCCAAGCGTAGTACTTACTTGCATTCAGGATGACAAAATGGTGCAAACAGTTGTATTTTCCTTGGGAAAATGACGTCATAATGGATTTGCTGACATCATATTTGGCAGGATAACTTGAATCAATAAATATGGTAATTGCCTTGCTTTATCACAAAAAACCTGATCATATTATCAAGACAATATCAAATTTGTGCTCATTGAATACCAAATTTACTTATCTTGCCATCTAAAACAGATAAAAAACCTTGACAAAGCCACATTTTTATCTATTTATAGAGGGCTGGTTTTAGGAATTCGGTATCCAATGACAACTCATTCAATTACCTATAAATATTTTATATGTATTAATTATATATATTATATCTGTTGTTTTATTACAGCAAGCTCACAAAATGTCAACAAAATTATACCTGAGGAGAAACCATCTTCACAGAAAGGAGTCTATTCACAAGCAAGATGTGCTGGATTGAAAAGGAAGAATACGGTAGCACATTCTTTTATTTCATAAAAACAATTTCAGGATATGTTGACTTGGTGAAATTATGCCCTTTCCATGCTGTTTACAACATACCTCTGTTGCATAGGAAGCTTTTGCTGTCAGAATGAAATAACATCATCAAATTCAGAAGGGAATTGTGATCTTAGCCTTGAATACCTAATATCATATTTGTCTAGTGACAACATGAGTCAAAAAATTAAAAAAGAAAAAAAAAAAAAAATAATCAGACTGTTTGCTTGAAAAAAGATTTAGTAGGATGAAAGAAAATTGTACTGGCCAAGGTGCCATGTGTCCATGGTTAATTTAATTCTTTTTGTTGATTCAACAAACATAACATCTTTTGTTTAAATAACTAATAATTTGCTTCTATCCTTGAGGCAGCACACATTACTTCTGACGATTGCCCCTTTCCAATGGATGGATTATTGTTGTAATATTAACAGCTGGATGCTAGAGAGAAGAAATGGTAGTACTGGTACAAAAAATAACAGGAATCCATTTATAGGTGCTTCTGCAATATGACTGAAAAAATGCTGAAATTTGCATTAAACCACACTTAAAAACAAAACAAAAGAAAAACCCTCACACACTTAAACTTGTGTACAATCACTATTTACATTTCGAAAGTTCAATGCAACTCTGTTGTAAGTGACTATATGAAATATAAGCACTTACAACAGTGTTGTGTTGAACCAAAAACTGTTCTGTCTAACAACATTTCGAAATAATTATGAAATATTAATTACATGTTTTGGTTAGTGATTTGAGATTTTATCAAACTGTATTTTCAGGGTTTTATGCCACCTAGGCTGGTCAAACAAGCAAGACATGAAGATCAAGAGGTACCAGACAGGAGCCCACTTAGACTTCAAAACAAAATTTATCCTTCGCAAAATGATAGTATGCCATACTTTCATCAAACATCAAGTATGGAATCACCAAACAGGCAGAACCTTTCTCAGGAAAATAATGTTCACAGAAATGGTCCTGGTGAAGGAAGAAATGTTCTGAGTTTATATTCTAGAGATAATCTATATACAATGGATAAAGGATGTTCAAGTCCTGCGTCCATCAATTCTCCAGCGTTAGACAGATCTCTGTCAGTGTCTCCAGCTATGTCATTGTCACCTTGGTCTGTTTATGGAGCAAAGCGCACACAATCACCTAAGGTTAACAGAACTTCATCAGATCATGATGAAATCGCAATAGATAAGTCACCAAACAGGGGTGAAACAAATAACAAAGTATTTACACATCAATATGAAAAGAGTGGTTATAAAAGTGATATAAGAAAAGCAAGTAATGGTGACTGTCCGGATAGAACCAGTGTCTCTAATGTTGATGATTCAAGAACTAGTGTTGTTGATAGCAATAACGTTAGAACTAATGTTTGTGGTCTTGATAATACTAAAGGGTTTACAAATAGGCCTACTGGTAACAGTATGCAGCGCATCATGAACTTATTAAGAATTAATAAAGGGAAAAAATTGAATGACAATACAGGCAAAAGCTGTGATATTAAAAATGAAAAGTGTGCTATTGATACAAAAGATAAAAACTTCATAACAGGTGACTCTGATATGTTACCTGACCAAAACTGTGATATGAAGATTAAGAGTTCAAGTGATAGAAATTTTAAGTCTTTTTCTAGTGATTCCAAAGGAAGTAGAATTCATGATCAACAATTTGATTCAGAGAGAAATGCACAGTTAAGTTCCTTTTATTTGAAATCTCAGGAATCAAAAGTAACTTCTAGTTTAGGAGAAAGCTGTGATGAAAATGTAAATTCCTGTGCTAAAACATTTAGTAAAACAGATTCCACCTATTGTTCAAATATTCCTGTTAAACAAGATATACAAATCAGCAATGATAGAAAGTTTGAGGACATTGAATCTTTCACAAATGTGAAGACAGAAAGTTATATAGACACTAACATGTGTACTGTAGGAACCAACTTCATCTGTGATAAGACTATCAAGGAACCCCATGATGAAGTGTTTACAGAGTGTACTGATCAGCAAACCCCAAACTGTGATAGTGTTGATATAGAGGAGGATTCTGAAGGCTGGTTTGGATTAACATTTTCACCTGTCTCACATGATAGTATTAGTGACTCTGAACAGGATCAAGGCACTTATACTGGGAAAACATCTCAACTTAATTGTTTAGTAAACACATCTCAAGTGAATGTTTCTATGAACACATCTCAGCAAAGTTCTAAAGTGAACATGTCTCAACAAAATGTTGAAATCAATACATCCCAAGATAATGCTGCAGTGAATATATTTCCACAAGTAAATAATGTAAGTAATACTGCAAACAATACCAACCCTATTTAGTCAAAAGAAGAAATACAGTTAATGCAGTTAGTGACATTGTAAAATCCACATTCATCTCAATCATAACCATTCTAAATCGCTCACTCATCACTGCATTCATTCATTCTTAACACTCAATCAAACCATTCAAGATGTTCCTAAATGACTAATTAAAGGTAAAAACAACAAGTTCATTCAAAATTGATTAATAGAAAAAACTCACGATTTCACTGGCATAATTGAAAATTGTAAACCTCTGATTAGTCCCCTACCGGTGTTCACACCGGAGGGGACTATAGGTTTGCCCTCCGTCTGTCCGTCCGTCTGTCCGTCCGTCTGTCCGCCCGTCCGTCCGTCCGTCTGTCCGTCCGTCCGTCCGTCCGTCTGTCCGCTCAAATCTTGATCCCGCGATAACTTAATAACTAAGCAAGCGTTTTTGATGAAAGTTGGTATATGACTAGATGGCAATGTGTAGATTATGCACATCATTTTATTTTTGTTTTTCGACTTAAATTGAGGTTGCTATGGTTACAGAAATAGTGAAAATATGGCCAAAAATGGGATCCTGCGATAAGATAATAACTAAGCAAGCTAGTTTGATGAGACTTGGTATATGACTATATGGCAATGTGTAGATTATGCACATCATTTTATTTTTGTTTTTAGACTAAAATTGTTGTTGCTATGGTTACGGAATAGTGAAAATATGGCAAAAAATATTGGATCCTGCGATAAGTTAATAAGTAAGCAAGCTAATTTGATGAGACTTGGTATATGACTAGATGGCAATGTGTAGATTATGCACATCATTTTATCTTTGTTCTTTGTTCTTTGACAAAAAGTGCGGTTGCTATGGTAACAGAAATAGTGAAAATATGGCAAAAAATGGATCCTGCAATAATTTAATAACTAAAAAGCGAGCTAACTTGATGAAACCTGTTTTAAAATGTAAAAAAAATATAAGCCATGTTAGTCAGGGTGGTGATGCAGCAGTATTAATCACCTCCAGTGAAAGTTCTCATTTCTTACCAACAAGACTGAAGAAAAACATCTTGGATCAGACAAGGTAACTGTTATTGATACTATTTCTTGCATCTGTCTATTGCTTCCATGAATTGTATAGTGGGCACAGCAGAGACAACAACTCATGTAAGTCTTGTTTAACCCTTTAACAAGACCTGGTTTTGACGTCCCTGATAGAATTGGCGTGGGAAAACATTGAGACAAACAAAGCCGGTAGGGGACTTATGCCCATGTCCAACATGGCTCTTGTTTGTATAGGAAGCTATTTATAGAACTTGAATGCTAATTTTATTAAAGGGAGGTAATGAAAATCGCTAAATTTGTTCAGCAATATTGGATTAGCTCCATTTATTTATACCCAAAACTCACTCATCGCACTAATTTGATATCATTCCAAAATAATTCCAAAGTCATTCCCCGTGCCAATAACACACTGTATTAATCTCTGCCTTCCAGGAAGATGTCACTATTACCAAAACTAAGGACACTACTGTTAAATCTTTACCATCAGGTGAACAACAAATAGAACACAAATATATGGATCATAAAGACAACCAGGAAATAAGTAAAGTGGTAAACACTACACCTGATCAACTAAATAGTCATGAAAATGATACTGGTATAGAACAAAGCTCAAATTCTGATGACATTGAACTAATAGAATCAAAACACGAACTTATGGATAAGTTAAATGAAACAGATTTTAATGAAAAGAAATTAAAAAGGAAAGAACTTGAAAGAAATGACTTTGATGAGGTTGATTCCTTTGAAGTACAAATAAAGAAAGATTTATCAGGTAATGATGTTATAGATAGTAATGTGAAAGATTATAGTATGGATGAAATAAGTAATACTGATATGTTAGATACCATAACAATAGAGGGAGGCAAGTGTATGGACAAGAAAAGTTCTGTATTCAATACTGCTGAAGAAAACATTATACATACAGGCAGTCATATTTCTAGATCAAGTCAGGACACAATGGACTTCAGTTGTGACACTCTATATGATGAAAGTCAAAATTATTTGTCACAAGATCTGCTGAGTAACAAGATAACACAGAAGTCTCAACAAGCAGATGTAATTTCTAGTTCTAGAACAGATCAGAGATTTCCTGAAACTGAACATGAAAATGATAAACTAAGTCCAACATTAGATGATAGGACAGAATATAAATCTTCAAATACTGAGAAAGATTTCCAGTCTAGAATGAGAGATATTCCAGATAAAAATATCAGTAAGTGTTGTAACTCGTGCCTCTCTCTCTTATCTGTAAGTCAAATTTCTAAACAATTTACAGGAAGAAAAATCTAAATCCTTAACTTGCTGAATTTAAATTTTGTTTCAATCATAAAGGGGACATTTTCTATGAAAATAAAGTATAGAGCAGGCATTTTAGACTATGATCAATCTGCATGTCTGCAAGTACTGATCTAAGTATATACTGTTCTGCCAAAGCTTTGTGTAAATAGCATGATTATGTCCTGGGCAGCATCACTGTATGGAAACACTGTACGGTAGTTTGCAACGGTATATTCAAAATGGAGGATAGGCGTTCGTGAAAAAGTAAGTGTTCTTTATTTTTGTTCGATATTACTATAATCTGTCATCCTGTAAAAGAATGACAATATTTACGTAATCCACTTTGAATATATATCCATCGTACCTCATGATTAAACGTCCTATAGCACCGTCTGTGTGTAATACAGCTTCAAACATTGTGTTTTGATGACATTTAAAATTGAAGCGCAAAACGAAAGTAGAAATGGCCATATTTTCCCTAAAATAACCGCACCAGCAAAATCAAATGTGGCGGTGGATGGGGACAAGGTATCTCCCTAAATATGACCCAAAATGTATTGGATCTATCCCCTTGTCTAGGAAATATAGACACTTGAAAAATCTGATGGTGTACGCTACAGTTAAAACCGAAACTAAATCGCTGTACAGTGCGGTATATGGATATATTTGTACTCACCGGTTTAAATTTCGAATGAAAATCTATACGCAACGGTTTATATAAATTATCATGTGAAAATCTTTCAACGGATTAAATAGCACGAAAAGGTGAAAGGTGACTTTGATGCACTTTAATCTTGGTTAATACTGCAGTAAGACACATACGTTCCTTTTCTTATTTTGTTTTGCCTTGAAAGGAAGAAAACCGTCGAAAGTATATCATTAAACACAGTTTTAAATCTAATTTAATGTTTCTACTTAATTCTCCCGGTCCTTCCTCAATAATTTTGTAAGACCCTGTACACATCGTTAAGATTAAAGCGCTTAAGAAAGGCATAAAACTTATCAATATTTCAGACATTCTTCTCGATAGTGTAATAAGACTGAAAATGTTAAAATCGGCGCTTAACCTTTTTAAATGAAAAGTAAATGAAACATTAAGCAAAATCGCTTATTGTTAAGCTATAAAGTTTTCTTTGTCTTGGTGGCTAGGTTGAAAGCTGCTTGTTTTAAATTCCATATATTTAAGGCGATTTAAGGAGCTATCTTTTGCTTCAACGGGGGTGCTTTTAACGATGTCACGTGACAGTCAATGGTGCGGGTAAGGCATGTGAAGTCGATCATTGTTAATTGTGCTTTCGAACTGCTTTATGACAGAAAAAGTTGAATCAATTCAATTTGAAAAAAAGCCGATGCACAACAATTTGACGAAATACTGGTCTCCCCTATGTGTGCGATAAACCAATTGTCCAAATTACATAAACCAATTCCTTTTTCTTATAAAACACTTTTTAAAAACGTCCGTTGTGTTTAACAATAACGGTATAAGGAACTCTAGAAAAACTTATTTTCAAACCCAAAACATCTTTTCAATAACTTTGTTTCTGGAACGGTGAAAATGTATACTAGATTCCTTTGAAGGATTTTATCAAGGAATTTAAGGCAAGGGCAAGGGCTATCTGTCAATAACTTTGGAAGATTGGAAGGACGTAAAGACATGCAGCTTGGTAACTACATGTATATGCTTCCATGAATTTTCCCTAAACATTTAAAATTTCTTTTTAATCAAAAAAATGTTGTGGAAGGAAATTACAAGATATTTGTCTTAAAGAGATAACTAAAAGAAATAAAGCTATTTTCTTATGTGTATCAGAACTTTTGAGCATTAATTCATTTATTTTGATAAGATTTCTACGAAGACGTTTTATTGCGTTTAAACTTACCTTTGCATATTTTGCCTTCAAAATATGCAGAACCTATGTAAAAAACTCATACAGGAATAGTTTTATAAAGTACCAATGGTTTATGATGTAAAACGATTTATTTTAGTTTGGTAAAATTGTAAGCGTCGAAAACAGAAAAAAAACGAAAAGCCGATTAAGGCGTTGGCGTCGATGTAAGTGGTGTCTGTCCTCTGTACACTTAACAATTCTAATGAGAGTCATAACATGCATATTGCTTCATCCCTACAATATTTTCGTAGCTTTCGTTTCTTAATGACAAAATTTAAGACGTTTTATCAGTCAGAAGATAGGCGAGGTTGCAAGCAATTCCATCTGATCTCATCATGTTTTCTTTGGAGCTTACTTCCTTATTGACAATTAAAAATCAATGCATTTTTCTTTAACCACGTTTTCGTGCCGAACACTATTGATGGGTGACCGAAACATTTGAACTACAGCTGGATTTAAAAGTGTAGTTATGATGTTTCGGTGGAAAATAGTCAATATCTTTCGTTATAAAGGTGAATAATTTTCTGAAGATCTCACGAGGATGATTTTCGAAAGACATTAAAAATGATGATGAGCATAGATTCGACAAAAAGCCTATTTGTTTTAATGTTTTTTCAAAGTCTCAAAATTATTTTCTTGTCATTTAATTCCCGTAATTTACACAAAAATTGATTAAGTGTGGCCTACAAAGAGGTGTGAAAACAAGTTGTCTGACTTGTCGAAACCCGTTAAAAGTCCTAAAGATATTCTTGACGATGGACAGAAATAAGAAATACGCGTTGTAAGTTAATTTTGATGCAAAACAATGGATGTCAGAAAGGTGCGAACCCCTTTGCTCGATTGAAAGCAGTAAAATTTTACCACGGGACTGATATCGCTGCTCGAGCGATCGAGCAATCGCGCGTTCGAGTTAGTGCAAACAATAACAAACAAGAAAATAGAGTAAGATGAGTCGGGACCGGAAGGCGAGCTCAAGCTTTCGCATGAATTCGAGTTTTCGCCGTCTCGAGGTAACGCGAGACCACTGTATATGCTTCCATTAATTTACCTCTAAACATTTAAAATTTCTTTTTAATTAAAAAAATGTTGTGGCAGGAAATTACAAGATATTTGTCTTAAAGAGATAACTCAAAGAAATAAAACTATTTTCTTATGTGTATCAGAACTATTGAGCATTAAATCATTTATTTTGATAAGATTTCTTCTAACTGTAAGCTTCTAAAGCTGAAATTAAAAAAAAAATGAAAGCATTACGTATGATATCAGAAACAACAATCTAAGTTCAAACTTATAAAACTGTTTTGATTACTTAACTGAAATTTTCTAAGACATAGAATTAAGTAGATACATAACATTAGATTTAAAATGGTGTATATTTATACTCTCTCAATAATTTTCTTCATTTCAATGCAAAAAAAAAACCCACAAAGAACAACAACAACAAAAATCATAAATTGATATTACATCACCGAGAAGAATGTCTGAAATATACTCCGACAATTTTTATGTTTTATGCCTTTGTTAAGCGCCTTAGTCTTACCGATTTGTACAGGGTCTCACAAGATTTTTGAGGAAGGACAGACAAATTAAGTAGAAACATAAATTAGATTTAAAACTGTGTTTAATGATACTCTTTCGACGGTTTTCTTCATTTCAAGGCAAAACAAATAAAAATAAGAAAAGGAACGTATTCGTCATTCTGCAGTATTAAGCAAGATTAAATAGTATCAAAGTCACCTTTCACCTTTTCGTGCTATTCAATCCGTTAAAAGATTTTCACATGATAATTTATATAAACCGTTGCGTACAGATTTTCATTCGAAATTAAAACCGGTGAGTACAAATATATCCATATACCGCACTGTTCAGTGATTTAGTTTCGGTTTTAACTGTAGCGTACAACATCGAATTTTTCAAGTGTCTGTATTTCCTAGACAAGGGGCTAGATCCCATACATTTTGGGTCATATTTAGGGAGATACCTTGTCCCCATCCACCGCCACATTTGATTTTGCTGGTACGGTTATTTTAGGGAAAATATGGCCATTTCTACTTTCGTATTTCGCTTCAATTTTAAATGTCATCAAAACACAATGTTTGAAGCTGTATTACACACAGACGGTGCTATAGGACGTTTAATCATGAGGTACGATGGATAATGTATTCAAAGCTGATTACGTAAACTTGTCATTATTTTACAGGATGATAGATTAAATCAACATTGAATAAAAATAAAGAACACTTACTTTTTCACGAACGCCTATCCGCCATTTTGAATATACCGTTGCAACCTACCGTACAGTGTTTCCATACAGTGAGCATCAGAAGGATTGATTTGTTCAAGAATGAAAGCAGAAAGGATTTTTGTTATGCCCTCCTTCAAAGAAGAGGGGGTATATTGCTTTGCACTTGTTGTTCTGTCAGTCGGTTGGTCTGTAGACAGTTTTTTGTCCTGAGCTTATCTCAAAAAGTATGCAAGCTGGAAACATGAAACTTCAGGGGTGGATAGATCTCATTGAGCAGAAGTGCAGTGCACAAGAACCATAACTCTACTCGTATTTTGTGAATATTTGCCCTTTGTTTATTGACAAAGAATAGGCCATTGCCCTGATTTTATGGGGGGGGGGATAAATGTTTGACATACATCTCTTGTTTCACAAACAGCATAAAGTTTTAGAGGTACCTGTATGGAGATTGAAGATGTTATGCCAGTCTTAAAAGTCCTATATTATGGTTACTCATTTGAATGTTCTTGACAAGATAATTACATAGAGAATAATCCATTGTTTCAGTGTAAGAATGATGTATCTTTCATTAAATGAACAATTAAAGCAATATTTTCACAAGTGGCAGACCACAAGTGAAAATATATCTTTTGTAGTTCATGAAATGAAAGATTTATCTATCTTGCAAGAAAAAGCAAACAATTATTTTATTTCTTTAATGTCAAAATGAGATAAACACGAAGTGGTGTTTGCTCCGAGAATCGGGAATTTGTTTGATAAGTACTCTTAAAGCCCAACATTAGCACATGATAACAAGGCACTGCTCATGATGAAGTCATGTTGAGATAATCAAGTGATAATCTTTTGTTATTTCTTGATAATCCATCAAAAAAACATTGAGTAACTATAATGAAGGGGTTGTGCCAGTTTTGTTAAAAATATGAATCTATATCAGTTAACCCAAATTAGAGGGTGTAGTGCATAACTATTAACCCTTACCTGTTTTACAAAATTTTGGACCTGTCCAAATTCAAAGGTTTTGCAGACGAAAATTTAAAGTGGATTTAGATTGAACAATAACCATTCAGTAGGGTAGAAAATAGTGTGGAAAAGAAGAAATTGATTGCCAGAAGGAATTTCTTCTTATTATGCCCCCGATAGGGAGGCATAATAAATTTGACTTGTCCGTCCGTCCGTCCGTCTGTCTGTCCGTCTGTCCGTCCGTCCGTCATTCTGTCCAAAAACTTTAACATTGGCCATAACTTCTAAATCAAAGCGGTGTCGGGGGCATTGTCATCTTACAGTGACAGCTCTTGTTTCACAATGTTTTCTCAATCTTAAAATCACAGACATGTAAAAAGTAGGGATTAAACAGCAATGGGTTAAATGCCTATGTATTTATAGGCCTGTACAATAGATTTTGGTTGATTCCTCAAAATACCCTCTCCATCTGCAGCTGTATTTGACATTTTTCCCAGGAAACCTGCATGGGAGCAACATAATGACTGGCATGAAGTATGAAACAGCCTTCAGACAAGTACCTGCGCTATCTGAGTCTGCTCTCAATCAAGAAAGCAGTTTGGCAGATACAAGTTCAAGTGTTGAAGGTTCTCAAGAGGAGACTTGCAGTATTCCAACAGCCTCTAATTTGTCTCCAGAGGATGGAATTGTTCCTTCTTATTGTAAGTTTATTCTTTCCTTTTCTTTGTCAACTTTCTTCTATCTTAACAGGTGAGAAAAAAATCAAGACATTTAATGACCTTTGAGGCAATTTTCAGGAAGCATTTGGGGTAAATCTATATAAATCATACATATTCACCAGAGTATGTGTCCAACAAAACAACACATCAACTCATCCCTTCAGTCTTGAGATATGTATAGTTTTACAATCAGTTAAAAATCTCATTTTTGAACAAAATTTTAAGCTTGTTCAAACTCGGTAATGTTGCAAAATTGAATTTGATAGTATCCATGATCTTTGTTTTCGTAGGGTGGAGCCTAAGTTGTTAATCATACCATTTAAGGTCAAGCTAAATAAGGTGTTTTTTTTTTTCAAATTTGCCAACTTTGATTAAATAACTTGAAATATTAAATCCTCGGCGGCTTAAAACTTCAGCTTGTGCAACCCTAAGTTACAAGGTTTCAGTAACACAACGATACCTTGTGTACACTTTTTGCCAAGCATGTTAGCCATTTTGGTTTTAGAATACAGTTATTTTCACATGTTAATGATAGTTACCAACTTTCTTTTGAAAGAACCCAAAAATATTGAAAAATCTACTTGCCAAATTATGGATATAATCAACTGAGAAATATGCATTTAATTTGACAGGTTCCAGTGACAATGACGATGATCTTTATGGCCAGTTATACAATGAACCCAGGTTAATGTATCCTAACAAAAAAGACAGAAAACATGAGGGGCTGTCACCATTAGTAAAATCTACAGACAAGAAACCTCCCTACATGTCCTCACTTCAGAGATATAAAAATGAAATCACTAGATATAAACAGCCTGAACATGGTATAATTGAAGAACAATATGGAAACAGTTTGATACAAGAACAAAATAAAAATCACTTTAGGCAAGAACTATATAGAAACCAATTTGAAAGTCAAAATGAAAATCAAATGCAAAGAGATGATCTCTTAAGATGTGAGCCAAGAAAATATATGGAACTCAGTGAAAATGATTCAATTAAATCTGAAGAATCAAGTATTGAATTTCTTATTGCAGAAAAAGATAGGGTTGATAGGGTTGGAGACTCACAACCTGGTGTAAGTGAAGGTAAAAGTGTTGTAAAGAGTGGTAATATCAGTTCTAAGTGGGATCAATATGTGCCTGAACAAAATGAAGATGAAATTGATTTGATGAAATTTAAAAGGAAGGAGACTGTTAACAAGGATTTCAGTGTGGTCCAAAGTACTGTTCAAGTGTTGCCAAAGCTAGAACAATTGAGGAAATCCGAGGCAAAGTTCATCCCTCAAAACAATAGTACTTCCAAAGACAAAAAGCTGTATACATTTCAAAAGGCTAACTTGCCACCAAGAGATGACATTTCTCAGCAAGTAAAAGCTGATGAAGCATTTAATGAAGGGTTGTTTAACTCTAGTACAAATGATAAAATTGTCACTGAAACTCCAGAATTGGTATCTTCTATTGATTCTCAAGACTTACTTTGTGCTGTTGAAGATGTAGAAAAGTCTTTGTTGGAGAAATCAAATGCTGCTGCTGATGCTTATCAAGCTAGAATTGAAGATCTCATTGACTGTGATTCAGAAAATAAACTAGAACAGTCTGGGTATGAACTTGAGAAAAGTGACCAACTCAGGACAGATAAAGGTCAAGTGGAGTATGAATGTGGTGATGAGGAAATTCAGATTTCGGACAAACTAAGAGATATTGGTGCACAGAACTGGGATAATAACACAAACAAATCTTCAACTGAAAATATTATAAACTTTAAAAGTGTTACAAAAAATGCTACAAACAAATTACCAGAAACCAGACTTTCCTCCTCAGATGACTCCCTCAATCTGTCTCTGTCATTTGAGGAAAAAACAGAAACTTTTGTTCCAATCAAGTCTGCTAAAAATCAGCAGGCGCCTAGTTTAAGAGGGGGCTGGAAACCACCTGTAAGGAAACTGGATTGTGAAACCAGTGATGAAAAGAGTGATAATAGATCTGCAAGATTTTTGAAAATATTACAAAAGGCGAACACATCTCCTGCTCTTGAACATGATTCCTTAGAAAATGGACAATTTGATGGTGACAGCTGTAAAGATGAAGTTGTGAATATGAACAAGAAAAATGTAATAACTGATTTAGTTATAGATGAGAATGTTCAAGTTCAAAGTAAAGTGGATGGAAATAAATGCCATGTGGATAACAAGCTTTCAGGAAGCAAAGTAAACAGAAATGGTTTTAAAAGTCCCGCCCTGGCATCTCAAAGACTTGTGGATGTACCAGATCCTGTAGAAAAACCTCAGCAAACAAAGAAGTAAGTAACTTTTGTTATTGCTTAATAGAACTTGAACTAGCAAACATTGTACAGTTAGAAACATCATAAAATTGACCAAGTGAAATGATTTTGGAATGGATTTGGAATGATATTGAGTGGGTCTTTGGAGTCTGTTTTGAATGAAATTTAAAGGAGGTTATCCAATATCGCTAATTTTGTCCAACTTGGACAAAATTAGCAATATTTATTTCCTACCTTTAAATAGATCTACATACTTTCGAAATTGTTTGTCCTCACGAACCAATCAGATGTTTTAAATTTCACACCAGACTAAATCGTCTTAGAATAATTTGGTAATGTCAATGAAATGTTGAACATTTGAAACAATTTAGCATTGCTTTTAACTATTTTCGAGCGCTTTTGAGTGAATGGAGTGAGTGTTTTGAAATAATGAATTGAGCAATGAGTGATTGATTTAGTAAAGTTTTGATCGAGTTAAATGACAATTTCACAATATTAGTAATTGTAATTGATAATTCTGTAATATCAAAAAAACCCAGAAAAAATGGTAAACAGAGATGTTTATAGAAGCTGCTTATCACAATCATTATACTTAATATAAATGAATTTTGTATGATGAAATATACTTAATATAAATGAATTATGTATGATGAAATATACTTAATATAAATGAATTTTGTATGAAGAAATATACTTAATATAAATGAATTTTGTATGATGAAAATGCCATGTGTAAATGGTCAGCACAAGAAAAAACACAGTCATTGAACAATTTTTATCTTCAACTTCTTTGAAAATTTGACATGGGTAGAAATTGTTGATGTCTGGTAATGGGTAAACTGAATATTTTTGATAAGCTGTATGTAAAGTTCCAGATTCAGACCACCCAGTATGATGAATACAAAAAGCCCTGGACCCCTGGTACAACCTGCAAGAAGATCATTTGACAGTCCATTTAGTTGTCAAGGCATTCACAACCGTGGACCTGTAAGTAGTTATTGCCAGGATGTTAAATTCAGCATGATAATGGCTTGGCACAAAAGAGTTGTAAATGTCTATATTTCTAAAGGCAGTTACAATTGTTAAGGCCAAGCTATTACTGAGTCCTAGTATGATCAGTTTGCTAACACCAGACATGGGGTTCTTGACCAACTTTAGATTCTTTGAAAGGAACTGGTTAAGTGAAACTTAATGTTTCTATTGCTGCTTCTATTTGGAGGTTAACTCCTTATTTTACAGCACACATGTTATCTTTCTTTAAGTGACATAGAAGGTTGTTTTTCAAAGTTTGGGCGTAGACCTATGTGAGATAGCAGCTGGAGGCTAGGAAAGGATGTGATGGTTGTACTGGTGAAAGAAATACCAGGAAACCATTGCTAGGTGCTCAAGCCGCTTTGTTGAAAGCGGCGTTAATCTCCATTCAATCAATCAATTAATTCAGTGTTTGGGGTACAGGCTTTAATTTGGGGGTAAACATTCAATTTGAGGGCTTTTGAGAACCATAAAACTTAAAAAAGCTGTTTATGCTTTTTCTAATGAAGATAGCTCGGAATGAATTGACTTGATAAAAATGAAAATCTCACTTATTAGGGCTCTGCCAAAAAAATTAGCCACTTCCAAGCATTCACCATGCCTAGTGTAATATCACAAAGCTGTCTTTTAAGTTTTCTTTGAAAATTAATTTACCGCCATAAACTGTGTTTGGTGGGTATATGGGAGTCAGTTTGTCGGTTAGTTTGTCATTTTGTCCTTCTGAAGCTATTTTTTGTCTATAAGTTTTCTCAGCAACTAATTTGTGGATTTCATTGAAACATTACAGATGTGATCAGAATCAAGCAGAGATGTGCAAGTGATATTTTGGTTAGGATCCCTTGTCTTTAGACAGAGTTATTGCCCTTTGATGGTAAATGTTTTTTCATTTTTGACAAGCACTTGTAAGGAGGTATTAGTCTGCTTTGCGACAGTCTAGTTTTACATTCTGTTTCAGAAGCTGAATTGTACAGAGTTGTGTTTCCCTAGCCGAGATATGGTAGAGTTTTCACAAACCATAACTAGACAAGTTGTTATACCCGAGTCCTTTACATCCATACATCAATATAAACAAGTCCTAACTGCAGCTGTTATAGGTATGTTATCAACCATAACTAGACAAGTTGTTATACCAGAGTCCTTTACGTCTGTACATCAATATAAACAGGTCCTAACTGCAGCTGTTATAGGTATGTAATCAACAATAACTAGACAAGTAGTAATACCTGAGTCCTTTACATCCATACATCAAGTTAAACAAGTCCTAACTGCAGCTGTTATAGGTATGTTATCAACCATAACTAGACAAGTTGTTATACCAGAGTCCTTTACGTCTGTACATCAATATAAACAGGTCCTAACTACAGCTGTTATAGGTATGTAATCAACAATAACTAGACAAGTTGTTATACTAGAGTCCTTTACGTCTGTACATCAATATAAACAGGTCCTAACTGCAGCTGTTATAGGTATGTTATGTCCATGACTAGACAAGTTGTTTTACCCGAGTCCTTTACATCTCTATACCAATATAACAGGTCCTAACTGCAGCTGTTATAGGTAAGTTGTGACAACAACAAGACAAGTTGTTATACCAGAGTCCTTTAAATCTGTACATCAATATAAACAAGTCCTAACTGCAGCTGTTGTAGGTACGATGTCAATCATTACTAGAGAAGTTATACATCAGTGCTGAAGGTCAAATATTGAAAACAAGTTTTCAAAGCAATTCTCTTTCCATTATAGATTCCAAAATAATTTGACTGTCTTGATGGCTTAGAGGTATTGCTGTTTGACTTGTGATCTTGAGATCTTCAAGGGCCTAGCTACTATTACACACATTATGCAATTGAAAAATAATAGAATAGAAGTAATAGAAATAACTCCACTTTCGAAAAATCCTTATTGTTGATGAATGATCATGACACTCGTAGTTACAATGTTTTGATTATTCACCATCGATCAAATCATAGAAAAGTGGAGTGGATGGAGGACATTCATCTTTTGTCACAGTCTACATATTGCCATTATCCTATGTATTCTAATTTGAACACCTTGATTCTGAGTGTGTATAAATTTAAAAGTCCTAGTTACGCCTATGTCATTGGTTGCATCCCCCGTTACTCTGTTGTGTTAATGGATAAAAGGCTTAATAGCCAGTCTAAGTCGATCCAGCTGAAGAATCGGGTATTGATGGTTTTTCAAGTCACTGCCTTTCTGTCATACCTATGAAACCATATGTATATTTTGTTTTCATTTGTTGAATATATCCTATATATCTAACATCTTGATTGGGTTTTCAAAAGACTCTTTAAGCTTAAGCTTTAGATGCAATCAAACTGAAATAAATTGTTATAAACAAAAAATAAATTGACAATGTAGTTCTGTTAAGTGATTTGCCTTTTGAAAAAAAATGGAATTAAAGTCACAAATTAAGATCAAATTCAAAATAACACTTGTATGAGAATATTCCAACATTTATTGTTATCCAACACAGTTTTTGGGGGTTTCAAAATAACTTTGAAATGAATGTGTAAATGTGAGATATAAAGAAAGTTTTGAATTGTCACTAATTGAAGGTAAAGTTGTCTTTGATATATTTAAGGAAAGATTGTGAAAGACTAGGTATAATTTTTCTTTTATTTCCTCTTTTCCTTTTATTTTGCTGATACATCAGAAATGAAAAAAAAATCAGATTGAAAGAATTTTTTTGTACCTACAAGCAGACTGACTAGGGTTGAAACTTTTGCACTTAGCTCATTTTACTGAAGCTAGGGTGACTATTTTACCCATCATTGAAAGAATTTTTGAAATGTGGCCTCCTAGTGGCCTGTGCTGGAACCAATCTCTTATTCAAATATTTATTTTGTGCAGATGGTATGTTTTTTCATGACATGTCATGTTTTGTACATTTACAGAGAATTTGAACAGTATCCTATTTGACATCTCAACAAGATATCATCAAGCTTTGTCCAAAATAGATACATCAACTTATGAAAAGTCAGGTGAGAGAATAGTTTCATCTATGAAATAATCATGTGGGTGACATTGCAAAAGAATTCAAGAAATCTTAGATTAACTGGTACATCCACACTGTCTGAAAGTATTAATTACAGGGTTAATTTACATTTTTGAGGGCGCTTATATTTGCAGATACCTGAAAAATTTAAATCTTTACACAATTCATGATCAAACAAGACAACCAGGTAGAAGACAAAGATCAGACTGCACTTATGTGCAGGCTGATCTTTTTCTATACCTCTTTCCTATGTAGGATTATTCTGGGTTTAGCATGACAAGGGTTAATATGTTACTTAAAATTGTTTATAAGATCCTTTGGATACAACAATGCTTAATCCAAAGTTCCGGCTAGCTCAACATAATGCATAAGCCCTCAATCTTAAGGTCATGAGTTCAAACCTCTGCTTGGAAAACTTTCATCTAACAATTGTCAAAAGCCAATGTCATGTCTCCAATCAATCAGTGTATGATAAGAAGAGCAACCTAGTAGTCCTAAGTGGGATGAGCAATTGGTGACTCAAATGAAATGCTGAGGTTGTTCTGGTGTGAGAAATGACAGGAAACCATGGTTATGTGCACAAGCTGCCACTGTAGAACAAAAATAATATTGAAAGTAGCATTAAACCCCATACAAATGAACAAAATTAATCCTAAGTATCATTTATCCCAGAGGTTATTGTTGTTTAAAGGCAATTCTCCTTTTCCCATAGCACAGAGAAGCAGTACTAGTTCTGTGTCAGTACAGTGTAAATGTGGATCTGCTGCAAAACTTTTAAGTGTCAGGAAAGAAGGGCCAAATAAAGGGAGACAATTCTATGGCTGTGGTAAAAATACTCAACAAAGATGTAAGGTAACTCTTAAACCATGAAACAAAATTTTAAGTCATTGTTTGTGTCTTTGAGAACAATGTTTAAGGGAAAATATATGTCTTTTGCGAGAAAAATCATGATTAAATTGTTTGGTGCTCAAGCTACCATTATATGACTGAAAAAAATAAAGAAAAAAATGGTGTTAAACCATATTAAAACAAATCTTTATGTCAACAGATTTTATGTATTATAAGCAATAGTAAGACTAGAATTATGAAAGACCATATTGGTTTAATCAATTATTATTGGACTTCATTTGAAATTAACATACATTTTTAGCTCACCTGGGACGAAAGTCTCGGAAGAGCTATTGTCATACCCTTGGATGTCGGCGTCAGGGTTGGTGTCGGCGTCCGCATTAGGTTAAAGTTTCTTATTTCTATCAATATTTATCCTAGAGGCTTTAATTTTTTGACACTTTGTGGACTTGGAAAAACTTTAAACAAAAAACTTTTACCAAAAACTTTAACCTTGCATATATTTTTTTAATGCTCTAACCTAGGGACATCATAGCTTCATATATATACTCACCAGATGATAGGCTTTCACCAGAGACCAAGGTCCTTCACAATTTGACCTTGACCTTTACCATTTGTGGACTTAGAGAAACTTTAACTGAAAACATTAACCAAAAACTTTAACCTTGCTTATTATTATTCCCCCGATAGGGAGGCATCATAAATTTGACTTGTCCGTCCGTCTGTCCGTCCGTCCGTCCGTCCGTCCGTCCGTCATTCCGTCCAAAAACTTTAACATTGGCCATAACTTCTAAATCAAAGCGGTGTCGGGGGCATTGTCATCTTACAGTGACAGCTCTTGTTTTCTGAATGCTTTAACCTAGGGACATTATTACTTCATATACCTACTCATTAGGTGTTAGGCTTTTGTGAGAGATCAAGGTCCTTGATAATTTGACCTTGACCTTTTATGAACTTAGAAATACTTTAACCGAAATTCTTTTACCAAAACTTTAACCTTGCTTATATTTTCTGAATGCTTTAACCTAGGGACATCATTACTTCATATACATAGTCACAAGATGAAAGGCTTTCACCAGAAACCAAGGGCCTTGACAATTTGACCTTGACCTTGACCTTTTATGGACTTGGAAAAACTTAAGCTGAAAAACTTTAACCAAAAATTTAACCATTTAACCAAAAATATTTTCTAAATGCTTTACTCAGGGACATTATTACTTCATACACATACTCACTTGGTGATAGGCTTCTACAGAGACCAAGGTCCTTCACAATTTGACCTTGATCTTGACCTTTTGTGGACTTAGAAAAATTTTAAAGAAAAACTTCATGTTTGAAATTCCATTGGTAACCTCATCTGCTTGTAGGCTTTCACTTTACCCTAACCTTATACATGCAATTAATTTGTGAACTTCGGTCAAGCGCTGTTTGTGACAAGCAGCTGTTTGGGCGAGCTACGTTATCTGCGGACAACTCTTGTTATCTTATCAGTTTTTCCAAAGGTCAAGGCAACTAAAGAAAATATCTTGCCTTACTTCAAAAGACATGTAAGACTAATCTCAATTAAATTTGATAAACTACGTGTTAATTTACATATCAAAAATTTGACTGACAGTATTATCATTATTATTATTATCATTAGACCATAGAAATTAGAAGGTAACATTTTTGATTTAACAGTTTTTCCAATGGGTGGATGGTAAAGTCTCCAACTTCAATTCTGGACCAGGTAACCAGCGTAAAATCAGTGATGGAAATAGTCTTGGGTTATACATGAAGGACCAGCATGTACACTTCTATCCTGAATGTCTACTGGTCAGGAAAACAAAGGAAAATATTATACCTTACTTCAAAAGACCAGTAAGTCAGATTTCTTTTACACTTTTAATTATTATATCCCCCACCTACAAAGTAGAGGCTGTATATTGGTTTCACCCCATCTGTCTGTCCATCTGTCTGTAGGCCTTTTTTTGTTTCCAGACTTACTCAGCGACAAAGTGACCTAAAATAATGAAACTTCATACAATTGTTGCCCATGACCCAAGGAGGAACCCTATAGCTTTTGGGTTGCAAAGGTCAAGGTCATGATTGAACTTTGTCTGAAAACTGTTAACACAACTGAGACAAAACCCTGGTGGAAGTGTTAGTCTGCTGTGTGGTAGATCTAGTTAACTTAGAAATACAAATATCTGTATAAAAGCACATTTTCATGGCTCAGTGCAAAGCAGTTGTTATTGCATATAAACATATTTGCAGTTACAACTATTTCGCACTAAGTCATGGAAATGTTTATTCCAAACTTTTGGAATTTGATAATTGAATATAAAAACTTTCTATTTGTTCAAATGAATACAATATGTTGTTTAACTTGATATAATATGAGTATCTATAAACCATTATAAATAAAAGACTTTTGATACCATACACATTATGACCATCACTTTAATCAAAATCTTCAAGCAACCGCCTCTATAAAGTGACTACTTTTATTAAGCAACCAAGTTAAAACGACCCTTCACTGTAATCAAAATCTATGAAAAAGTGGACTTTCTTGAACAAGAAAGTGTTTGCAATTGAATCTTATGATAGTGGAACCCATTATTTTTAGAATCATCTGAGGGACTATTCTAATGGGTTTGGACATCATAGGATTCAGTAAGAATTATGCATCCATCTATAAATGCTATCAAAATGACCTATCTTAATTATCATGAAATATTGTATCAAGGGACCATTCCCATTAGCTTTATGATGGTCCCCTAAGTGGTCGCTTATCACAAGTTTTACTGTATTAAAGACATTTTCATTTGAGTAACAACTTCATAAATGAAAAAATCTTTAAGTGACCATTTCTAGTTTAAAATATTTCAATTTATTGTATGTCAAATACTCATGCCATCTTGATTACATTAATTTATAGAAATGGGCCAGAGGTAATCGTGAAGAAGATACAGTACAGAAAAAGCAGCTGTTCTTAAAATTACCAAGAAAAGGACACTCCTCTTTGTATGCCAAAGGTAAGAAAATCTGGCATTGGACATTTCTACACAAAACCATTCTTGTCAAGCCTACATACATTCAGAACATTGCTTGGATTTTCTGAAAATTTGAAAGTACCTTGCGCGTAATTGAAGTATTTTTTGTCATTTTTAAGGTGATTCAGCTTGTAGTGATAATTTGTTAATATGTTTGAAGAAAATAACATTCTTTTTTAAAAAAAGTTCTGATAATCTATGGTGATATTTTGGGCATGTAGTAATTTGATAATAAAATGCAGAAAAACATTGAGTTTTGTTATCAAATGAAATAGATTTTCTATAAAAATGCCTAGTTTTAACCTTTCACTATACCCCCCACCTACGCAGTAGAGGGGGGTATATTGGTTTCACCATATCTGTCTGTCTGTCCATCCGTCCGTCTTTCCGTCAATCCATCCGTCCGTAGACCTTTTCGTTTCCAGACTCTAACTCAAGAATCAAATGACCTACAATCATGAATCTTTATACAAATGTTCCTTATGACCCAAGGAAGTGCCCTATTGTTTTGGGGTCACATAGGTCAAAGGTCAAGGTCACAGTCAATTTTTGTTAAATTTTCTATTTCCGGACTCTAACTTGAGAACCAAGTGACCTACAAGCATGATACTTAATACAAATGTTCCTTATGACCCAAGGAAGTGCCCTATTGTTTTTGGGTCATATAGGTCAAAGGTCAAGGTCACAGTCAATTTTTGTTAAATTTTCTATTTCCGGACTCTAACTTGAGAACCAAGTGACCTACAAGCATGATACTTAATGCAAATGTTGCTTATGATCCAAGGAAGTGCCCCATTGTTTTTGGATCATATAGGTCAAAGGTCAAGGTCACAGTCAATTTTTGTTCAATTTTCTATTTCTGGACTCTACCTCAAAAACCAAGCGACCTAGAATCATGAAACTTAATGCAAATATTGCATACGACCTCAATATTTGTTACAAACACATCCTGCACTAATAGTACTTGCCTTCTGACAAAGTGCTTGTGGGGGGTATCAGTCCTCTCTGCGACAGTTCTAGTTTACTTTGTTTTTGTAATGTTATGTAAATCAATGTGCCAAAAGACACTTTCATCGTAGGGCCCTAAATATTCTTGAGGTCTATTCAGTAAGTTTCTCCAGCTTCTACATTATAACTGGAATACTTTTGATAAGGTCTTTGAACTTGAAACAAGTAATCAAAATAATTGTGAAAAACTAGACGAGTTATGTTTGTTTTCAGATGATTTATGGATTATATCTAAAGACCTTGACTTTCAACCTTCAAAAACATTTGTTGCACGCAGTACATTCTATGGTCCATTGTCGTCTAATGAAGTAGAAATAGACCCTCTCTATGGATACAGTCCATCAAACTGGTCAGGGGAAGGTAAGTCATTCATACATTCATTGATTGTACTGAACTTAACCCTTGTCCTGCTGAATTTGAATTTTGTTTCAAGAAAATTGTTGATTACGGGATATTCAGACCACTTTTTATATGTCTGTCAACAATATAGGGATGAGTGTCTTTTTCACTGCGTTTATTGGGGTATAAAGTGCAATTGCCTTAGCACATGGCAAATAACGCCCGTAGGGCGTTATGTTTAAGCCATGTTCTAAGGCAGTTGCACTTTATACCCCAATAAACGTAGTGAAAAAGACACTCGTCCCTTATAATAGCAATCCTTTAGATCGAAGAAACTATTAAAATACTCGGCCAAACATTAAAGCTTCAAGTCTACTTTCTGCGCGTAAAAAAATCACACGATCTATTTTTAGATCGTGTAATGTTTATCTCGCTATCGAAGTGAAATGTCATAAAGTTAAACAAATGTTACACAAATAAATGACAACATTAAAATTCGTAGAGGTACTTATGACAAAAAAGCTTGTTTCTGCCAAGTTAGTCTGTATTTTTAAACGAAAATGGCGTGGTCAGTCTTAGTTGAGAGGGTTGCTTGAAGGTCTTCGTCGACTTGCTGTTTTCTAAGTTTACGTCGGCTCAGAATCAGAACTGCATGCTTGTAATTGAAAATATCTTAATTTATAATAGATTGAATAGAAATGTTGCGTTGATGATCTGGAACTAGGTTAATTCGAGTTGCTACAACACAGGACTTGCAGATCGAAGTTCGGGGGTTTCCCGAAAGACCTTTTGCATTTTATACAGAAATAAAGTGCAATGGATTTCCCCACGTGATGCGATTTAAACCAATTAGAATCTTTTATTTTATTGGATTGCAATTATAAGTATGTAAATATATGAGCCATACTTAGTGTTTTGTATGAAATAAAAATCTAACAAGGTTTGGGGATTTCACAATTGTTGAGGCTCTTATCAATTCCAACATCCAAGTTAGATATTTTTTCATACAATACACCAAGTATGTATTATATTTATCTTACAAACACTATTTCTCTTGTTTTCATCAGTGATTTTAACAGAAATGCAAGTTTTTGTTATGTTCTTGTCATTATTATAGAGTTTAGTGCACAAGAAATGTAACTACCTAAATAATTTTTGAGTTATTTGGCATTGTTGTTTTTATACTTGGACAAAAACCATTGAAATAGTCTTGTGACTATTTGCAACCTTGTTCAACCAAGTTATTAATAATAATGAAGAACAAAGCAGGCAGTGAAGGCTGGAATCAGTCTACATGTCTATGTAGGCTGATCTTAGTCAATAAATATCTATGAAAACTTTATGTATAGTAGGAATAGGTCAAGAATAGCTTGAAAAGGGTTTAAACTTAATTCAGTATTATTGCACCCTTCTCAGCTCATCTTGAAGCATATGGTCTAGGGGAACTAATTCAATCAATTATAACTATTTTCCTGGTCCAATAGCTATTTTTAAACATGGGTTATATTTCTTTGAGAGGCCGGTAAAAACAGCTTCGCAGAATAGGGTCATCTCAAAAAGGCTCAAAAAGTCTGAAAAGGGATCATGCCATACTAATTTTCATTTCATTTCATGCGCAAATGAAAGGTTTTCAATTTAAAACAAGTTTGATCACTCTTGCATACTCTTGGACTGAGCTATGACCGAAAATGTTATAACGGCCACCTACAGAAAAAAAATTGTTTCCTTAGACCATATGCAATTTAATCTCCTTGACTATCTGCCTGAATTTTCAGGTGAACAAGACATCCTCTTAATGTTAAGAAACTGTTCCCTACTAAGCATTCAAGTACATAAGCAAAGAGGGTTATGATTTCCTGAACATTTAATCTAGAATACAGGGTATAAAGTTTGTGATCAGCTATCTATCAATTTCTTTTCTTCTGTTTGTAGTGTTGTGTCATGGATTACTGGCTGGAAATGCCTCCTCAGAACTGAGTTGTCTAGAGAATATCAAGGAGCATCTGAATACCCAGTCACCACCTGTATTACCTCATTTACTCAACCGGTTAGTTTAAGGTTAACCTGTATTCTGCTGTATTTATACCCCCCGCTAGTAAAGCTGCATCAGGGCCCAAGGTTATAAAACTGCAGTATCTTTCATGGATTACTGGCTAGTAGTGCTGCATCAGGGCCCAAGGTTATAAAACTGCAGTATCTTTTCATGGATTACTAGCTAGTAATGCTGCATCAGGGCCCAAGGTTATAAAACTGCAGTATCTTTTCATGGATTACTGGCTAGTAGTGCTGCATCAGGGCCCAAGGTTATAAAACTGTAGTATCTTTTCATGGATTACTGGCTAGTAAAGCTGCATCAGGGCCCAAGGTTATAAAACTGCAGTATCTTTTCATGGATTACTGGCTAGTAGTGCTGCATCAGGGCCCAAGGTTATAAAACTTTTCTCAGGCTCAACTGAGGATTTTCTCAAATTTTAAATTTAAATAAATGTATGAAAAGCAAAGAAGTATTAATAAGTTGTTATTTTGAACAACTTATTACTATCATCTTTTATGCTAATACATTAAAATGAGTATTAAAACAGAATTATGGCTTTGATCTCAAACTGAAATTTGAGAAAATTTTAAATTGAGAATGAGAAAATTTTTATAACATTAGGCCCTGAACTGAGTTGTCTAGAGAATATCAAGGAGCAACTGAGTACCCAGTTACCACCTGTATTACCTCATTTACTCAACAGGTAAGTACTGTAACCTTGGGTTAGATAATCTGATTATAAAAGAATGAAGGAAAAAGTAAAGTTGTGTAAGTAAGGTAGTGGAACAGTATTAGTTCAGCAACATTTTGTAACTCATGAACTTTTACAATGTTGACTAAGGTTTCCTAATGAAAATCATAAGGAAACCTTGGTTAACACTGTTAAAATCCATTATTTCCTAAATGTAGATGAATTATTAAAGTCAACTACCTTAATAGAAGTATTCCAATAAAATTGAATGATATTCAAAATACAGCCAAACCTTATTTAGCACGTAACTAAAGGACATTCTAAATATGGGTGCTGAAAACAAGTGCTTGCTTAATACAGGTAGATTTTAGTGTAAATGCTTCTTTTGGGGACTCGGTGATACAGGGCTTTATACAGACTGCATGCTGAATAACAGTGGCTGCTTAGACAGGTGGCTTTTAAGACAAGTTTGATTGTTTATGAAAACATTTCTCAGACAAATCTTACAATTTAATGTCTATACTGTCTAAAAAAGTATTGAATAGCAGAAAATGCCTACAATAGCATGGGAATGATTAAAGAGAGAAAGAAGAAATTCTATGAAACTTATTTGATTGTCACTTATTTGTATTTCACAGAAAAAGAGAAAACAGAAATGATGGCAGTATTAATGGTTTCAATGTACCAAGGCTGGTATCTTCATCACCAAAGTTGGGGATAGAACTGTTGAAAAAGGATGTCATGGTGAGTCGTTTACTTTAATCCTTGTCATCCTAGATAAAAGTATATTTGCGATAAAATTTCATTTGTGTTTATGATGAAAGCACTCGAGAAACTTTTTAGAAATGATATCTTGTTTTTCAGTGCACTTGTATGCAAAGAGGGATACCTATTTCAAAGCAGGGTTTGACACTAACTTCTTTTTGCAACCAGCCTGAAGGTCCTATTAGCTCAAAATAACAGGTCCCCCCTGATAATAACAGGTCCTGCATGAAAAACATGTTTGATTGTTAGAATTTTCAGGGATAAAGTGCAAGGAAAACATTGTTTGAAAAGAAGAAATTGCTTTTCATATGCAATTTCTTCTTTTTCTACAATGTTTTCAATATTGTAATTCAAATTTTAGTACTGTAAAAGCAATTATTTTCCAAATCTGGACAGATACTAAGTCCTGCCACTTAGAACAGGCCTGAAAGACCTGCAACATGGCACCATCTACCAATCCTCTTAAAATCCACAGGTCTTGGGCCCGAGGACTGGTGTTAGTGTCGATCGCTGCAAAGATATGTAAAAGTTTTGCATCCTGGCTTCAGGGCTGAATTTTAGCTCAGCTGTTTTCGGAAAAACCCGAGGTATTGCTAAAGCCTCCGTGTCGTCATCGTTGTCGTAGTTGTCATCGTGGTCGTGCGAAAACTTTGACATTTTGTTATATCTCTGGTTCTACTGAAGGGATTCACTTGAAACTTGGCACACATGTTCACCATCAAAAGAGCAATCTTTACTATCATAGGGGATAACTCTTGATACATTTTGTGCAAATTATGCCCCTTTTTAGACTTAGATTTTTTTCCACCATCCAGCACTCGACAGCCGAGCGTAGGCACCCGTAGGCGGTGCTCTTGTCGGTATTACCTATTACTTGAAGACTTTTGACAAGTTCTTATATCAGAAAATCAGTAAAGGTAAAGAATCCAAATAAAAGAATAAAATATCCATGACAAAATCTTTGTGTTTCAGGATGACATTGTAGGAAGATATATAGATGAGTACAGACTGAATTCCGACCAGACGGAGGCATTACGACGAGTCAGCCACATGTTTTGTCAGGAGAAAATTCATTCTGTGGATAATGTCCTTCTCTTACATGGTGAGTGATTTTGTGCTCAAATATGAAAAAAAATGGCATTTTTTAATGACATTAATGATATTATCCTTATTGTAGCCGATTCATAATATCTGTCAAGAGTAAAAAAGATCATAACTAAAATCAGTTACTATTCAAAACCCTGTGAGGACATATCTTTTGTCCATCCAATCTGACAATTGGTTAGAATGAATAGAGTATGAACAGTGTGAATTGTAGTTTGCTTTATTTTTAGCTGGGGTGTCTTCAGAGAAAACCGGAGGGCATTGGTATGACCTAGTTGTTGTTGTAATTGTTGTTGTTCTTGTCACTGTGTGAAAACTTTGACACTTTGTGATATCTCTGGTTACTTTTAAAAGAGAAACTTATACTATAAAGGGGAATTACTCTAGATGCATTTTGAGCAAATTATGGCCCTTTTTGGATTTTATCCACTATCCTGCACCCAATAGCCAAGCATAGGCATCCATAGGTGGTGATGTTGTTTAAAGAAACCAGGAACATTGTGAAAACACTACTTTTGTCACTATCTACCTCATTTTGCAAATGATCTGCTCTAAACAGCTGAAAGATTTTCATATAGATGATTTATATACTGCAAATTTGTTCAGTTTAATTGTCTAAAAACGTAGCCCCTGGTGAAAAAAATCTTTTCTCATGCTTGAAAATAAAAGATATCTTCTGTTCTGTTTTGTTGTTGATGACATTTTCCTGCTTTTCACAAAGCAGTGGCAGACAGAATTGACTAGGATCAGCCCACACAGACATGCAGTCTGATTTAAGCATCCTTTATTTGCTCTCTACCTTAAAATAATTGTGAAAAAATATTAAACTGGTCAAAATATCCAGAAAAATTGGTAAATTGTTTTAAACAGTGCAGTGCAAAAAGAACTGTAACTCTACCTTGCTTATTTTTTTAGGTTATTGCCCTTCGGTGATTTTCATACTTGAAAGTTTGTCTGGAGCATATCTTAGAAAGTATAAAAGCTATGGTCATGAAACTTCATGGATTGATAGATCACACTGAGGAGAAGAGCAGTGCCCAAGAAACATAACTCTACTCATGATTTGTTTTGAGTAATTGCCCTTTGTTAATTGACATAGAATACACCAATGACCTGCTCTACTGGGGGCATAAATGTTTTACATCTATTGTTGTAGGAGTGTTTGGTGCTGGTAAAAGCTTCCTCCTTTCTGTAATGTCAGCTTGGAGATCTCTACCTGAAACAGTATGTTTCTGGTATGGATCTCCAAGCTGATATCACAGCTTAATACCAGAGTTTTACTCAATGTATCTGCAGGGTTGCCAGCAGTCTTGAAAAGTCAGGGAAATTGGATATTTTTTCAAGGTCAGGGAATTGTCAGGGAATTTTGAAATTTGGTCAGTGAAAAATGAAAATCCTAAAAAGTCAGTGAAAAGTCAGGGAAAAATTATTTCAAAGGTTGAAAGGTGTTTGCATTGAAGGTTTTCAATTGCTAAGGCATTTTTTAGGCATTTGATATTTGACTATCACACTCTTAATTAGGCATTTTAAAAATTCAATAACAGTAAACAAAGTATAAAAAAGATTTAAAGAAGCATTACCTTCTTAACTTGGTGTTTATATTTCACCAGTTTTTATCTAAGAACTTCATTCAGCCTTTAGAAAGATTGAAAGGCTTTGCAACCCTCAATTGCCTCTAGCTGACTAATCAATTAGACTTTCTGTTGTATTGTAGGAATATAACACCAGAAAAGAGCATCCAATCCTAAAAAAAAAACAAAAAAAACTGAATTTATATGAATAGATACAATATAATGTACGAGGGTTGTCCCAGAATTTCATGAACTTTTTCGATTATTCAAAAACTTCAAGTGTTTGATTAAAGTAATTCTCTTGAGTTGCCAACTCATGTTAATTTGGAACAGATTGATAATGGTTTTATGGTTTTAATATGTTCATGTTCAGAAATACAGCTATAAAAGGGGTGGTAGGGGTGGTCGGCGCCATCCAAATTTTTTACTTACGAATTTTATATGGTAGATGTTTGAACGTCATTCATTTCAATATTCATGAAAAATTTTATTTAAAAATAACATTGCTGAAAGCAGAGAACATTGGAGTTCACGCATGTGTATTTTCCTAAGAATGACATCATGTAGTGCACAGGTATGAAGTTTTTTTATGCCTGAGATCAATTTAAACGGCATGAATATGGCGACGTCAACAGAACATTCGGGGCACAAAACCTTTCATAATTAGTTGTGGATTGCCAAATAAGACATACAAAGACCAAAGGGGGATACGAAATGAGGAATTACCATAACCGTATGTGGCGCACACTCATTAATGTATGACAAAAGCGGTATACAATTTGAAATTGGCCTAAGGACAGTAGGAAATAAAAGGTCAATTAACCCTTTCCTGTTTTACAAAAATTTTGGACCTGTCCAAATTCAAAGGTTTTGCAGACGAAAATTTAAAGTGGATTTAATTTGAAAAATAACAATTCAGTAGGGAAGAAAATAGTGTGGAAAAAGAAGAAATTGCTTGTCAGAAGCAATTTCTTCTTTTTTCACAATGTTTTGTCAATCAAAAAATCACAGTCATGTAAAAAGCAGGGATTAAACAGCAAAGGGTTAAGGAAGAACCAACGCTTGCAGCGTCAATAAATGAATTTATGGCGTTTTCAAACTACATCAATCAGAACGCCTGATGGGATAAACAGAAATTAAAGTTAATCTACAATGTATAGTTTGACACGACTTGATCATGAGTCGCACCAGTAAACGATGGGTATAGATGCTTTAAAGAAATATGCGTGCATTTTCGGCATCAACAGAGATTTGGAAACGAAACGATATTCACGAAATCCCAGATTTCATTAGTGGGTCTGTCTCAATCAATTAAAGTAGTGTCGGTGTTAAGATATTCAAAACAAACCTAAATAATTATTTCCCTTGAGTATAATAAATTTTCATTTTGTGACATTTCTGAAAATGTATCGATAGGTTATGAAAAATGAAATTTACTTTACCCACCCCTATTGAAGTTAGAAAATACCATATTGCGTATCTACGCAAAATATTGACATTTTTTTTCTTTTTTTCGAAATCAAATATTTTATTAAATGCACAACAGAAGTCGATATCAACATTGCATTCAAGATTTGTTCTGACAAAAGATTCTTTCTTCATTACAAGCCTATAGGGATACTACTTAGAGAAGAAGTGAATCAGTTTTGAAACAACGTTTTGTGTATTATAAAACGACGTAAATAGCGTGTGCCGACACCCATTTACTAGTGTTACGTTTTCATTCAAATCTCCGCTAGTGTTAAGAATACCCCTCTGAAATTACACAAGAATCAAGAAAAATGATCAATCCACATTACTTGTAAGTTTCAGTTTCATCGGACATTTGATATAAAAGTTATCGCAAAAGTTCACAAATTCCTGGGACAACCCTTGTACTTAAGCTTGATAAAAAACTCCTAGGGAGGGTGAGTCTGATTTTCCTGTTTTATCCTCCTTTTTTGATAGCTGATTGTCTACTTATTATGATAAGCTTGGAAGCTACAGTCAAACCTGTCTTAAGCAAGCACACAAGGGACATTCAAAAAGTGCTTTCTTAAGACAGGTGCTTGCTTAATACATGTCTTTTTCAGTGCAAATAGTTCATTTTGGAACTAAGTGTCCGCTTGCTTAAGACAGGTTGCTTGCTGAATACAGGTGGCCGCTACTTTCTAATGTCTAAAAAAAAGAATATTTAATGCCAATATTGATTTATTCAGTGGTACAGTGACCAACTTCTTGATTAAGCTGCACAGACAAGCATTTTATCATGGCTAGGTTGCTCATAGACAAGTTAAGAAATCTCTAAGAGAACAATATTTTCTTAAAAAAATTGCTGTTTTCAGAAATTCTATGTCATCCCATGTGAACAGTAAGTCTATTTCTAGGATCCTTTAATTTTTTTTAGAAAAATCAATTCTGTTTGCGAAATTTTGAAGACTCTTCAAAATTCAATGGTCAAGTAGGTTTTAGATACGGACAAGCCAGTTTGTGATTGTTACTTGTCCATGGACATGCAGACTTTCAAAATATTTCAGAACCACTGATCTATATGCAGCTAAGATATTGAATCAGGGAATAGTGATACAAAATATAAGGAAATCTTTTTAAATGGGATAATGTGATATGCTCTATTGTCTAATGTAAACAGCTTGCATTTTATAATCAAAGCTTATCAGTTTTATTAGTCCCCCACCGGTTACCGGTTGGGGGACTATAGGTTGGCTCGATTCCGTCTGTCTGTCCGTCTGTCTGTCCGTCCGTCCGTCCGTCTGTCCGTCACGCTTTTGTCCGGGCTATATCTTCTAAACCATATGTGCTAGCAACTTCAAACTTGGTACACTTATAGATCTCATTGAGGAGGAGTGTCATGTTCAAGAACCATTACTCTGCCACGCCCCTTTTTTGAGTTATTGCCCTTTGTTGTTTTTACCCTTACATTCTTGTCCGGAACATATCTCCTAAACTATGTGTGCTAGCAACTTCATACTTTGTACACTTATAGATCTAATTGAGGAGAAGTGTCATGTTCAAGATCCATAACTCTGCCACACCCACTTTTTGAGTTATTGCCCTTTGTTGTTTTTACCCTTACATTCTTGTCCGGATCATATCTCCTAAACTATGTGTGCTAGCAACTTCAAACTTTGTACACTTATAGATCTAATTGAGGAGAAGTGTCATGTACAAGAACCGTTACTCTGCCACACCCACGTTTTGAGTTATTGCCCTTTGTTGTCTTTACCCTTACATTCTTGTCCGGAACATATCTCCTAAACTATGTGTGCTAGCATCTTCAAACTTTGTACACTTATAGATCTCATTGAGGCGAAGTGTCATGTTCAAGATCCATAACTCAGTCACACCCACTTTTTGAGTTATTGCCCTTTGTTGTCTTTACCCTTACATTCTTGTCCGGATCATATCTCCTAAACTATAAATGCTAGCAACTTCAAACTTTGTACACTGAAAGATCTTATTGAGGACAAGTGTCATGTACAAGAACTGTTACTCTGCCATGTCCACTTTTTGAGTTATTGCCCTTTGTTGTTTTTAGTCTTACATTCTTGTCCGGATCATATCTCCTAAACTATAAGTGCTAGCAACTTCAAACTTTTACAGTTATATATCTAGTAAGTAGGAGATATATTATAAGAGAGGATTTTTTGTTATCCGGTGGGGGACTCCTGTATTGCATCGCAATACGACATGCACTTGTTTTATCACAATTATGTCCATTATTTGTTTTATAACTGTTTTAGATATTTTGAATAAGCAGGTATGGATAAAAAACGATTTCTTCCTTACTTACCACTTGCTCAACTGTAAAAAAAAGATTCACATAAAAATGGGGAAAATGTTAGGTTTCTCCACTTTTGCTAGGCCAAGGGTCAGAACTTTTTTAGGCATCCTGTGAACCAAAAAAAATTAGTGGCCTAAGGAGGTCGTTTAAGAATTTGGTATTTGACGATTTTTGTCAGTGAAAAACATGAATTGGTCAGGGAAAAGTCAGTGAAAAGCCAGGGAATTTAGTTTCACCAAAGTGCTGGCAACCCTGATCTGTTTGTAGGAGTTCTTGCTGCTGGTAAAAGTTTCCTCCTTTCTGTAATTGTACTGTTTCTGGTAGAGATCTTCAAGCTGATATCACACAGCTCAATACCAGAGTTTTACTCTACATGTATCTTTTTGTAGGAGTGTTTGGTGCTGGTAAAAGCTTCCTCATTTCTGTAATGGTACTGTTTCTGGAAGAGATCTTCAAGCTGATATCAAAAATCTGGGGCCTGTTTCACTTAACATCTTATGATCATTTTTCGTAAGTCAAAAATTAAAATTATGTCTAGATCAGTGACTAAATGTGGTACTCTGTGTTGCATTGTCTCATTGGAATCGTCTTCTCAAGACAATTCCAATGAGATATTGCAAGACAGTATTTAACAATGAATGAAAACACCAGGTATTTTTTATGATTTTGACTTCCGATTATTTTTATCGTAAGAAGTTGAGTAAAACAGCCCCCCCCCCCAAACCAGGGACTAACCCTATGTATCTGTTTGTAGGAGTGTTTGGTGCTGGTAAAAGTTTCCTCCTATCTGTAATGGTACTGTTTCTGGTAGAGATCTTCAAGCTTATATCACAAACCTCAATACCAGGAACTTACTCTATGTATCTGTTTGTAGGAGTATTTGGTGCTGGTAAAAGTTTCCTCCTATCTGTTATGGTACTGTTTCTGGTAGAGATCTTCAAGCTGATATCAAACACCTCAATACCAGGGACTAACTCAGTTACATGGAAGTTACTTATATCATCTACGACAAATGTTGCTGTGGACAGAATCTTACAGGGGTGAGAATACAGATTTTATCTCATGGATATGGATTTACCCATATTTTTCTATAAAATGAGCTTTAATTTTTTTGCATGACAACTTATTATAATCTTGGCATTTGTCATTAATATACAGGAAAACTGTTTCACATTGAATTATTTCTTCTTTTTCTATAGATAAGCTCTTAAAACTTGATATTATGACAGCATATTCATGTATGTGTTTAAATGTTTTTAAACAGTATTCCAAGACATATTTTCCCCATCTTTCATTTTTAGCTCCATTGGTCGAAGGCCATCAAGCTAACGTCGTGGTGGTGTCCATCCTTGTGTACATCTGTGCATAATTTTTTTTCTTTAAACATCTTCTCCTCCTAAACCACTGGGCAGATTTTAACTAGACTTGGTAGAAATATTCCTTTGGCAACCCTCTTCTTAATTTGTTAAAGAAATTTTGATTGACCCCAAAATATGGGCATGGCAGGGTGGGGCTTGTTTTCACTTTTAAATCTTTAAAAATCTTTTTCACCCAAACCACTGGGCCAATTTCAATGAAACCTAGCATGGATGTTCCTCGGGTGACCCTTTACCTAAATTCTAAAAAAAAATTGATTGACCCCCCAAATATGGACTTGGAATGGTGGGGCTTATTTTTGCTTTTAAATATTTGAAATCTTCTCCTCCTAAACTATTGGGTCAATTTCAAAAAAACTTGACATTGATGTTCCTTGGGTGACCCTTTACCTAAAAAGTTAAAGAAATTTTGATTGACCCCCAAAAATGGGCATAGCAGGGTGGGGTATATTTTCACTTTGAAATCTCAAAAAACAATTGGACTGATTTCATTAAATCTTGGTATTTATAACCCTTTACCTAACGTTTTCCTAGAAATGTGTATAGAATGGTCTACTTAAAGCAAATACCTTTATGTTGGTAATAAGATGGGTAAAGGGTATGCAAGTTAATGGTGATTGCGTATTTTTGTGCAATGTCGACAAGACCCATTAAATCATTACAAAGAAGTTCTAAGAGACTTCAAAGAGATGTTTTCAGTCAAAGTAAGCTTTGTTTATTGACAGTCTGGAGATGTTAAAGCCAGTGGAGCGATACAGGCTCTTTTGGGCCTCTTGTTTGTTTGAAGTACAATTTAATACAAAAGTTCTATAAAAGTACTATAATGGAATAATTATTATTATTATTATTCTGTAATATTTTACCTTATTTCACAGGGTTCTCAACCTTGGGTTTGAAGATTTTGTTCGAGTAGGCAGTGTTAAGAAAATTGCAAAACCCATTCTTCCATTCAGGTAAGTTTTGTCACATTTCATTGGATAGAAGATCAAATTGTTATATCACAGACAAAGGCATTGGAAAAGACCTGTGAGGAGTTTTTTTCTTTTTTTAGACTTGATTCAATGCCCTTTTGATGTTACCAAAATGACAAGCTCTTGAATGCAATTCCAAATCCATGTAGCCCCTACTTTACCCCCCCCCCCCACACACACACACACACACATACACACTCATTGGCTTGTAAAGTGGATTATGAATTTGTTTCACAATTCTTCCCTATTCTCAAGCAATACAGCTTAAAGCCTTAAATGAAAAATTTGTCTGATAAGTTTTGATCGTTTTCTTGCAGCATTCATGCTAGTGGGACTGACAACCAAGAGCTGAAAGATTTACAAGAAATGTTGAGAAGTAGTGATCTCACTCCAGCAGAAAAAAGGTAATAAGGGTCCATCCTCCTTCTATATTTTATTTATGACATTATTAAAGAAATATTTCTTTGTTCAGTTTTTCATTTAAAATAATCATTAATAGGGAAATTTGTCTCAAAAAGGTGAAGTATATTTTCAATATAATGTTGGGGAAGTCGGAAGAGGTGAAAATTCTATATTTTTTGATTGTTTAGGGTCAAAAAGGTCCAATGACAAAAAAGGCCCAGTGTACAAAAAGGCCCAGTGACAAAAAGGCCTGGTAATGATAATTGACAATGTATATATTGCATGTCTTCTAGTCTTCGCAGCATCATTCCCAATCCACACATTTGTTCAAATTCCTGTCAAGCTATAATATTTTCACTAATGGATGATACATGTACCTGACAGATTAACATGAAACCTTTAATCATTTCATGATTGACAATTGTAAAATTATTTTTATCCATTTAGTTTTCAAACTGAAACTAAAAGGATAAACAAAGGATATTTTTTGAGTAAAATTATTTTAATTGATTTAAAGATAAGGTGTAAAAATTATCAACATAAATAAATCTAATAGGTACTTGAAGCATTGCAGGTCAGTGTTTGTGGGCATATTTTTCACATTCAAGAGTGGGTCTTTTTGGACTGGGCCTTTTTGGTCAACTGTAATAGTGGGCCTTTTTGACCCGGACCTTCTGAGCTAGGCTTTTCTGTCACTGGACCATTTTGACAGTTAATTGCTAGAAAAAATAGGTAACTGTGGGGTCATAAGAAAGGCTCCTTGTGAAAATGGGACCTTGGAAACATGGGTAAAGGGGCCTTTGTTCTGAAGATTCTTTTTAACACAATAAGTGCCCAAATATTTCTGGATTTCCTTGAAACTTTCACAGGATGCTTGAAGGGTCCTAGGATAGGTTCCTTTAAATATGTTTCGGCTTAAAGTAGTTACTGTCAATTTATCATTTAAAATGTAAGGAATTTGGGATATATTGGATAAGCCTGTATATTCTGGCTTACAAGCTTTCTTTTAGCTGCCTTGTTCAGTCGGTAATGTATTTGGCTATCAATCCGCAGTCAAGAGTTTGAACGCCAGCCCAGCCAACTTTCATCAGACATTAGACAAGTCATTGTAACACATGTCATTTGTCTCCCACCAATGGGTGAAGGGTAATTTGCCTAAATGGGATGGGTAGCTGGTGGCAAGGATGAAATATTGGGTTTGTACTGGGAAGTGACAGGAAATTATGGGTAACTACCTGGATATAACTGCTATACTATTGAAAGCGTTGTTGAATCCCAAATAAATAAAAAAAATCAAAATCTTACCTGAAAACTAAACAGTAATTTGTTCTATTTGATCTACTATATAAATGTATATCATTTATTTTGACCTGTTTCATAGTTTATTACTATATCAATCATGTGACTGGTCAACAGTTTGAACGTTTTCATCCATACGCAGTAAGCACCGAACTTTTGCCCCCTTGCAAAAATGACGTAATTTTGTTGCATGTGTAATAAATGTGCGCAGTGACACATTCTTTGCATTTTATCCAAAAATTAACATTTCCTCTCTGTATGTCTCTTTTTGAAATATTTTTAGAATGATAAATTAAATATATGCAATAATCATCAGGTAATAGAATATTTATATCATGGATATTCATGTAACAATGAAAAGCTATTGCCTTGGCTGACATTATGAACTGTTGCCGTCTGCCTTCGGCATCATGCAACACTTCAGATCGTTGTCCCCTTCACCTTGGGACAATAGTTATTAGCTCACCTGAGCACTGAATGTCTGTCGTCCGGCGTCAACATGATTAGAATGTTTGCCAGGTCACAAGGATGAACAATATTGAAAATGGAAAGGATCCATAGCATATTATGGAAAAAGGGGCTTTAATGACAATTTTTTGTTTACACTCTAGAGGCCACTATATGGCCCAATCTTCATGAAACTTGGTCAGAATGTTGGCAAGGTCTCATTAAACTTGTTTAAAAAAGGCTTGAAACTTATGTAGGGATCATAGGAATAGAATTATGTCTTTCTTTAAAGATTTTATGGTCATTTAATGATATTTAAATCATTTAATTTTCCTAAGGGAGGGATCAAAGAGACAAAGGTGAGCAATATAGGACCATCATGGTCCTCTTGTTTCTGTTTAACAAAACATGAAACATGAAATAACTGAATACTGTTTCTTCAAGTTGGAATGCTTGAAGGTAACTCTTATTGATGTCTTGGTCAAGGTCATTGTTTTAGGGTCATTGGTTTTGTTGCTTAATGCCCCTAATTAATCTGTTTCAAATGATACAATTCTATTGAGTTTTTACAAAATAGGATTATTAAGAATTTTGCAATAATATGAATGTTCTATCAAAAAGTAATTTTTAGCTCCACTGGCTGAAAGCCACTGGGGCTATTGTCATGGCGTTGAGTCCGTCGTGCGTGCGTCCGTCCGTCCGTGCGTGCGTCCGGTCGTAAACTTTTCTTTAAAAATCCTCTCCTCAGAAACTACTGGATGGATTTCGACCAAACTTCACAGGAATGATCCTTGGGTGACCCTCTTTCAAAGTTGTTCAAGAAATTTTGATCCAATGAAAAACATGGATTTAATGGGCGTGGCTAATTTCCAAATATGGTATAAAGTGAGTTTTCTCAGATTCTAATCAATGGATACCAATTAAATTTTACATGAATGATCCTTGGGTGACCCTTTATCAGACTACAAAAAATCATTGTGATCGGATAGAAAATATGCATTTTATGGGCAGAGTTCTATTCTCTATATGTTATAAAGTGGAAACTTTGAAAATCATTTTCTCAGAATTTTATACATGGATATCAACCAAATTTCACTGGAATGATCCTTGAGTGACCCTTTATCAGTCTACAAAAAATCATTGTGATCGGATGGAAAATATGCATTTTATGGGCGGAGGTCAATTCTCTATATGTTATATAGTGGAAACTTTGAAAATCATTTTCTCAGAATGTTATACATGGATATCAACCAAATTTCACTGGAATGATCCTTGAGTGACCCTTTATCAGTCTACTAAAAATCATTGTGATTGGATGAAAAATATGCATTTTATGGGCGGAGGTCGATTCTCTATATGTTATTTAGTGGAAACTTTGAAAATCATTTTCTCAGAATTTTATACATGGATATCAACCAAATTTCACTGGAATGATCCTTGAGTGACCCTTTATCAGTGTACCAAAAATTATTTTGATTGGATGAAAAATATGCATTTTATGGGCGGAGGTCATTCCTCAATATGTTAAATAGCGGAAACTATGAAAATCATTTTCTCAGAATGTAACTGATGGAATCATTTTCAACTTAAGTTGAACCCCAAATATCTAAAAATCAAAACATTTATTTGCTTTTACAAGATTTTCATGCCTGTGGAGCGACTCAAGCCATTCATGGCTTTCTAGTCTTACTTATAAACAAAACGTGTATGAAGCAGCCATTTTCTTTAACAACCGCAGAAGGCCACTGGGGCTATTGTCATGGCGCTGTTTCCGTCATCTGTCTGTGCGTCTGGTCGTTAACTTTTTCTTTAAGAATTTTCTCCTCAGAAACTACTGGATGAATTTTAACAAAACTTCATAGGAATGATCCTTAGGTGACCCTCTTTCAAAGTTGTTGAAGAAATTTTGATCCAGTGAATACATGGATTTATTGGTCATGGCTAGTTAAGTTTCCAAATATGGTAAAAATGACTTTTCTTAGAACCTTATTGATGAATACTAATTAAATTGTACATGAATGATTCTTGGATGACCCTTTATCAGTCTACAAAAAATCATTTTGATCAGATGAAAAACATGTATTTTATGGGCGGGGGTCATTTTCTCTATATGTAATATAGTGGAAACTTTGAAAATCATTTTCTCAAAATCTAACTGATGAATATCAACCAAATTTCACTGGAATATTCTTCCTTTGGTGCCCCATTATCAGGCTGCACAAAATTTCTGTGATTTGATGAATTTGTATTTAACACTTACAGGCTAAGGTCAATTTTCTACATATTTTGTTCATCAATCTTGATGTTCTTATCCAAAAATATTTCAGCATGTAACAATTAATAACACTTATTTACATGAAATAAAAATTAGTTTACTCATTAATTCATTTATTCAGGGTTCAATACTAAGGGGATTCAAGGAGTCTGAGACTCCTTGTTAACCAGTTTGGACTCCTTCCATTTGCAAGCAAGGAGTCAAATGGACTCAAGGGGTCATTTGAGAATATTTTGAAAAACGAACGCATGGAGAAGTCTCCTCTCTAACGCTTGCCAAAACTGTAGATCTTTTCAATACGAAAGTTGTTGAAGAAATCAATTGCTTCCATCCCAAAGTATTTTGAATAAAAAAGATCTTTCTTGAGAGAACATTGTGGAAAAGAAGAAATTGCTTATAACAAGCAATTTGGTTTTTTCCAATGTGTTCCCCCATAATGTAAATTCAGACCCCTTACTTTGAGCTTGGACTTCTTCATTTCATGTGTTAGGAGTCCAATAGACTCCTTACATTACTCTCTGGAGTTAGGGTATACCCCTGTTAGTTCACTGAAATTCTCATCATATCAGTAGATTCAGGCCTGTGGAGTAAATCAGGTGCTCAAGCAGCTCTAGTTGGTGGTCCCGTTAGTGGTCACATAAAACAGATTTTACTGTATTTACAAATCCATCACAACCTGATGTTTGATATAGTGAGAAGCCTGTATCAAATTAATTGTTGAAATAAACAATAAATATGTATATTTTTGCAGCCATGTAAGACAAAGTATAGAGAAACACAGACAAGGAGAAAATAAGAAAGTATGTAGTTTTCTTCTTTGATTAGATATGAAAAAGACCTTCAAAGTCTAGAGACAGGTGATATCCAGAAAGGACACATTTAAGAGCACTAAGCCCCCTGCTTTTTGCTCACCTGAGCACAAAGCTCTCACTGTGAGCTATTGTGACTGATAAATGTCCTTTGATTATCTGTCTGTCCATTCGTAAACAATTACTAAAAATTAACCTCACCCAAACTATCAATCAGATTTCAACCTAACTTCACAGAAATAATCCTTCTACAATTTCAAACACTTCACTGAATTGGAATCCATGAAAAACTCTGGTTGCTATGGGAATAACATGAAAGCATAGAAAATAACCATCCCAAACTGATTAGCCCAGAGCGCTTATATTTTGAATGAAACATTGCCCAGTGCTTGCCTATCAAAATGCTTGAAATTATTGCTCTATCTTTAAAATAAGTCCTATTTTGTGGGATTCTAGATTTTTATGCCCCCACATCAAAAGATAGGGGGTATATTTTTTGACTAATGCAGTGCTCTCAATAAGGGCCAAAATCAGGAATTTTTGTAATTCCATGTTGGGATTTCAGGAATTTTTTTTACGAAGTAAGGAATTTTTAACCCCTCCCCCTGCTTCCCCCCCCCCCTCCCGGCACACACACCTTCCTTTTATTTCATAAATAAACTTACCTGTCATTACAATATGGATTGCTCTTTTCGATCCGCAGAATAAACATGCTCTTACCGGAAGTGAACTTTTTTACCTATGTACCGTTTTGTCACTTCCTTTCTAAATACACCACATGTGTCAGTTTCTCTTTTCTTGCGAAAGTGTTCGCATCTCCGCAGTTCTTCATGCTTACGATATTGCCGACCACGTGCTTTGGACTTTGTTTTATTTTGTGGTCGGTCTCGCGCTTCGACATTGTGTTTATGGCGTCGAATTTCTCAGCCGAGGATGGTGAATTATACTCGGACACGGATACGAACGACGGGTCAAACCAGTCGCCGACAAATTCGGGTGCAGTGATTGAAAAAAACCCGGATCACATGCCGTCTGTGTCAGACACGGCTCAAGGAGGCAAAAAGACTAAGAGGCCTTCACGCTACAGTGAGCTAAGTAAACGGTTTTCTGTTATTGAAAATATGTTGAAGAAAGCTTTGTCTAACAAGGCTGAACCAGTTCAGGGACAAACTCGTGAACACTTATCAGACTCTGAGGATGAAGCAGACAGAGTTTCTTTATATGCTTGTCGGCATATTTCACCTTGTCATACAGACAAAGAGGATGATCCTAGCCCAGGACAGGATAAATTGGATAGCAATAATAATGCAAACCTGTCTGGAAGCTCTCTATCAGCTGAGCAGAGGAAATGTATATTTGACATGTTCGGAGAGGATGCTATTGTTAAAAAAGTGGACAAAAAAGAAGGGCTTGTGCTGGATGAATCTCAAATTGATGTCATTAAAAACAGTTATCGGTGCAAACAACCAAATTTTTTGTCTGCTTTCTCAGAAGAGAACTTTGATTTATTTCCTGTTGACCCAGAGTCAGAGAGTTTATTACAGGTTCCATCTTTAGATACAATTATTGAATCTTGTCTCACAAAGAGGTATGGAAACAGAGCTTCTTTTGTTAAAAGTAAAGGGAAGCATTTATTTGGACAACCAGCCAAAATGGTGGAAAAAATTGCCTATAAAGGGCATCAAGCTGCTAGACTTGGTCTAGTGATACAAATGTATATACAGCAAAGTCTTGGAAATTTATTACAATTTATTCAGTCAGAGGACCTTGATAAAGACAAAGCTACACAGCAAGTAAAGGACATTTTTGCTATGTCAACAAAGTGTCTTGACCAAATTGGACGAACAGGTGCTTTTCACCACATTATAAGGCTGTCTGTGGCTATGACAGACACTCTTTTGTTTGAACAACCTGACAATGTGGAATTTGCCAATTTACCTTTGTCAGGGGATGGGGTTTTTGGACCAGAATTGGAATCTTTGCTTAAAGCACGCAAGGAGAAAAAGAAACAGATTGACGATTTAATCCCTGACATGAGAAAAAGGGATCTTAAACGTAAACCATCAACTTTTACACCTCAATCAGAATCTAGCTACAAAAAGCCATTACTGGAACATAGAGAGCCGAGTGCTCAGGCCAGTACTAACTGGAATAATTTTCGTATCCCAAAGGTACCAAGGGACAACAAATAGGATTACAGAAATCGAGGTAGATCCAGCTACAACAGCTACAATAGACGTCCGGGCTCATACAAAGCTTCTGGACAAAAGTCTGCTAAGGCAGATGAAAAATGACTCTGTAAGTACAATAGCAAAAAATCCAGAGATACCTGTTGGGGGAAGACTGTCTCATTTCCTCCCTGCATGGAAACAAATAACCTCGGACAAATGGGTTTTAGAAATAATAGAACAGGGGTACAAACTAGAATTTGTGAAAATACCTCCTTTTTTAGGCATAAAACCACCAAATGTTCCAGTAAAGGATCAAATTACTATTCAGTCAGAAATAGAGAATCTTTTAGAAAAAAATGCTATAGAAAAGGTAGACAAAAAAGATATTCATGGCGGTTTCTACAGTACATTATTTCTAGTTCAGAAAAAGAATGGGGAAATGAGACCAGTCATAAATCTAAAACCCCTCAACGAGTATCTCTGCAAAAAGAAATTCAAAATGGTTACAATGTCAAAAGTCTCGAATCTGGTTGGAAAAGGGGATTGGGCAATCTCGATAGATTTAAAAGATGCCTATTTCCATATAGACATTTTCAAGGGTCATCGCAAATATCTTCACTTCCAATTTCAGGGGATAGTTTATCAATTCCGGGCTCTTTGTTTTGGCCCAACGAGTGCCCCCCGCGTGTTTGTCAAGCTAATATCAGTAGTAGTAGCTCATCTACGGAAACAAAATGTCCGTCTGGCAAGCTACCTCGACGATTGGTTGTCTGTGAATCAGACAAAAATATTGATTTTGGAAAACAGAGCAAAAATTCTAAATCTCCTTTTCCAACTAGGTTTTATAGTGAACAAAACCAAGTCCCAGTTAATTCCAGTCCAAACAATTGTCTATATTGGGGGGAATTTCGATTTATTAAAAGGACTAGTACACCCAACAGAGGAAAGATTAGAAAAAATGAAACAAGCTGTAACAAATATCATTCAAGGTCAAAGAACGGCAAGACATTTCTTGATTTTGTTAGGTCTGATAGCATCATGCCTGGAACTCATTCCAAATGCCAGACTTTTCATGAGACCTATCCAGCTTCATTTGCTACACAACTGGAGTCCATCGAGAATGGAGTTGTCTCACAAAATACCATTTACTCCAGATCTGTTTTCAAATCTGGAATGGTGGTTACTGGATCAGAACATTGCAAAGGGCAGATCTTTGCAGACAGATCTGTTCCCAATAACACTAACCACAGATGCAAGCAAATGGGGTTGGGGAGGTCACTTGAACAGCCTATCTTGTCAAGGCCAGTGGAGCAAAACACAGAAACTAATGCATATCAACTCTTTGGAAATGATGGCTGTGATCAAATGTATACAGCAGTTCCTATCTCACTTGAAGAATCAGAATGTACTGATCAGATCAGACAACACAACTGTTTGCCAGTATATAAACCACCAGGGTGGAACTCGGTCCAAACAGTTGTGTTATCTGACCTTGGATTTATGGAAAATAGCTATAGCCAACAAGATGGAATTGAAAGCAGTTCATATCAAAGGAGTTCAGAACACCTTTGCAGACAGCTTGAGCAGAAATTTGATTCGCCAAACAGAATGGTCCCTGAGCAATGCAACAGTTGTGAAAATATTCAAAATTTGGGGCTACCCAGCATTAGACCTATTTGCAACATTTCAAAACAAGAAAACAGTTCTGTTCTGCTCATGGACTCCGCATCCACAAGCATATGCCTTGGATGCCCTGTCAATTGCATGGCAGAACATGTTTGCGTATGCATTTCCAGCAGTGCAGTTGATTCCCAGGGTATTGAATCATATGAAAACAGCTCAGTGCACATTGATTCTCATAGCTCCACAGTGGCCACGACAACACTGGTACACACAACTGTTGAGTCTTCTAATTGCTTGTCCACGCAAGCTTCCATGCAGCCAGAATCTACTCACTCAATGCAAGGGAACAATATCCCATCCACATCCAGAGACACTCAATCTGACTGCATGGTTGCTATCGACCAATCATTCTCTTCAAAGGGGTTTTCTAAAAGAGCTAGGAAATTATTGGCAAAATCATGGCAAAAAAGCACGCAAAAAGATTACAGGAGCAAATTCCGACAGTTTGTTAGCTGGTGTCGTGAAAGGGATATTGATCCCTATTTTGCCACTTTAGCAAACTGTGCAGATTTTCTTACTTTTCTGTTTGATAAAGGGTTAAAATACAGAACTATAAATGGCTATAGATCCATGTTTTTGCTCCGGTAAACAATATTCCTATTGGACAACATCCATGCATTATCAGACTTTTAAGGGCAGTATTCAATGAACGACCCCCAATGAAAAGACTTGTACCTGAATGGGATCTTCTTCTCGTTTTAGGAAATCTGAAGAAATCACCTTTTGAGCCAATGCAGAGTGCTCCCTTAAAGTATGTTACATGGAAGACATGTTTTCTCATAGCAATTACCACATTTAGACGTTGCAGTGACCTACAATCTCTACAGTTGGGAGAAGGATCAGTAAATGTACAGAAATGTGGTGTTACTTTCTTAATAATCGGTTTATCAAAGCAAGATCGACCAAATCATACAAGTAAAAACATTTTTGTGCCGGCTTTGAGTCAGAACAAGTTCCTTGACCCAAAAAGGACTTTGGCATACTATTTGAAACGAACTGAACCTTTCCGTAAAACGAATTCGGGGGATATTTTGAAGCTTTTCATTGCTACAAGGAAACCTCATAAACCTGTCTCTTCACAGACTATTTCTAGATGGCTTGTAGAATGTATTAAATTCTGCTATAAATCGGAAGACAAACCAGTGGAAAAGATAAAGGGCCATTCTACTCGTAGTATTGGTCCATCATGGGCACTTTTTAAGGGGGCATCTCTGCAACAAATAATGGAATCTGCTGACTGGTCAAGGGAGACCACTTTTACACGTTATTATTTGAAGTCTATAAATACAGACTTTTTGAATGTGTAGAAAACACATTCCTATTATTGTCACTCTTTTCTTGCGGATCGCGGGGAAGGGTTATTTTTATGCCCCCGATAGGGAGGCATCATAAATTTGACTTGTCCGTCTGTCCGTCCGTCTGTCCGTCCGTCCGTCATTCCGTCCAAAAACTTTAACATTGGCCATAACTTCCTTATTACTTAACATATTCGCATCATACTTTACCACAACATTCCTTGGTACATTACCTTTCTGTAGGCACATACTTTGGTGACCTTGACCCCTGGATGACCTTGACCTTCAACATAGATTGGCCATAATTTAAAATCAAAGCGGTGTCGGGGGCATTGTCATCTTACAGTGACAGCTCTTGTTTGTATATAATATTCAGTGTTGGATAGTGAAAGTATAGATATTATGATACATTATGTATATATACATTGTGAGGGCTTTATGATAGTAATTGTGGTACTCTAATATGATAATATAAGTGCTTCGCGAAAAGCAACTATTTTATGATGGATAAGAAATCCTGAATACTGTATATTGTGTATATTCATGGGTGAAGATATGAATGTGAATGACACCCACCACCATATGGACACTGCTTTGGAATCTGCAATAATCCATATTGTAATGACAGGTAAGTTTATTTATGAAATAAAATTGGAAAATTTGTATTTCAAATTAGAGTTTTAAGAATAAATAATACTTACCTGTCATTACAGCTAGCCCACCCTCCTACCCCACATGTCATTCTTACCATTAAAGTGAACACTTTCGCAAGGTAGGAAACTGACACATGTGGTGTATTTAGAAAGGAAGTGACAAAACGGTGCATAGGTAAAAAAGTTCACTTCCGGTAAGAGCATGTTTATTCTGCGGATCGAAAAGAGCAATCCATATTGTAATGACAGGTAAGTATTATTTATTCTTAAAACTCTAATTTGAAATACAAATTTTCCAATTTTTCTGTACACTTTGTAAATGCTCGTTTCCTTCTTAAATGTAAGTTAAATTTTTGCTCCCAAAGTCCATGATTCTAGTTGGTTCTCTAAGAATAATCGACTTCCAAGCCATAAAACTTGTAGCTTTGACTTTAAGCTGTAGGGAAAGCTTTGGTTTCACAATCCCCTTTTATTACTTTCATTGAATAAATTATGGAAACTAATATGAGAAAATGTGGACTTTCTATTTGGAATCGATCCTTAGCTGTATCTTGCGCAGTGGGCCTAGGAAATGTGGCTTACACAAATTTTGGTTACGATGTTATGGTATCCGGGGATATTTCGAAAATTAATGCAGCTTTAATTTTCCTTGGCCTGTCGTTCCAAAGGTGGCAAACGTTCTAGGTAGTGTGCCAATAAAACTTTAAGTTCTAAGCCTATTTAAACTTACGCAGCATTATCCAAATAGCAGAAGTCAAGAAAATTTGTCATTTCAAATCTCTTGTCAAACATGTTGCAGACAACTTAAATGACATCATTGGGATTTCCCCACGTTCTTTGAAGATGCCGATTCTACACGTATTTAAACGAGGACAGTCGAATGACCTTTTGTAAATGTTTTCCGATAGCGTCTTTTTCACTTCGGATAAATTACCCGTAGATCTATTCTAAGAGTTTTAGGAAGTGATATTTCGAAATTTAATCGGTCTGAGCTGCATGAACCACCTTTGATTTAACGAATTTTCCCCTGATTTGAATTTTGTTTGTTTCGATAATCCTATCAAAGGACCCTCGCGATCTGTATCCGACTAAGAAAGATAATGACAGAAGCGGTAATGACCCGTCGCTAACCCAACAAGATTGTGTAATCAGAGACTGGTTGTTATAGCGACAATTTAATACCCTGCGCGTTACACATGGATTGTTTTGGTCAGCTATAATGTGTATGCTCACGTTGATTATCGATTTTTTGCATGTGTAGACTTACGTTAAATCCTTTATTAGGTAATTTCGTAAAACGTCCGGGGTCAAATTACAGGACTTTTTCCTTGAATCTGGGACGTTTTTTTACGTCCGGGTTTGATTTTCCGGACGTAATTTCTGAAATTCTTGACATACATTACGTCGACGTCCGCTTATTGAGAGCACTGACTGTTGTCCATCTGTCTAAGTGTCTGTCCATCTGTCTGTCCACAACACTTAACCAGGAAACTTAACATTGCTATTATTTTCAAGCCTATTCAAGGTACAAACCTCATATTTGGCATGATGATAGATCTCTAAGATATGTATCTGCTGTTGTCAAGGTCAAGGTCATATGTCAAGGTCAAATAACTCAAAAACTTAACAAAAAATCTGAAATGCCAATATTTTCATGTCTATTATAGATACAAGCCTCATATTTGGCAGGATGATAGATCTCAATGGTACTTATCTGCTGATGCTAAAGTCAAGGTCATGTGCAAAGGTCAAGTTCATCTGTCAAGGTCAAATAATTCAAAAACGTAACCAAAAATTTTAACATTGCCAATATTTTCAAGTCTATTCAAGCCTCATATTTGTCAGGATGATAGATCTCAATAATGATCATCTGCTGATTTCAAAGTCAAATGGTCAAAGATCAATGTCATTTGTCAAGGTCAAATAATTAAAAAACTTAAGCAAAAAACTTTACATTTGCAATATATCTAAGCCTATTCTAGATACAAGCCTCATATTTGGCAGGATTATAGCTCTCGATGTGCATCTGTAAATTTCAAGGTAAAGGTCATGTGCAAAGGTCAAGGTCATCTTTCAAGGTCAAATAACTTCTTAAAAACTTGAGATCTCAGTGATGTGCATCTGTAGGTATCAAGGTCAAAGTCATGTTACAAGGTTCTAGGCCATCTGTCAAGGTCAACATTTTGTCAAAAAAAAATGCTGTTACATGGGCATTTGTGTTTCACATACACATCTTGTACATAGAAGGTAAGCACAAGAATCTTTAAAAATCTTCTTCTGCCCAACCAAAAGGCTTAAACTTTTAATTTGGTATGTCACATTTGCCTAGGAGCCCTTCAAAAAAACTTCAACTAGTTGAACCAAGTTGAATATCAGTTCTATGATGTGGTGTTTAGGTATTTTACAATAGAAATAAAGAAAACAGTCTTTAAAAGACTTTTTCATCCAAACTATTGAGTTTAAACCTATTTTATTTGGCATGACACATATTTCTAAGACACAAGCAATTTCTTCTTCTCCCAAAATATTTTAAGTATACATGTATGATCACAAAAAACAAGGACTTTGTAATAGATATCTAACTCAAAATTTTTAGTCTTTAGCTTGTGTTTCCTCTGCTAACATAGTAACATTTCAGATTCTCTTAATTATTTCTGTTTGTTGTGTCATGGTCAGTCCAGAATTTATAGCTTAGAAGAACCTTCATAATGCCTAGGAGCTTCTGGCTTCCTAAAGATGATGTATTTACTTTGTACCTACAGCAAGAAATTCAAAGGATATTGATGTCATGGCTTGTCAAACATCAACCAAGAACCTTGGAATTTTCAAAAAAAAAAAAAGTGACATAGAGGATTTTATATATATTATCAACTTCTGCAAGGAGTTATAAAGTTTTGAATAATGAATGTAGAAATGTAATTCCAAAATCATGAAGTTTAGACCCTATTTCATTATACATCCTCTACTTCGTATACAATTTCAGAGACATATGGATAAATAAATGCAAATCTAGCATAAGTGGCACTACTCAGTTTCGCTCAAACCCCTGATAAATGTGTTTATTCATGTTTTAATGAAACTTCTTGAAACTTCTAAAAACCTTGTCATTCTCAAGATTACTTTGACAGATTTTAAGCAAGATAATCTATACCATTGTTTCGGGCCATGTCATTCAATGAACATTTTTTTTAATTACAGAAGCTTGGTGCTGTGAGAGTGGTAGGTGTGACTTGTGCATCCTGCTCTGTGCCTTCACTGAACAATATGCAATTTCCAGTGAGTAATTTATACATAATTTACACTATTTTTTAAATGTGGGAAATTATTTTTCTGGTATAAACTCATTTCTACAATGTTATTCTTCTCTATGGCCATCAAGTACAAAGGATGTGAAAATGAAAAAAAATAGACATAACAATTTCTATATAACAAAACCTCAGAAAAAATATCTGATCCATCATATGTCAGTCAGGGGTATTTAAGAAAAACATTTTATATTAGTATGAATAACCATTCATGGGTAACTGCTTCACATATTCATACCATGTGATAAAGTTCTAGTGATACTCTCTTTATCTATTTATTGATTTAACCCTTTCCCAAACGGCACAATTATAGACCAGTCCATTTTGAAAGAAGTTGCAGACAACAAAATAAATTATATGGAAATAAGAAAATATGTATGTAATAGCCCAGAAAATATTGAGGTGAAAGGAGGAAGTGCTGGTCACCAGCACTTTCTTCTTTTGCCTCTATGTTTTCCCAAGTCTTTTCTGTTAGGGACGTCAAAACCAGGTCTTGTTTGGGAAAGCGTTAAGTTACAGTTTGGTACACCCATTGGCTTTGATAGCTATCTGAAAGTTGTTGAGATGAAAGAGAAACCAATAAATGAGCCTGTGTGTGACATTACCAACAATTTCATGTGTGCGTGATGAAAAGACGTTGAGTAGCCTGGAAGCTCATACAGTACATTAAAATAAAATTAATTTGGGGTTGTGAATAGCAATTTTAGGTCCATAGTCAGCTATTGAGGGAATAGTTTAGACTCTGATCAGACTGTGCGGCTGCACAGACTGATCTGAGTCTCTATGATACACACATGTGAAACTGTTGGAAATGTTATGCACAGGCTCAAATATATGGGAAACATCATGTTCTCTGTGAGTGCTTAAAAAAATAAATGCAGCCCAGCTTATTAGTTCACTTTTATACGCCCAAAGGGTCATATTATGACATCGTCTGTCTATCTGTCCGTCTGTCTGTCCATTAGCCTATTTGTGTCCGGTCAAAAACTTTCAAACTATAAGGCCTATGGTCTTGAAACTTCACAGGTGTATAGATCTCATAGCTAGGGTGTGCAGATCGCAAGAACCACAACTCTACCATTTGTAATTTTTGAGTTATTGCCCTTTGTTTGATTCAGTTACCAAATTCGTGTCTGGTCCATAACTTTCAAAATACAAGGACTACGATGTTGAAACTTCACATGTATGTAGAACTCATAGCTAGGGTGTTTGATTACATTATCTCAATCTGATTGAATTTGTGAATACTTTAGTAGTACTTGGGTACATATAATTACTTTTAGAATAGTGATGATATCCATAAGTAATCCACAGTTCTTTAATTGCCTAAGAACACATTTTCTCAAAGACAAAAACAAAACAAAAGAAATACAACCATCATGAAAAATACAATATACAATAGTTTTTGCTAGAAGATACATCCTAAGGATCAATTAAAAGTTCAAAACATCACCCATTTATTTCTGAGCTTCGGGCGTATAATGCCATGCCCAGCGTTGCTCTTGTTTTTACCCCTTCACCTATTGAGTGTGTATTTTATGTAGAATTGTTTTTAACCAACTGATATAAATGAGAACAGAATCTTAATCCAAACTTTCTTTATGAATTTTCAGGTAGTGTTTTTAGATGAATGCAGCCAAATGACAGAACCATCTTCTCTACTGCCTATAGCTAGATTTGGTTGTCAAAAACTCTTGTTAGTAGGAGATCCAAAGGTAAAGATGTAACAGTAATATTGCATCACCATGCATTAGATAAAGTTTAATCAATTGTTTCCTTGTCAGATTGATTTATATTTCATCGAATGAATAACAATGGCTTTATTTTCATGAAAATTTAGATTTTGTTCTACCTGAAATGAAATATCAATTGAAAAACAAACAATAATTTTATTTTTCTTCCCTGATACCTATGGCTAGATTTAGTTGTCAAAAACTGTTGTTAGTTACTTAGGAGATCCAAAGGTAAATATCCATCAGTAATGTTGCATCATCATGCATTAATAGAGGATAATCCCTTGTTTCAGTTTAAGATAGATTTATACTTCATTGAGTATACAACAACATCTCTGCCACTCGTGAAAATATATATTTTGTTCTTCACAAAATGAAATTTTCATTTGATCTTACTCAAGAAACAAACAATTATTTCTTTTCTTTAATGAAAAAAGGAGAGAAAATGTGGATTTTTTTTAGAAAAAATATAAAAGCTCCTCATTCTATGTGTGATTGCTATGCAACATTCATGATGACGTCAATTATTGGACTCTGCTTAGTTAACATCAGATAGGGTGTAATGAATAAAGCAAGGTAAAGGCTTTTTATACGCCCGAAGGGTCGTATTATGTTATGGCCCCGGTCGTCTGTCCGTCCGTTAGCAATTTTTGTGTGCGCAACTCCTCCTAAACTATCCATGGGAATGAGCTGAAACTTGGCACAATTACTCTCTATCATGTTTAGTTGTGCATAAGACCTTTGAAATTCAAATCGCTCCAGTAATTCCTGAGAAATCTTGAATTATCTGCCCTTGAATTTAACGAATATCACTGTTTTTTGTGTGCGCAACTCCTCCTAAACTATCAATGGGAATGAGCTGAAACTGACCACAATTACTCCCTATGATTTCTAGTTGTGCTTAAGACCTTTTAATTCAAATCGCTCCAGTAATTCCTGAGAAATCTTGAATTATCTGCCCTTGAATTTAACGAAAATCACTATATTTTGATCACTATATTTTGTGCGCAGAACTCCTCCAAAAGCCAATTGCACTGAAAGAGTTCAAGACACAATTACTCTCTAGCATGTATAGTTGTGTAAACACCTTAGAAATTCAAAGGCTTCAGTCATTCCAGAGAAATCTTGAATTATCTGCCCTTGAATTAAACGAAAATCACTGTTTTTTGTGTGCAGCTTCTTAACTATCAATTGAAATGAGCTGAAACTAGACACAATTACTCTCTATGATGTCTAGTTATAATTTCACTGGTAAGGTGGTGAGTTTATTAAATGATATCTACCGTTATTTCTCAATAATCCACCAGAGAGCATTAAAGAATAGCTTTTAAGGATCCATTGTTCCAAAGGGTCAAAAAGATGATAATATAACAAGTATCTAAATATACTTAATAGGCAACTAACAGAATGAAGATTTAAAAATGAAGAAATTACTGTAGATGTAACAATGTTTTGAAAAATCTAAATGCTAATTTACATACACCCCTGAATGTGGTCGTGTATTGGTATTACCTTCACTGTCTGTCCATCTATATGTATGCTCACTTAATCTTCTTACATTTATGGATGGATTTCTAAGAAAAATTAAAAAAAGGTTCCTAGTAACCTGATCTTGTTCATATTGTCAGGGTTTGGTCATATTCTGCTTTGTCACTGAAAAATAAGCCTTCACAAATATTTTCCACTGTTGGCTTGTATTTGCGACAATGAAACTTGATTATGACAAGTTTCAAATATTAGTTTGAAATTGGTGAACATGAAGGATATTGAATGAGTGATTATGAAATACCAAATTTATTGAACAAATCATATATAAACAGAAAAAATTAGGCTGGGCCAAGTTTTTTATTTGTTTCAGATGAAGAGTTTAAACAATTTTGTATTCTTTTAACACAAATTTGATATTCTATTTATGATAAACTCAAATTTTTGCAAAAGGTCGACAAAATTCTTGAAATTTATCAACTAATTTTTCAGCATAATATATTACGCCGTTGTAAAATAACTTTATACATCTAGTATGATGTCACTTTCACGGTATTAAAATAGTGTTGCTATAAGCACTTACCTCTTTTGCATAGTTATTTCAGATGTGTAATAAGACCCATTTAATATCAAAAATATTCAACGGTGTTATTTCACTCCCGCAACATAGGTCATATTATAATTCACCTTCCATAATGTAGATCATGTTTAAAAATAAGGTTATGATAAAGTATTCTGACAGACTGTCCTTCGTTTCTTTGTTACAGCAACTAGATCCAACAATAGAGGGAGCCAAACCAGCTCATGATCAGGGCTTGGAACAGACTATGTTTGACAGAATGATTAAAATGGTAAACAGGGGTTTATGGGACACAGATTTTGTGAGTCTGAGACTCACAAATGAGTAGCCAGGACTCCCAAAACTTTTTCATACGAGTACCATGAACCCACTGGGGATCAACTTCAGGAAAGAATTGAAGACTGTTATAGCAGTCTTCAATTCTTTCCTGATGTTGAGCTCAAGAAGTTTATATGTGTCAAATAGTTTTTACACCTTAAACCAGAGAAAAGCTCTGTATTTACACAAAAAGTAATTGATATATACAAAGAAATAGACCATATTTAAAGAAGGGACTATTAAACCTTAAGCAGGACTCTAAGGATTCCAACAACTGAGTCCTTTGGACCTTATTTTGTTGTTGCCAGACTAAAACCCAGGGTAAACATTGCGTACAAGCTTTACTGTATTGATCCGTAATGATAGAAGTTGCTGACGAAAATGGGAGTTGATACAATTGAAAAGAAACCACCCAATATGTTGGGAAATATTGTAGGGAAAAAGAAATTGTTGATCATTAGATATTTAAAGAGTTTAACATTTCAAATCAGTTCTATGTAACTGAGATTAAGTTTTCAAAGCTTTAAAAAAATTGGTTACCTGTAAGTGACCTTTTGCTCAATTTGACTGTTTTCTTACTGAAATTGAAAGGTAGTATTGCAGACTGATAGAGTTATTTAAGGTCAAGGTTGATGACTGAAAATTTTGTGATCAAGATATTGTAAAAAAAAATGCAAATTTGTATTTCATGTTAGAATCAGTACTCTGAAACTGAAGAAAGCCTTTATCATGCCCTGCATTGATAAGATCAGGGGCATATTGTTCTGCTGGTGTCCATCTATCTTTCTGTCTGTCTGTCTTTCTGTCTTCGAGAAGTTAATCAAAGAAACTTAACATTGCAATTTACTTGAAGCGTTTTGAGATACAATGGTGATACTTAGAATGATGATAGATCTCATCATAAGGATCTGCTGATACCAAGGTCAAGGTCATCTATCAAGGTCAAACTTGTGAAAAAAGTGCTGTTATGGGGACATAAGTATTTCACAAACACATCTTGTTTCTATGGGTAATTTTCTAGAATTTATTTATCTAACTTGTTGCATTTGCAAAGTTTTAAGATATTCTATTTTACATTTACAGGGTTCCATACCAACAATATTAAGAACCCAATATAGATGTCACCCCTGGATCAGTGCTATATCCAACCAGCTATTTTATGGAGATATTCTATATAATGGAGTCACAGAGACAGACAGACAACCTCTTCTGGTAAGGAGTTCTGTCAATCTTGCTCAAACAACCACGTCTATTAACACTTTCCTGTTTCACAAGATTTTGGACCTGTCGAAATTCAAATGTCTGCATTCAAATGTTTTGCAGACGAAAATTTAAAGTGGATTTAATTTGAAAAATAACCATTCTGTTGGGTAGAAAATTTTGTGGAAAAAAAAGAAATTGTTTGTCACAAACAATTTCTTCTTTTTCTACAATGTTTTCTCAATTACAAAATTTTAGGGACGTTAAAACCAGGGATTGGACAGGAAATGGTTAAGCGACCATTTTTATCAAGGGACCATTTTCAATTTCTACTTCTGTACATCAAAATATCTCAAAAAGTAGATATTATGGGTCTATGAATAATTTAGAATGAATCTTTTGCTGTTAAAACTCATTAGAATTGTCTCAATGAGACAATTCTTTGAGTATAACAACATAGGATTATTGAGAAATTTGCAAGAATATTAATATTCAATCAAAAGAATGTTTCTAATTTGTAAACAAAACATATACTGAGCCACCACTATCTCTTATGATGCAAATCCATAATGATTGAAATTTTACAGTTAAATGATGTAGTATAGTTCATTAGTAAACATTAAAAATTTATGGTCATGTGTCATAGAAATTGAGACAAATAATGCTATATGTATGTTGGTTTCATGTTTTGTTACCTTTCAAAGGGATGAATCTCATTTTCACATTATAAACTACATTTTCAGGATATCTTGCCAACAATCTGTTTTTACGATGTGGATAGAGGGCAGGAATGTTGTGAGAGGGGCGGGAGTTTTTATAATGAACAAGAGGCCCAGTTTGTCGTATTTCTATTGCAAGTGTTGACCACCTCCGGGATAGAATCTAGCTCTATTGGAGTTATCACCCTTTATAAATCACAGATGTCAAGGATAATGGACTTAATTGCCACGTAAGAGCCTAGATCAGCCCTGTGTTGAGGATGGCCAAACATGGCAAACTGTTTACAAAAAAACCCTGCTTTGCTTGCAAGTGCATGTGATAAGTATATCATAATTTGCAAACAGTTTGCCATGTTCTGTCACCTGATCACAGGGTAGAGTCTGTTATAGAAAGTCACTCAGATTTTATCTAAATTGACCAAAGTTGTTATTTTTTGACACATCTCTTATTCTTGAAGATCATTACTTGAAATTTTGCATGCATACTCACTATTCTCAGAGCAACGAATTCTATGATTTTTAGAAGCAAAGACAACATTTTTGTTTTCATCTAAGCTTTGACCAAAAGACCTTATGACACTTGTGAATCAGTTCAAGTAATTTCTTGAAACATATAATCTCATTTGTGAAATGACATCAGCAAATGATTATGACCTTATTTTCACAATGAAAATATTACATTGCTTAACATTCTTAGCTAATTTGCATTGTTATTCCACTTGTGAAATAATATCTGTTTTATATCAAAATATTTAACAGGGTTATTAATCACTCCAGCGACGTATCACAATATAATCAGAAATATCAATATCCTCTTCATTAGTTAATTAAACATCTGCACAAGAGTTAAAAAATCCTGCTTTGCAGTACTTGATTCCTTTCCAGAAATTTTAGTAAAATTTGATAAAACGCTGGATCTTAGAAATTTTCCTTTGTTTAAATATATGCAGATAATGATATTTATATCCTTTAAAGGAGTGGGGATGACGCAAGACTAAAAGGTGTTCAAGTGTCGACAGTAGATGCATTCCAGGGTGGTGAGAGAGACATTATTATTCTGTCATGTGTTAGAACACAGGCATGTGGATTCATTGATAATGATAAGTAAGTGATCAAATATCAACTGTAGATGTATTTCCGAGGGTGGTGAGAGAGACATCATTATTCTGTCATGTGTTAGAACACAAGCATGTGGATTTATTGACAATGATAAGTAAGATTTAGACTTTTACATATTCTAAGGGTATTAATGTCCTGTGTCTTAGAAAGGTCTGTTAGCAAAACCTAGTCTTAACCCTTGTCATCTGAATAAATTTTGGCTAAAACTTTCCATCAAAATCAAAAGGCAAAACGCACTGAAAGTCCAAACTGTAGGGCAATTTTTATTTGAAAAACTAAATCTATTGATAATTCTTGGTTTGAAGGTGAGAAACAGGTAGTGTAGACTAACATCAAGCTGCACATATGTGCAGACTGATGTTTGTCAATAGCTCCTGCCAAAGCAGGAATTTTCAGGGTTCAGCATGACAAGAGTTAAACTTTTGGCTGATTTTTAAAGAGTTTTCTATCCTCCTATTGTCACATGGCAATTTACATGGTTGGTTGTACTTCATTTTCCCCAAGAGCTGCAGTACTAACAAGTTGATGTACATTTTTTTTAAATAAGTTACAACAAGTAGGAACAATTACACAGAACTGAAAAAAAGTTTACACTTATCCTGATAAATTCAAACTTTCTTTCAAATAAATTACCAATTCTGTTTAATTTTTTTGTGGGGAAAATTCAATCTGTTGGACCAAGTTCTCACCAGAATAATTAAGTAGAAAGCAGGCAGTGTAGGCTGAGATTAGACTGGACATCTGTGCAGGCTGATCCAAGTCTATACTGTCTGTCAAAGCTTGGTGTACAGCAGAAATATGTCATGAACAGCGTAAACATATAACTATCAAATACAAGATGTACTACAATCAAACATGATATTTCTTATTCATCATGTTTCAGGAGAACAAATGTGGCACTAACTAGAGCTAAACATCACTTGTTTATTGTGGGAAATTACAGAAATCTGTCCAGTAACTTTATATGGGGGAAAGTGTTGGAACATTGTAAAGGTGAGACTAGAAATGGTTACCTTAGCTATTAGTACATGCATTTTCATTCAGCAGCCAAAGTAGCCTCACAAAGCATCAAACCCTTTCCTGAAATTACTAAACAAACTTTAATCATGAGTTATCTACAGGGTGCAAAATGAAGACTCTGATCAGACTGTGCAGATATTCTAGCTAATCCGAGTTTTCACATTATGACTGTACGAGTGAGCAATTCTCGGAAACCATATGTATGGCTCACTTCGTGTTATTTATATGAATCTTTAATTATCCTTGTTCATTGACCTATCTTTACTTACGGTAGTCCACCCATAATGAAAAAATGTTGATATAAGCTCGACGTCAGTAGGCTTTGGAAGACATTGTCATAAAACAATTTAACCAAATAATTCCATTCTGTCCGTCATCGTCATAGCAGGACTGAAATATTGTAGGCACCTACGACATTAACAAACCGCTGTGATGTTATCATTGACAAAAATACTTCTTTATTATCTAGCAATTTGAAAGGAAATTACAAGTCATACCAATCTCAGAATTGTTCATTAGGCTATCAAGCTAAATACACAGTACTTACAGTATTAATGATATGTTTTTTCTACAAAGTAGAAAAAAAACTTTGATTGAGGGGTATGTAGGAGTCAGCTTGTCAGTCTGTAGCTTTATTTTTGTCCGGAAGTTTTCTCAGCAACTTACAGGCAGATTTCATTGAAACTTTACAGATGTGATCAGTATGCGACAGAGATGTCATTGACTTTTGACAGAGTTATGGCCCTTTAATGGAAAATGGATTTTCATTATTGACAAGCACTTGGGGAGGGGGGGTCCACTTTGCGACAGTCCACCTTGCGATAGTCTAGTTTTGATTGTTCTAAATTTGTTCAGATAATATTAAGAAAGACTATTTTTCAGGTGTTACTAAACCAATGTCCCTTTTTGTGACTCACTCATCATTACAGAAAATTTCTTTTGCTCTAGGTCACAAAGATGGACTTCAGTGTGCTGATGATGCCAGACAGCACCTTGAACTGTATCTACAAAACATGGAGACACAAAAATCATTAATAGAAGATGATGTTAGCAGTGGTAAAGAAATAACGCAGGGGTCTAAAACAAAGGGAGGCAAAAATAGTCAATCTAGAAAGAGGAAAAGGAAAGTTACTTCCCCTAACTCACATGAACAATCCATACAAACTGAAAGTCAAGAAGTTTCTACAGGGTCTTCTATTACAAGTAGAAACTCACAACTAACTGTTGAATATAGCCAAAGTGAAGTTATAGATAATAGTGTTACCGTAGTAAGTGATGAAGTGGAAAGACAATCCAGCATTGATGTTGATACATGTGTTGAAGAAAGAGCCATTAGTTGTGGTAATGCCTGATTTATTTATTATCCAACAGCCCCTAAAATAATAAAAAGTTCTCTTCTTGAGATAAATACTTTTAATAATAATGATATTTTCATTATACACTAGCTTTCAGTGGCACAGGCACCTTCATCAGGTGAATCCTATGAATTCATAGGATTCACCTGATGAAGGCGGCTGTGCCACTGAAAGCTAGTGTATAAAATTATTATTATTATCAATAGCACCTAAGTACAAAAGTGTTCCAATTCAAGGGGAAACAGCACAACTATTGTAAGTGTCTATCTATATAGCTACACTGACAATAGTTAAGTACAGACCACCTGAATTGCTAAATTTTAAATCAAAGAGCATTTTCAGCAAATTATAATTTAATTTTACTTGTGTCCATCAATATATGTGCTTTCATTGGCTGAAAAGTTGGTCTTATCCACAATGGAAACAAATTTTGAGTACACAGCTGAATTGTAAGCTTCCACAAAAAGCAGTCCTGTAAGAAATCTGTTTCTTATCTGACAAATCTTAATATCTGTTCTACATGATATTAAATTATAAGATATGAAGATAATATTTGTTTATTTCATAGAGGTATGAAACTAAAAACCTTTTCACAATCATGTATGAATCCACTTCGTGTATTCATACAGCATGATCAGGTTTTTAGTTTAGTACCTCAATGAAATAAAAAAATATTCTTTTCATCTCTTATATGTTCACGCCCCCCCCTTTCAAAGAAGAGGGGTATATTGCTTTGCAGTTGTTGGTCTGCCCACAGATCTTTTTTGTCCAGGGCATATCTCAAAAAGTATACAAGTTAGAATCATGAAACTTCAAGGTAGGTAGATCTCATTGAGGAGGAGTGCAGTGCACAAGAATCAAACTCTATTCATCTTATTTTGTGAGGTATTGCCCTTTTTATGCCCCCGTTTCGAGAGATCGGGGGCATATTGTTTTACTCATGTCCGTCTGTCCGAAAACTTAACCTTTGATTTTTCTCCAAAAGTATTTGACATACAAGGCTCATATTTGGCATGATGATAGATCTCAATGATCCACATCTGCTGGTACCAAAGTCAAGGTCATGTTACAAGGTCAAGGTCATCTGTCAAGGTCAAACTTTGAAAAAAATGCTGTTCCGGGGGCATTCTTGTTTCACAAACACATCTTGTTTGTTTTACAAATAATATGCCATTGACCTGGTCTTATTTTGGGGATAAATGTTTTACAAACAAGTGTTTTGTTGTACAATTGAACATTTCCATAAGCCCTTCCATATCCGTACATCCACTTCTTATGATTACAACTCCTCCATTTATGCATAAATTAGCATAAGTCTTGCACAGAATGTTCCTTATCGTGTGCCCTTTGTAATATTGCTATAGGGGTAATGGTTATAAGCTTTGTCATGGAAAAAGGTGTCTTCACTTGAAAATTGTTGTAAACCTAGCTCTTCCTTTATTATTGCATGGATTTGCATTTAACTTTCACAGAATGTTCTCATCATGTGACCTTTTAATTGCTTTCATGTGTTGTAAGGTTTTGGAGTATTTATGCAGTTTCACAAAAAAAGGGTGTTTTCTATCTACATTCATTTGAATACAGCTTGATTCATTGCATGAATATGCATGAAAGATTTGCAGAATCATCCTCATTGATTGGCCATTTTAGCTCATGGTGAGATATCTTGATATAGCTTTTTAGCTCCCCGGGACGAAAGAGCTATTGTCATACCCTCGGATGTCGGCGTCGGTGTCGGCGTCCGCATTAGGTTAAAGTTTTTAATTTCTATCAATATTTATCCTAGAGGCTTTATTTTTTACAGAAACACTCATTAGGGCATAGGCTTTCATTTGAGACCCACATCCATGTCTAAATGACCTTTAGACTGTGACCTTGACCCTTTCAAAAAAACTTTAACCAAAAACTTTTACCAAAAACTTTAACCAAAAAAACTTTAACCTTGCTTATAGTGTCTGTAAGCTTTAAACTAGAGACGTCATTACTTCATATGCACACTCATTAGGTGATAGGCTTTCACCATAGACAAAGGTCCTTGACAATTTGACCTTGACCCTTTGTGGACTTAGAAAAACTTTAACCAAAAAACTTTAACCAAAAACTTTAACCTTGCAAATATTTTTTTAATGCTCTTACCTAGGGACATCATAGCTTCATATATATACTCACCAGATGATAGGCTTTCACCAGAGACCAAGGTTCTTCACAATTTGACCTTGACCTTTACCATTTGTGGACTTAGAAAAACTTTAACTGAAAACTTTAACCAAAAACTTTAACCTTGCTTATTATTTTCTGAATGCTTTAACCTAGGGACATCATAACTTCATAAACATACTCATTAGGTGATAGGCTTTTGTGAGAGATCAAGGTCATTGATAATTTGACCTTGACCTTTTATAAACTTAGAAATACTTTAACCGAATTTCTTTTACAAAAAACTTTAACCTTTCTTATATTTTATGAATGCTTTAACCTAGGGACATCCTTACTTCATGAAAGGCTTTCACCAGAAACCAAGGGCCTTGACAATTTGACCTTGACCTTGACCTTTTATGGTCTTGGAAAAACTTAAACTGAAAAAACTTTAACCAAAAATTTAACCTTGCTTATATTTTCTAAATGCTTTACTCAGGGACATTATTACTTCATACACATACTCACTAGGTGATAGGCTTCTACAGAGACCAAGTTCCTTCACAATTTGACCTTGATCTTGACCTTTTGTGGACTTAGAAAAACTTTAAAGAAAAACTTCATGTTTGATACAAAGAAATTCCATTGGTAACCTCATCTGCTTGTAGGCCTTCACTTTACCCTAACCTTATACATGCAATTAAAACAAAAAGTTTTTATATTTCTTAATTACTACTCAAACAGATATATATTAGATCATGGACTTAAACATTGAAAGAAACCACTTTAAACTTCGGTCTTCGGTCAAGCGCTGTTTGTGACAAGCAGCGGTTTGGGCAAGCTACGTTGTCCGCGGACAACTCTTGTTCTGGCATCTGGTCATTGGGGAACATATTGGGTGTACTCTAGAGGTCACATTTATGACTCAAATGTCTTGAAACATTGTCAAAATATTTTTCTCTATCGGACCTCGGACGAGTTCGAAATTGGGTCAAGTGGGTTCAAAACTAGGTCACAGGGTCAAATTGTGTGCACTCTAGAGGCCATATTTTGTGCCCGAATGCTTAGAAATTTGGTCAGAATGTTTGTCTGCAAGATATCTGGGGTCAAAAACTATGTCAACTCCTAGAAAACCCTTTTGTGCACTCCAGTGGCCTTATTTTTGCCTAAATGTCATGAAACTGGGTCAGAATGTTGGTCTACATGGTATCTCAGACAATTGGAGACTATTTGGTCAAGTGGGGTCTAAACTTTGTGCGCACTCTAGAGGCCATTTTGTTGGCCCAAATGTCTTGAAACTTGGTCATAATGTTGATCTACATTATATTTTGGACAAGTTTGAAATTTAGTCAAGTGAGATCAAAAACTTAAGTCACAGGATCGAATCTTGGAAAAATTTTGAGTGTACTCTATCGGCCATTTTTTTCGATTGTGTTGTGAAACTTGGTCAGAATGTCATTCTCAGCCCTCGGTCAAGTTCAAAATTGGCTCAAGTGGCATAAAAATTCTGGTTATAGGGTCAAATCTTAGAAAAAATTGTGTGCACTGTAGGTCATATCTTTAGCCGAGCTGCCTTGAAATTGGTCAGAATGTTTTTTAGCTCCACTGGCTGAAAGCCACTGGGGCTATTGTCATGGCGTTGTGTCCGTCGTGCGTCCGTCCATGCGTCCGTGCGTCAGGTCGTAAACTTTTTCTTTAAAAATCTTCTCCTCAGAAACTACAGGATGGATTGCACCCAAACTTCACAGGAATGATCCTTGGGTGACCCTCTTTCAAAGTTGTTCAAGAAATTTTGATCCAATGAAAAACATGGATTTAATGGGCGTGGCTAATTTCCAAATATGGTAAAAAGTGATTTTTCTCAGGTTCTAATTGATGGATACCAATTAAATTTTACATGAATGATCCTTGGGTGACCGTTTATCAGTCTACTAAAAATTATTGTGATCAGATGAAAAATATGTATTTTATGGGCAGAGGTCATTTCTCTTTATGTTATATAGTGGAAACTTTGAAAAACTTTTTCTCAGAATGTAACTGATAGATATTAACCTAATTTTACATGAATGATCCTTGGGTGACCCTTTATCAGTCTACAAAAAAATTATTGTGATCGGATGAAAAATATGTATTTTATGGGCGGAGGTCATTTCTCTATATGTTATATAGTGGAAACTTTGAAAATCATTTTCTCAGAATGTAACTGATGGATATCAATCAAACTTCATTAGTATGAACCTTGGGTGACCCTTTATCATTCAGCTAAAAATTATTATGATTTGAAGAAGAATATGTCTTTTATGGGCGGAGGTCATTTCTCTATATGTTATATAGTGGAAACTTTGAAAATCTTTTTCTCAGAATGTAACTGATAGATATTAACCAAATTTTACATGAATGATCCTTGGGTGACCCTTTATCAGTCTACCAAAAATTATTGTGATCGGATGAAAAATATGTATTTTATGGGCGGAGGTTATTTCTCTATATGTTATATAGTGGAAACTTTGAAAATCATTTTCTCAGAATGTAACTGATGGATATCAATCAAACTTCATTAGTATGAACCTTGGGTGACCCTTTATCATTCAGCTAAAAATTATTATGATTTGAAGAAGAATATGTCTTTTATGGGCGGAGGTCATTTCTCTATATGTTATATAGTGGAAACTCTGAAAATCTTTTTCTCAGAATGTAACTGATAGATATTAACCAAATTTTACATGAATGATCCTTGGGTGACCCTTTATCAGTCTACCAAAAATTATTGTGATCGGATGAAAAATATGTATTTTATGGGCGGAGGTCATTTCTCTATATGTTATATAGTGGAAACTTTGAAAATCATTTTCTCAGAATGTAACTGATGGATATCAATCAAACTTCATTAGTATGAACCTTGGGTGACCCTTTATCATTCAGCTAAAAATTATTATGATTTGAAGAAGAATATGTCTTTTATGGGCGGAGGTCATTTCTCTATATGTTATAATAGTGGAAACTTTGAAAATCATTTCAACATCAGTAGAAGCCAAAATATCTAAAAATCTAGTCAAAACTTAGATTTGCTATTACAAGAAATTCAAGCCTGTGGAGCGACACAAGCCATTCATGGCTTTCTAGTTTACAAAATAACTCTGATGAGTTCAAAATTAAGTAAAGTAGGGTTGAAAGCTAGGTAAAAGATTCAAATGTCAGAATGCATATTAACATAATATTTTAGACGAGTTTAAAATTGGGTCAAGTGCAGTCAATAAGTAGGTCCCCTGAATGAAAGACCCATTTGCACCCTAGAGGCATCAATTTTAGCTCGGATGTCTTAAAACTTAATCAGAATTTTTGTCTAGTTATATCTGAAGCAAACTTCAAAACTAGGTAAAATTGGGTAAAAAACAATACAATTGGATCAAATACTTTTAAAACATGGACTCTCTGCATTGGATTTTGTAGTTGCAAATTAGTAGTTTTTTGCATTTTGCAACCTTTGTAAAGAATGCCTCTGGTGAATGCTTAGAGCAAAATGGTCCTCTTATTTCTTTAATGCTTCGAGGTTGATGATTGAGCAATATTGGTAGATTATCAATGGAGAATCTCACCGCCAAACCAGTGAAAATACTGAAAATTTGAACACTGCTTTCATTCATTTCACTCCATTTAACATTATCATGCAATGAAGCCTGTATTGACCTGATATCACCTGTCTGTTAACATAACATGATATCAGGGAGTTTATTTTTAGAAACAATTTGCATACACTTTCACCTGTTTTTAGCTCCACTGGCTGAAAGCCACTGGGGCTATTGTCATGGCGTTGTGTCCGTCGTGCGTCCGTCCGTCCGTCCGTGCGTGCGTGCGTCCGGTCGTAAACTTTTCTTTAAAAATCTTCTCCTCAGAAACTACTGGATGGATTTCAACCAAACTTCACAGGAATGATCCTTGGGTGACCCTCTTTCAAAGTTGTTCAAGAAATTTTGATCCAATGAAAAACATGGATTTAATGGGCGTGGCTTATTTCCAAATATGGTAAAAAGTGAGTTTTCTCAGATTCTAATCAATGGATACCAATTAAATTTTACATGAATAATCCTTGGGTGACCCTTTATCAGTCTACAAAAAATCATTGTGATCGGATGGAAAATATGCATTTTATGGGCGGAGGTCATTTCTCTAAATGTTATATAGTGGAAACTTTGAAAATCATTTTCTCTTAATCTAACCGATGGATATCAACCAAATTTCACTTGAATGATCCTTGAGTGACCCTTTATAAGTCTACAAAAAAATCATTGTGATCGGATAGAAAATATGCATTTTATGGGCGGAGGTCATTTCTCTATAAGTTATATAGTGGAAACTTTGAAAATCATTTTCTCAGAATGTAACTGATGGATATCCACCTAAGTTCACTGGAATGATCCTTAAGTAACACTTTATCAATTTACCAAAAATTATTTTGATTGGATGAAAAATATGCATTTTATGGGCAGAGGTCATTTCTCTATATGTTATATAGTGGAAACTTTGAAAATCATTTTCTCAGAATTTGATTTTGGGATATCAATTAAATTTCACTGGAATGATACTTGAGTGACCCTTTATCAGTATACCAAAAATTATTTTGATTGGATGAAAAATATACATTTTATGGGTGGAGGTCAATTCTCAATATGTTAAATAGTGGAAACTATGAAAAACATTTTCTCAGAATGTAAATGATGAATATCAATCAAACATTTTTGGTATGATCTTTGGGTGACCCATTATCATGCAGTCAAAAATTATTTTGATTTGATGAAAAATATGTCTTTTAATAGCAGAGGTCATTTCTCTATCTGTTATAGAGTTGAAACTTTGAAAATCATTTTCATCATCAGTAGAACCCAAAATATCTAAAAATCTAGTCATAACATTTATTTGCTTTTACAAGAATTTCAAGCCTGTGGAGCGACTCAAGCCATTCATGGCTTTCTAGTTTTTTATTTTCAAGGGTTTATCATAATTAAGCACTGAAAAACGATTACATGATAAATAGAATAACATGTTAGTGCCTTAAAATATCAATGTTATCAGGTCTCGGCCGTGAGAAATTATCATGACTCGGCAAAGCCTTGTCATGATAAATTCTCCCAATCTCGACCAGATTACATTGTCATTTTAGACACTATCAGGTTATTCTCTATTTATCTAAGTGGAGCCAAATAAACAAATGACATCATGCTGTGACTTACTAATCATGTGCAAAATGACACATTTTAAGAAAAATTTTCTCGAAATTTTCTCGCTTTGTCTCGTTCTACCTTCTTTTTAAGGATTCTTGAAATGTGATCTCGAGCTGACCTCTACTAGAACCAATCACATTAACATGTATTTACTTCACATAATTCCCAGATGGTCCCTTTTTCCTGTTCAGGTCACACACAAATAGATTTCAAAATTACTGCATAGTTGTACTCCAGCATCTGTAGATGTGCTTATCTAAGAATTAATGTTCATTGTTCTAGGTCAAATATCAAATAAAGACATGTCTAGAAAATTTTTCTCCTACATTTATGGATGGTTTTCAAAATAGAAATTGGTGGTTGTTCTCAATTATTTGACTTGGAGATGTTTTATGGGGATAGCTTTAAGTTCAAAGTAACAGATCAATGGTGACTTGGTCAAGTGGTAAGAAAAAGGTTTGACCTTATTATCTGTGTTACATTTTGACCTGACTTGACCAGACTTGCCCGTGAATATCATCCATATAATTATTTTTTTGTTTATGTTTAACCCTTGTCATGCTGGACCCAGAATATTCCTGCTTTGGCAGGAGCTATAGACAAACATCAGCCTGCACATATGTGCAGTCTGATGTTAGTCTTCACCACCTGTTTCTCAATTTCAAACCAGAATTGTCAATAGATTTAGTTATTCTAATAAAAAATTGGCCTACAGTTGGTACTTTCAGTGCTTTTTGCTCTGTGATTTTGATGAAAATTTTTAGCCAAAATTTGTTCAGCATGACAAGGGTTAAAATGGTTGAGCCAAAACTGTGGTCTATAACGTGAGAACAAAATTCTCCTAAGATACAGTGAACAACTCACTGAACAACATACAGCCTGGCACAGTTTGCACTTTATAGAGCATTGTCCTGTTGAATTTAAATTTGAGGCAGTGCATGACATTTTAAACAATTTGTAATGTTGGTGAGGTTCAAACATTGAGAGACATAGACAGCCACAAACTCTAAAAATAAAGTTACCTTATGGTCAATAGATACTTTGAGACCGTAACTACCTACAAAGCACATAGTTAAGACTCTGGTCAGTCTGTGCGGTTGCACAGGCTGGCCAGCATCTTTTCATTGCGCGTATTTTAAATTGTTTGAAATCTCACACACAGGCTCATTTTGTGTCTTACCAATTGCCAAGTTTAAGGACATTTCAATAGGTCTTTCTCAATTTTTGTAATAGATATTAAGTGGAAAGCAGGCAGTTAAGGCTAAGATCATACTTGTCAATTGTATAGACTGATCTTACTCTATGCTATCTGCCAAAAGTTTGTGTGAAGCAGAAATATGCTGTGAATAGCAAGAGGGTGATCAGTCCAAATACCCCTTGCAAAGTGTGCAAATTTTTACTTTACATAATAATTAAAAAGTTAATTTGATATTTACACTCCCTGAAACAACAGCCTCTTTTTAATTGCAAAAACCTTAAGGATGTGATTTTTTAGTGATAATTATCAATCATTTTATGAGCAATAATTGTTTATAATTAGAAATGATACTGATTCACATGATTTTATTAATCATGAAATATATGTTTATGACTTCTTATATCTTACTATATTTCATCATAACTTTATCCTGATTTTAACTTTAACCTGTTTTGAAAAAGTTTAAAACATCATGAAACTGACAAGGTGAATGATTTTGGTACAATTTAAGAATGATATTGAATGAATGCGTGGAAGAAGTTTTGAATGAAATTTTTGGGAAATAAGCGATAATTCATTACCTCCCTTTATAAAAATTCAGCACATTTTCCTTTTTAGCTTGACTATCCGTAGAATAAGGGGGGCTATACCGGTCTCCCCAGCATTGGCCTTGGTGTCGGCGTAATGCTTAAGTTTTTACATGCAATTGTTTAAAATCTCTGTTTCTACTGTAGCTATTGTTTTGAAACTTTGCACATGTTTTTGTGACCATAATATCAGCATTTTGACATCATTACTCTGCTATTGAACTAAGTGGAATTTTAACCCTTTTCAGCCTTAGAAATTCGTGGTTAAGTTTTGACTTGCAAATGTTGAATATCAGTTAGATCTATATCTCTATTTCTGCCTAAGCTATTGCATTTGAAACTTTGCACATGCTTCTGTGACCATAATATCAACCTCTAGACAAAGATTCAATACTCTGATATTGAATTTAGTGGAATTTTAACTCTTTAAGGACTTGAAAAATCCTGGTTAAGTTTTACGTGCAAATGTGGAATATCAGTTATATCTCTTTCTACTTAAACTAATGCTTGGAAATCTAGCACATGCTTCTGAGACCATAATATCAGCATCTAGACAAAGATTCATTACTCTGATATTAAATTGAATCAAAATTTTAACCCTTTTTGGATTTTCAGATTTTTGGTTAAGTTTTTACGTGCAAATGTTGTTTATCAATTATATCTTTCTTTCTACTCACTCCTACGTTTTACTACCACTAGCAGGCATTTTCCCCAAAAAGAACTAACGGTACACACATTTTACACCTCGTAATGCATGTAATTGTAACCCCATCTCGACCCTGTGAGGGCTTCATGGTATGTTATCTTAATCACCATTCCATCCGATGGTCATGTAATTTGATACAAGAGGCAGTAAAATGTACATGTTATGATTTGGCCATTCAAGTGAATACAAGTTTCTGAATTTAGTGTAGCAGAGATTTTTCTATTCAGTGTTTGAACATTTTTGTCAGATTTAGGAATACATTCAACCAATTTAAATTCACTTCCAATATTGTAGGCAGCTTGAATGGATCATCTTGAAACTTGGTTTCAGTAGAGGTCATTCAGATGACTGATTTCAAAAATTCGTTGTTAGGAATGAAGAATGTGGGAATGTAAGGAATGTAAAACAAGCACTCCAGATTTAGAACATCTTCCAAGTACTTATTTTTTTACCATAGTTTGTGTGCCCGATTTGTGCAGACTGAATAGGGTCGACAACAAATACACTACCCGAACAGTTTCTTTCTCGAGCAATCTCATTAAAATCAGATCCACCATATTGCCTACCGCTACGCCCCTGCCTGTGGATCTGAGGACGAACTGCATTTTTGGGTTTCTGCGCATCATCCTGTTAGCCAATCAAATTGCTACTTCCATTTTTTTGGAAGTGACGTCAGTGTGTAAATATAGTAAGTCTTTTCGTAGACGGATAAAAATAGAACAGGCCCACCGGGAAGAGCGTATGTAAAAGCTCAATACCGCGTTTACTTTGGAAATAATAATTTTTCGATATTTTCTAAAAAATAAAGGCATATTGATGTGCCCGAGTTTTATTTTCACGTTAAATGTTGACCAATATTTGGCGAAATTACAGGTCATAGGTTTTGAAATATTCGTTTGTATACGTAAGTTCGGCCTACGACAACTTCGTTCTAGTTTGATTCATTTCACGAATAGCGTATTTTAAAGGCCATTTTATTGCCACGAAAAGTTAGACACCTAAAAATTTGTTTATCTGCTAAATTGTCTTTCTAAAGTTGGATTAGTCAATTTATTGGATAGGAAGGCTGTGGACGAAGACGTAGGTGGGATTTTCTGATGAAATCCTAAAACTAGAAAGTAAAACTTACCGAGACCTTACATGGGATTTTTTGATAAATTTCAAAAGCATTAAACTTTAATCATATTCGTAAACATGACAATAAAACTAAATTCCTTCATTTACGCATGTATGATAAATTACTCCCAGTAAGATGCTTGTATATTTGTGATGTAAGACTGAGTGATGTCACTAGGTAAATGCCCCCATAACTGCCACCTATCCAAGGGAAATCATAAACGCTGTAGGCTTACAACAAGAGGACCACATGTGATAGTCCTATAAAGCTCAGCTGAGTATGCAATATCAAAAAGTGAAGAATGACCTTCTTTTTGTCTTTTACCTTTACAAGGGGATAATAATCACCTCTTCATTTATTAATAAGAAATCAAACTCAGAATTCCTACATGATGATCATCATTATTGATATACTGTATTTACTCTAATAATAGAGCCCTTCCTTATAGTAGCATCACTACATTTTTTACTCAGAAAACCAACTTAAAATAACTATTTTTTTTTTTAACTTGTAAAGACTTCTTCTCTGACTGAAGGTGAATTTCCTCTTTTAAAAAAAAAAAGGAAATTCACCTCAAATTTAAGGAAAAAGTCATAAAAGACATAAATTTAATGATTTTTTTCAATCAGTAAATGCATACTAAATAAAAGCACCCTGATCATGTTATGTATAGCTCCCGGGTGTGTTTAAGGTAATATGGTATCTTCTAACAATATTTGGTTAGAACAATTTTCAAATTTTAAGGGCAGGTAGTATGGCATTATTTCAATATAAATTGAAAATTGTCATTAAGACCCCTTTTTCTTGTGATATGGCACAAATCCTTTCCATTTTTAAAGAGTTCATCCTCATGACCTAACAAACATTCTGACTAAGTTTCATGATGATTTTGTAGCCGGGTTGAGTATAAGGGGTGTTTGTACTGCCTTGCCGTACAAGCTAGCTTTTATAGCGACGTGGTAGAGCACTCGCTTTGGGATGTAGAGGTCCCGGGTTCGAATCCCGACGGAGTCGAAAATTTATCTGCGGGTTACATTTGGCGCCCACCGTAAATAACCCACATGAGGTGGTGGTTATGTGATTAGGTAGTTGTTGATGTTGAATTGAGAAGATTCGTGAAAGACCAAGTTTCATGAAGATTGGACCATATTGGTGGCGTCTGGAGCTCTTACAAGAAAATTGTCATTAAGACCCCTTTTCACATGATATGGCAGGGATCCTTCCCATTTTTAAAAGAGTTCATCCTCATGACCTAACAAACATTCTGACCAAGTTTCATGAAGATTGGACCATATTGGTGACCACTAGAGTGTAAACAGGAAAATTGTCATTAAGGCCCCTTTTCCAGTGATATGGCACAGATCCTTTCCATTATCAAAAGAGTGCATCCTTATGACCTAACAAACATTCTGACCAAGTTTCATGAAGATTGGACCATATTTGTTGCCACTAGAGAGTAAACAAGAAAATTGTCTTTAAGGCCCCTTTTCCCGTGATATGGCAGGGATCCTTTCCATTTTAGCGATTTTAACAAGGGACCACCAAAGGAATATTTTTGCCAAGTTTAATTGATTTTTACTCATAAGTTAAGGAGGAGATGTCGTTTAAAGAAATTGTTGACGCCATGATGGACAGACAGACAGATGGACAGATGAACGCCGGACATTGATAGATCACAAAAGCTCCCTTGTGCTCAGGTGAGCTAAAAAAAAGATGGTCAGAGGCATCACAGTCCCCTGTAACTGGATTTTAGAAGAGGTTCCAGATATAACAGATATTCCACCTTTAACTTGATCATTGATCAAGGTCATTGAAAACATAGCCTTATGTATAACTATGGTTTCAAAAAGCTTCAAAACTGGGCAAAATACATACAAAAATCAAAATGATTTAGTTATTTGACATTAAAACCTTTTTCTTTAATGAAGAAGACCTGATCTTTCACTCTGCACACAGCCTCACCAAGTTAGAAGTTAGAAGATTGTCAATTTAATTTTAACTCATGTTCATATCATAAAGACATACATTCAGACCAAGTTGCAAGATGGATTGGCCAAAATTGTGGTTTCCAGATTACACAAAAGGTTATTTATAGATTTGATCCCATAACCTAGCTTTTGACCTAATTTTAATATCTGCCAAGACATCAGTGTGGACAAACATTCTGACCAAGTTTCAAGAAATTTGGGCGGAAATTCTGAACAAGTTTCAAGGCATTTTGGGCAAAAATTATTGCCTCTAAAATACACACATGGATTTTCTAAGATTTGACCAATGACCTAGTTGTTGTCCTGACTTGACCCAATTTTGAACCCACCTGAGATATCATGAAGACATAATATTCTGACCAAGTTTTAAGTTATTTCGGCCAAAAATATTGCCTCAAGAGTGCACACAAGGTTTTTCTAAGATTTGTCCCTATGACCTAGATTTTTACCCTTCTTGACCCTTATTCAAACATGTCCAAGATATCACTTAGACAAACATTCTGACCATGTTTGGAGACATTTAGGCCCTATATAATTTTGACCTCTAGAGTGTACAAAACTGTCAAGGTCTTTCTAAGATTTGACTGCATGACCTAGTTTTTAAATCCACTTCATCCAATTTTGAACTTGTCCTAAAGACAAACATTCTGACCAAGTTCAAGACATTTCGGTCATAAATGTGACCTCTAGAGTACACACAAGATTTTGAAGGACAACCGGATGCCGGACATAGCTTGATCACAATAGCTCACCATGAACAATTTGAACTCAGGTTGGCTAAAAAGGGGCATAACATTTACAAAAATATGTTCAGAGTTATCTAATTGATAATCTGGGTAGCTCTTGTGGTGAACATACATGCCAAGTTTCATAAAGATGTCTTCAATAACAACAGGTTAAAGGTTATTACACCAACACCAACATCTAGGTCAATAATGCCAGGGTGATGACAATACTTCATGTTTACTCTGCAAACAGTTAAGCTAAAAAATGATACGAAAAGGGATTTTGGTAATTTGTGCTAGAAATCTGAACTTAGTCTTGAAGATCAGTGACCAAATCTTGCATCATGAAAACCTCTCACCAAGTTGCAAAATCATTTGAAGTTATTTTGAAATTAATCCAAAAATATCTAAGATATGCAGCGGATAATAAGATTTTTTTAATCAAAATTGATAAGTGATCCTGACTTTAATTGTAAATTTTACAATATGCACACAACTCACCAAGTTGCACAAGCATGTAAACGATTTATAAAGCAGACCACAAATATAAGAGATATGCTCCAGACAAAGTATACCTGATCATTTGACCTTGAACTTTGACCTTTATTGAAGGTCAACAAATATTGGGCTATACTCCCCACCAACACAAGATACACCACTACACCATGCAAAAATATCAAGCTTCTACAGGATATCTTTAAGATATCCTTCTTTATTTTTCTGTATTTTTTGAGTATCCACAACAAAGATCGATTTATATTCATTAAGTGAACAACAGAAGCCATATTTTCACAAGTGAGTGGTGGAGCCACGAGTGAAAATATAGCTCTTGATGGTCACGCAATGAAATATAATCTCACTTGGAAATCAAACGATTATTCTATTTCTTTATTTCAAAAATGGGACAAAATGTGGATATTCTAGGACATATTTTCATAAAGCATGTCATTTTGCCATGATTGCTATGCAACCTTCATTGAGACGTCACTTATTTTGCCCCGCATAGATGACGTCAGATAGGATGCAATGCACAAAAGCAGAGTATAAGTTTTTGATAATTTCAATGCTTTTGCAGTGAGATTATCAAGTGATAATCTACCATTATTTCTCGATAAACCATCGAAAAGCACTAAAGACAAGATGTGTTCGCGAAACACAATGCCCCCATTACAGCATTTTTTGTTCAAAATGTTGACCTTGACAGATGACCTTGACCTTTTAGCATGACCTTGAACTTGATACCTATAGATGTACATCACTGAGATCTTTCATCACGCCAACTATGAGACAGGGTATATATAATGAGCTTGAATAAACTGAACAATGAAAGTTTTTTTGTTATGTTTTTAAGAAGTTTGACCTTGAGAGATGGCCTTGACCTTGTCACATGATCTTGACTTTAGAACCAGCAGATGCAGATAATTGAGATTTATAGTCATGCCAAATATGAGCATTGTATCTTGAATAGGCTTGAAGATATTGGCAATGTTAAGTTCTTTGGTTAAGTTTTTGGGTTATTCGACCTTGAGAGATGACCTTGACCTTGTCACATGAGCAAGACTTTGGTATCAGCAGATGCATATCATTGAGATCTATCATCATGCAAAATATAAGCCTTGTATCTTGAATAGGCTTGAAAATATTAGCAATGTTAAGTTTTTTGGTTAACTTTTTGAGTTATTCGACCTTGACAGATGACCTTGACCTTGTCACATGACCTTGCCTTTGGTATCAGCAGATGCGGATCATTGAGATCTATCATCATGCCAAATATGAGCCCTGTATCTTGAATAGGCTTGAAGATATTGGCAATCTTAAGTTTTTTGGTTAACTTTTGCAGACAGATGGACAGACAGAAGGACAGACGGACAGATGGACAACGGTAAAACAATATGGCCCCAATCTTTGATACAGGGGCATAAAAATTCAGGGTTTCTTTTTCATGAATGGTAGAATGTTTTTCTGTAACAGTCAGAAGAAAAATAGAAGATCTTGATTGAGAACTAAATTTATTTAACAAATAATCCATAAATAGTTAAAAACAACGAGTTTAATAAATTCGGTATTTTATGAGCACAAATTTGATATTCTATTTATAATATGACCCGACTTTGTGTAACATTGTCAAAATTCTTGAAATTTAACTTTTAGATTTTCCTCAAAAATGATAACGCTGTTTGAAACTGACGTCACAGTATATACATTATGACATCATTTTTGCGGTTACAAAATAGTGTTGCTATTTGCTCTGAGCTCATTTGCATAAAGTTATTCCAATATCAAAAATATTCAACAGGGTTATTTCACTCCCTCAATGAAGTGTTGTGCATAATGTTTTAACTACAGAAAGCATGTAATTGACAACCATACATTTTCGATGTTTCCACGGCCCTTAAAATTTCTATCTTTGGGTCATTTTATCCCTTACAATTTTCAGCATTGCATCTTGATACTAGCTCCTATGTCAGAAAGCAGGTGGAGGCTAGGAAAGTATGTGATGGCTGTACTGGTGAGAGAAATACTAGGAATCCATTGCTAGGTGCTCCAGCCACCGAGATATAACTGAAAAAATGTTGAAAGTGGCGTAAAACTCTGTTAAATCAAATTAAATCTAGACACTAGCTACTAAAAATCATAAATGTAAAACTAAATGACTCCTTCATATCTTATCAAATCTCTAAAAGAGATATGAATGAATGAATTTGAAAAAGTCAACCAGTGTAACAAAGAAATATTCAAATACTATCTGCTCATTTTTTTGCTTTAAACCTTTCAACAAAAGCTTTGATCCCTAGAAATTCTCAGTCAAGGACTGAATGGCTTTTAATTTTGAAAATTGGCACAAGCACAATTATTATAATGACCACACAATTATTTTCAACAATTTTGAAATAAAAATGTAATTCAACTTGACCTAAAGGACACCAATTAATAAATGAGTTGAAAATATGTACATTTAGTAAATTATTGAAACAAGTTTTAGTATAAACGGAGGATAGACAAAAAATAATGGCAAGTCACTATCAGCTCAATGTTAATTTATTTGTATGGGATGTAACACCACTTTCACCATTAACTCAGTTATTAGGTGACAAATTTATGACTTTTCTTATATATTTTCATTACTACTTATCATATGTAGACAAAAAATGTGATGTCTTTGCTGAAGGTTGGAGATATGTTGGCTGCTTGACCCATTAAATAAACTTAAAACCCTATGACTGAAATCCTATCAATGGAATTACTCTAACTTCCTGAACAAGGCTCAGCTCATGGGCACTATATGTTCAGATGCAAGTATAAAACAAGATAGAAAACATTGCAACAAAAGGAGAAAATGTTTGCAATTATGAGTTTCTCATTTTCAAACATTCTTTTTTAACCTTTATAGGCTTAGCTCACCTGAGCACATCCAGCTCAAGGTGAGCTTTTGTGATCATTGAATGTCCATCATGTGTTGTGTGTCTATTGTCGTCAACAATCTCAGTGTTTACACTCTAGAGGCCACAAATATGGCCCAATCTTCATGAAACTTGGTCAGAATGTTGGCAAGGTCACAAGGAAGAACCCTACTGAAAAGGGGAAAGATCCATGACATATCAAGGGAAAGGGGGCCTTAAAGACAATTTTCTTGATTACACTTTAGAAGCCACAAACTTAATTCAACCTTCATGAAACTTGATCAGAATGTTGGCCAGGTCTCAAGGATGAAGCCTTTTGATAATGGGAAGGATCCATACCATATCACGGGAAAAGGGGCCTGACAATTTATGTTTACACTCTAGTCTCAAGAGGCCACAAATTTGGTTCAATAGTCATGAAACTTGGTCAGAATGTTGGCCAGGTCGCATGAAACTTGTTGAGAAAAGGCTCGAAATTTATGCAGGGATCATAGGAAAAGAATAATGTCTTTCTTTGAGAAATTTAATGATCATTTAATGATCTTTAAAGCATTTAATTTTGCTAAGGGAGGAATCCTCTTGTCATATTAGAGTGAAAGATTGTATGGCCAAGGGCTAGCCTAATGTGTAGATTGACAGTAGTTTACAGATTTTTTCATATGAATATAGGAGCAACATAATTAACCCTTATAATGCCAAAGTAACCCTTGGTAAATTTACTCTTGAATCAAAGTACAGAAGCACTGGATACATTGATTGGGTGTCGGCATTAAATTTTGAAAAGTATCATTTTGAAACTTCTGTTCAAAAAGGAAAACAGGTGGTCAAGACTAAGATCAAAAAGGAAAACAGGTGGTCAAGACTAAGATCAAACTGCACATAGGAGCAAGCTGATCTTTGTTAATACATCCTGCAAAAGCGGCATTATTCTAGGTTAAGCATAACAAGAATTAATGTGTGCAAAAATCATGCTCCTTCAGGGAATTTTAGATTGTGTATGAATGATGAATCTTTCTCCATGAGATAAAGGACACCATATGGAAATGGGACCTTCATTATCAAACATTTGGAATCAATGTAAGAAGGTTAATTATGAATTTTGACATGAAAATTGGAGACAAGAAAAATGCCATTGAAGCCTTTTGCCATGATGGAAGCAAAATTAATATGAAAATAATTTTATGCACCTTTAAGAACTTCCAGTTTTACATGTTTAACAGATTCCTTCTTCTTAATGATTGTCTATGAAATTCAATCTAAGTAGACAGGGCTAGGAACTGTCTCCTTGCACAAACTTTCACTCCTATAAAGGGCACTTGTTTTCCATTTAAAACAAACAAACAAACAAACATTCAGTTTGGTATTTGTCACCCTCTTTCTATGCTGACTTAGTGTTATGTCCAACATTAACAAGATAAACTTTTGAAAGATAGTCAGACATTCATTTTTTTACCAAAGAGGGAAACTAAAGAGTACAATGATGGGTTGTTAAAATTTTAGTTCAAACCTATTCATTAACACCCCCCCCCCCCTACTTCATGCCTAAATGAATAAGATTTTGAGCATGATTGTCCTCAAAGTACTTCTTGAAAAACCTATTGCAAAATACCAAAAATCTCCATTTTAGGGGTATAAAGCTAGAAACCTTATCACACTTAAAATATAATCTGAAATTATTGTAATATGGTCTTAGTTTTATACCACCATGAATGTAAAAGCATTCCTTTCATATTCTAATTTCTTGATTGATTTTGGCAGTTAATTTCATTGTGTTGAACTGTAACTTTAAAACATGTGTTAAGTTTGTTTGAATTGATTGTAACACCATTTCAACAAGACTGCAGTTATATTTTGGTGGGGGTCAGCCTGTGGCACAAGTCCAACCACAATATTTCATTAGAGCCACTAGATTCCCATCCACTTGGATGCCCTATTTATAATTCCGGATGATTTTCCCATTGGTTGGGGACAACAAAATGATGCATGCCACAATGTTGGGTGAAGTTTGCTGAGCTACTAAACTAACAAGGTTGTCTTGTAAACCTACAACACAGGGCTATAAGATCTATTCATTGAAGACATTAACTTACTTTATATATTGTATATAATTAAAATGGTAGACAACGTTGAAAGTCAATATTAAAGAAATACTACAACATAGGGCAGATTTTGATCTCAAAATGTTTTATCAGGAGTCAAATGGTAGTCTAAATGCACATTTTGAAAGCTCCATGTCTTTTGTTTGGAAAGCCAGATTGAAAAACATGTAGATGGTTGTTGGTGCTTCTTTCTTTCCTTCTTTGTAAAATCTGGAGAGTAACAGTATAGGGCCAGTTTTCAAGTTAGAGTAGTAAGTGGGTTTTTTGCAGGTTTTGTTTTGTTTTTTTGTAAAAGGTCTTTAGATAATGTTTCATGCTAAATATCAAAGGACAGGTACTCTAGAGTTTTTCAGATGAAGATTTCTAAAGATTTCCTTTGTAAAATCTAAGATCCCACAGGGCTAATTTTCCAGTCAGAGCAATAAATGTAATTTGAGTAATTTTACTAGAGGACTAAGGCTTATTTCTGTGAAGTTTGGTTGAATTACAATCAGAATGGGGAAGACATCTTTCTGATATTTACCTAGTGGCCTACTTTTTGACAGGAGCTGAACTATTTTTGAAAATGACCTAGAGAACATTGAGATAAACATTTTGGTAAAATTTGAAAATCATAGGACCTTACTGTGACCTCTAAAGCAAAAATAGTTTTTTGTCTAAGAACTACAATAATGAACTGGTATCTTCTTTTATTGATATTGAACTAGAAATGATCAAGACTGAAATTTTGGCTAATTTCGACAATGATTAAGCCAATATTGTGACCCCTTCAGCGGAAAATTATATTTATAGATTTGACCAAATGACCTACTTTATTACCCGCCATGATCTGGCCTTGATATCACCAAAATAAACATTCTGACAAATTTTGACAAAGCTGGGGCTAGAATTGTGTCCTCAAAAGAGAAGGTTAGATTTTACCTTTTGACCCAATTTATATATATCATTTTTGTCCTGATTCAAAATCTTGGAAGTGTTTTTAGAGTCATACTTTTGAACTTTGGTTGATTTGCAAAAATAGTAAAAGATCCTTTTTATGATTGTTGACAGACGGATGGACAGACATTGGTCTACCAAAGAGCTCACCTGGGTCACTTTCATGCTCAGATTAAGCCTTGTAGACTTATTCCTATCTCTCGTTAGAGGCCTATAATTAATTTGGTAAAGCACATATTTTCACTTAGCTCTTTGTATTACCAGAGAATCCAAATGCTACAAAATCCTTGTCGTTGTATGAGTGTTCACTTTCACAGGAGCAATCCATACTTTCAAGAGGAATAACTCTAAATGTAACTTTGTAAGAATTGTTCATATTTTTCTTCTTTTCAACTTCACTATAAAGCAGCTAAAGCTGTGGACATCCTCTTGTGTGTCTCGTAGGAGTGATATGTTGTGAAATAGTAAAGCCACATATAGACCACAATCATGTGCTTTCTGTGCTGGTCTTAAATTTATTTTCATCATCTCCATTTATTCCCTGAAAATAAAGACAAGATTTTCTTTTTTTCAGGACTAGGCAAAAACTAATTTTTAAAGAGAACTACACAGGTTATATCCTAAGTTGAATAAGTTTGAAAGAATAAAAAAATCCATGTTTGTTCTTATGCTTGTTATGTACTGTCTGTTACAAACAAATACAAATGTGTGTGGCTTTTATTTCTTTAATATCAACCATCTCGACAAATTCTTAAGTTGATATGTGTACTCATGGAATTTATAAGGCAGTTGACTAGAAATCATTTACTGCTTGTGAAAACCTAGGCCCTCCACTCTGTATTACAAAGTGCCTATAAAATAATTATGACCTGTTCATTAATGGTATCCTGTATTATCTAGGGTAGCATGTCTATTTCATGTTTCAAGACCAGCAATTGTGTAATCTTTAACACAGGACGGTCTCCCTGCTGTCAATCACAAAAGAGTACATATTTATATGTACATTCAGACATAACAATTCAATTTGCAGGATTCACCAGATGAAGGCGGCTGTACTGCCAAAAGCTAGTGTAACAATATATCAATATCATTAAAAGTATTTATCTCAAGAAGAGAACTTTTTATTCATGTACATTTAAACACAAACTCAAACTTTTATTAAATCACTTTGCATGATTCCCCACTCTTGTACATAATACTTAATTTGATTTTTATACATGTATATTGTTATTGTTGATTTACACATTCAATATATACTAGTATCTAATAAATCCTTCCCTACAACTTAAGAAATATTCAATTCACCGACGAATAAGGTCAGAATACAGACCTCTCAGGCCAGTAACGGCATTCCTTCCTAAAAAGAATTTTCAAAATTTCAAGAAAATAACAAAAGAGAGTCAAATCATAGCAAATTTCTAAAATCATGGTTGACAACAATGTCAGAGCTATGTACAGAAATTTAAGATTTCTGAGTACAACTGTTTTTCAATTTTGAATGAGGTTTAAATCACCTTTAAAAATCTTACAGTAATATCAAAGTGACTTTAGCACCTAATAACAAACTCCTGTTTTTCTGGCACAAGTGCATGTTCTACCATAACAGCCTTTCCTAGCTGCTTAGCTCAACTTAGGTTAAAACTGAATTAAATTGATAATATTAAAACAAACGCATTTTCAATGAGCATCATTCTACACATATAACACTGTAGAAGAAAAACTTATAGACAACATATAGTAACCAATGGCAGATTCAGAGGGGGCTCAGGGGGGTGAACCCACCCCCTCTGAAGCCTTATAATTTGATTTTCATGCAGAATTTAAAATAACCCACTTGATGTTCATTACATACTTCTGTTGTGAACAAATTCTTGGCAGATAGTAAAGACTAAGATCAGCCTGCACTGTGCTCATCTTATCATACACTGTATGTCGTCTTGATTTTTGTGGAAACAGATCTGAAGGCAGTCTTTAAGGCCAGCGACAGGTTCAAATTGTGTCCTACTAGGAAAACAAACCCTTTTTGTATGTTCAAAACCCCCTTTATGGAAATCCTGGGGTGGGGAGTACAAGAGAAAGCATTCCAGTTTTATGACAAATCTTTAGGATCAAAAGCTTGAAAAATGTAATTAGATCTACTACATTTTATTTGCTCAGGTGATGTTTTGATTTCCTCGTTTTCTTAGCAAGATAACTGGAAGGGGGGGAATCCCGCTTCCCAAATGGAACTGCAAATGATGGGTATTTGAGAATGTTTTTTTTTTTTTTCAAGAAAACAATAAAGGTGGCCAACAGCTTTATTAGTTTTACTCAATCTGTATAGTGTAACTCAATCAGTCAATGAACTGCATAGAAATTGCAGCTACAGCTTGAATTCAGTTGTAGCTGAGATGTTTTAAGTCGCCTACCAACTAACTTCAAGAATCACCGACAAAAATTAATCTAATTCTGGATGCCATGCCCTATCACCTCTGGATCTGCCTATGTAGAATGGGAATTCCCTGGTTTATAAATAGAAACACCCACTATTCCTGATAAGTCTCGACCTTATTGGTTGAAAGGAAAGTATCGACCCGGGTTGATTTTTAAACTTCTGACAGTTAACCCGGTCCTCGCCGAGGCTTGATCGGCCAGTCCAGGAATAATCGATCATCTTAGTCTTACCTGGTAGAAAACCTTTGTCGAACTGTAGTCAAATCTCCCAATCTGTTCAAATTCTTGACATTTTTAGAGCTCTACTTGTGACTTTTTATTGTTGAAGTGACAGAAATTGAGTGTCGCCATTTGCTTTTATCGATGTCAAAGTTATTTTTATAACGCCTTCGTTGATTGGACGGGTTTTTAATACGCTCTTTCGTAGTGGCACGGAAATTCCGGGGTCATTGAAGATGACCTCATACGGTTCGTCCTCAGATCTACGTAACGGACAGATAGTGTAGTGGTTTCGTAGAGATGATTTTAATGAGATTGTTTCTCGAGTGACAGACTATCTATAAATATTTAAAAGATGAATTTTGAAAATGAATGAATGAATGAGTAAATTCATTTACAGGTTATCATGCTCTATAACACTTTTTTTATCTTTTGAAAATATTTTAACCATATATCTTTCTAAGCTCCAGTTGAGATGATCAGAAGCTCACCAAAAATATTCTTTGGGTAGAAACCCTTTAAATTACTTAAAATAATTTTCACTTTTACTTATACTTTTAATAGAACACAAGGATATGGACCAAGAACTCTTTCCGCAGAGCATTCAGAACCATGTGCCCAGGTCATTCTTTTATGGAAAGACCAATGTACAAGGTCGATATCCACTAAATACCAGTGTGAATTTGATTTTTTTCTTTATGATTTATTTCAAAACTAGAGGCACTGAAGCGCCTGACTCGCCCATCAGGCCTGTATCTTCTGATAATGCTCATAAGAGAATGATAGTGCTATTTAAAAAAAAGAAGAGCAGTAACCTACATGCACAATACTTTTACGGCATTATTTTTGACCCACCCTCAGAACTTTCACGAGAAATAAACTGTATTCAAACAATAATACCTTCTAGTGATCCAAAAGATTTCATTGCATTTATCATATATTATATATAACATAGTTTGTCTATAAAAGATTTGTTTTCCTTCTAATTGAAACTTACTTTTTTACGGGATCATAATTTGAGATGCACTGAAGTGAAAGTGTAACATTCTTGGAAAATGATTGTCAACGATTCCACTTTATGATATAGAGAAATGACCTGCCCCCCATAAAAGTCATGCTTTTCATCTGATTACATTAACTTTCTGTAGCCCGAGAAAGGGTCACCCAAAGATCTTCAATGTGAAATTTGGTTGATATTCACTAATTAGGTTATGAGGAATTGATTTTCTAAGTTTCCACTAAATGATATATATGGAGAAAATCACCAGAATATTTTTTAGAACCCTGATAAAACGGTCACTACAGGTGAAATGTGGTTGATATCCATCAATTAGTTTTTCAGAAAAGCCACTTTTAACCATTTATGGTAATTAGCCACGCTCATTAAAGTAATGTTTTTCATTGGATCAAAATGTCTTGAACAACCGGAAGAGGCTCATCCAAGGAAGTTTGTTTTTAAATCATACAGTAGATTCTGAAGAGCAGAATTCTTAAAGAAAAAGTTTACGACATGAAAATGAGTCACACAAGAAACATCCATTTGAAGTTTGGTTGAAATTCATTCAGCAGTTTCTGAGGAGAAGATTTCTTAAAGATAAGTTTACGACTAGACGAATGGACCCATGACAGACACAACAGCATGAAAATAGCCCCAGTGGCTTTCGGCCAGTGAAGCTAAGAATTGTTATAGAATTGGTAATTGTGATCTTAGATTTTCTGAATGCTTCCAAAAAATGAAAACTTTATTGTTCACCTAAAATTGTCACTATGGTATTTGTTTTATGTATTCAGTTGTTTTTTTTCATAAACAGGTACAAACTAAGGTTCTTTGCTTATTTGGGATATTGTCTCAAGAATATTCTGGCATGGATTCATTTTGATTATATGTCTTTACCCGCTTCTGTCTTAAAAATAAGTGACAAAGTGAAAATTAATCAGCCCTAGATATGATTATTCAAATTCGGTAGTTTACCACTTGTAGGCCTACTTTCTCCCACATTTTGTAATTTCATGGCTTATCAGTATTGATGCAAATGCAATGTTTTAATTCCTCACCTTGGCATGGTGTGGTCAAGGTTAGATATTATGATTTTTAGCTCGCCCGGGACGAATGTCCAGGAAGAGCTATTGTCATACCCTCGGGGGTCGGTGTCAGCATTAGGTTAAAGTTATTTTTATTTCAATCAAAGCTTAATATTTTACAAAAAAAAAACACTCATAAGGATATAGGCTTTCATTTAAGACAAGCACCCATGTAAAAATGACCTTGAGACATTGACCTTGACCCTTTTAAAAATCTTTAACCAAAAACTTTAACCAATAAAAAATTTAACAAAAAAACTTTAACCAAAAAACTTTTACTTTCCTTATTTTTTTCTGGATGCTTTACCTAGGGACATCATTACTTCATATATACACTCACCAGCTGATATACTTACACCAGAGACCAAGTGCCTCGACATTTTGACCGTCACCTTGACCTTTTATGGACCTAGAAAAACTTTAACCAGACTTAAACCAAAAAAAAATTTACCTCGCTTATATGTTTTTCAATGATTTTACCTAGGGACATCATGACTACATATACACACTCACTAGCTGATAGGCTTTCAGTAGTTAACAAGGTCCTTGACATTTTGCCCTTGACCTTTTATGGACTTAGAAAAACTTTAACCAAAAAACTTTAACCTTACTTATATTTTATGATTGTTTTACCTAGAGAGATCATAACTTCAAATGCACAGTCACTAGGTGCTAGGCTTTAACTGGTTACCAAGGTCCTTGACATTTTGATCTTGATCTTGACCTTTTATGGAAATTATGGCTACTTCATGCTGTTGTGTCTGTCATGGCTCCATTCGTCTAGAAAAACTTTAACCTAAAACTTTAACCAAAACCTTTTTTCCTCGCTTATATTTTCTGATTGTTTTACCATGGAACATCATTACTTCATATACTCTCTCAATAAGTGATAGGCTTTCACCAGAGACCAAGCTCCTTAACATTTTGACCTTGACCTTGACTTTTTTTTTTGGACTTAGAAAAACTGTAACCAAAAAGTTTAAACTTGCTAATATTTTCTGAGTGCTTTTACCCAGGGACATCATAACCTCATACACAAACTCATCAGGTGATAAGCTATCTCCAGTAACCAAGGTCATTGATAATTTGGCGTCCTTTTATGTAATTATAAAACTTAAACAAAAAACTTTAACCTTGATTATATTTTCTGAGTGCTTATACCTATGGCCAGTATACTTTTATTAGCTCACCTGGAGCACAAAGTGTTCAAGGTGAGCTATTGTGATCACTCACCGTCCGTTGTCCGTCCACCGTCTGTCCGCCTGTCCGTCCGTCCGTCAACAATTTCTTTAAACATCTTCTCCTCCTAAACCACTAGGCCAATCAAGCTGAAACTTAGCAGAGATGTTCCTTGGTTAAAGCTCTTCAAAAGTTGTTAAAAGAGTTCAATTTCATCAAAAACTCTGGTTTCCAGATAACAGAAAGGTTGACAAATTGCCGAAAATCTTAGAAAAACTTCTTCTAGTCCTAAACCACAAGGCCAATCAAGCTGAAAATTGGTAGTGATGTTCATTGGGTGAAGCTCTTCAAAAGCTGTTAAAAGAATTAAATTTCATCAAGAACACTGGTTTCCATGGAAACGGAAAGGTTGAAAAACGGCAGAAAATGGCTGAAAATCTTAGAAAATATTCTTCTCCTCCTAAACCACAAGGCCAATCAAGCTGAAACTTGGCAGAGATGTTGCTTAGGTGAAGCTCTTTTAAAGTTGTTATAAGAATTCAATTTCATGAAAAACTCTGCTTTCTATGGAAACGGAAAGGTTGAAAAATGGACGAAAATTGCTGAAAATCGTAGAAAAACTTCTTCTCTTCCTAAACCACTGGGCCAATTAAGCTGAAACTTGGTCGGGATGATGTTTGGGTGAAGCTCTTCCAAAATTGTAAAAATAATATTATTCAATCAAAATCTCTGGTTTTCTTGGTTTTAGAAATGTCAAAATATTGCCGAAAATATCAGAGAAGGATAATCTTCGCCTTAACTATTGGGCATATCTTAAACTTGGCAGGGATATTCTTAAGGTTTAGGTCTACTAAACTTGTTAAAAGAATTCAATTCCATCAATCACTTTGTTTGCAATTGAAAAAAAAATCAAATTGCAGTAGGAGGAAATTAAAGGCTGTTTCTTTTGAATCCACCCTAAATGTACATCAGACAATCTCTGGTATTTATAACATTATTGACAAGTTATCAGTTGACTTACTCAGGTGAGCCATATAGGACCATCATGGTCCTCTTGTTTCTTTAACAAGAGAATTTATTTCTAAATCAGACTGATGTGTATATTAGATTATGGACTTTAACCAAAAATATTGACCTTGAACTATAATCTTTGATCAAGTGCTGTTTGTGACAAGCAGCACTTTAGGCGAGCTACGTTGTCCGTTGACAACTCTTGTTATATTGCCGGGCGTCAGTCCTCCTTGCACGTCTTTCTATCTGAATACAATCAAATCTATCCCTACCAAACTAGACCTTGGTTATATATTGTTTCTGGAGTTTTTTTAGGAAGATGCCTTTCAGCATTCATATAGGGATTGTCCAAGCCATTTTTTCCCTTTTGAAATATGAAAAGATCTGTCAAATGACACTTTAAAAGAGTCAATATGAAAATTCAATTAAAAATCCTTATTATCACTATAGAGTCAATTCTAATCAAACTTGAACCAATTGTTATTTATAATTTTGTGAATTGATTATTTTGAAATTGTTTCAGATTTTACAAATATCACAGGAAAATGGTCCTATTTTTAGCTCGGCTGTTTTCGAAGAAAACTCGAGGTATAAAGATCAAAACAGACCACTGGTTATAATCAAAGTACTGACAGTACTGAAAGCCAGGTCTTGAGTACATGTAAATTGTTGAACTCGTTCTCCTTTCAGGGAGAAACAAAACATAATAAAGTACAAAAAAGCAATTGTTACCTCAAATTTTAGAGACTTGCATAAAATCTCACAAAAGAATAAAAAACATTACAAAAATATACATACGCAATATCATGAGTTTTGGTTTAAACCTATTTATTTTACATCGATTGGGAAACAAGTTCTTACAACTTAGATTAATCCCTCTCGATTCTGCTTCCTGGAAAATTCATCAGTACTCGCGCCGAATGTGTGGGCCAATGAAAGACCCAAGATCGATAGCCGCTCCCGGGAATCGAACTGGGTCAAGAGGCAGACGCTCTACCTCTAGACCACGGACACCACACAGTGTGTGAGTACATGAGTACATTGTATTGGTCAGAGGATATGAAACACATCTAAAATAATAAAAAATATTTCAAACGATAGAAAATTGTTTTCCTTTTTCTCTTGATGATATGCAGTACTTCCGAAATGATTGGTTGAGATAACCTTATATCACCCCATTAACTATTCAACGCCAGCATCTTGTATCCTGTAGCAGACGACTTTAAAATAGATTGATTCAAAAGAAAACATGCTCCTAATGAGTCATTTGGTATAAAAAATCCAAAGATATTATAAAAATTGCCGACGTATCAGCCCAACAAAGCACACCGCTGTTGCGAAGGTCATGCTTATTGCTTAAAGACGTCGCATATGTTGCGTCTCAAATTATAAAAAAAAAATAATAAAAGAAAAAAGAAAAATAGAATTAATAGAAAAATAAGAGAACTTCTCATTATCTTGCCCCAAAATGATCCCTGGATCGGATCTTTGTTGAAATTTTTAGGGTGTTACAGACGTTAAAAAACTAAAAAAAAAAAAACAAAAAAAACCACATGATTCGCCGATTGTGCGCCTCGAACCCACGCCGCGATTGTCCTAAAGTATACGGGTTTTAGACGTATACGTTAAGCTATGGCAACTCCGAATAACCGTTCGCGAATTTTAAGACTATATATTATTGATTTCCTAAAATAGGATCCTTTCCTACGCGATTTACGATTGTGTAAAAAATATTCATATAGTTTACGGACCCAAAAGAATTGTCTTGTCTTTATATTGATTTAACTAAAATGGCAGTTAAGTTAAAGCCGAAATGATACAGCAATTAGCGGTTTTCGGTCTGTGCACACGAGGAACTACTTTTTGATTTTGGCGGTGAAGAGGTCAACAATTTCCATCCCGTCTGGCAGCAATAAAGCCAGTATACTGAAAGTATACCTGGCTTTAAAAACTGTTCGTGGCGAGCGTTTTCGTGTCCTGGACGCAGGACTGAATTCAAAGTCTAGATACAAGTTCTGGAATACATTCTAGAACCAATTCAAGAAGTCTAAGGACTGGTTCAAGAATTTAAGTACTAACAACTTGAACCTAGTTTTAGAACTTAGATTGAATTTTACACAAGTTTTAAAACTTCCAGGTTCTTGGACAGCTATTCTTGATCAAATGAATGGTTCTAAAACCTGAGATCTAGAATTTCAAGAATTGTAGTTCTAGGAGTTTAAGATGTTAATGAACAGTTCTTGAAAGTCAAAATAGAGTTTAAAAAATTCTATAAAATCTCAAGAAAAAATCTAGAAAATGAAGATAGTTCTTGAACCTTTTTTTACATGGGGGGGGGGGATTACAATATATACATACCAGTAGAGTTAGGTTTTTTTATGAAAAAAATATAAATATTGAAAATGCATCTTCAAAGTTAAGCTAGTTTATAATTAAACATTCCTTTTTCAATATTCAATCTGGTAACTAGTCGAAAACATTATGGAATCTTGGAAAAGGTCTTCTATAAAATTCTTATCCAAAAAAAATAACCTGTACAGCTGAACATCTAGTCTAGCCAAGTGTTTATTTTCGTTTAGGATTATTTATGGTCTCATGTTGAGATTCACTGACCACTGAGAGATTTTACAATCTGATAAGCACATGTTAATAGTTTGATTATGTAAAGTCTTGCGGTACTGGCCGCCTCACTAGTGAGGTGGTTTCTTGGAGTAAAACGTAGGAGTGTACTTAAGCTTTTGCTTGGAAACCTAGCACATATTTCTTTGACCATAATACCAGCAGCTAGATAAAGATTCAATACTCTGATATTGAATTTAGTGTAATTTTAACCCTTTTTGGACTTTGAAATTTTTGGTTAAGTTTTTACTTGCAAATGTTGTATATTATTTATAATTCTATTTCTTCTTAAGCTATGGCTTGGAAACTTTGCACATGCTTCTGTGACCATGAAATCAGCATCTAGAAAAAGATTCCTTTCTCTTGACTTTTATTTAATGGAATCATCCAATGTTGGTATTGATTTGCTGTTACTATCCAGCACATGGAATAGTCAAGCTTCGCTCTCCTCTGACAGCTCATGTTGTGTATCTTTTCTGGTAAATCTTACACTTTGAAATCCACATTTGATCATAATCTTTTGCAATGATTTTATCAATTTGAATGAAATATTGATCATTTTCTAAAAATTGGAAGCGTTTTGAACGATTTTGGAGCTATTTGAATGGTTTGAGTGATTTAGAATGGTTTTGATCAAGGTGAATTTTCAATTTCTTGATGTTACTAACTGTACCAGTCAGATGCATTCCATCTGTTGTCAGCCTTTTTTTTTTTTTTCAGACAACAAACATTTTTTTTCTTCTGTTTCATACAAACTAATTAAGAGAAAAGTCTAGACTTGATCATGAAAGAGAAGTTGCACAAACTTATTCAGAGCAAAAACTTGAATTTCTGAAACTCGCAAGTGCATTCAACTAATATTCAAGCTATAAACAGGATGTCTTATAAAGATTTGCAACATCTGTGGCAAATCTGTGCAAGATACAACATTCATTATGCAACCTAGCATGTTGAGGGGTCGGCGCAACATTATTGTAAGTGCCTATATATCTATAGGCACTTACAATAGTGTTGCGCTGACCCCTTGATGTGAACTCTAACTTGAAGTTGGATCTGAACAAATATTTTTCAAACTGCACATCATTCATTGATGGAGAAGAAGTGAGCAAAATCATTTTAAAAACAAATAAGTGGAGTAGAATGGCCTCAGATAAGCCTTATTTTGACTTATTTCCTTGACTGGTGTCCAGACCAGAATATGTTTAAATGATGATATCAAGACAAGAATCAAGTTTGGGTCAGGTCTGGTCAAAAGGTAGGTCATCAGGTCATATCTCCTGAGGTCCTGAGTTCGATTTCAGGGAGCGGCTATTGATCTTGGCTCTTTCATTGGCCCACACATTCGGCGCAAGTACTGGTGAATTTTCCAGGAAGCAGAATTGAGAGGGATTAATCTAAGTTGTAAGGACTTGTTTCCCAATTGATCTAAAATTTATAGGTTTAAACCAAGTTTTAGCAAATTTTGTTCAGGAATAGTCACAATCTTCAGTCAACCAATGTGAAACTTGTTTTGAATGCTTACCTTAATAATATCTCATTCGAAACAAAAATGGGATATGTGGGCTCAAAAAGTAAATCACCCATAAGAGCTCCTGGGAGGGAACAAGGGAATATTTGCCAAATTGAACCCTTGTCATGCTGAATTAAAATCCTCTTTCAGAATTGCACTCATATCAAAGTACTGAAAGCCCTGGAATCCAAGGTTGCAGATAATCTTTCTTTTTGAAGATAAAATTCATTAACAACTCTGCCTTGAAAGGGGACAGACAGGTGGTGTTGACTAAGATCAGACTGCACATAGGTGCAGCCTGATCTCTGTCTACACCTCCTGTCGAAACAGGAATATTCCTGGTTCAGCATGACAAGGGTTAAGGAACAGTTTGAAGAAAAACAATGTTGACCAGCAATAATTTGGAATGATTAACCCTTATCCTGCTGAATTATGATTTTGTTTAAAAAGCTGTCAGTATACATTTCAACCTGTCTAGCCCATGATTTCCACATTGATTAGGTAGAACAGACAGTGTAGGCTAGAACCAGACTGAATACATGTGCTGACTGATCTTTTTCTATACTGTCTTCCAATGCCATGTTTACAGCTGGAAATTTATATGCCATGAACCGTATTAGTTAATTCAATTAAGTACTGGCTTTTCCCTTAATTATTTGATATGTACATTATTGGGCAAGGGGGCAAGGGACTAATACAGATTAAGGTAGTGGACCTGCAATAGTTCCTCAATGTTTCAGAAGCCATGAACTTTAACAGTGTTAACCGAGGTTTTCAAATGATTTCATTAGGAAACCTCGATTAACATTGTGAAAGATCATGAGTTCTGAAATGTTGCTGAACTATTACAGGTCCACTACCTCAAGTATTTAATTGATTATGGAGATTTTCATCAGAATTCTCATTTCAATATGATAAGTAAATCATTTTGATAAAAGGGTTGAATCAATCTGTTTTTCAAATAAGTACATTGACCTTGAGGGTTTTTAAAATTTGGAAAACCCCTCATGAAACCTTGAATCAGACACGTCACTTTTGTACTTATGCTTACCCCCTACTTTAACTTGGTTAACCCTTTCCCTGATGATTCTTACCTCAGAGCTGATTTTCGGACAAGAGGTTGAAGGATTTTGATTACACCCTTTCACAGGCAGTGTAGATGTTGGTGTACAGCATTTTGCTTTCTAAGTGTCTAAATGATAAATTAGTCTACAAGTGACATTTCCATAATTTCAAATGTGTGCCAAGTACAGACTCTGGTCAGTCTGTACATCTCCACAGCCAGACCAAAAGTTCAACACTGAGGGGAGTCCGGGAGTCCGAGACTCCTTGTTTGCAAGTTTGCACTCCTAAATTTTGCAAGTATAGAGTCTGGTGGACTCCTAGGATAATATGAAAAAATATAAAAAAAAAACAAACTGAGCAAATAAAACAACTATTCAACTTATACTACTTTGAATACGCAAGTTCAAAGTCCAATTGAGTCCTGATTCACCAAAGTAAGTGTCCATCCCTGATACCAGTCTTTGCTTTCTGCTTTGTGAACTGGCTGGTCGGTACTGAAAATCTACTTGTTATTTTTTTTCCTTAAGAATTTTTTTTTTCAGAAAAATAATCTTTTAATTTTCTGGCGAAATAGTATTGTTTTTGCTATGAGAAGCATTTATAAAATACAGCGCCATGCCAAAGGTGAGTGAACTTTCAAAATGGCCACCAGAAAACAAAACTAAACTGCACAACTTTTAACTTCAAACTTACCTTGATATAAAAGATTTCAGTCGTCAATATTTTGTCATGCTGCCTTTCTGAATAATAACTTCTCGTTCTCTTTTGGGTAGGGTTGAATAAAGTCTTTGAACGTATGTATCGGGTATTTCATTCAAGGAGGCGAGCAGTTGGGACTTCAAGTCATTGAGGGTATTTATCATGTAAAGTTTGGATTTTATTTTGTTTATTAAAAGTAACCAAATATTTTCTATTGGACTTAGGTCTGGTGACTGTGCTGGCCAGAAAAACACGGCAATGTTGTTACTTGCTTTCCAAGCTGTAGCTTCATGGCTTTTGTGAGCAGGGGCGTTATCCTCTTGGAAGACCCACGAATTATCTGTGAAATGCTTAGCTATAGAAGGCAACAAATACTGATCAAGGGTCTGAATGTACTTTTGAGAGTTCATGTTTCGATCTATGAAAGCAAGCATTCCAGTACCCGAATAACAAATACAGCCCCAAACCATTACTTTCAGATTAGTCTTAACATTACAAGCCACATACCCTAAACACTCGGGTCTCCACTTTTCACTCGCTTTTCTCCATACAGTAAGCTGACCATCGGGCTTTAAATTTATCATCATTTCGTCGCTAAAAATAACGTTTTTCTATTTAGATTCAACGGTCCAAGTTAATTTTGTCCTACACCAATAAATTCGTTTCCGTTTGTTGACAGCTGAAATAGTCACCCTCTTCCTTACAGATCGTCTTTTATATCCCATTAAATGTAAATTTCTTTGCACAGTTCTAACGCAACACTTTTCGAAGGTCGACGAGTTTTATGCAGCCGCGATTTCCCTGAGTGGTTGCCGTCGATTCAATTTTACCAGCCGTGAAAGTTTTCTTAGCCCCCGATCATCAACGATTTTCGGTCTACCACTTCGATGCATGTTTTCTGTAGAACTACGACTCCGAAATCTCTTTAGAGCCATTGAAATGGTTGATTTACTTCTCCCTAATACTTTCGCAACATCAACCAACCGATGACCCTCTTCTGCCATTGATACGCTTAGGAGTTTTCATCCTCTGACAGTTGTTTTCCGTGTTTCCCCATGATTAACAATATTGACAGACTGACGTAAGCAGACGACGAAATGATGTCATTTCCGGGCCTTTAAAAAGAATATTGGAGTTGTTTCCCTTAAACCTACGCGCATGTTCCCTATTACATTCGTACCCATATAGCGACTCTGTTATTTTAACAGTTTCTCGAAATCCGTTCGCAGCCATTTTAAAAGTTCACTCACTTTTGGCACGGCGCTGTAGACTCTCTTTCTGTTGACATGGGAATTCTTGTATTTATTTAACTCTCATTTTCAGAACTTAGAAGCTTAAGGAAATGTATTTATTTAACTCTCATTTTCAGAACTTAGAAGCTTAAGGAAAAAATTACAAATTTTGATCTTGAGATTTTTCACTTTTCCATGTTAAAACCCACTTGTCTATGCATCTCAATGGACAATTTGTAGCCAACTGGGCAACTCTGCAAGGTTATTTCAGAACCACTGACTTTCAGTCTTGGGGTTACAAGTTTGAAATAAGGCTTGCCCAACTTTCAGTAGACATTTGAATTTGATATTGAATGGCATTGTAACAACCATTATTTGAGTCTGTGCATGACATTTCCCACAAATTGAAATGCCGCATTTCCTTTATAACTGTTGAATGTAACATTAAAACTGAATTAAAGAAACAATCATCAAATAAACAAATAACAAATTATCAAGATAAACTTTATTTAGAAGGCTTATTATACAATAGGAAAAACCCTAGGTGTTTAAGGAAATGAAGTGGAAAAATAGTAAAGGAAGGACAGGGACAGCATTCTTTCTAGATACGGAAAAATAAACTTTCCTATATATTTCTACACCATGTGCAGATCAAAAATCTTTTATCAAAAGGATGGGTGGGGATTCTAATCTAAAATGAAATTTTCTTATACTCCTCAGCAAGCAAATTGTCACAACTACGGCTTGACTTTTTTTTTGCTCAAAATCCTGACAATTATACTGCAACATTTTAAATTTTACACTTATAATGATTGTTTAGAGATAATTATATCCACCCACACATGCCTATGTAGTGAAGTGTTTTTTTTTTTGTTTCACCGTGTCTGTCTGTCTCTCCATAAATCTGTCTGTCCAAAGACCTTTTCCTTTCAAGGCTCTAGCTGAAGAACAAAGTGACCTACAATCATGAAACTTTATGCAAATATTGCAAATGACTCAATTTTGCCAAAATTTCTACTCATCATAGCTGTACATTGCAGTCTCGTGTTTGTCTACTAATGAGTTGAATGTCTGCACCTTTAAACTGTCAAGGTTAAATCTAAGAGGATTATATACTGGGTTTATTGAGTAACATTTGTGAAGACTGAACAATAACAATAAAGGACATTGACAGATTATTTTATCCACAAAAATAGCATTTAGTACATGAAAGAAACAATTCTATTTGTGCAAAGGTAGGTGGCCATTATTCCTCGGATACCCCGGAGTCTCCCTATTTGCTACACTATATCGACATAGCGTAGCAAATAGGGAGACCCCGGGGTATCTGAGGATGGTGGACATTGGTATCAACTTCTCAATCTGTCCATCCATCCAAATGTATGTACAGTAAAAGGTATTAAGCGACCACCTATGAGACCGCGGTAATACAGTTGTTAAAGAGAACAGTCGCTTGGTACAATTGTTTTGTGTACAAATTAGAAACACTATTTTGATTGAATGTGCATGTCACATTGCAAGTTTCATAATACTATGTTGTTAAAACTCAAAAAAGTTGTCTCATTCATATATGATTCATTTACATTTGGACCAATAATCTATTATTTAAGATATTTTTCTTTAAAGAAGGGGAATTTAAAAACTGTCACTTAATAAAAATGGTCGCTTAAAAGATGTTGCTTGAGCAAGATTGACTGTACATCTCATTGATCGTTCTTAAAAATGCATCTACAATTATGGACTATTTTCATTTAGCATTTCGGAGAATGTTCTTCATCATGTGACCATGAGCATATTGTCACAATTTTGTGATATGATGTATGAAAAAAGAATTATCCATTCCTTTACAATACAACTCCTAAAATTATAGACAAATTTGCTTGATACTCTCACAGAATGTTCAATAATATGCTGCATGATGGAAAAAGGGGACATCATGTGAAATTTCATGCTAACACAATTCTACAATTAAGGACAGATGCAAAAAACCAAATATGAATTACGGAAAAGGGGGCCTTCATGAAAAGGATTTCATGTGGCTGTGTATACAGTTAGTAACATTTTGAAGTTGACAGTCACATTTTATCTAAACTTTTCTAAATCACTCAATTAGTTCTCCTTTCATTCATTGCAAACTCTCCCTCAAATCCCTTAAACAAGCTCTGAAATCCATCAAAACACTTCGATATAGTGCAAAATGATTACCATATCTTTCAAATTGTTCAAATCATATTGGCTGGTGTGGATTTTAAAGTGTCAGATTGTTCTCTGAAGACATATAAACAGAAAAATTATGTAGACTTTATAAAAGGGAGGTAATAAAATAACATTAATTCCATTCAATTGGAAGAAATTTTCGATGTTACATTACATCCTCTTAAATTCATTCAAAACTTGCTCCTCTCGCACATTCTCTTTCATTCCACAATCATTTCTTAATCATTTGCCTTGTCAAATCATGATGTAATTGAAGGTATGTAAACCTTTATTGCCATGGGTAAAAATTGATTAAACCAGTATCATTCCATTATAAAATGTTCTATCTTACGTAGGGTGTCGTATGTTATTCAAAAGTATAAATTGTCCTTAGGTGTGGGTGTCTTAATATGTGCATTCATTTTTTGTTTATTTTTTTTTTTAATTGTGATAGTAAAAAGTACAATTCTAACAGGATGTATGACATCATTCAGAAGAAATAGGATGAATGATATTCCATCCCTTTTCCTTTTGATAAAGTTTAGATTAGTGTTTACACAGCCTTTTAATTTTTGCTGTTTAGAGAAAAACCAGCCCTGCCTTCAGGGTGACAAAACTGGGCAAACTGGTTGCCAATTGCAAGCTGCTTTGCATGTACAGATGCATGCAAAGCAGGGTATAATTGGCAAACAGTTTGCACCATTTTGTTTTGCTGAAAGATAGGCTGAAAGCAGGGCTGATTTTGCTATCTAGCGTTGATGCAATGGCATTGTTTGCGTTGTCATGCACAAACCAGGACATTTTGTAATATCTTTGGTATCAATAAATACATCATCACTTGACACAAGGGATATATATGTTTACTAAAGCCCCGTTCCCACTGTCACGGTGTTGGTCCCGGACACCCACGGTACCTCCCGGTGGGGAAAGAGCCGGTATTCCGGGATGATCCGGGATCTTTTCTCTAAAAAATGATTCATATTCCCATATTCCCGACATTGCCCCGGTGTACCCCCTAGCAGGATCTTCCCATTCGACCCCGGACTATCCCGATTTGTTCCCGGTTTGCCACGGTGTATTTACGGTGCACGGGCCGGCGTGATCCCGGTTGATCCCGGTACGACCCGGTGTAACCCCGGTCGTCGCCGGTAGCGCACCGGTAGCCGCCGGTATCACCCCTTCATATCACGGTTGTATTCCCGGTTTGTCACGGTTTCCCCCGTACCACTCATCCGGGACTAACCGGGGGTCCAAACCGTGACAGTGGGAACGGGGCTAAGCTGAAAATGTCCACGGATCATCAGGGACTATCACGGTTGAGCCAGGGTAGAGAACCGGACTTGCCCCGGAATATGCCGGTGTTTCTCCGGATTAAGCCGATTCTTGACATCCTCCCGGTGAGTCCCGGTGACTGCTGGTTGTATTAAACATTTTAAAACATCCGGGGTCGGTTGCCGGATCAACAAGGTTCATCCCGGATGGTCCAGGATATTCACGGTGCCGCCACGGTTGTATTCCCGGTTTGTCACGGTTTCCCCCGGACCACTCATCCGGGACTAACCGGGGGTCCAAACCGTGACAGTGGGAACGGGGCTTAACAAAAGAGAAACTTAAACCATGATGGGCTTTACTCTAAATGTCCGTTATTAGTCCCCTACCGGTGTTCACACCGGAGGGGACTATAGGTTTGCCCTCCGTCTGTCCGTCCGTCCATCTGTCCGTCTGTCCGTCCGTCTGTCCGCTCAAATCTGGATCCCGCGATAACTTAATAACTAAGCAAGCGTTTTTGATGAAAGTTGGTATATGACTAGATGGCAATGTGTAGATTATGCACATCATTTTATTTTTGTTTTTCGACTTAAATTGAGGTTGCTATGGTTACAGAAATAGTGAAAATATGGCCAAAAATGGGATCCTGCGATAAGATAATAACTAAGCAAGCTAGTTTGATGAGACTTGGTATATGACTATATGGCAATGTGTAGATTATGCACATCATTTTATTTTTGTTTTTAGACTAAAATTGTTGTTGCTATGGTTACGGAAATAGTGAAAATATGGCAAAAAATATTGGATCCTGCGATAAGTTAATAAGTAAGCAAGCTAATTTGATGAGACTTGGTATATGACTAGATGGCAATGCGTAGATTATGCACATCATTTTATCTTTGTTCTTTGACAAAAAGTGCGGTTGCTATGGTAACGGAAATAGTGAAAATATGGCAAAAAATGGATCCTGCAATAACTTAATAACTAAGCAAGCTAACTTGATGAAACCTGTTTTTAAATGTAAAAAAATTTATAAGCCATGTTAGTCAGGGTGGTGATGCAGCAGTATTAATCACCTCCAGTGAAAGTTCTCATTTCTTACCAACAAGACTGAAGAAAAACATCTTGGATCAGACAAGGTAACTGTTATTGATACTATTTCTTGCATCTGTCTATTGCTTGTTGATACTATTTCTTGCATCTGTCTATTGCTTGCATGAATTGTATAGTGGGCACAGCAGAGACAACAACTCATGTAAGTCTTGTTTAACCTTTTCCAAAACAAGACCTGGTTTTGACGTCCCTGATAGAATTGGCGTGGGAAAACATTGAGACAAACAAAGCCGGTAGGGGACTTATGTCCATGTCCAACATGGCTCTTGTTAATTTTGTGATCACCTTTTAACAATAGTGTTTCTTCCGTTAGAAGCCTTCAAGAATTCTTTGGCAAAAATATACCCTGGGAGGTTCTTCTCCTTACTTGTTAGTGAAATTTTGATTGACCTCAAAATATTGCCATGTTGGGCTGTTTTTATTTTTTTAGCTCACCTGAGCATGAAGTGCTCAAGGTGAGCTAATGTGATCGTACAATGTCCGTCGTCAATCGTGCGACATGTGTCATCCTTCGTCCACAATTTCTTTAAACATCTCCTCCTCCAGTGAGCCAATCTTGATGAAACTTGGCAGGGATGCTTCTTGGGTCAAACTTCCAAAGTTGTTTAAATGAATGAAATCCACCCTTAACTTTCCCTCTATCCTTAACAAAAAGGGTGAAAATAGCAAAATCTTCAAAAGTCTTCTTCTCTGAAACCAGAAGGCAGATAGATTTCATATTTGGTATGTAGCATGATCAAGTTGACCTCTACCAAGTTTGTTCATATCAACCCCTAGGGTGATATTTGGGCTTTGCAAGGACGCAACCTTTTTAGCTCACCTGAGCACGAAGTGCTCAAGGTGAGCTATTGTGATCGTACAATGTACGTAGTCAGTTGTGCGGTGTGCGTTGTCCAAAATTTCTTTAAACATCTCCTCCTCCTAAACCAGTGGACCAATCTTTATGAAACTTGGCAGGGATGTTCCTTGGGTCAAGCTCTTCCAAAGTTGTTCAAATAAATGAAAACCACCCTTAACTCTCCCTTTACCCTTAACAAAAAATGCGAAAATATGAAAATCTTTAAAAATCTTCTTCTACGAAACTAGACAGCAGACAGCTTTCATATTTGGTATGTAGCATCATCTAGTAGACCTCTACCAAGTTTGCTCATATCAAGACCCTGGGGTCATATTTGGGCTCCACCCGGTCACAACCCTTTTAACATAGAACCATAGGGCAAAAACCTTTAAAAATCTTCTTCTCTGAAACTAGATGGCAGACAGCTTTCATATTTGGTATGTAGCATGATCTAGTTTATGTCCACCAAGTTTGTTCATATCAAGATCCTAGGATCATAATTTGGCTTTGCCCAGGTGCATCCCATTTAGCTCATCTGAGCATGATGGGTAAAAAAAAAGGAAAATCTTCAAAAATCTTCTTCTCTAAAACCAGATGTCAGACAACTTTCATATTTGGTATGTAGCATCATCTAGTGGGTCTCTACCAAGTTTTTCATATCAAGACCCTGGGATCATATTTGGGCTCCACCCGGGCTCATCCAGTTTAGCTCATCTGTGAATAGGAAAATCTTCAAAAATCTTCTTCTCTGAAACCAGATGGTAGACAGCTTTCCTATTTGTTAAGTAGCATCAACTAATGGACCTCTACCAACTTTGTTCATATCAAGACCCTGGGATCAAATTTGGGCTCCTCGGGACACATCCCTTTTAGCTCATCAGAGCTAATGGGTGAAAATGGGAAAATCTTCAAAAATCTTCTTCTCTAAAACTAGAAGGAAGACAGCTTTTATATTCAGTATGTAGCATCATCTAGTGGACCTCTACCAAGTTTTTCACATCAAGACCCTGGGGTCAAATTTGGGCTCCACCCAGGTGCATCCCTTTTTATATAGAATTAAAGAGCAAAAAGGCATTTTTTTTTTTGCTCTTGGCTGAAAACATTCCATGGAATTGATCTTATGTAGAAATTGTCTCCTTGTTGACATCTGCCTATTTAATTAATGTGATGTCACAGGAGTCAAAGAGATTCAGGTGAGCGATCTAGGACCATCATGGTTCTCTTGTAAATATTAAAACATCTAATTCTCAGTAACCAGGGGCCAATTTCAACCAAACTTGGCATTTATTAATGTTCTTTGGGTGACCCTTCTCAAACCTTCCGAGGAACTTTTGATTAACCCCTAGAATATAGGCATGGCAGTGTGGGCATGTTATTCAATTAGGCAATTTTGGGCCATTCTAGCCATCTCCTACTATCCATCATCTTTCAATCGAGCTCTGGCACCATGATGCGGCACTATTTTTATGCATCTGTTGTATAATCAGTTTGTCTTCAATAAAACTCGTAAAATATGCACTGTCAAGTATAAAGGGACCATCTGGGTAGTGCATAAATTGTTGATCCTAGTCTGACTAATGGATCAACTAACTGATGGATCACTGCTTGAGTTTATCAAATGGTACCTGTCATGAGAAGAGGGACCATCTGGGAAGTGCATAAAGTATTGATCCTTGTCAGACAGCGCTGATTGCACAGACTAACTAGGGTAAAATCTTTCCACACTTTACTAATTCTCTAGAATAATCAATCTACCTTCCTGTGAACAAATTTTTGAAATGCCACCTCTTGTTGGCCGTTCTAGAACCAATCTCTTTTTCAAATATTTATTTTACGAAGTTCCCAGATGGTCCCTTTTCACATGCTGGGCCACAAATTATCATCTTCTGTTATTTCTCGATAAGCCACTGACAAACATAAAAGAATCCTTTGAAATTTTATTACAAGGCATGCAGCTTCTTGCTTAAGAGAAAACTTTTTTTCAGAAAATTGTAAGCATTTGAGGACAAAAACAAGGATACTAAAATAGCTTACTGGTATTTCTGTGGTTCCCTATTCCATGATACGGCATATTATCACCAAACTGCGATGATATGTGCATGGCCACATGGTGAGGAACATTCTATGAATTTTTAATGAAAACTCATCCATTAATGAAGGAGGAGATGTGTTAACCCTTGTTATGCTGAATAAATTTTGGCTAAAATTTTTCATCAAAATCAAAGGGCAAAAAGCACTGAAAGTACCAACTGTAAGTCATTTTTTATTTGAAACACTAAATCTATTGACAATTCTGGTTTGAAAGTGAGAAACAGGTGGTGTAGACTAACATCAAACTGCACATATGTGCAGGCTGATGTTTGTCTATAGCTCTGCCAAAGCAGGAATATTCTGGGCTCAGCATGACAAGGGTTAACAAGAAATGGATATACAGATGGACAGATGGATGGACAAAGAAACAGAGAAGATGCAATGAATGTCCAGCTTCAGTGGCGCATAAAAAGTTATCAACTTCTTTTAAACTTTACAAGTCTAAAATTTTGATGTATTGTAATAGATTGAATAAAGCAAAATACATTAGCAATATTCAAGGAAGTAGGGCAATTATAAAAAGTAAAACATTAAATATCGGGACATGTGACTAAAATGTATCAGGTGTCCTTTCATCTTTACGAAAAACCTTTTTCCTTCTGAGTTTGAATTTTGGTTCTAACAAATGCCCATTTTAGATCATTAGCCCGGCTGTTTTTGGAGAAACCGCAGGTATTTTGATCACCTTTGCGTTGTTGGTGTTGGTGTTGGCATAGTTTGTGATGGTGTTGTTGGCTTTGCATGACAAACTTTAACCTTGGTCATATCTCTGTTGTTATTGGATAAATCCTCATGAAACTTGGTATGTGTGTTCACTATCAGCAGAGCTATCTAGACTGTCAATGGGGGATAACCCTTGAAGCACTTTAGTGAGAGTTTTGCCCCTTGTTAGACTTATATATTTTTGCATCATCCTGCACCTGAAGTCTAGCATTGCATCTGTAGGCAGTGCTCTTTTTTTAACCCCTGTCATACTGTACCCGGAATAAACCTTCTTTGGCAGGAGGTATAGACAAAGATCAGCCTGGACATATGTGCAGCGAGTCTGATCTTTGTCTATACCACCTGATTTTCCTTTCTAGGTGAGAATAGTTTAATGATCAATTTTCAAAATAATATAGAAAAATGTGTAACTGCACATATATTCTTGCTTTAACCGGAGCTGAAGACTTAGATCAGCCTGCACATATGTGCAGTCTGATCTTTGTCTTTACTTATGTGCAGGCTGAACTTAGTCTATACTGTCTGTTTTCCTTTTTGAAAATATGAAAAGTTAAAGAATTTAATTTTCAAAATGAATATACTGACTGACTAAGTACATCTAGTGCTATTTTCTGCATGACTTACTGCATCTAGTGCTATTATCTGCAATAATGCCAAAAATAATTTATTTTGCATAATAAAAAGGGTTAAAGCTATCAAAGGCTGTTGCCTGTACAGCTACGGTAGAACAAAATCAAGAAGAATGGAAACAGTTCAATCTACCAGTTAAATTATCAAGTGATAATCCAAGGAAATATCTGTACAAAAGAGTCCATGGCAGCTAGAAAAAGGCTGGGTCACCTGTTTGGTCCTTTAAATAGACCAATAAATGTAGGGCATACCTGCATGTTGTAATTATTTGAATATTGTTTAATGTCAATTACCATGGGTGTTACAAGTCATTGCTAGAGAAGCGCATATTATAATTTAGTCCTGCCTTGCACTCAGGATGACAAAACGGTGTAAACTGTTAGCAAATTATACCCCTTTTTGCTTATAAAAACACATGCAAAGCGGGGTATAATTTGCAAACAGTTGGCATAGTTTTGTTATCAATTCCCCCAACCTTATTAGATATTTATTTCATACAATACACTAAGTACCTATTATATACAAGACAAATCTGTTGATGAAGTGAGTGAAATATGACCAACATGGTCCTTTTTTGTTTAAAAGTTCATGGGTCTAGTGACTAACTTTCCCCCCCCCCCCCCCCCCCCCCTCAACAATGGCATATTGTTTACTGCTGTTTGTCTGTCTACAAAACTTATATGAAAAAAATTATCCAGCCTCTGTGATATAACTGTAAAATGTTGAAAGTAGCATTAAACTCCATTTAATCTGATGTTAGAAGACATAATGGTGATGATAGATATTTAAATGCATCCGTTCTGCTGATACCAAGGTCATCTTTCAAGGTAAAATTTGTGAAAAAAATTGCTGTTTCTTTGGCATCTGTGTTTCACAAACACATCTTGTTTTCCTATGATACTGAGCAGGGTCTAGAGAGGTAATCAATCACCTACCCTAGCAACTCGTTGGTTGGTTACTACAAAACTTACTTTACTAAAATTAATATTTGAATAGGCTCATTTCTATGTACTAGCATGGGTTGGTTTTTCCGCAATATTTATAGTTCCTATAGGACACTTAAATTAAATGTTCTTTCAAATTGGACACTTTTATCATCTGGTTTAAGAAAAAAGTTGTTGTCTTGTTTTAACATGTCCAGCTCAATGGCCAAGTGGTTAACATGCTCATCTTGTTAACAGAAGGCTACAGATTCGAGCCTCACTGGAGACTGGTAGTGTATTTGGCTAGTATTTTTATAATAAATGCCTACACACATTAAGCCTCCAGTGGTTTTGGTTCTTTGATTTAATGCAGTACTAAAAAAAAAAAAAAGGATTTCATTCAGTTACTAAGGATGAATTGTTAGATATGACTTTCCCCTTGTGTTATAATATGCTATCAAATGAAATGATGTAATTAAGAATTGCCATGAATTAGGGTTTTTCTTTAATTATACCCCCGCAAAACGAATGTTTTCGGGGGTATACTGGAATCAGCCTGTCTGTCTGTCCGTCCATGCGTCTGTCCGTCTGTCCGTCCGTCTGTGGACACATATAGTAGTAAATTTGTGTCGCGAACTCCTCCTTCAGTTTTGCTTCAAAAGCTTTGAAACTTTAAAGAAACACCCCCGCAAAACGAATGTTTTCGGGGGTATACTGGAATCAGCCTGTCTGTCTGTCCGTCCGTCCGTGCATCTGTCCGTCTGTCCGTCCGTCTGTGGACACATATAGTAGTAAATTTGTGTCGCGAACTCCTCCTTCAGTTTTGCTTCAAAAGCTTTGAAACTTTATAGAAACATCTATCACATGTTAAAGTTTTGCAAGACACAATTTTTAGGTCCCAACTTCCCCTGGTTCATGAATTATCTCCCCTTTAACTTAGACATTTTTTCCTATTTGTTACCATGTACTTATCATTTTGTGTCATATAGTAGTAAATTTGTGTCGCGAACTCCTCCTTCAGTTTTGCTTCAAAAGCTTTGAAACTCTATAGAAACATCTATCACATGTTAAAGTTTTGCAAGACACAATTTTTAGGTTCCAACTTCCCCTGGTTCATGAATTATCTCCCCTTGAACTTGGACATTTTTTCCTATTTGTTACCATGTACTTATCATTTTGTGTCGCAAACTCCTCCTTCAATTTTTATTCAATTGTAATGAAACATTATTCAAATTTTGATCACAAGTTGAAGTTTTGCAAGACGCAAATTTCAAGTGTCAACTTTCTCAGGTTCATGAATTATCTCCCCTTGAACTTGACATTTTTTTTCCTTTTTGTTACCATGTACTTATAATTGTGTGTCGCAAAGTCCTCCTTCAATTTTCATTAAAAAATTATGAAACATTATACAAGTATTCATCACATGTCGAAGTTTTGCAAGACGTAAATTTCAAGTCTCAATTCCCCCTGATTCATGAATTATTTCCCCTTGAACTTAGACAATTTTTCCTATTTGTTACCATATACTTATCATTTGTGTCGCAAACTCCTCCTTCAATTTTCATTCAATTGTAATTAAACATTATGCAAATATTGATCACAAGTTTAAGTTTTGCAAGATGCTAATTTCAAGTGTCAACTCCATCAGGTTCATGAATTATCTCCCCTTGAACTTAAGACATTTTTTCCTATTTGTTACAATGTACTTATAAAATTTGTGTCGCAAACTCCTCCTTCAATTTTCATTCAATAGTTATGAAACATTATACAAACATTTATCACATGTTGAAGTTTTGCAAGACACAAATTTCAAGTCTCAACTTCCTCAGGTTCATGTGTTATCTCCCCTTGAACTATGACATTTTTTCCTATTTGTTACCATGTACTAATAATTTTGTGTCACAAACTCCTCCTGCAATTTTCATTTGATAGTAATGAAACAGTATACAAACATTTATCACATGTTGAAGTTTTGCAAGACACAAATTTCAAGTGTCAACTCCTACAGGTTTATGAATTATCTCCCCTTGAACTTAGGACAATTTTTCTTTTTGAACACACATACTTGTAATTTTGTTTCCCAAATATCACCTTCAGTTTTCCTTTAATCAGTTTGCATGTAATACCTTTGAAATTTATACAAACATTTACCACATATGAAGTTTTGCAAAACACAATTATGAGGTCCCAACTCCTCCTGGTTTAAGAATTTCCTGCCCTTACAATTACTACATTTTTTTTCTTTTTCGTTCACATACTAGTAATTTTTTTTTTTTTTTTTTTTATGGTACAAACTCCTCCTTTATTTATTACATTTATTACATGTTTAAGTTTTGCAAGACGCAATTTAGAGGTCTCAAATCCAAGAGTTATCTTTATATTTGAAGCATTTTTTGCCTCTTTTGTCAAAGTATCTCATTCTCTGAAAGCACTTGCGGGGGTATTTAGTCACATTCAGTGACAAGCTCTAGTTGATAGCTGGTTTCCCTAAATTGATTCGTGCCCCTATTACAGATTTCGGTTAAAGATACCAATGGCTTAGTGTGAAACATTTGTAACCACCTATAAACATATAGGCAGTTACAACTGTTTCGAGATGAGCCATGTTAATGACTGTCTGAATAAATTGTTGTCTCCAAAATGATAACGCATAGAGGTGGGCATAGGTAGTTGGGAAGTAGGCTAGCAAAATTACCTTGCTACCACTTGAACAAAGCTGTATGATTAAGACATTTAACTCTCACACTGAGAAATATTACGCCTTGTCATGCTGACTAAAATTTTTGCTAAAAGTTTTCATTAGAATCAAAGGGCAAAAAGTACTGAAAGTACCAACTGTAGGTTAATTTTTATTTGAAAAACTAAACCTTTTGACGATTCTGGTTGAAAAGTGAGAAACAGGTGGTGTAGACCAACATCAGATTGCACAAATGTCTATAGACCAAATTGTTGAAAATACCACACACAGACCAAATTAGAAATTTCTTGATCTGTGTATAATGACCTTATTTGTTGAGTAAAGCCTAGTTTATCTTTGACTTACGTCGCCCGTAACTCACTGTAACACAAAAATCATGTGTTGCCCGTGCGGCGGCCTTCGGTGTGATGATGGCACGGTTTCACGGATGCTGTCGACCCTCGTGATTTTTTATATAAAAAAAAATTAAATATACAAGTTTTTTAAAAATGCAAGACTGCACAGAGACAGTAGCCTTTAGACATGTAAAGGCATCGTACTGTGGTTGTATGGACATAGCACGGCCACCATGTGATGTTTTTATCTTTATTATATACTTTGATATTGTCTCTATGTATATGAACGGGAGGAAAGTGTGCAATATTTTTTGATATTGCACTAAGATTATTTTCACGTGCACAAATGGACTGGACTACTTTCTGGTTGCTACCTCGCCACAAGTCACATAAAAATCACATTATCAACGCTTTCTTTTTGCATTCAATATTCCTGAAATAGTTTTGTCAGAGAGAGAAATACGTTCTAGTTCTTTGAATGCCTAAAGTATTTGTTTTCATCTATTTGAAACATTTTCCGAGAAATAAACCACTTCATCCCCTCCCCCTCTCCGTCAACTCAGATGCCCCCCCCCCCCCCCTCCATCTCAAATTTCTTCCAAATCATTGAATTGTTTCCCCCTTATTCCTTTATCTGTTATTTTATAACTCTTTCAAAAATATTCATGCACATCCCTTAATGTCTAAATGTCTATCATAATATCATAATTCTAGTATCTATCTCTCTTCCTCCCTATCTTTCTCTTTATCTCGTCTTTCACTCCATCCCGTCCTTTATGGTTCACAGTCAACTCGGCCTGCGAATAACTCGGCCCGTCAACTTGGCCCGTTAACTCGGCCCGTCAACTCACCCTATTTATATGTTATATAGCTACATGTATGACGGTGCAATGAAAATATTTTGGGGACCTTATGTGCTTGTTTTAGATTAATAATCAGTCGTTAAAAGGGTTTTTAAAATGATAATATATATTTAATCTTATTTTACTATTATATGGCATTTGTGTAAATAAGAGATAAAATAGACATAGTTAAATACTCAATTCACCTTTTATTCAAATCAATTTTTCAAATTATTTTTTTCTAAGCACAAAAGAAGATGGCATGTTATTATACGTATTTAATTTGAAGGTCGTAGATTTTAGTCATCAATTGTGAATTTGCAACTCCTTTAAGTACATTTCACACATTGATTCACTATCTAATAAGAGTGCTTATATATTCGTTTACTAGACTAAACACTTTATAAGTTATATACAGGCCGAGTTGACGGGCCGAGTTTTACACAGGCCGAGTTTTACGCGGGCCGAGTTTTTAACAGGCCGAGTTGACAGGACACCGTCCTTTATGACTATCACTAGTCTGCTCCGGTATCAAGTACGCCGATTTAGTCAGTTCTGGAACATGTAACTGGTAAGAATAACAAATGAACAAGTTTTTATAAATATATTTATTTCTTTTTTATTCAAAGTAAGTCGAAATCAACGCGTATTTAAAGATCTAAACTGCGATTCAACACAAAAATGTCTGCTGTCTTTTTTGTTTACACTGTCACTTCGTAGCAACGGATGTATTCATCCGAACGTAAAAATATAACGGAAAGGATTTTGCGGGAAAAGGTCTATTGCGTAACTGTTATTAAAAAGCGGTTTAAATTTAAACAAAAACTCGTTCTTGAAGTATATGGGATGTAAAAAATCAATAAATAAGAAGTGAATATCGTCCAACAATATCAAAGTATACAATAAAAAGGTTATTGAATTTATATGGGAATATATTGTGTCGGACTCGTTCTTTTGGCGTAGTTGCCCTCGCAAGCTCGGGCACTCTGCCAAAAGAACTCGTCCGACACAATATATTCCCATATAAATTCAATAACCTATAATATTTCTGTAACATATCATCCTACGATCCCAGCACAGGGACCACTTAATGATTGTATGTTGGCCACACAGTTTACATTGTAAATAGTTGAAAAATCAAACTGTCTCCTAGGGGGATCGCAGGATCACCTTGCGATCCCTTGCAATGTCAGATATATCATACAAGAAATGGCAGGCTGCGATATCATACGGCGACCGTGGGAAATGTAAACTAGGCTTAAGACATTAAACCTGATACATTTGTTACAGACTTTTAATTCATTATGGTTTCGTTTTATTAAATAAATCAAGGTAACCGATTTGATAACCTTTTCATTACCGATTTGTTTTGTAAGATTAAAAATTTGTTTATTTTTCAGATCCTTCTAATGATAACAAGACACCTGAAATTTCACAAAATCCAAACAAGTCACGATCACGCCAGAAATATTCTCATAGACTGAAAACAGACTGGTCTGACGATGAATTACAAGAAGATACTGATGTAGATTTCCCTGTATTTAAATTATGATTAACCCTTGTCATGCTTAATACCAATTTTTGGAAAAATTGCATTAAAATCATACAATTCATACACTACTTGTTTGTCAGTATTTCTTTTTAAATCAATCTTTAATTTTTAATCTATTCTGGCTTTGAAAGGAGAAAGATATGATATAGGCTAAGATCAGCTGCACATATGTGCAGGCTGATCTTTGACTTTACCTCCTGACAAAGCAAGTATATTCCGGGTTCAGCTTGACAGATGTTAACGATTTATGACCGGACATGGTAAAAAGGCAATCTTGTTAGTGCAGAAAGTACCATTGTTATATCAGGTTGACCTCTGATTTATCTCATATATTTTTTTCATATTTGACCTTGACACGACAAGAGACAAGCTAGAAAGTGCCGAAAATTTATGCCACCTCCCCTACCCTTAGAAAAAAAAGGGAATTGTTGAAACTAAAGAAATCGCATGTGGTAATTTATTCATTTCCCAAAGATATTTCCTATGAGAAAAAAAATGAATAAAGGAACTTAAATTATATCTTTGGAAATTGCTGCCTGTAACTTTTGATTACTTTGGATTAGTCTGAAGTTACTTTATCAGGTAAAGGGTTTAGGTAGCTTTACTAGATCAGGATATACATGTTTTAATCACATGGATATTTGTCAACAATAAATTCATTTTTTACTGTGAATATTTGTCATGTTTTAAGGATATTTCTGGGTGCAGGTATGTTTATTTGTAAATGCTTCAGGCAATGAAGGGCCATAGCTATTGCTCAGCACAGAGTTTGACTCTTACCTCTGTTTGTAAGGAGTCCAGTGGACTCCTAATTTATGAAACCAATGAGTCAAACCTAAAAGTAAGGGAGTCCAAATTTTTATACTAGGGGAAATATCGTGGAAAAGATGAAATTGCTTGTTGCAAGCAATTTCTTCTATTCAACAATATTGCCTTCAAAAATAAGAATCTTTTCTCCGGATCGGAGACTTGATAAAATCATTTATGATGAAGGGGTCCATTGACCTCCTAAATTGCAACATGAGGGAGTCCAGCCTTTAAAATTAGGAGCCTTGGACTCCTGGACTTCCCTTAGTATCGAACCCAGTTACAACTGTTTCACACTGAGCCATTGATATTGGAATTCAGCTGTAAAATGTTGAGCTATGCTGTTTTGCGACATGTATGGCTAGTTTGATAACCCTGTAGTCAGCATAGGTGCTATGACAAACATTAACCTTTCCTGTATTGAGGGGTCGTGGCAAAATAATTGTAACAAAACTAAAATACAATAATTTGGCCCTGACCCCTCAAATTATCTCTATTATTAAGGACCTTTACTAGAAAGTCGGCATGAATGTTTATTATAACAAAATAAATGACACATCAAAATAGATAACTTGTAATGCACATTTGCAAGAATTATGCCCCTTTCAGTTTTTGATTATTTTTCAACTTTGATGAAAATTCAGCTAAGCATGGCATCCTCTTGCAGTCTCTTGCTGTAGACCAGGGGTTCATAAGAGTTAGCATTTCACAAAAAAGGTATATTAAGGTTTCATTGTGAATCTATATATTCTGAAAATGTTTATTGTAAAAGTATTCAAGACCAGACAGTGGATAACCTAGGTTGATGCTTATCCCATATAAATAGCTTAGCATAAAAAGATTGTAACTGACTATGTAAATATAGGCAGTTATAACCGTTTAATGCTGACTTGTCATTGGCAGACTAACTTTCACCTTCAGATTTTATGGTGATTAACTGCCTCTTAACATATTTAACCCATTAGCTGATGATAACATTTTAGACTGGTCCATTTTAAAAAAAAAATCATATTATGTGACTTGATTAATGAATATTGGAAAAATAGTTTTGACCCAGCTTAAGTCAACCAGGGGTGGCATTTCAAAATTTTTATTAATAGAGGAATGTTGAAAGTTTGTAAATTTAAACAAAAGGCAAAAAAGTGTGGACCCATGTCAGTCTGATAGGCGTAGTCTTACAAGAATAAACAATTTATGCACTTCCCAGATAGTCCCTGTCCATCTTACGTCTCACATAATATTATGTGAATTTTTAGACATCTGTCCTCTGGAGAAAGACATTGTGAACAATGAAGGAATTACTTGTAACAAATAATTTCTTCATTGGCAATTTCTTCATTTCCCACAATTTTTATGCCATAGCATTGAATAAGATCAGGGCATATTGTTTTACAGGTGTCCGGAAACGCAATTTCAACAAAGGCTTACCTTGACCTATGACCTATTTGACCCAAAAACTATAGGGCACTTCCTTGGATCATAAGCAACATTTGCATGAAGTTTCATGATTCTAGGGCACTTGATTCTCGAGTTAGAGTCCAGGAACGAAAATTGAACAAAGGCTGACTTTGACCTATGACCTATGTGACCCCAAAACAATAGGGCACTTCCTCGGGTCATAGGCAACATTTGTATAAAGTTACATCCGGAAATGAAAATTGAAGAAAGGCTCACTGTGACCTTGACCTTTGACCTATGTGACCCCAAAATGATAGGGCACTTCCTTGGGTCATAAGCAACATTTGTATAAAGTTTCATGATTGTAGGTCACTTGGTTCTTGAGTTAGAGTCCGGAAACGAAAAGGTCTACGGACGGATGGACAGACAGACAGACATGGTGAAACCAATATACCCCGCTCTACTTCGTAGGTGGGGGGTATAATAAGGTTGGAGGGAAAAATTATAAATTTTGGTTTGTCATTTATTATCAATCAAAATATTGCACATATTACAAGTAAACAATTAAATTATATAAACATGAAATTATGTGTTTTATCTCTCTGTTTTGTGCTATTTTGTGATTTCATGCTGCTGGAAAATATGGTCCTCATTTCACTGTATTAAACACAACTCATCATACAGTCATGGATTGATTTATATGAAACTTCAGCAGGATGCCCTTGTGTAATTCCAAAACCTTGTAACTGCAGCTTGATTAAATCTGTAGTTACACATTTTTTTAATTACATTGACGATATGGTTGCCATTTTGTAACATTATGCAGCATAATAGACAACTGGTACGCAAGTCGATGGCTCAGCCCAAAAACAATTGTAACTGCCTATATGTTTATATATAGTCGCAACTATTTTACACTGAGCCATCAAAGTATTCCTCATTTCTGTTAAGTTTTATCTATTCACACTTCATTAACAAACATTGTAAAGTTGTAATTGCAAGGTTCTTTCTAGTTCTTGGTCATTGAATAATTCCTATGAAACTGTTCTAGAATCATAATTCTAATTCTTGTCCATATACACAGGATTGGATAATCTAAATATATTGGGAAGCATCCTGCTGATGTCATTAAATAATTCCTCTGATATTCCCTGAAATAAAAGTTGTCAGTATTAAATTATTTCTGTTTACAGACATTTTAGACTTGTTTCAGTTCAAACACGTTGCAGATGATGCCTTATTTCTAGTATGACACAAATAACCCCCATTTTACAAAATCCTGCCACATACAAATACATCTAGACACTAAAAAAATCTTATTTCTAGTATGACACAAATAACCCCCATTTTACAAAATCCTGCCACATACAAATACATCTAGACACTGAAAAAATCTTATTTCTAGTATGACACAAATAACCCCCATTTAACAAAATCCTGCCACATACAAATACATCTAGACACTAAAAAATTCTTATTTCTAGTATGACACAAATAACCCCCATTTAACAAAATCCTGCCACATACAAATACATCTAGACACTAAAAAAATCTTATTTCTAGTATGACACAAATAACCCCCATTTTACAAAATCCTGCCACATACAAATACATCTAGACACTAAAAAATTCTTATTTCTAGTATGACACAAATAACCCCCATTTAACAAAATCCTGCCACATACAAATACATCTAGACACTAAAAAAATCTTATTTCTAGTATGATACAAATAACCCCCATTTAACAAAATCCTGCCACATACAAATACATCTAGACACTAAAAAAATCTTATTTCTAGTATGACACAAATAACCCCCATTTAACAAAATCATGCCACATACCTATACATCTATATCTTGTGTATGGATTTCTTTTATTGTATCTAAGGGGAGGTCAATGCCGAATTTTATGATTGCACATTGTGATTATCAAGATGGAGAACAAAATAGTTGTCATTTTACGGAAATCCTTAAAAAAATGATCACATCTTTCCTTAAAAGATAAATTTTCTTCAAATTATTGTATAATTTATTACATTATTACCTTGGATAATTTCTGATTAGAAAAGTTCTTCTATAGCCATATCAAGAAGAAAATAATGGAAAAAAGTTTTGTTTGAATCATCTCAGACTTGTCCTAAGTTAAGATTGATGTTTTCAACTTTGCCAAACCTAGGTTTAATGTGAGGCCTGTTTTTGCCTAGCTGCATTTCATGAAATTTACCCTTTAGTAATCATCTTAAATACTTTACATATTCTTTCTTAATCAAAACTTACCGGTGGTACTAAGAACTGTATAGTTCTTGAATCCTGCCCTCCATAAGTTGCCATTTCCATCATGAAACCTTTCACACACTTAAACACTAGCTCAGCTCGCTTCATACACCATGGAATGGTCATCTCCTGAAATATGACACAATGTAGAGTATAACTTTTCACTGTCTTAAGGTATTTCCCATAATAGTTCCACAATGTTTCGGAAGTAATGAACTTAAACAGTGTAAATCAAGGTTTCCTAATGATTTTCAAACATTGGAAACATTGTGAAAGTTCATGAGTTGCATAACTATTACGGATCCACTGCTATCAATGTTCTGGTCGAGGTTGGGAGAATTTATCATGACAAGGCTGTCCTGAGTCATGATAAATTTCTCACATCCGATACCAGATAACATAGATATTTTATACTCTCTTTGTCTTACAATCATTTTTCTGGACTTAAACCTTAGGAAATCTTTAAATTAAGAGAAGTTTACCTTTGTCAGAACAATCTAAACATTGTTGATGAAAGTAGTTGAGCAAACAAGTTTTTCAATGCAATAATCCATTATTGAAGAAGCTCTCTAGTAAAATCTGTTGCTATTTATAGCCAATCATTGCTTTCGAAACTGAGAAAATTTTGCAAACCTCTGACATTTCATGTGTCAACAATAGTGGTATAGTTAACGTCATGATATCGTATCTAAAACACAGTTTGATGATATTGCGTAGACTGAGTATGACAGGATGGCGTGATGAGATCTCATTACGAGTACTGTCATCGGTGACTAGATGAAACACTGTGTGTATTTCTGATAGATTGGAATGTCTTGTGATGTAGAAATCACCAGTGTAGAGTTTGGTACTTTTGTCTTTTTCCTGTAATGAAATAAAAGGTTGGCTTAAGTTGATTAAGTTGCTTTAAGGTGGAAGAAGAAAATAACATATTATTGATGGTAAGACATAATTATTGGCATATCTCGACTTTCAGATTCCATAGGTTTTTTTTTTTCAAATTATACCAAATTATCCAATCTTGATCAAATATCATATCCATTTCCAAACAAACCTTTCTTTTTTGTGACCACAAACAAAAAAGACTGAAAACAATTTATTCATTTACAACAATTTTTCTACCAAACAAGAAGTGTTTGTTAAACACTAATGCCCCCGTCACAGCATTTTTTTTTCAAAGTTTGACCTTGACAGATGACCTTGACCTTGTCACATTACCTTGACTTTGGTATCAGCAGATGCGGATCATCGAGATCTATCATCTTGCCAAATATGAGCCTTGTATCTTGAATAGGCTTGAAGATATTGGCAAAGGTTAAGTTTGGTTAAGTTTTTGGACAGATAGACGGACAGACAGACAGACATGAGTAAAACAATATGTCCCTGATCTCTCGATACGGGGCATAAAAAAATCATCTTTTGAAAATTGGCATCTGCAGCTTTGAAGCTTTAAATTTGTACCATGCTGAAGTTTGTTATTTCAAGATGGGTTAACATTACCTGTATATCTCCACTTCCAGTACTGCCAGTACTTTTCAAACTAATTTTATCTCCTTCTTCCACAACTTTCTTTCTGTTTTCATTGGCCAGTTTGAGTTTCTCTTCTATCGCAACAAACTGTTGTTGCAGGTTTGGGAAGTGGAAATCTGTTGAACTTTCACATACTTTTGCAAATGCTGAAATACAGAATTGTTGTATGTGTAATTTCTGTAATCAGAGACAACATATAGAGGATATTGAATGAGTGGTCATTGAATACTGAATTTATTAAACAAGTCATCTATAAACAGATAAAACGAGGCTGTCTGTTTTAGATGACGAGTTTAATAAATTCTGTATTTTATGAGCACAAATTTTATATTCTATTCATAATATGACCCGAATTTTTGCAAAAATCGTCAAAATTCTTGAAATTCAACATTTCAATTTTCCACGAAACCTATAACGCCGCTTGAAACTGACGTCACAATATATACATTATGACATCATTTTTGCGGTTACAAAATAGTGTTGCTATTCCCTCTGAGCTCATTTGCATAGTTATTCCACTAGTGTTATAACACCCGTGTAATATCAAAATATTCAACAGGGTTATTTCACTCCCGCTGCATAGGTCATATTATAATTAGAGGATATTGAATGAGTTGTCATTGAATACCAAATTTATTTAACAAGTCATCTATAAAAAGATAAAAACAGGGCTTTGCTGATTTTTTGTCTGTTGATAGATGACAAGTTTAACAAATTTGTTATCTTCTGAGCACAAATTCGATATTCTTTTTTTAATATGACCCGAATATTTGGGATAAATCAAGGAAATCCTTGAAATTTATCAATATAAGTTATTCCGCAAAATATTCAATGACATTTGTGAAATGACGTTTGCAAATTCATTATGATGTCATTTTCACACTAAAAATTTAAAAGTTCTAAACTCATTTGCATAGTTAATCCACTAGTGTTATAATACTTGTGTAATGTCAGGTTATTTCACTCCTGCAACTTAAGTCTTATTATAAAGCAAAATATTTAATTTGTGAGGGGTTTTTTTTGCAGAAAGACAGACACTGGTATAAGTAAACCATGCTATTTGAATGTTTATAAGCAGACAAAGTTAATATAGATAAATTGTAACCAACGGATATTCTGCTGCCACGGTCTCTAACTATACTGAAAAGATCAAAGAAACGCAAAACTAACGGTATAACTACCATCCTTTGAATTACATCTGTAAACGTCATGTGTCATAGCGTAAAAGTAACATGCTTAAGAAACCATTTTCATCATGAAGAAACCAAAATTGAAAGGACAAAAAGCATTGAATATCAATAGGTAGAAAATGTGTTTTCGTTATGAGTTACTTTATTCTATCAGTATATAGGTGTAATTGAGTACCGTTATCTCACGCTTACTAAATTGCAGTTCAGTCTACCCCTACTCATGGCTATACCACATTTTCCTCCGTTTGCATATACCCCGGTTGGACTATAATACAATATCAATGGCTCACAGCAAAACTGTTGTAACTGCCTGTATGTTATAGGCAGCTCAGCACAAAACAGTTGTTACTGCCTTATATGTTTATAAGCAGTTACAACTGTTTACCCCTGAGCCATCTATATGCTCCCCATTCATTGATGCAGGGGATAAAAAGAACACAGCCAGAGTATGTTGTTTGTCTTGAATGATATTATTATTCCATATTTTATGATTTTTACCCTTCTGCTGTCCATAACATTCAGGGCTCGTGTTTGACCCTTAAACCAGGGTTTTGACCCCCAGAAATTTGAAAATATTCTAATTTGACATCTAGAAATTTCTCCCAAGGGGGTCATTTTGACCCCCTTGAGAGGAATTACTATGGGTAAAAACAAGTTTTTCACCTAAGATTTTCACAAATTACTTTCTAATAGGGCTGTCACACCTTAACATTTTAGCCAGCGTGTGCAGAACGTGTTGGATTTTTTATAACACGCTGCGAACACGTCGGGTACGCTATGGACACGTTCAGCACACGCTATCGGCACGCTGTAACATGTTGGCACACGTTGCGATACGCTGAGTATCTCATAAAATTTTGTGCATGCTTAAAATTTCTCAGCGTGTGCCGAACGTGTTGGAACACGCTCCGCACACGTTCCGAACACGCTAAGCACGCTAGAGACACGCTAGGAGCTCGTTCACTTACGCTACGGACACACTAGAAACACGTTCACCAAAAGTTTAACGTGCTTCGAGCGTGTCTCCAGCGTACTGGGAACGTGTGCATAGCGTGTCTTCAGCGTACTGAACGTGTGTCTATCGCGTTGCCAGCGAGTTCACAGGGTGTTTCTGGCGTATGACAACGTTTCAGTTTTCAATGAAAATATAAAAGTTCCGCTGCATGTTTGTCTTGAATTTCTACCACCAGCTTCTCGTAAAAAAATAAATTTGTGCATGTACGTGTGTATGACCCTTTTGACATGTTCATATCTGCATGTTTCCTCATGACCAGTCTAAGAATGACTTGAAATCTCGATTTTAAGAAGCATTCTCTATATTTGACGATGAACAATTTCGTTCAAGTCATATAAATAAAACTTATGTTATGTTATGTTATGTTATAAGCTGTTTGTCTTTTCTTCCATATAAATTCTTTACGGATTTTCTTAATTAGTTAGATTGTCGAGGTGGAGAATGTAGCCTAAATGTGTATTAAACATTGCATTTATAGCTTTACAAGTGTTTCTGCGCTTTGGTGAGAATAACAATACGTTTGCGAAAATACAAACATTAATTCGTCTCATTTGATCATTATCAATATACCAAAAAGACAAGTACATCGTTGTACCTAGTGGACATAATACAAGACGTATTTTACTCTATTCTGCTCTGTTCAGAATATTTGATTCTATTATATGTACTACAAGTTTGATATTTGGTACACCTTTTCCCCCTTAATATAGGACTAGCTATTCAAGATTAAGAGAGGTTGTAGAAAGTCATCCTACATGGTAGAGCATATGGAGGAAGAAAGGAGTGCATTATGACAAGTAGTTCCTTACCCTTTCGCAATATTTTTCGAGTGAAAAGTACTAGAAGCTTTAATCAGCCTGTAATCTTATAAGTTTGTTATATGCATGTTTTCATATGTAACAGGTGCCAGTGTATTTTTCTTTTCGTCTTTTCCTATTTGTCTTTTACATGAACTAACATACTTTGAATTTGAATATGTGTAGTGGCCGGTGGCCTGTTTATATATTAAAAGAATGAATTTAAAGTGGTAATTTCTTGCAGAATTTATATTTACATCCAAAACACGCTGCGAATACGTTATAACATGCTAGAAGTGCGTTACAAATACGCTTAGCACGTTCTGAGGACGTTACGAGAACGTTGGACGCACGCTCAAGAACGTTGGTATACGCTGACTTACGCTATCAACACGTTCTGGACACGTTTCTCACGCGTTACTCACACGTTCAAACTCGCTATGAACACGCTACAAGCGCGTCGTGAATTGGCAAAAAGAAAATGTAGGTCAGCGTATGCCGACGTTTTGCGGACTTAGTCGTTTTATCAAACGCGTTAGGCACACGCTGGCTAAAACGTTGAGGTGTGAAAGGGCCATAAAGTTCTACATATCAATTACTTGTTTCATAAATTTACAAAAAACAGTTAAAGTGACTCTTAAATATGCAAAATTCTACTAATGATTTGCCTTATCTATCTTTTGGACCCCTTCAAATTCATATTTGACCCCCAGAATTTCTTAGGTGAGGAGTCAATGACTCTCCAATATCAAACACTAACACGAGCCCTGTTAAACATATTCCTGCTGTACACAAAGATTTGTCAGTGAGCTTAAACTAAGACCAGTGTGCACAGATATGCAGTCTGATTTTAGCCTGCACTGCCTGCACTCAATTTTAGTGGAATTATTTTGAGCTAGTCTTGTATCACTTAGACAACTACAGTAAACAGCCATTGCCAATAGCCCTTGACATTGGTGGATAATTGTTAGTAAAAGATAAACTTTCTGTTCTACCATTCTATGTATGAATTGGAAAACTATCAATATGAGTGAAGGTAAAACTTAGGCTATATTTTCCTTAGAACTAAAGTGAACTACCAAATGTCCCACCTCTTTTACAGCCTGTGTATGAATTAAGTCTGTTATCCACCAACATTATAAGACCATTTAGATTACTGGAGTAGAGAGACATGGCTGTTTGTAATCTCTGAGGCTGGGCTACCATTACACCGCTGTAAAGATAATAAATGTAAAGTAAGTGTTCAAAATGATTAGTAAATTATAATCCAATTTTCAAGAAAGCAAGTCATAAATAGAAGATATTTAATGAAAGGTCACTTCATACTGAATTCATTAAACAAGTCATCTATAGGCAGATAAATAAAGTGTTATATATTTCAGATAAGATTTTAATATTTTTTTTTTACAGTAACATGTAGATCTAAGTTTTCAGGTAATGTTTTGGAAAGACAAATATGCAACAGATAATTATAAACAGTGTTAATTGGACAGAGACATGCTGTTATAATGGTATCAAAATTCATCAGACATTATATAAGTTACATGTAGATGTTCTCTTACCCTACAGTATGTGGTTTGTGTCTACACAAGTCCATCACACTGGCACATAATAGACGTAAGTTGTGGGTAGTCTTCATCTGGGCACCTGAAATGAAATCATTTATGTGAATAATCTTTTGATTTCAACTTGTATGAAATTAATAAAGGTCAAAAGGCTGAAAACAACAGCTGTTGGAGGATAACAAAGCTCCACTATTTGAAATGCTGGATATTAACAGTAAATCAAACTAGACATTGAAAGAAATTTCATTACATGAAAATCTGGATTTTTGGATCAATGGGTCTTTGTCATGAGGCTGAAATAATGGTCAAAGAAGTGTGTGCAAAGATGAAACAAGAGGGTAAGAATGGCCCTAAACCCCTCACCTGGGTTTTATTCGTCAAGTGGATCTTCCAGGTAACTTTCTAGCAAAGTTTCATTCACATATGCCTAATTGTTGAAGAGGAGATGAAATTCTAAGTGAAAATAGATCCTGCCCACCAATTGGCTACTGAGGAGATGTTTAAAGATATCTGGCTCATAAGCCCTGTCATGCCCAACAAATTTTGAAGAGGGTCATCCATGGTACATTCAGGAAAAGTAACATTGCATGGGCCCAGTGGTTCAGGAGGAGATGTGGTATATATTTATGGGCCAATCAAAATTTTGCGAATATTTTTTGAAGAGGGTCAACCAAGGAACATTCGGATAAAGTTTCATTAAAATCTGCCCAGTTGTTCAGGAGAAGATGCCATTTAAAGATTTTGGGCTCAAAATACGCCTGCCCTGAAACACCCATATTTAAGGCTTAATCAAAATTTCACAAACATTTTTTGAAAAGGGGCTCCCAAGGGAAGTTTTGGGAAAGTTTCATTACAATCCACCTGTGGTTCAGGAGGAGTTGTCGTTCAAGGATTTCGGGCTCAAAATAAGCAAAACCCTGCCACGCCTATATTCATCAGCCAATCAAATTTTGCAAGTAAAAGAATACCACACCCATATCTATGGGCCAATCAGAATTTTATGAACAATTTTCCAAGAGGGTCAACCAAGGAATATTTAAGCAAAGTTTCATTGAAATAGGCCCAGTGGTTCAGGAGAGAAAGAAATTTTTGAGATTGATGATGATGCATGTTGCACGTTGGAATCAGGGTGATCATAAAAGCTCCTATTGAGCAGGCTGTGCTCAGGTGAGCTAAAAAGGATTGCATTGCTTTAAGAGAATAAACCTTTCAGTTTTTTTTAAATGTATCTTAAGATTTTTGGCTATTAATTAAATGCCACCCAACTCACCGAGTATAATAGTAAAACTTTCCTCCATTCTAGACTGGGTTGTTCTCTCTTCATCTTCGGCCTCTGGTAGGTTACTTGTCATGGCTCGTACACGCTGCCTGTATAAATAGATAAATAACATGCTTACCCTAAAATAAAGAGTCATTGTCGTCAAATTTGTTACGAGTTTCAAGTTGTAGACATGCGCTGGGGTGTTCGAGATGAAGCCACAGACGATCACATGGGTACAATATTGTCTTCATGAATTTCAATTGGTGGGAAGTATGCATTTACAGTTTTTTCTTTATTCATGTGCACAAATTATCTGAACTATCTTTATTATGCTACCTAACAGATTGGTCAATCCAATTTATTTAAGCTGATCATTATGTCCCTTTTGCATAACAAAAAGTTAATCTAGCCCCTTGTTTAGTTTTACAATATCTCTGTTTTCCAAAAATGAGAGTTGCAAAATTTCTTAACATTTGAAAGTATTTTTGCATCTTGGAGGCAGGGCTGTTTTCAAGCTTGAACAGGTCAAAAGTAACTTTTAGTTATGCAAACAAACCCTTTTGTTAACCCTTGTCATGCTGATCCCGGAAAATTCCTGCATATGTGCAGTCTGATCTTAGTCCATACAACCTGATTTTCCATTTTAAACCAGAAAAGTTTCAGGAATTATATTTTCAAAATCAAATGCTGACTCACAATAAGGAAATACAGAGCTTTCAGGACTTTGATTTATATATAATTTTGTCAAGGTTTTTTATTCAGCATGGCAACGGTTAAAAGGTTAACTAAGCCTACATGTATTTAGGTGTGCCTGAGCCCTTTGAATCCTCATGTACTTTCATGACCCATTCTTTAAACTCTCGTTTCTGTATCTCTTGCTGTACTGTGATTTCCGTCGACCATTTTCCCTCAATCATCTGTGTGTTTTCAAAATGCAGCTGGGCTATTTGGTTGATTTGTTCGTCGGTGAGTGATCCACCAACATTTTTGATGGCTCCTTGCATTTCTTCATCTTGCCTGCAAAAAATTGTTTGTTTTGGATTTAACACCACTTTCAACATAATTGCAGTTATGTCGCAATGGCAGGTTTCCTATCTTTTCTCACACAAGTACAACCACAACATTTCATCTGAGCCAACAGCTGCTCCTCCCACTTATGCATTCTACATAACATATGCCCATTGGTGGGAGACAAATGACTTGTGTGAAGTTGACTTTTGCCATATGTTGGATGAAAAATAGCTGAGCCGGGGTTTAAACTCATGACTCCAGTATTGACAGCCCTGTTTGTTACTGCTGAGCTAGTCAGTCTTCCCCTGCAATAAAACTCGAATGGTTGGCAGGATCTAAACAAAGGTATTTTTTCCAAAAGTTTGCAAGACTTGTTGGTTTCTACTTTCACAGATCCTACCTAATAATCACAGGTCCTCCTGATACTAATTCTTAAGAAAAATATCAAAATAAAATATGATCATAAAGTAGCACAAAATATAAGCCAGAAAACAGTTTGGAAAAAGATGAAATTGCTTTTTCAACAATGTGTTCCTTGCTAAAGAAAATCTAAACAAATTTATGTATAAATACCAGCAAGATTTAGAAACTCAGTTGAACAATCATTATGGCCTGGGGCCCTGCAACATTTTCATATGAGCCTGTGTGTGACATTTCCAACAATTTTATGTGTTTGTGATGGAAAGACATTGAGTAGCCAGGACACTCATGCAGTGCATCAAAATTGATTTTGGTATGTGATTAGCAATTTAAGATCCTTAGCCATCTTTTGAAGGCATAGTTTAGATTCTGGTCAGACTGTGCAACTGCACAGACTGGCCAGAGTCTTTGCTTTGCAAAATTTCAAATTGTTGGAAATGTCACACACAGGCTCATTTCTTTTTTCAGAAAACCTTCTAGAGGACCATAGTATCATCCTGTTACAGTTGGGACTTTGGTCAGTAGAGCTAGATTTCACTTTTTCTTTACAAAAGTAAATTATCTGCAAGGATATCTTATTACCTCCCAAATAATTCATATTATTACAACTGAGAAACCACAAATCAACCCATTCACAATAAACAGGTATAATGATATTTTGAATAAAAACAGCTTCACAAAGTATAGTGGTAAAAGGAAAAATTGCTTGCTAAAAGCAATTTCTCCATTTACCACTCAACTTACCATAGCCTTTTTTTGAAGACGATCAAATGTGGAGTTATTTGATACATGTTTCATGAAAATGCACTTTTTTAGGCTCTTATAAAAGATGACATATATTGTTTAATAGGTCAATCTACAGCCTCAGGAAAAGAAAACTAATTATTCAGATTAAGTTGAAAAAGGTAAAGATCTAAATATTGGTGAAAAAAGGTGACAGTATAAAAACCACAAAGTTCAAGGAGAATACTCACTTGGTTTGCAAATGCAGCAGATCTTTATCACGTTGCTGTATGAGGTCATCGATCGTGAGTGCGTAGGTGTGTTCTAGGTTTAATAACGTCTCTAGGGCGGGCGAATGGATCAAGGAGTGGTACACCTCCGAAAATGTCTGTTCCTCGCTTACTTCCTCCGGCTTTGCAAAATCCTTCACCTCCTGTAAAAATTGGGAGTTTAATTTGTTTGTTTGAAAGGGTTTTTACGCCACTCTCAACAATCTTTAAGTTATTTCACAGGGGCTGGAGCACCTAACAATGAATTCATAGTATTTCTCACACCAGCACTACCATTACATCCTTTCCAAGCCTCCAGCTGATATCCCACATAGGTCTACAGTTATTTGCCCATTGGTGGGAGACAAATAAGGGAATTTAATACTTATCCTGCTAAATTTAAATTTTGCCAACAAAATGCCAATTTTCGGGACAATTAACCATTTTTGTATAAAGATTAAGTAAAAGCAGGCAGTCTAGGCTAAGATCAGACTGTAAGTCTTTGCAGTCTGATCTTAGTCTACACTGCCTGCCAAAGCCTTGTTAACTGCAGGAATATATCCTGCACAGCACAAGAAAGGTGAAAAATTTCATGATTTTTAACATAATAATCTTGTTGAAATTGACAAATGATTTAGATGGCAACAAAAAGTGGGCACAAAATGAAAAGTTGTCATCCAGTGGTAGAAAAATTGTGAAAAAGAGAGAAACTGCTTGTTTCAAGTAAATTCTTTTAACCACTACTATATTTTATAAAGTAATTGAAGGAAATACAGAGTAAAGTGGAAATCATTGATGGACAAGGAGGAATTTCTCCTTCTTTCAGAAAGTTTACCTGCATTATCTAGAATGATCAATCACCCTATCTAGATTCAGAAAAGTAGCACAAAGCCAAAAGTTTCGACCCTAGTCAGTCTGACAAGGGTCAACACTTCACACACTTCCTAGATGGTCCCTTTAGTGTGACAGGTCACAATGTGTTTAAAAGAAAATGTAATTTTTAGCTCCAATGGCCGAAGGACAGCGAGCTAGTGTCATGGCGAGGTGTCCATCGTGCGTCCGTCCTTCCGTAAACTTTTCTTTAAACATCTTCTCCTGCTAAACCAATGGGTGGATTTTGACAAAACTTGGCCAGAATGTACCTAAGGTGATCCTCTTCTAAAGTTGTTCAAGAAATTTGGATTGACCCCCCAAATAAGGGTGTGGCAGGGCAGGGCTTATTTTGACCCTGAAATCTTTGAACCCCATCTCCTCCATTGGGCCTATTTCAATGAAACTTTACCAGAATGTTGCTTGGGTGACCCTCTTCTTAAGTTGTTCAAGAAATTTGGATTGACCCCCAAATATGGGTGTGGCAGGGCAGGGCTTATTTTGACCCTGAAATCTCTGAATGGCATTTCCTGAACCATTGGGCCAATTTCAATGAAACTTTACTAGACTGTTCCTTGGGTGACCCTCTTCTTAAGTTGTTCAAGAAATTTGGATTGGACAAGATCCTCTGGATAAAAATTCAGGTGAGCAGTTAAGGGCCATTCTGGTCCTCTTGTTTCATAGTGATATCTAAATAGTTTTCTTACTTGTAATTTTACATATTAGTTGAATAAGTTCATTCCTTCACAAGTCAGTTTCAACTTAGAAAAAGTCTGAATTCCTTCTGTATGCTGTTCACTTTCATTACCTTCTATTTTCAATATCTCTCTTTCAAATCTTGAGATTTTTAAGCCAGTGGAGCAATACACGCCCTCTTGGGCATCTTGTTTTTAAATTCAACCAGTTTGGCCCATAATTTCCTATATTTATCACATGGAAAACTGGTAATGTAGACTAAGATCAGACTGTCTGGACATGAAAGGGGTTATGGAGTTTTAAATATTGAAACATTTTGTAAATTGGAAGTTGTTGCAGAGGTCATTTGACTGTTTTTTATAACTTGAATGAAGAATACCTAATATGAAGATTAATTATGAGGAAAAATAAAGGTGTAGCATACATTATCCTGTAACATGTACTTTTCCCATTATATGATGCAGACAGGAAGTTTTATCAATATATACAAATTTGATCTTTTTTATTCAAATATTTAGGCAATAAAAATAAAGAGTAGAAAATTGGCAATGGCTATTCAAATCTTGTTTGAAAAGGAGAAACAGCCAATCTGGGGCCTGAAGATTGGTGTAAGTACCAATCCCTGCAAGGCAATCCCACTTTTTGACACTCCCTAAGAAAAAAGCTATGTAATCATATGGAAAATTTGGAAACCCACATTTTTTCTTCCCTAAAACAACCAAAATCTTTTAATTTTATCTACTAAAAATTTCTATTTGAATTTTCTTTGAAATTAGACCAGTCTAAGTTTTTTGTCAGTTGAGTAAGGGTTAAAGCTGCACATGTTGGGCAAAGTATTAAAATCAGGGATAAATGAGGTAAGATGCACTTGAATGTACTGTAATCAAGTTTCAGGTTAAATTTGGGGATTTTTTTTTAACTCAGCTTTTCCTAGAACAGCCACTTTAACTAAGAGTACACACATCCATCACACAGCATCCGGGTAAGGTTAGAGCAATACCAAACATTCTCTTGTTTTGACAGCCTTGAATACAATGTAATTTCAACTTGCAGTGAATCTTGCTACTGAAATCACCTCTATTAAGCTACCACTTTTATTAAGCAACCATTATCCAGGGGTGTTGAATTCTAATATCAGACATGCCTGACGTGGGCTTTTCTACTTTCAGACTACAACATTTTCCATGGCCACTTGTCATTGGACAAGTAAATATCAAAGCAAGTTGAAAAGTCTTGGAATGTTAAAAATAGATCGCATTAACAAATCATCTAAATGTTTTATCGAAAAGTAAAAAAGATTGTTTTTAATAAAGAAAATGGTGGGTTCCTGCATTTTCTTCATTAACAATAATGTTTTCTTCAAGTTCTTCTATTTCTTTTAATCTTCAACTTGGCACCAAAAAAAGGGGTTGTCACAAGTAATGTACATGTGAAATATGAAGACTATATCTGTAACCATCAAAAGTTATGGCCAATATAAGTTTTTGCAAGACAAAATAAAGAGCTTACTTAAAGCAAGTAACATTAAGGCCCCTTTTCCCATGTCATGTTTTTCCAAAGTAAATCTCTGATAATTGTAAGGTCAAGAGGATCTGATTTGCTTCTCAAATATGAAATTTCATAAAATTCTGACTATTAGACTAGGAGAAATTTGCAAAAAACTAATTTTTACATTAAAGCCCCTTTTTCCATGATCCAGCCTTGAATTGAGAAAATTATAAAGAATTAACAGGAAGATTATATATGAAGTTGCATGCAATTGGGCCCAGGCGTTCCTGAGATATGAAGCCAGATGCTTTTCAGAGAGCATGAAAATGTAGAAATAAGAGCACTTTTGGCCCTTGAGAACTCACCTGAGGCATTTTTGCATTGATTGCAAAATGCAAAAACTACTAATGTAATACTACAAAAATTCCTATTAGGCAAACAATCACAAAGGAATTTTTCTCTATGGAACTGGAAATTTTCAATCCATGATAAAAATTCCCGAGGTAATTGAATAAAATGAATGCAAAAGTATGCAATTGGTTACCGTATGCCTTATTTAAGCATAAATTATTGCTGAGAAGTTTGTATATTTGTTTGAATGGGGGTTAACGCCACTTTTAACAATCTTTCAATTATATTTGGCAGCTGGAGCACCTAACAAATGATCCCTGGTACCTGTATTTCTATCACCAGTACAACATCCTTTACATTACATCATTTCCTAGCCTCAAGCCACTATCCTACATAGGTCTACAAGAACCAACCCATTTATGAAAGACAAAAAGTCATAAAGGTTGAGAGCCGCTGTAGGGAATCAAATTTGGGACCTTTTGAATGATAATCCAACATGTTATGTACAGATGAGAAGTACAGATGATTGTTAATGTGTATGGAAATTAGGTGTAAGTTCATGCTTAGATAATTCTAGCTGCAATAATGTACCCCTCTCTCTGATATGCTGCCAGTCCTCCCACATCAGATTATCAAAGGAGGGATACGTTATCGTATCTAAGATAATTCTTACTCCAGGGAAAGTTGATAATTCAAAATTATGTCTTACAAAACATCATAACTGCAATCTTTGGTCATTGTTTGTATAAAGTTACATTTCTATTGAAGGAAACCTGAATGAAGAAGAGTATGTTACTTGTATATGTGACCCATCTGGCAAAAAGGGACGATCTGGGAATTCTGTAAAACGAATATTTGAATTTCAGAAATTTTTTCACTGGAAGGTAGATTGATCAGTCTAGATTCAGAAAATAAGTACATTGCGAAAAGTTTCGACCTTAGTCAGTCTGCGCAATTCGCGCAGTCTGATTAGGGTCAACACTTTACGCACTACCTAGATGGTCCCTTTTCATGAGACTGGTCACATATCTGAACTAAATAGGAAAATATATCTTAATTCAAGGGAAGATCCTTCTTGGACCAGGGAAAGTTGTTACTTTGAAAAAATGTCTCGGAAATTAAAACATGTGACCAGTGTTTGTATAAAGTTTCATTTCTATTCTAAAGGAGAAGTTTGTGACTCAAAATTACTTTCAGAATTAAGGGTTAGGAATATTCACAATAATACAGAGTAAAACATATATTAAGGAACAACTTACAGGACCATAAAAAAATAGTCATCAAAAAAAATGGTCACTTACTTAACATTCACTTTACAAATAGAAACATGGTTATGATTGAATATGTATATTTTGTGAACTTCTCAATAAACCCATTGTTTACAAACTCAATAGAATTGTCTCAATGAGACAATTCTCTTGAGTTTTAAAAACAAACAATTTATTTTGCAATATTTTTCCAGAGCAAAAATATCTACTTTTTAGGATATTTCAATCTAAAGGTGATTTTGAATACGATCACTCAATAAAAATGGTCTCTTAATAGACGTGGTTGCTTGATCAAGAGGGACTGTACCTGAGTATATGCTAGGTCCCAAGCATCAACCAGTTTTTCTAGGTCTATTTCTCCTTTCTTCAATTTGTCTATGATCTCTGTGTCATTTTCATCACTCAACTTGTTCGTTTCTTTCAAAATGAACTCTTCCAGCTTTTCTGTCAAGTCTAAAGAAAACAAGATGTGTTTGTGAAACACTAATGTTCCCAAAACGGCAATTTTTTTTGATGACCTTGACCTTGTCAAATGACCTTGACCTTGTTACCAGCAGATGTGTATCATTGAGATCTATCATCTTATTGTATCTTGAATAGCCTTGAAAATATTGGCAATGTTAAGTTTTTTTGGTTAAGTTTTGCAGACAGATGGACAGACAGATGGAAAATGGTAAAACAATATGCCCCCGATCTTTCGATGCGGGCGCTTAAAAAATACAAGAAGAAGCAATTTGTATTAAAACATCAGTTAAGGTATAAACCGTCATGGATTATACTTTTCTTCCAGGATGGTTAGTTTACCTGAGATTTATGACCACTTTCAACAGTATGTATTACAGTAGCATACTGCACCAACCCAAGTGTTCCTGGCTTTTCTCACACCAATACAACTACAATGTTTCATCCGAGCCACAAGCTGTTCATCTCACATAGACATGCTATTTATCTAAGTGGGAGACAAATGACTTGTGCCACATTGACTTGTCAAATGTTCATTGGAAGTTGGCTGATCTGGGTTTCAGACTCATCACCCCTGGATTGACAGTCCAACAGTTAACACATTGTGAAATTGACCAGATGAATGGCTTTGGAATGATTTTGGAATGAATTTGAACAAAAATGGATGTAATCCAATATCAACATTTTTGTTCCGGATGAACAAAATTGGTGATATTTTTTACCTTCCTTTAATAAAATATGCATACAAGCTCTATAAATAGCTTCATATTTCTTCAAGAACCATTCAGTTGCTCATAATTTCAATTATTTCAGCGTAATTGCCATATTTTACTAGCTATATTTGTTTTGGAAGAAGTTGTTGATCTTATCTTTTTATTGATTTTGGAGCATTTATGAATAGTTTGAAGTTGTTGATCTTATCTTTTTATTGATTTTGGAGCGTTTATGAATGGTTTGAGTGAATTAATTGAAGAAGCGCTGAGTGAGGGATTTAGAATGGTTCAAGATGAATGTCAATTTCACAATGTTTTTAAATGTATGCCTCACCACTTAGCCAGCTAGCCTGGGCTTCTATCCAGGATGGATTATGTGGTGTACATATAATCAATTTTGTACATGTTCAATTAAAGTGAAAAGTTCTTTTATATAACTGCTTGTGTTTTATTAGCTTTGCTCCTTCTAAAGGAGATTCCTGAATGTTTTGCAATAGTCTCATTGTCTTCATTATTGGTGTCTTCATTTGTGACATTGTTTGCATTCATTTGAAACTTTGTATTCATGGATAAACCCATGCTGGAGAGCCTGAAATCTGGAAGGTCTAAAGTGCCTAGACAATGAAATCTTATGCCACCACCAGAAGTATGTTTATCATGAGAAGAGCAACTGATTTTTTAGAAATGGGTAAATCTAAAAGCACTTTGGTCAGACATATCCCCCTATTTTCACTATCCACCATCCTAAAGCTGAAATTTATAAACCTATATTGTGGGTACTGAGGGTTGGTCTTGACACAACGTCTTCAATGACTACCCACAAAATAGGTGTTTTATAATGGTCATCTACTACTCATATTTAGATCTCTGGGCCTGCGATTATAAAACTTTTTTCATGTTCAACTGAGAAATTTCTCAAGTTTATAATTTAAATGAATGTATGAAAATAAAAGATACTATTTAAAAGTTGTTTTTCATAACAACTTATCATTATTAATATATATTTTATTTTCATACATTTATTATTGTAAAACAACAATATTAAAGCTTTACTCTGAAGTTAAAATTGGAGTAAATTTTCAATTGAGCATGAGAAAAGTTTAACAAACTCGGGCCCTGATGATCATTTTGGTTACTTACCATCTTCAATATGACATGGAAGATTATGTTCGTACACAAGTCGCCCCGTTAAGTCACGAGCATGCTGGGTATACGGTATCGTCACTGGCACCCTAAGGACGGACTCTTGTTCTTTGGTTGTGAAGGTATAAACAAAATCTCTTTGTGCAGATAGAGGCATTCTGCAAAGGTAAACATGTTGTGTAAGAAAAATTAATTAAGAATGATGTTCATAGACAACAAGATATTAGTCTATTCCAGATAGAAAAAAGTTGCAGACGTCAATTTAATTGATGATTAAAAGGACAAAAGCACCTGAAATGGATGCCTTTTTCAGATGAAGGCGATTCATAGAAAACAACTGCAGTAAGAAAGGGGGAAACATTTACAGTTATCTTCCTTGATATCATGGGATGCTCTTTCCCTACGTTCAGGAAAAAGAAAAACAGTGCAAACTGTTTGCAAATTGTACACCCTTTGCAAGCACTGGCATGTGCAAAGTTGGGTACAGTTGGGAAACAGTTTGCACCATCTTTGCCGTCCTGAATGTACGGTTGAGTGAGAAAACACTTCAATTTCAAGCACATATCTAAAAAATTCCTGAGGTATTGTTTAATTCTATCTTGCTGCTAATTCCAACCCGATCGCTTTTAACTATGCCAACTGTAGTATCCCTGCACCCCTTTAACCAATCCTATCTGGCACAAAAAGCCAGACATCAGGGCCTTAGATTATGAAATTTTTGGCACTCAATTGAGATTTAATTCAAATTTTCAGCAGCAATATTTCGTAAACACAGAGAAAAGATTTCGAAATCTAAATATTTTCAAATCTAAGTTGTTATTGCTAAAATGATAGTTTTCTTGCTTTGAGTAAGTCAATGTTTAGGCTATAACAACAGCACCCACCACCTACAGGTGCAACACTCAACTGCAGGTGCTGGTTGCTGCAAAAATCTCAGCTGCAAAAAGGGCATAACTCTAACAAAAATCTTTCCAGAATTATCCCCTTCAAAGTCTGGATAGCTCTTATGATGGTGAACAAACAGGCCAAGTTTTAGGAAGTTATCTCTTAAACAAAAGGGTTATGAATAAGGTTAAAGTTTGTCATGCCAACACCAACATCAATGCAAACGTGAATGACATCAAGGTGATAACTATACCTCAAGTTTTCTCTGAAAAACAGCCGAGCTAATGAATCTGTAATTCCACCTTGAATTTGGGTAACTTCTCAGATTAATCAGAGTAACTAACAAGTTTCGTAATCTCAAGCCCAGTAATCAATGTGAAATGCTCTTAAATGAACTTACTGTGCACAAAGTTGAAGTCAACAAAGTTAATAACTCGTCAAACACTTAATAGATAAATATGTTGTCTGGAAGGTTTTGGCTACGACACAATGCCTGCGTATGGAATTTGTCACCTTACTTCCCGATCCAGTCTCTAGACGTAGCCGCAGACACTCGTAAAAGATTTAATTGGTTCTGAAAAAGAAAAATGACATGAAATATTAAATAATTTCAAGTAATTGTTGTCTAGACTATCTATAAGATATGACACATTCAGGACTTCGGGGAAATAACATGGCTAGGTTTCAGGTTTTATATTTTACTTAACCCAATCCAACTTAATCATGAATTCATGCACCTCAAGAAAATGTTTCTGGAAAGATTATGGAAAAGAAAGAAATTTCTCCATCTTCCACTATCTTTTAAAATGTTTTAATTGTTATCCCCTTGATAGAATGGATTGCTCTATTATAAAGTGAACAATAATTCCACAATTAACAAAGAAATAACATGGCTAGGCTTTATATTTCAAATTTCCCAAATCCTATCCAGCTTAATCATCAATTTCTCCATAGACCACAGAAAAGCATAAAGTATTTGTTTATTATAAGCAATTTACTATCATTTGAATGCTTTCATTCACAAATTCATTGTTATCCTGTTGATGCAGGGGTGTGGAAATACGAGTATTCTCCACTTGTCCCTGGACAAGTAAAAGCGGATTTTCTACTCGCCCAGAATCAAAATGAACTTGTCCGCTAAAGAGTAAATAGAAACATTAAAAAAAACAACATTGCCTTTTGATGAAGAAAATGCTGGTATGCAGCATTTTCTTCATTAAAAACAATGTTTTCTAACCTATAATATAAACATTAGGATGATTTCTCTCTTAATTCTTTTAAGTAACATTCCAAGGGATGCCCTGGTATTTACTTGTCCTTGGCCAAGTGGCTTAAAAAAATTTACTTGTCCTCAAGTACAAAAGCCCGAGTCGGACAAGTCGGGCATGGGAATTCCACACCCCTGTGATGATATGGATTTCTCTTATATAAAGTAAGCAATTTTCAAGCCCTGAGTAAGCAATATGTTCCATTTTCAACGCTAAAATAACATAGCTAGGTTTCAGGTTTTATATTTCATTAAACCTTATCCAACATAACCATTCTGGTCCACAACACTCTAGAAAATGTTTTTGAAAACATTAAAGATTAAGAAAATGAAGAAATTTCCATTTTCCAACTTTCAAATGTTTTCATTGTTATCCCATGATAGAATATATTCCTCTTATATAAAGTGAACACTATCTTCAACATTCAAAGCAGAAATAAAATTATCCAGATTTCAGTTTTTGTAATTTGCTTGACCCATTCAAACATAAAGGGCTTTGATATACCCCATTAAGAAAAGATTTGTTAAAAGATTATGGAAAAAGAAGAAATTGCCTATAACTAGCATTTCTTCATTTGCCACTAACTTTTCTATACAGGAAGGACACAATTTTACTAACAAGGTATTTGTCATTTACATGTTCAAATTTGGAGAAGCCTAAAGTTTTATTAACCCTTGTCATGCCAAACCCGGAATATTCCTGCTTTGGCAGGAGCTATAGCCCAACATCAGCCTGCACATATGTGCAGTCTGATGTTAGTCTACACCACCTGTTTCTCACTTTCAAACCAGAATAGATTTAGTTTTTCAAATAAAAATTGATCTACAGTAGGTACTTTCAGTGCTTTTTGCCCTTTGATTTTGATGATAATTTTTAGCCAAAATTTATTCAGCATGACAAGGGTTAACTGGAAAGGAGTTTAACTGTTACGGGGGATATTGAATGAGTGGTCTGGAAATACCTAATCTAGTTACCCTTGCTGCGCTAAACCCAAAATATTCCTGCTTTGACAGGCGGTAGAGACAAAGATTAGCCTGCACTTATGTGCAGTCTGATCCTAGTCCATACCACCTGTTTATCCTTTGAGAAACTGAATTTTAATTCAGCATGACAAAGGGTTAAACAAATCATCTATAAACAGATAAAACCAATGCAGGGCTTGTGCTAGCTTATTTAATTTAAGGGTCATTGACCCCTTGACCATAAAATTCTTGGGGTCAAAACTAGTTTTATAGGGGTCAAAAAAGAGCAAAACATCCAAACTAATCAGTCTTGAAAAGTAATTTCTATAACTGAATCAACATAGACAATAAAGTGTAGACACACTTTATTGTATAATTATGTTGTTTCATTTATAGAGATTTTTTGTAATAGCATGAAAAAACAATTGCGTAGGTTGCACCACCGGAAATTCAGTTGGTCAAAATGACCCACAGCAGGAAATTTTTGAGGGTCAAAAGTGATTTTTGGGGTCAAAACACTGGTCAAAGGGTCAAACATGAGCCCTGCAATGGCTTGCCAGGATTGTTTTACTCCAAGAACAGAAGGTACATCATTGAATAATTTAATTTTGGTAGTTTCTAGTGATGGGTAGATTAATCAATTATAATCAATAATCAGTTGGTCTGGGCTTCCGATTGTAATAATTGACTAAGAAATTTCATAATAGATTAATCAGTTACTAACCCATAATGAAAAACATTATGTATTGTTTTTGAAACCAACATCAGTTTGATGGCTCAGTGTGAAAAAGTTGTAACTGCCTAAATGTTTATAGGCAGTTACAACTGTTTAATGCTGACCCATGAATTTAAGAGAAAATTCTGCAGAATGAGTCTTTAGTTTTAACTTAACTTTTACATTTTATTTTACAGAGGATGATACTGGGAGTGCTGTATTTTCAATTTCTTAGAAAAAGATTGTAAAATCGATCATAAGTTCATTTACTCTTCCAACTAATGTACAATTGATCATTAGTTCATTTACCCTTCCAACTAAAAACCGATTATTGATTGTGATTTGAAACCAATTGCCCAATACTAGTAGTGTCTATCTCAATCTAAGCATTTCGATTGGCTGAAAAATTGATTTTAGTCCTCTATAACAACAATTTTAGGAGGCCATTTATTTTGTAAACTTCCGCACAAAGTGGTACCGTTAGAAATCAGTTTCATTATGAATATCATAAATATTTACTTCCTGATATTAATTACAAGATATGAAGTATTTATTAAGGTAACTAAAAATCTAATCACACTCATGTAAGAATCTGCTTTGCCTTTACAAACAGTGCAACTAGATTATTGGTTTCATACTTGATAAAATCAACAAATATTATCTCTATCTCCTAAATGCACCTCCACAGAATTCCCTTTTCAAAGCCTCTGGAACACAATCAAAAACAAATGACAAAGAAAAATGAATAGTTACATTAAAGTTCATGATCCCTCATTATAGCAATAATATTTAGCTTAATTAAGTTTCAAACGCTCTTTACATGTCGTCTGCAAAGTTTTTAGATCAAGCGTGTTTTATGCTTTTAGCTTTCCTTGTGTTTTTTGGCATGGTGATTTTCCCATGATATGGTCAATTGCCAAAGAAGTCTGAGGACAGTGCAAGAATACAGGAAACAGGACAAAACTACTATGACTATAGTCTATAACCTTGCACTTATCTTTTTTTTAAATTTAACAATTTGATAGATGAGCAGATGTGTGGAATTCCCATGCTCAGGTAAGCAAAAAAAAAGGAAAGAATTCTGTTTTCAAAATGTGGCATTTGTTGCTTTAAGTTAAGTGTGCAATACGGTTAAAGATTCTCTCGCAACACATGTAATGGGGTACCAAAGCAAATTGAAAAAAATATCCTGTGAAAAAATAAGGTCATCTAGCTAAGCTTTTGTGGTCATGCACTCTAACATGTGCTAAAGTCACATAGAAAAAGAGCTAAGCCAATCCATTAATGATTCCTATTTTTCATTAGCCAGATAGGCAGAAATGGTGTTGGCTGAACGTCAGTGATACCATGAGAAAATACTTATTCTGCAAGTCACATAAAACAGCAGATGTGATGATGGCTTATTTCTTGGAGAGCATGTGTTAAATTTGAATGGTGGAATAAACATAATATGCTGACAATACACAACAAGATTTTGTCTACTAGTCAGTGAAGTGAAAAGGTCAGAAAAGACAATAGATATGTCTGTGGTGTGTACATGTTACACAATTGGCTGAAGCCTGACTGATAATTGGTTGAAGTTTGGCTGATAAGTGGCTATAATTTTGCAATACACCAATGACTTCCATAAATCTAAAGGACACAGTCAATACGATATTAACCTTAAGGTCAAACTCAATGATGTGTCGCTTATCTCAGAAAAATGAGCTGTTGAATCTGTCGATGTTCTGATCAGTCTGCAACAACTCACTGATTTTACTCATCAATCCACAAAAAGTCTTCACCAATGCATTTGAGTGTTATATTTACAGTAGCTTTGAGTATACATGATTATGCAGATTTGACAATATTTAAATCAGGGGCAATATAACCTGTTAAAAGCCAATGTTCTTTGTAAATAACAGACTGCTAAAAAAGAAGGATAGGCAATCAGAAGTAGATCTATTAGACCAAAATGAAAAAATCTGGATTTTAAAACCTCATAATGACTGATTTTTCAATGATTTAAGTGTAAAAGCGAATGCGAAACCATCTTCATTTTCTCATTGAGATATCTTTAGATTCTTGTTAAGCCACTTAAAAAACTTACTCTACTGAACACTTTGTCAAAAAAATCTTAGAGAAGCCTATCGTCTCCCATATTTGAGCACCTTAAGCCATGAAATTAGCTAATGCACACTCCAACATTGCATATTTTCCCTGTAAACATAAGAGTGATTGAATATAGGAGCCTGCTCGAATAGGGGAATATCAAGGCTAGTTTCATAAAAATCTTGCTCCAAAGAACACACCTCTGTAATAACTTTTACTGTTTGACAAATGAAAGGTTGCAACTACAGCTACAACCATTTGTATCCTTGCACTTTTCTGAATTTTTTACTTACTTTCTTCTAAGGCATGTCAGTCATAATGAAAAATGACACAGTAGCAATAGCAACGAAATGACACATTCAAGCATACAGTACAGTCAATGCAACCAGTTGGCCAAGTAGAAATGCATCTAGACTTTATGATAAAACTCTGCATAACTGCTATTTGTTTTATTTCCAAATTTAAAGTTAGGAGGATACAAATCTTTACGCAAACATAAAATGTTTTATCAGTAGATCTAAATGTACCTAGAAAGATTTTTATTCGGTTTTGATTAAAGAACTAGCATTTTAGTTTGGTAGGCTAAACCAAAACACAGGGCGCTGACATGTTGACTGATGCATCCTGGGGATGACGTCAAAAAGTAGGTCGGAGTTAGGCGAGTGCTAGAAGTCGGTCAACGATGGAAGAAAATACGCCAAGTGGAACAGCCGGTATGTCACTGTATTAAACACAAGAAAGGAAAACTACAATTTGATGTATTACCCCATAATTCACTCAAGGCCTCATGTCCATATTGTTTATTTCAACATCCCAACTTTTAGCAGACGAAACCCGGTAAATTTGCATCTACACGCCTAGGGGTCTTTCCTTGTTTTGCTTTGTTCCAAAAATAGGTCGTCTGTTCAGTTGTTTCTATAACGAGCACTCGCGGGGTACGATGAACGTCTGAAATATCTTTTTTTATGGCCGGTAAGTTATGTATGAAAATGGGCGGAATTAATATATCATTAGATAAGTAGAATAATTATGGATAGTGTTTGATATGAGTTTCTAAACTTTGTAGACCAAAATGTGGATATTGGAAGGCGTGAAAATTGATCCATTTTCGACATGTGAGCTCTGACATGTTTGTCTGGGGTCAAAGTCAGTGAAATAGGTCAACTTTGAGTCAGTCTGTATCAGACTGCCCTAGGAATAGCTTCAGTAACAAGGATAACAAATTTAGACTAGCTTTTTGTGTGAGAATAGTTTGTTGTCTGGAAATTAAGTTTTATTTGTGGTTTAATGGATAATACTGCCAAGAATGCAGGTGAGTAGTCCTCACTGGTGAAGGAATTTCTATTTCATCATCGATGTGCCTCTTTGTGTTGAGGAATAAATAGAAAATTGCCACATGTATGATTTTTGACAGATTTTTGTAAAAAGTATTTTGAAAAACGTTTTCTAGCCTTGATTATTTAACCCTTGAACTTATCATTTTCTTTTTTCTAAATGAAAAGAGATAAACAATTTTTTTTTGAAGTGTTAAAAAAAGTCTAAATATAATATTTGAAATAATAAAAAGTTATTACCAAATTTGGACTTTCCAAGCAGATATTTTGTAAGTAAAGAAATTGATAAAAGTATATTAATATTTGGGGCTCAACTTCAGGAAAGCATTGGGAAAAATGAAGCCTGTTCAAAGCAGTCTTCAATTCTTTTCTGAAAATGGGCCCCATAGAGTCTATGGGACTTATATCAAATAGTTTTGAGGGTCCTGGCTACTTATTTTTGCATCTCAGATGCGCAAAACCTGCATCCCTTAAAACCCAAAAGGGATCATAATGTGATTTAGACTAGATTGTAGGGATTTAACTTTTTAAGTAATTTCAGTAGTTTGAAAATGTCAAACAACTTATAAAATTTCAAAGTTTCCTCTTGTGTTTGGGATTGATTTAAATGACTGAATATATGCTGATTTTGGTTGGTGTTGTAATTAGCGATCCCTTGAAGAAAATAAAGTTAAATAAAAAAAAAAAACACCTAATGATTCATATATGAGTCAATCCTGGAATATAGGAAATTCTCAAGAAAGATAGAGTTTATATCAGAATCTTAAAAAAGAAAAATAAATATATTATCAGGGCTCGTGTTTGACTCTTCAACCAGGTTTTTGACCTTGGAAAATCTGGAAAATCCCTATTTTGACCCTAAGCAATTTCTCCCAAAGGGGTCATTTTGACCCTCTTGAGAGAAAAATCTAAGGGTCAAAATTGGGTTTAATCACTCAATTTTTAATCTTGTATACTATTTAGAATTCTACTTTTTAATTTTTCCCTTTTATATTTTTAGCAAGAAATGGTCAATTCACACTGAAACCTGTAAAATTCTACACATGATTTTTGTCTTTTCTGTTGTTTTGACCCCTGTAGAATGAGTTTTGACCTCCAGAATTTCATGGTTTGGGAGTCAATGACTCCTTATTTTCAAACACTAATACAAGCTCTGTATTATACAATGGCACCTTACCCTGTCGCTACTTGTTAGAAATTGTATTAAGCTATTTCTATTTGATGCCTACAACATAGGTTTTAAATGATTGACAGTCAAGTGAAGTTGTCTCTACATCAATGTTATAGAGCCTCTATAACTTGTTCCCCTTTAGGTGTACAGATTTTAAAATTCTACTTTGGTGTTATATTTTAGGATGAAAGATTGTAATAAACATGTGTTGAATTACTAATATCATATCTCTAGTAGCACTAACTGAAAACGACAACTTTTCTTTCTTCTTAACAAGAATTTGATCAAGTCTCAAAAGGATTGAGGCGAATGACAAAGCGTATTGCGCATGCGCGTCATGCATTTTCATTATGCACATATGCATTTTGCCCTTGTCTGATTGTTGATATTCAGATATTATGAAATACGTTTATAGATTTTTACAACTATATAACCTTGAACAGCAGAACTTGGAATGTAAGTTTGTCCTGGTATCAGTCAATCTTAATCACCTGAAAAATAATTCAACTTTTTTCTTTAATAATTTCTTTATTCACTCTCCAAGCATTATATTGGACTAACCGAAATTCAAAGAGAATGATGTCAGTAATTTTAAGCTGATTTTCAACTTAAATATTAGGATTCTGCTCTGTAGAAATTGTTAAGGAAAGATAATTGTTAAGGAAAGATAATAAATATATTTTCTAAGGGAATGAGATAATGCAGAAATTAATTGATATCTTGAGATCATGCAGTACTTACTTATTCAAGAAATATCTTTCAATTTAAAAGTTAGGGAATTAAGGAGGCTGAAAGTAAAATTTGAACATGATATATTTGCTCGTTTCTAGCCCTTTCATTGATTGTGAGTGGATCATGAATTTTTCATCTCATGGAGATTCCAGCCAAAAATGCTCCAGTTTTATAAAGTTAATCAGTGGAAAAGCAAAATGTAACTACATTTATGTTTGCCCACTTAGCATTATATAATATTTTGATTTCTGGATTTCCAAACATGATTATCATATTGAAATCTTAACCCTTGTCTTGCTAAATAAAAATCCTTGCAAAATAATGTAAAATCAAAGTGCTAAAAGCACTGAAAGTTATCACACGTACACGAGTAAGTATCGATTTCGAAATGCGTTGTATTACGCCTTTCTGGTTTAAAGATGAAACTCAGGTGGTATGAAGTAAGATCAGCCCGCACATATGTGCAGGCTGATCTTTGTCCATACCTTCTGCCAAAGCAGGAATATTCCGGGATCAGCAAGACAAGGGTTAACTTAATTAGGGATCCAGACCCCTATGCCTTTCCAGATCCATACTCTGAGATAAATATCAATACTTTTGAAACAAAATCCCAATCAGAAAGGATTAGTAGGTCTAAAACATGCATTATCATTTTATGAGTAATTTCTATCTAAGTTGAGGATACTGTACATGTGACAAAGACCCCCAATCAACATGTTTATCTGGTACCAAATATTGGATTTCATATGAGCTGTTCAATGACTAATTTTGTGGTTTCTTAGAATTGGCAACCTTTTTTCTAAATAACAGACAAATAACTTAATGCTGTTTCATATTTGTATTAACCCTTGTCATGCTGAATAAATTTTGGCTACAATTTTTCATCAAAATCAAAGGGCAAAAAGCACTGAAAGAATCAACTGTAGGTCAATTTTTATTTGAAAAACTAAATCTATTGGCAGTTCTGGTTTGAAAGTTTGAATAGTTGGTATATACTAACATCAGACTGCACATATGTGCAGGCTGTTGTTTGTCTTTATCTCCTGACAAAGCAGGAATATTCCGGGTTCAGCATGATAAGGGTTAATATTAATTCAATGTGTTGATTTATTATTTCTAAATCAACATGAATTATACAGTATATATATTAACTGGTTTTCCTACAGAAAGAACTTTATGATATTCCCACAAAACTTTGACAATTTGAAATATCTCTGGTATTGAAAATTTTATTTTTTTTCTATCTAGAGTAAAAGGCAACCTGTACTATCAAGGGAGACAAATTTTGATATATTTTTGTGCGAATTATGCCCCTCTATCCAGCTAATTTTAAGCTTAGGCACCTGCATGCAGTGGTGGTTCTTTGTCAAGTAATAACAAAATGAATGGCTAATACTATTAACCCTCAGCCATTTCAAATGATTATAGTCTTGTCAGCATGCGCAAGCTGAGTAAAATATGTTTTCACTTCTGAGACAAAAAAAATTACCAACATTACCAAGTAGTTTGATTTTCATGACACATAGATGCAAATGCATTCTTGGGATCATGAATATAGTTTTTGCTTCTTATCTAATTAGCCTATTTGGATTTTATAGTTGATCCTATAAATACAAGACAAAGATATTTAAAATTGCTTTCTTGGAAAAGTCTCAAAGGTAAAAAAGATAAGATTTTTTTTTTAGTTTTTGACACTTAAACCTGATTAAAGATATTTTGTGCTTCCTTTTTTTATTGGTTTGTAGACCTCAGTCACATGATTTTGATTAATTCCTTCACTCATGAAACAAACCATATTTTACTTATCTCAGCTTTGTTTGCTGGAACATTCACAGCCAAAAAATGGTTGGAAAAAACTTAATGATTAAACATTATCTCAGCAAAGGTAACTTACTTTAATACTATTATGCTCAAGAAATTTTGATTGTTAATTGTAATAATAATAATAATGATAATAATTATTATAATGACTTTATTTACTGAGGTTTCACATTTGGTCGCCCAATCTTCTATGTGTGCCAGAGACTCTTTAGTCTTTCATCAATATTTTACAATATTTACATTTTGTTGTAAGATCATTATGTACGAGTAATATACCCTTGTAATGCAGAACCTGGAATTGTTCTACTTTAGCAGATAACCAAAAATTGGCATGGACATATGCGCAGTGTGATTTTTGTTTATATCTCATGGCTTTCCTTTTGAAACCAGCAAAGTATATAGAATTAGCCTGTGCAAGACATTTCCAACAATTTGATAAATGCACAAGGCAAAAAAACCCAACAGCCTTGCCAGAAACACAGTGTGATTAGAAGATTTTCTGTCTGTCTAAAGACATTTTGAGTCATGGTCTTTCTTAAAAGTGCAAAGTGAAGACTCTGGTCAGACTGTGCAGATGCACACACTGGCAAGTAGTTGTGATAATGTACCCCCATCCCTTTTGATAGTCTGGCATCATCAAAATTTCAGAGAGAGGGCTACATTATTGCAGTTAGCTGGCAAGAGTCTTTGCTTGGCGTAATTTTTAAATTGTTGGCAATGTCACACACAGGCTCAAATGTATTTTTGAAATCTAGATGGACTCATAATCAGTGCATCCAGTGCTTTCAGCACTGTTATTAGGTATGGCAAGGGTTTGAGGATCAGCAGTATTTATTAGGCACATGCATTAGTTTTTTGCTATCCTGTTAACAAAGTCAATTACGTTCACAACCCTTTCAAGCTAAAGCTTATTAAATTTTGTATAAGAAATACATAAAAAAATCTTTGAAATAACAAAAAATATATAAATCAACATATGAATTTCTTTAAGCGATCATTAGATATTGTTTTTTCCCCTTCTGTGTAGGGATTTATGGCCATTGGTAGTCAATGTATTGTATCCAAGTGTAAGCTGTTTTTCTGGGCGTTGTTTACTTTTTAACTCCCACACATAGGTTACAGCAACCAAACTTGATCCTTTACAATTTATAGAACTTTTGATTTTTAGCTCGCCCGGCACGAAAGTCTCGGAAGAGCTATTGTCATACCCTCGGATGTCGGCGTCGGCGTCAGCGTCGGCGTCAGCGTCGGTGTCGGCGTCCGCATTAGGTTAAAGTTTTTTATTTCTATCAATATTTAGCCTAGAGGCTTTATTTTTTACAGAAACTCTCATTAGGGCATAGGCTTTCATTTGAGACCAACATCCATGTCAAAATGACCTTTAGACTGTGACCTTGACCCTTTCAAAAAAACTTTAACCAAAAACTTTAACCAAAAACTTTAACCAAAAAAACTTTAACCTTGCTTATATTTTCTGTAAGCTTTAACCTAGAGACATCATTACTTCATATGCACACTCATTAGGTGTTAGGCTTTCACCATAGACAAAGGTCCTTGACAATTTGACCTTGACCTTGACCCTTTGTGGACTTAGAAAAACTTTAACCAAAAAACTTTAATCAAAAACTTTAACCTTGCATATATTTTTTTAATGCTCTAACCTAGGGACATCATAGCTTCATATATATATTCACCAGGTGATAGGCTTTCACCAGAGACCAAGGTCCTTCACAATTTGACCTTGACCTTTACCATTTGTGGACTTAGAAAAACTTTAACTGAAAACTTTAACCAAAAACTTTAACCTTGCTTATATTTTCTGAATGCTTTAACCTAGGGACATCGTTACTTCATATACATACTCATTAGGTGATAGGCTTTTGTGAGAGATCAAGGTCCTTGATAATTTGACCTTGACCTTTTATGAACTTAGAAATACTTTAACCGAAATTCTTTTACCAAAAACTTTGTCCTTGCTTATATTTTCTGAATGCTTTAATCTAGGGACATCATTACTTCATATACATAGTCACCAGATGAAAGGCTTTCACCAGAAACCAAGGGCCTTGACAATTTGACCTTGACCTTTTATGGACTTTGAAAACTTAAACTGAAAAACTTTAACCAAAAATTTAACCTTGCTTATATTTTCTAAATGCTTTACTCAGGGACATTGTTACTTCATACACATAATCACTAGGTGATAGGCTTCTACAGAGACCAAGGTCCTTCACAATTTGACCTTGATCTTGACCTTTTGTGGACTTAGAAAAATTTTAAAGAAAAACTTCATGTTTGATACAAAGAAATTCCATTGGTAACCTCATCTGCTTGTAGGCTTTCACTTTACCCTAACCTTATACATGCCATTATAACAAAAAAGTTGATATTTCTTAATTACTACTCAAACAGATATATATTAGATCATGGACTTTAACATTGAAAGAAACCACTGTGAACTTCGGTCTTCGGTCAAGCGCTGTTTGTGACAAGCAGCTGTTTGGGCGAGCTACGTTGTCCGCGGACAACTCTTGTTAGATATTCAAAAGGGGTTACTGGGGCCAGTTGCCTTTGGCCCCTAGATTATTGGCTGGGATACTTGTGACTTTTAAAGAAAATGCCCATACCCCTAATGTTAAATGTTGAATTTTGGAAGTCTTGACCCCTCGGTTAAAATTATGTGTCTTTTTCCCTGCTATGTATATTTGTTAGTATTATACTTAAAGTGTTTATTAACCATGTAGGACTGTGCCCAGAATATTCTTGTTGTGTGGGAGGTATAGGCAACAATCAGCTTGCTGCCTGCATATCTTTGTAACTGTCTGATCTTTGTCTATGCCACCTTATTTCCTTTTTGTACGAGAAAAAATTAAAAATATTGTTTTTAAAAATTAGATACTGATTACTAATATGTGCATCCAGTGCTTTCAATACTTTGATTTTCTTGTAATTTTATAAATGTTTAAATTCAGCATGACAAGACAGTGTCTAAGGTTAATTTTCGATGATATCCTGCATTATGGGCATTCAATAAGGTGATGATACTAATTTAACTTGTATGAATTCATTATAGGGCTGTTGAAAAATATGAAATTGAATGAGTCAAACTTTTTCTGGTCCTCCATGATGAAAATATTAAGGTACTCCTTCTCAAACAATTTTAAATATCATAATTTCTTTAGATATTAGACACAAATACAAATACGAAGAATTTAATTAGAAAACAGTTAATTTGGGGAAAGATTTTTAGAAATTGCTTGTTATATTAAATAATATTTCAGTCATATTATAGGTTTTACAACGTAAAGGTTCTATCTAAAAAAAGAAAAAAATACATTTCAGGCCTCATGTACTGACTTTTACCTGAAGTATATTTATAGGTTACCTGTACTTTATTGATCTGAAAATAGTCAGACATGATCTAAAAAACGCTTGTAAAACTTTTTATGATGCTAAACTCTGAATCATGAAACTGGCTTACAGTTACAGGTAAAGAGGCCTACAGATAGAGCGGCCTAAGGTTAATCTACATATGAAATTTAGCCTGTGCGTGACTGAGTTTTCCAACAATTTCAAATGCCCTAAGCATAGACTCTAACCAGCCTGTGCATCCGCACAGTCTGACCAGAGTCTTCACTATGCATTTAGATATAGACAAGGTCTCAAAGTATCTGTAGACAATCAGGAAACTTGAAGTAGATTTACAGTGTGTGGCTGTCTATACTGCTCATTGTTTACACCTCATGAACATTTCAAGTTGTTGGAAAAATCACACACAGACTGAGACATATTAACATAATTCATGTAATGATTTATGTGCAGTCTTATCTTAATATATACATGTAGTTACATGTACCTGATATTCTTTTTTAACTCAAAATATTTAAAAACTATATCAAGTTAAGTAAAAATATTTAAAAACTATAATTAATAAATAAATACAAACTCATAATTAAGTGCATTTAGTGGTTACTACACTTAGATTTTAATGCAATTTTGTTGCGAGTTTTCGATTTAAATGTAATTTCTGCAAGAGTATTTATGACAAGGATTAAGACATAACTCTTCCTTGTCAAGAGTTTGATATTAACCATGATGGCAGTTATGAATGAAGCTTGTTTTTAATTCAAGAAATTGCCTTTAATTAATTCACTGCATATAATTAACAAGTTAATTTCATTAAAATAGAGCTTCAATGACATGAGAAAATAGTATATTGAATTAGTGATATCAAAGCAGTATGATATACATGGAAGCAAATATGCAGAGCCAAATTCGAAAAGTAATATCTTTAATAAAAAATTAGTGGGATTTACAAAATTGTAAACTTAGAGCAATGACTTTGTTTAAACCCTTTACTGTTTAATCCCTGTTTTTTACGTGTCTGTCATTTTATTATTGAGAAAACATTGTGAAAAAAGAAGAAATTGCTTCTGACAAGCAATTTCTTCTTTTTCCACACTATTTTTTACCCTACTGAATGGTTATTTTTCAAATTAAATTCACTTTTAATTTTCGTCTGCAAAACCTTTGAATTTGGACAGGTCCAATTTTTTTTAAAATAGGAAAGGGGTTAACAAGGACTTCTTTGCTGAAGTTCAACTTCTTGTGGTGTATTTTGGCTTTATTGGAATTGCACAAGTTAGCAAAGCAAATACATACTTGAATGAAAAATACATCACGGTGATATTATCACCAAGTAAAGAAGATACCCATGCAGCTATGTTCCTGTGGGAGAAACTTCTAAAAGCAATCCATGTACACAATAAATATGTTATTGATTCATTTATAAACAGTTTTAAGGATTGATTCTTTTTATCTCCCCCCCCCCCCTTCCCCCAATATCTATATATTTATATCTATCCAATATCTTCAAGTGTATTCAAGATACAAGGCTCATATTTGGCATCATGATAGATATAAATGATATGCATCTGCTGATACCAAAGTCAAGATCATGTGACGAGGTCAAGGTCATCTGTCAAGGTCAAATAGCTCAAAAACTAAACCAAAGAACTTACCATTGCAAATATTTTCAAGCTTTTTCAAGATACATGCCTCATATGTGGCATGATGATAAATCTCAATAATGTGCATCTGCTTATACCAAAGTCAAGGTCATATGACAATTTCAAGGTAATCTGTCTAGGTGAAATATAACTCAAAATCTTAACCAATAAATTTTAACATTGCCAAGCAAAGTTTGTAGCACATCAGATCTTCCATCATGAGATGTAATCATGGTTTGATCCTTGGTGGCGGTACTTATCCTTCAGGGTTTGACACTATCCCCATTTTTCCACAGGCCTTCAGGACCAGCTGGTTCAAACTTTCAGGAGCCACCATCATAGCACAGTTGGTTGCGTGTTGGACTGTCTATCTAGAGGTTCCGGGCTTGATCCCTGAAGACGGCACTCATTCTTTCCGACTATTTGTCTCTCACCAATAGGTTGATAATCGTAGACCTATGTGAGATAGCAGCTGGAAGCTAGGAAAGGATGTGATGGTTGTACTGGTGAGAGAAATACCAGGAATCCATTGTTAGGTGCTCCAGCTGCCACTATATAACTGAAATAATGTTGAAAGCGGCGTAAAACTCCATTTAATCAATCAATCAATCAAACTTTCATGGGTCCTCTCTAAGTATGGGTCCTCTAGATTTATCTTAGCTCTCACGCAATTTGAACTGAACACATTACTCAATTAATATATATAGTGTTGTACCTGTGGAAATTTCAGACATGAGGAAAACAGTGTAGAAAAAGAAGAAATTGCTTGATACATGCAATTTCTTCTTTTCCCACAGGGATTTCCCTTTATCTTATGAGCTTTATACTCACAACTTACGGTGTGACTTTCACAATTTTTAAGAATTGAAGTCAAAGACTGATAAAAATTCACAAGCCAGAAGGACCAGCAGCATAAATTGAAGTGCCAGTCCTACCTCGGGCCTGAGGACTGGTGTTAGTGTCGACCCCTGTCCATGCTGACATTTGTCTCCACCCCAATGGGCGGATAATTGTAAACCTAAGTGGAATGGCAGCTGGAAGCTAGGAAATGATTTAATAGTAATACTGTTGCAAGAATTACCAGGAAAGAGTAAGGAGCTCCAGTTGCTGCAGTATGACTGAAAGATTGTTGAAAATGACTTTAAACCCCAATTCAAACATATTATGGATTGTGTATGGGCTGCTTTTTTGTTAGGATATCATTAATAAATTACTGTGCATGCACTGGATGTCCTTTTAAAACTTCGAATTCAAGAAAAATTTATGTTCTCCAAGCAGACATTAACAATTACGGTATATGCAATAATTTTTACTCAAGGAATGGTTTAACTATTAATCCTATATGAAGGCCAACATGTGAGTATATAACATGTCATCGAGTACAGTCTTTTGATGTATGATAATGTCATTCTTGAATTAAAGAAATACACATACATTTTACATTTCATGCCAATCCAGAGGGGCCAGGCCTGAGGGGTCTTGATATGTCCTTGGGGTAAATTTTTGGCTGATGAAGCCACCAGGTTTACCATACCTCTACTTTGGTCATTATATCGATGGGTCAGTGCAAAACAGTTTTAACTACCTTTCAGTTTATAGGCAGCTACAACAGTTACACACTGACCCATTTGATATATTACTTTTTTAGACCAATTTGTCCTATTTTGGATCATCATAGTTATAGCTATAAAAAGATATATTGAAGTTAGGGATGGTATGATGTATTCAGTTCATATAATTCATGGTAACAGATTGCAACAGAAACTGATTTGAACATTCATAGATGATAGGACAAGCCCTTGGATGAGGTATTTTAATAATGTACTGTATAGAGCAGCAGGGAGCATGCATGCAGGGGTTGACACTAACTCCTGAGGTTAAGGAGTCAACTGGACTCCTAACAAATAAAATAAAGGAGTCCAAGCTCAAAGTAAGGAGTCTGAATTTTCATAATGGGAGAATATTGTGGAAAAGAAGAATCGCTTGTTCAAAGCAATTTCTTCTTTTCCATAATGTTCTTACAAGCAGAGATTTTTTTCTCTCAAAACACTACAGGGTGCAAGCATAATATTATGTTTTCGTCAGCATTTTTGATGTGTAAAGATCTACAGTTTTGGCAAGTATTAAAAAAGGACAGATGTGCATTCGTTTTTCAAATATTCTCATATGACCCTTGGAGTCCAGCGGACTCCTTATTTTCAAATGGAGGGAGTCCCAACTGCTGAACAAGGAGTCTCGGACTCCCAGACTCCCCTTAGTGTCGAACCCTGGCATGCACATTGAAAGAGCTTGATATCAAATTTGGCTCAATAATATAAACATTGTAGGAAAAGAACAGAAAAAAATACTATCCACTTGAGAAAAAGTTTTAACTATCGTTTTGCTACAGAGAAAGATAGAAAAATTTAGGATGGTTAAATGGCAACAGATTGTGACTAGATACTAAGATATATTCTTAGGAAATCTTGCTATTACAATGCTTATGTACTGAACTGAGAATAGAATGCAACATTTTGAAATAAGTTATTTTTTTATCAACTGAGAGGCGCTTTTGGAAAAAAAAAAGATAAGTGTTTAAAGTGGATGGTTTAAGCTCACCTGGGCACAGCTGCCTAAGGGTAGCTTTTAGGATCATCCTGAGTCTGTCGTGCTACATGTGTCATCCTTTGTCTGTGATAAACAGTCATAAAAATTACAAACTGCAGGGCCGGGCTTATTTTAAGCCAGAATTTTTTTAATTTTCCTGAATCATTGCGCAGACTTCCATGAAACTTTAAGAGAATGTTTCTTGGGTGGCAGGGCAGGGCTGATTTTGAGTTTCCTCAGTAATGAATGGGTGGGCAGGATCTATTATCACATCGAATTCTTGGAATTACATCTTCTCTTCAATAATTAGGCAAATGTGAATGAAACATGGCCAGAAAGTTAGTTGGATGAGATACTGGACCAATAAAATTCAGGTGAGTGGTTTAGAGCCATTCTAGCGCTCTTGTATACCTGTATCTTTTAAAATTGAAAATATTGATGGTATCCATACTTAGAGTCCTCTTGTCCAGGGTATAACACAAACAGTATGCAAGCTAGAATCATAAACCTTCAAATGCGGTTAAATCTCTTTGAAAAGTGCAGTGCACAAGAATCATAACTATACTCATCACATTTTTGTGTCATTGCCCTTTGTTGAATTAATAACTTGGTTTTTGTCTAGAGTATATCTCTAAAAGTTTGCAAGCAAGGATAATGTAACTTGTGGGGTGGAAGATCTCATTGAGGAGAAGTGCAGTGCAAAAGAAACTTAACTCTACTTATCATATTTTTCGAGTAATTGCCCTTTGTTAATTGACATAAGATATGCCATCAACCTGCATTTATTTGGGGCATAAATGTTTTACAAACATCTCTTGTTTTGGTATAAACAATACTGCAATTATATAAAAAAATGATTGTTTAAAAATTAAAATTGGTATACGTAGAACAATTTAACAATGTCATGATGCATCAAGTGACATATATCAAGGAAATGGAAGTCAGAAACCACAAGAAAACTCAAAAGCCACACAAAGATGTTTTGATGGCTGTGGTCAACGTTTAGTACAGACAGCTTTCAGTCTGCATGAGGGTTCTTTCTCTCCATTTCATAAAATACTCTAGGTTGTCGAAATACATGTATAGACTTTCTCGACTTTTCCAAGGATGGTATTTTGTTTGTAAAGAATCAAAAAGAATTTGTCTGCAAAAAAAGGATGAATACATTTTGAGAAAACATTGTTTCTAATGTAGAAAATGTTGAAATCCAACATTTTCTTCATTCAAACAATGTTTTCTATCCTTTGATATAAACATTAGGATAACATAATAATCACTTAGATCTTAGTAACATTTTGAGATTTGTCTTGTCTTTGTCTTGTCTTGTCTTGTCCATGGACAAATGACAAAGAAAAATACACTAGTCAGCAGGTAAAATAGTTCCTGCTGATTTCTAATGGGAAAATATCATCTAAATTCAATTAGGGCTTTAGAGGCCTCAATAAAAAATATGTATTATGGGTAAATCTTACTTTGCACTATATATTCAACCTTGTTTAGAATATGTTTTAAAATTCCTTCATTATTATGAAGCCAAACCAGTTCATTTTTCGCATTAAATGAGATATTATATACTGAATATAAAGAACAATTTTTTTGTACTGATGATTTTGTTCTGTGAAAAATAGATAGGATAGTATGAAGTACAAATATTATGTATATATTACAGACAGACTAAAGGTCCCTATAGTATTTTATTGCCAGGCTCAGACATAATTAGTTTCTTATTGTCAAAATATAATGTGAAACACAATGACGCAGATTAACATCTGAATCACATAAGTATTTAAAGTTAATTAACTTTAAAGCACTGTTTTGGGAGAGTATCTAGACAATTCTCACTTATGCTTTGCAACAAAAGTAGCCTATTTTTCATTTAAAGTGTTTTGTCAATTTAATCAGGTTCAAATCATAAGATAATAAAAATCAAAAAAAAAAAAAAAAAAAAAAGACATACATTTGATACAACACACAAAAAAGGAAAATCTTAGAATCACCGTAAGTATGATAATATTTGGAAATAGAAATCGGATCTATCCTAGATGAGGATGAGGTGGCGTATAAAATGAGGTAGAAAGAGTACTCCAGATTATTTTAGATCCGAGGTACATATAGAGGGAGTATTTTGGATTTCAAAATGAATTATTTTAATTAAACTTAGGCAAATTCTATTTTGAGGGTACTCATTCCAATGGTCTCATTGAGACCTTTGGAATGAGTACCAACAACATAGGGTTTCATCATGAAACAAAATTTTAAAAAGACATTACCCTCTCTCAGTTTTGCCTCTATTAGATTCCAAAGTGCAGAAAGAGAGAGGCTAAGATTCGATCCTGGTCAGACTGCATAGTCTGATCTCACATCTGGATTGATACTTTTTACACTACCTAAATTGTCCCTTTTTGCTTGATGCGTCACACATTCATTGGTCCCCCTATTACTAAGCTCTGATATTGATTGGCTCCTTTAATATTTTTCAGACGATGTTAATACAGAAGTATCCGAAGATGAGACGGTGCTAGACAGACGACAGAATGGTGTGACCGACTTCAGATTATTTACAGATACTCAGCCAATCAAAGGTAAGATTTGCTCACGAACAAGATGAGGATATCATTATTACTTGTCTAGTTTGTGTTGTAAGTGGCTTCATTTGTCATCTTGTGCGTGCGTAAGAATGTCTCATACATAACTTCAGATAAACGATCAAGTGATGACAATTGTAATGTTATTTTTCACTCAAGTCTGATGCTGTTGGTACTCATTTGAATTATTCTGATGAGACAATTCCAATTGTTACCCAAAACATAGGATTTGATTGAAAGGTAATAGAATTTTGAAATTAAAATCATCCCCTCTTTCTTGAACTTCACTTTTTAGGAAGGTAAATTATAAGCTTGGCTGTTTTGGAGAAAACTCAAGGTATTGTGTTTTAGGACCATTGGGAAACTCCGTAATACAGACACTGAAAAAGAGATTGGTTCCAGTAGAGGTCATTCCAAGGTGGTATTGAAAAAGTCTTTGACAGGAAGGTAAAATGATCATTTAAAGATCCAGCAAATCAGTCAACTGGTTTAAGAGTCTATCTTAGTCAACCAGGCCAGTCTGCCCAATCTGACAAGGGGTACATTTCATACACAACCATGGTCTCTTTTTTGCCTAACTGCTAACATATACATGTATATCTAAATTTCAAAAACTTTAACCTTTGTCATGCTGAACCAAGAATATTCCTGTTTTGGAAATTGACAAGAGTTATAGACAGAGATCTGCCTGCACATAAGTGCGGTCTGATCTAAGTCTACAACATTCTGTGTAGCTTTTATCAGCAAAGATTGTTTAAAGACTTGTAATTTACGAGAAAAAATATTGGCATGCAATTTCGTCTTTCAGAGCCTTTAGTGCTTTGATTTGGGTGTAAATTGGCCAAAAAAATTTAAATTGGTATGACAAGGTTTAAGTTGGTTTTCCTTTTACTACCAGACAAACTCAGTTTGAACCAGTCCTGCGTTCAGGATGACCAAACAGTGCAAACAGTTTGCCATTTACACCATTCTTTGCGTGCAAGTACATGTGCAAAGCGAGGTATAATTGGAAAACTGTTTTCACCTGTCGTTAAAAACTGTAACCTGATTATGTCATAAATAGGGCAGACAGTTAGGGTGAGTCAGAATGTCTGTCTGAGTTGTAACCATTGATCTTGGTGAGTAAAAACTTCAAGTGTGGCACCATTGATGAGTGCCATTATATCCTTAACAGCTGAAAAATCTATCTTGAGTAACAGCTAACCCTAGTTGTGTCTGAATTTAAAAAAATCCTGTTTTGGCTGGAGGTAAAGATCAGAATGCACAAAATGTGCACCATGGAAAAAAAAAATGAATTCAAAGTCCTTAAAACACTGGATGCAATAATTATGATTCAGCGTTAATTATGAAAAAAAAAACCCTCACACACCAAAACTTTCAATGTTTAAATAATAGAATCAGGGGGTATATACTAAGATCAGACTGCACACTTGTCAAAGCAGGAAAAATCCAGGTTCTGCATTACAAGGGATAAGTCTATACCACCTGATGTGGGTTTTTTTTTTTTAGCTCACCTGAGCACGAAGTGCTCATGTGAGCTATTGTGATCACCTTTCATCCGGCGTCCGTCCGTCGGTCGTCGTCCGTCGTCCGGCGTCCGTCAACAATTTCTTTAAACGACATGTCCTCCTAAACTACTGGGCCGATTTACACCAAATTTTACAGAAATGTTGCTTAGGTGGTCCCCTTCAAAAATAGCTAAAAGAATTGAAATCCATTAAAAACTCTGGTTGCTATGGCAACAAACAGTGAAATTTTAAGAAAATCTTTAAAATTCTTCTTCTTCTCAACCAGTAGTCCTACAGACTTAAAACTTGGCATGGATGATCAGTTCATAGACCTGAATTGAAATAGCTAAAATCATATCTTTTGGGCCACCAGGTGCGGAGCACCAGGGGGGAGGGGGTAGTACTTTGGGTAAATTTTGTAATCTTCAAGCTGCTTCTTCTTCGGAACCAGGAGCCCTACAGACTTGAAAATTGGCATGGATGATCAGCTCATAGACCTGAATAAAAATAGCTAAAACCATATCTGTTGGGCTGCCAGGTGTGGAGCACCAGGGGGGAGAGGGTAGTACTTTTGTGAAAATTTTGTAATCTTTAACCTTCTTCTTCTGATGAATCAGGAGCCTGACAGATTTGAAAATTGGCATGGATGATCAGTATATGGACCTTTATTAAAATAGCTAAAACCATGACTGTAGATTCACCAGGTGCAGAGCACCAGGGGGGAGAGGGTAGTACTTTTGTGAAAATTTTGTAATCTTTAACCTTCTTCTTCTGATGAATCAGGAGCCTGACAGATTTGAATATTGGCATGGATGATCAGTATATGGACCTTTATAAAAATAGCTAAAACCATGACTGTAGATTCACCAGGTGCGGAGCACCATGGGGGAGAGGGTAGTACTTTTGTGAAAATTTTGTAATCTTTAACCTTCTTCTTCATCTGAACCTCAAGCTCTACAGACTTGAAAATTGGCATGGAGGATCAGCTCATAGACCTTAATAAAAATAGCTAAAATCATGACTGTAATGCCACCAGGTGCGGAGCACCAGGGGGGAAGGGGTAGTACTTTTGTGAAAATTTTGTAACTTTAACCTTCATCTTCTAAAATAACCAGGAGCCCTTCAGACTCCAATATTGGCATGGATGATAAGCATATGGATCTTAAATATAATAGCTAAAAGCATGAATGTAGGGCCACCAGATGCGGAGCATTAGGGGGGAGGGGGTAGTACTTTGGATCAATTTTGAAATCTTTAACCTTATTCTTCTCCTGGATCAGGAACCCTACAGACTTGAAAATTGTAATGGGTGATCAATATATTGACATTAATAAAAATAGGTAAAATCATGACTGTAGGGTCACCAGGTGCTGAGTGTCTTGGGGAGGGGGTAGTTCTTTGGATCATTTTTGAAATCTTTAAACTTCTAATGAACCAGGAGTCCTACAGACTTGAAAATTGGTATGAATGATCAGCATATGGACATCAATTGAATTAGCTAAAATCATGACTGTAGATTCACCAGTTGCAGAGCATCTTGGGGGAGGGGGAGTGCTTTGTTGAGAATTTTGAATCCCTACAGCCTTAATATTTGACATGGATTGATCAACTCATTAAAGAAAACTTTAAAAGTCTCAGACTCAGCCTGTATATCTGGCATTGATTAGCTGATCACAGACCTTTTATGAAAAAAGCTTAAATAAATAATGACCAGGGGAGGAGCAGAGGGGGGGGGGGGATTATTTCAAATGTTATCTGATTGAATAAGTGAAAATCTCTTATTTGGTTGCATGGACATACCTAGGTAATGAAGCTTTTTTCTCAGGTGAGCGACCCAGGGCCAACGGCCCTCTTGTTTAAAGAAATGTTCAAAATGTTCAAAATAAAAAGTGACTGACCGATTAATGCATCAAGTGCTTTCAGCACATGGATTTGAATGCAATTTGCAATGGTTTGTATTCAGCATGAGAAAGGTTGAGCTGCTAACTCATCAATATACTCACTTACATTCTCAAGGACACCAGGATATCATCGTTTTAATTCTAAAACCTTGTAACTACAGCTTGATTAAAGCTGTAGTTAGGAGGTTTTAGAATTACACCGACGATATCAATTATGAGCTTACAGACAGTCTAGGATGAGAGTTTGAGAGCCTATGCATGTGGGTTAATTGTCTTCTTCCTGTATTGTATTTATATGTGCCATTATTGTTTGAATAATTCCCCCCTAGTCTATCTATGTTGCAAAAAAAATGAAGAATACCATGGGAAAAATATATAGCTTCCTTAATTTGACTCTTTCAACTTTTTACCCACTGATGTCTTTTGCCAATTTATTTGATATTCGTAATCTTAATCAAAATGAATGTTTCCTTCATGTTAATATATTGCCAAAATTATGTTTTGGCACAACATTTGAAGGAGAACTGAAAATGTGTTCAGTTTGCATATTCTTTTACAATAATGGCTTATATATTGTGGACCTTAAAGGTTATATGATATTCATTTTATGACCAAAATATGATTTAGATATTGAAAAAGAAATGCACAAGTTGCACCGACATTGTAATACATTTAGTACACATAGTACTTTTTACATTGAGTGTTTGGAACTAAGTGGAAACTCAAAGTAAGTATCAATTTGGGGTGCTGGATTACACTATGAGTTGTTGAAAAAGTTGTGAGAAGTGAAAGATCTATGACATCTAGCAGCAATTTTCTCAATTACTCACACAAAATTGCAGAACCTATTATTTTAAAGGAAAAGGTATGACATGGGGGACTCAAAGGTTGAAAAAGATAAAGGATAACACTTGCACTTTAGACAGAATACGTCTGCACATCGTGTTGCAGTTTTGACAATTTCAATTGTTTTTACACGGAAATGTCATACTTACTTTATTGGTTTCATATTGCACTTTCTAGATACAAAGTACAATTTGCTTGAAAACATTGTGACATGATTTGTGTTTCTGTTCACTTGACAAAATTGATGTGAATAATTTACTAAAGAGTTTAACTTGAATGGTCAACCTAAAACTATTGCAAGTGCCTATAAAACTAAACTTCTAACTATTTGTGAATAATTTTGTAAAAGACTTTGATTTCATTTTACAATGCATTTGAATTTATACTTCTAGTGTAAACTTATACATTGAAGGAACAAGGAAGACTCCAAGAAAAACTAGGATCAAAGTAAGAGAACTATATTAGAACTAACAGTAACTTCTATAAATTGGGAATAACTTAGTTACAGTAACCAATTTACCATCAACAATGTATTTTTGAACATGACTTCAATTGTGATCAACTTTATAATTAAAATCTTCTTGGACTTAATGTTCTGTTAAGTTTATAATACTAATATGCACCTGAATAGGGCAAAACCTAGGGCAACTGATATCCTATTTCATATTTATTCCTGCAGAAAAAATCAACATTTTCTCTCAAAAATAGTCTACCCCACATAAATCAAAACAAGTATCAATAACACCCACTCCAGTGTCCAGAAGATTGTAGCTCCAAATTGTCACTGTGTGCAATGTGCATCCATCAGTCTATGCATCTGTGTGTCTGGTGGGTTGAAAACTTTTTCTTTAAAAATCCTCTCCTCAGAAACTAACATATGAAATTTGACCAAACTTCACAGGAATTATCTGTAGGCGACTCTCTTCAAAGTTGATCAAGGCTTTTATGGGCGTGGCTAATTTCAATATATGGGAATAATTTTGTGACTTTGCTCAGAATCTAATTGATGAATATCAACCAAATTTCACTGGAATGATCCTAGGATGACCTTTTTTCAGACTGCAAAATATTTTAATTGGAAGAAAAGTCTGTATTTAATAGGCAGGATCAATTCAGCTGCTCCCGCAGCTCTAGTTTTGCTACTTTTCCTTACAAAATTGTACCCATCTTTTTAACATGACAAATATTTGTATTCATGGGCACTCAGGCTTTGGTAAATCTGGAATTGGATTCGAAAAAATGAAGCTACACCCCATACAGTTTATCTAGCTCCAACAACCTCCCTTTTTAGATGACTGCTTATGTCTTAAGCAATCATGAGCAGTTAAGATCATTTACAAAAACAACTGAATCTGAATCTTCAGTAAGGGGAATCCAAAAGAAAAAAGTCATTGTGACAACAGAGTTTTCTTTTAAGTTATTATTATTCTTATTTAAAGCTACTCTTTCACAGATTGGGAAAATTTATTTGTTTTAATTTTTCATAAAATCAATTGAAAGTAGCGTTCTCATCATGTTGAAGCCTTCGAAAAAATAAGATTCAATCTGGTAATGCATGGAAAGAAAGACAGCTGAATTTAGCGAAATTCATTCTGAAAAAACAACTAACGCCTAAATTTTTTTTTTCAATTTCGAGCCAACTATTTATTCATGTGCATTCCGCATATTTGTCTTATTCAATAAAAGATTAAGGTAAAAGTATTTGACAGCTCGAAACGTCATATCAATACAAACAAAAATGAAAGATAATTCACCGAAAGAAACGATTTTGTAATTTGTAGACTTGAAATAAATAGACTGGATCCCTTACTGATCTTGACGTTTAGAAAAAATTAGTTACAAAATTATTGAAATATGTTGTTTTTAGTGCCAATACCCTTGGGCCATTCTTTACTGTCTAAAATATACACACTTCCATATCTAATAACAAGTTTTGTATTTTTCTATAAGACATACCCCACAGGACCTCTCTTGAGAAAACAACCTGGATCTGCTCATGATACAGGCATGATATGATGACATTTAGGTTCCACGATTTTGTTGTCACGACACTGATATTACAATGCAAATAGCAGGATCTATTATAACACAAAATGCAGTACAATTAATGCAGTAACATTTCATAGTATAGAATTAGGGAGGGCAAGTTCATTGTCCATTAAATGCCAATACAATTAGTGAAGGTCTATCAACTTTTATGCTGTTCATTCCAGATTTCCACTTGTTACACCAAAAGCTTTTTGTGATATGAATCAGTTTATCTGCCTTTTGTATTTGCAGTTGTGTCCTTTTAATAATTGAAGCCAGCAATTTCAGTTTCATGATCTAATTTAGCTGCCACAAATCATTTACCTCATGTGAAATGAGAAGAAAGACATGTTCTGTCCACAGTTTTCATTTGATTTACCTCTTACATTTACAGAATGATTGGACCAAAATAAGGATTATTCCTGTCAAGTTTGGATGAAGTTCATCAAGTATCCAAGGAAAAGGGCCTGAAGAAAATTTGCTTTCAATATTTTCTTAATTATGATAATTTTGAGTGCGCTTTTGATCTGATTTGCTTCAAACTTGCACGGAGTGATTTTGGCATCACAACAAACAATTATCAAGTTTCTTATGGAAAGGAACAGAAAGATGGAAAAAAGTGACCTTGACCTTTGAATGACTATAGAGATGGCTTTTCCTCAAATAATATCAAATAATAACTAAAGATTATATCTTATACATTATCATGCCATTGGCTTTTCAAGGGAGTCAGTCGAGCGTCCCATGCTCCCATGTACTTATTGATTGGAAACTACTTTCCAGCTTCACCGGCCAGAAGCTCAGAATTTCTATGGCTTTGTGTCCTTTGAGCAGCAATAGGTCTTCTCATGATCAGTCTTTTCTTTCCTGTAGATCTTAAGTTCTATCCAGATACTTTTGAGCAAATCTCAAATTTCACAATATTTCTCCAGGTTGTCTTTCTAAAAAATCTGTGGTTGTTGTGAGCATCTTAAGGAAGTGGACCCGTAATAGTTCCGCAACGTTTCAGAACTCATGATCTTTCACAATGTTAACCAAGGTTTCCTAATGAAATCATTAGGAAACCTTGGTTAAAACTGTAAAAGTTCATGACTTCCAAAATTCTGAGGAACTATCATGGGTCCACTACCTTTGATTAAGATTAAAAACATACACTGCTCATGCAATCATCATTATAACTGTTTGTTTGAGCTTCATGAGCTTCAGAACAAGTCTGAACTTTTAATTTCTTGAATAATGGGTTAATAAATACTATTGATGACATGATGGTACATTTCCTGGAAAATACCTCAGAACTAGTCATAAATTTTGTCATCCTCACTCTGGTATGTGATATTTCTAGAATTCCACTGGCTTATTAAAATGAAATATGGTTTTACCCTTATTTAGCATTTTGTTCCAGATCTATTACTATTAATGGTCTATGTAATAACACTGAATGTACAATTTTCCAAGAAGCATGTATTGATCAAACCCATTTTGACTTTGATATTGGTGGAACTTGGGACATTTATATTTTCATAGAGACCTTTACAATGACAATTCTCATAATTGCCATTCTATCTGTGAGCTATACTGAAGTCAATAGAAATGCCTCAGTCAAACAGAAATGACATTAATTCACAATAGACATATTTCAGGTTAAAAAGTCTTTCTTCATATTGAAGGCAAATTAATTCCAGTCTGGATTACAAGTCAATATATGAATTAAATTTGAAGAGTAGATTTCCAGCTTGAAAAATGTGCAACCCCTATTTCAAGGCAATAATAAGGTTGAGTGACTTAGTTGACCAAATTGAATTATGGCCAAAGCATCAAGTCTGCTTCTCATTGAACAATGAGCAATGTAAAAACATATTTTGGAGAACACTGCTTCATTTTTCTTGACAACCAACTGTTAATTCCTGATCTGTATAAGGCATAATTTACATAAAGGTCATCCAAAAGAATTACATGTGGGTTCTCTTTGATGACCTACCCAAAAAGAAGATAATAAGGATTTGACATTGGCTAAATTTTTATTGAAATACTCTGTTGTAACATGTGTCACAAATTGGTGGGCTTTTTCCCCAAGAAAGAAAAGGCAATAACGTCGATGTAAAATTTGGACCACACCAAATCTGTCGCGGGGGAACTGAGATCTCCGAGGGGCAATTTCTCACAATATTTCAATTTTCTGATTGTCCATTAGCCCTTATTAATGATTTTCTAAAGGATTTGTAATCACATGGAGTATGTCAATGACTTTGTTTGATGAAGTTGCCTTATTGTACATTGTATGAATTTTGACACATGTAAAGGGAGTTTTGTTATTTATTAAAGCTAAGCCAATAATTTTGTCAATATAAAATATGCCTTATAGAAAAGAAATGACAATATTTTAGTGATTTTTAGCTCACCTGAGCACATCTTGCTCAAGGTGAGCATTTGTGATCATGGAATGTCCGTAGTCTGTCGTGCGTCGTGTGTTGTTCGTCGTCCGGCACCAACAATTTAAGTGTTTACACTCTAGAGGCCACAAATATCATCCAATCTTCATGAAACTTGGTCAGAATGTTCGCCAGGTCACAAGGATGAAGCCTATTGAAAATGGGAAGGATCCATGCCATATCATGGGAAAAGGGGCCTTAAGGATAATTTTCTTTCTAAAGCTCTAGAGGCCACAAATATGGCCCAATCTTCATGAAACTTGGTCAGAATGTTGGCCAGGTCACTAGGATGAACCCTATTGAAAATGAGAAGTATCCATGATATATCATGGGAAAAGGGGCCTTTATGATATTTTTCTTGTTTACCTTCTTGAAGCCACAAATATGGTCCAATCCTCATGAAAATTGGTCATAATTTTTGTCAGGTCAAAAGGATGAACTGTATTGAAAATGGGAAGGATCCATGCCATATCACGGGAAAAGGGGTCTCACTGATTATTTTCTTGTTTACACTCTAGGGGCCACAGTTTTGGCCCAAACTTCATGACAGATGGTTTTATGTAGAAATTGTCTCCTTTATGACATCTGCCTATTTAATTGATGTGATGTCTCAAGGGTCAAAGAGACTCAGGTGAGCCATCTAGGACCATCATGGTCCTCTTGTTTTTTAGCTCCACTGGCTGAAAGCCACTGGGGCTATTGTCATGGCGTTGTGTCCGTCGTGGGGTCGGTTGTCTGTCCGTCCATGCGTGCGTGCGTCCTGTCATAAATTTTTTCTTTAAAACTCTTCTCCTCAGAAACTACTGGATGAATTTCAACCAGACTTCACAGGAATGATCCTTGGGTGACCCTTTTTCAAAGTTGTTCAAGAAATTTTGATCGAATGAAAAACATGGATTTAATGGGCATGGCTAATTTCCAAATAATTATGGTAAAAAGTGAGTTTTCTCAGATTGTAATGGATGGATACCAATTACATTTTACATGAATGATCCTTGGGTGACCCTTTATCAGTCTACCAAAAATTATTGTGATAGGATGAAAAATATGTATTTTATGGGCGGAGGTCATTTCTCTATATGTTATATAGTGGAAACTTTGCAAAACAGTTTCTCAGAATGTAATTGATGGATATCAACCAAATTTCACTGGAATGATCCTTGAGTGAACCTTTATCAGTCTACCAAAAATTATTGTGATAGGATGAAAAATATGTATTTTATGGGCGGAGGTCATTTCTCTATATGTTATATAGTGGAAACTTTGCAAAACATTTTCTCAGAATGTAATCAATGGATATCAACCAAATTTCACTGGAATGATCCTTGAGTGAACCTTAATCAGTCTACCAAAAATTATTGTGATAGGATGAAAAACATGTATTTTATGGGCGGAGGTCATTTCTCTTTATATAGTGGAAACTTTAAAAACCATTTTCTCAAAATGTAATTGATAGATATCAACTGGAATGATCCTTGAGTGAACCTTTATCAAGCAGCCAAAAATTAATGTCATTGGATGAAAAATATGTTTTTTATAGGCAGAGGTCATTTCTCTATTATGTTATATAGTGGAAACTTTGAAATTCATTTCAACATCAGTAGATCCCAAAATATCTTAAAATCTAGGCAAACCTTAGGTTTGCTTTTTCAAGAATTTCAAGCCTGTGGAGCGACTCAAGCCATTCATGGCTTTCTAGTTTTATTGACTTCAGGGTATATAAAATTACCAGACCTGATACAATGAAGTTTTTTAAATTTCTTTCAAGAGAATGATAAGAATAGAGACTTCAAATGTTAAAGATATTTTTTAAAGTACCAAAGGAAAAGGCACCTGCATAGGCATTCATTTTGATCACAAATGCATAATGTTTCAATTATTCATCTTCTTACTGTCTAGGAAATATCAGACTGAAAAAATAATGAAAAGTTTAGCGTCCTTTGACTAAGAAATTATTCTCTGAACCAAGTTATTTCTAGAACATAAGAAAGTATCTATAGACTGTTCTGCAAGTTTCATATTTCCTTCTAATTAGTTTGGGAGTCGCTTCCTCAGAAAATGACACAGTTCATATAAGTTAAAATGTTCGAATTTGAAAATATTTTTGTCTGTAAGGTGATTGATAATTGAGTCCTTGCACGACCAATTTGAAAATTATATTATACTCGATAGAAGTGCAGCGCTTGCAGGAATTGAGCAGCCTGAACATCCACACGATTGCGTGTAGAAAATTTCAATGGCTCAGCGCAAAATATATAACTGGCTTTTCGTTTATAGGCAGTTACAACTGTTTCATGCTGAGCCATCAATTTGCACTTTGCTGTAAGAAAACCATCAATGCATTTTTATGCCCCCGCATCGAGTGATCGGGGGCATATTGTTTTACTCATGTCCGTCTGTCTGTCTTTCTGTCCGTCCGCCTGTCTGTCTGTCCGTCCGTCTGTCCGAAAACTTAACCCGAAAACTTAACCTTGGAAATATCTTCAAGCCTATTCAAGATTCAAAGCTAATATTTGGCATGATGATAGATCTCAATGATCCGCATCCGTTGGTACCAAAGTCAAGGTCATGTGACAAGGTCAATGTCATCTGTCAAGGTCAAACTTTGAAAGAAAAAAATGCCGTTACAGGGGCATTCGTGTTTCACAAACACATCTTGTTTTGAAAAATACAATGCAGATGAGCTTGGCATCTGGTCAGTGCTTTTATATTCGATAGATGGATAATACTATCATACTTTCTCATAAATGCTCTGGCACATTGGCCAAGCATAGCCAATGAATTTTTTGTGGAATCAAACAGCTGACTAGTGCTGGACAAGGTGGCAACATATGCGGTTTTATATGACTGCAAAGGAAATATTTTGTCCTAACATGGGAAATGTCTGGCCGATATCATTCTTTACTAATCAGCTGACTTTTATGTGACTTGTGCTTTTATAAGTATGTATGACATACTCTTATTTCCAAATTTGAACTTGTGCTGGATTTAGTCTGATTCTTTATCATTGGAAATCACATAGTGTTAGTTCTTTGCTATATTGATGAGAGTTTTTCACTGCGCTTATTGGAGTATAAAGTGCAATTGCCTTAGCACATGACAAATAACATAGGACATAGGCGACCTTTCTATAGGTACCAAGTTCAAGGTCATTAGTCAAGGTCAAGGTCATTTTTCAAGCGACATTTGTTAAAAAAGAATCACTCTAAAACTTTAACATTGGCCATAACTTATGAATGGTAAGTGAGAGGTCCTTCATTTTCTCATGATGATTGCTTGGAAAAAGAAAATTTTTTTTTTGCACTAAATTCAAGGTCATCAGTCAATGTAAAGGTCATTATGCAAGGTCAAATTTGGTCATAACTTGAGAATGGTTAGTCACAGGGCCTTCATACTCACATCATGATTGCCTTTGACAAGACCTTTCTGTTGGTACCAAGTTCAAGGTCATCAGTCAAGGTCATTTTTCAAGGTCAAATGTATTCTAAAACATATTATTCATACTTTTATGATTTTGTATTAACAAAAACTTTATTTTCTTTAGTAAGTGCCATCCCTCAAACTTTTATGCAGGGAAAATTCTACATTATTCTCAAATTGATATATATCTAAAGTTGGCAAAAGGTGCAGACAAGCTAGAAAGGAAATCAATTATCTGTCCTAATAAGTTTTAGAAAACTCTTTGCAATATATCTTTTGATGGGCTAGACAGTGCTTTATTATCTAAGTTACTGTGTCTTTGAGAATTATATTGTCTACGACCTTACTGACAAATTTCTACAGGGGGATTTACATTCTCAAAATTCGGTGAAATTGGCTTGATTCTTAATTTTTCAGGTTACAAAATGAAATTTGTGTGAGATGACAGTTGTAAAAGTTTTAAGCTGGGTTGTTTGAGAAAATACTTAAGTTTCATTAAAATTTACATTTACGAAGTGTGCAGGAAAAGGAAGGTGCCACTGTGAATTGGGTAGGCCAGGGGGGGGGGCTGAAAATTCCTTACTTCGTTGAAAAAAAATCCTGAAATTCCAGCATGGAATAACAAAAATCCTGACTTTGGCCCTTATTGAGAGCACTGCTCAGTAATAATTTTATTTTAGTTGTATTCAATATTCATGTGTTCTGATAGGTTGAAAAGTTGGTTTTATTCCCCAATACGTACACAGTTCTTTTGTTAGCTGCCACAAAAAGTAGTCCGGTTAGAAATCTGATTCTTAACTGACATTTTTTTTTACTTTTTGCTTCAAAAAATTAAAATATAAGATATGAAGAGACTTTTTGTTGATTTCTTGGCAAATCTAAAAACCTTATCACACTCATGTATGAATCGGCTTCGCTTATGCATACAGTGTGTTTAGATTTTTAGTTTCATACCTCAATGAAATCAATAATTAATATCTTCATATTGAATAAGTAGGAAAACCGCCACCATAGCGCAGTTGGTTAGGCATAAGACTTCCAATCTGGAAGTCGTGGGTTCGATCCCCGGTGGCGGCAAATATCCTTTCCGACGTTTGTCTTTCACCAATGGGTAGATAATCATAAACCTATGTGAGATAGCAGTCGGAGGCTAGGAAAGGGTGTAATGGTAGTAAAGGTGAAAGAAATACAAGGAATCCATTGTTAGGTGCTCCTGCTGCCGCGATATAACTGCAAAATTGTTGAAAGCGGCGTAAAACCCATTCAAACAAACAATTGAATAATTAGGATTTCCCTCAATACATGTACATGTATTTCAAAAAAAGATATTAGGTTAGGCTAAGACTATCAAGACTCAAGCATTTTAGACAGCCAAATAATTGTTTTCATTCGTCAATGAAAACCTTTTTGAGTTCACAGCTGTTTTTAAAGCTTGCACACAAAGCAGACCTCAAAGAAATCTGCCTCTTGTAATGGTAAAATCATTTCATTTTAGTCTGATGTATTAGCTATAGTAAATAAGTTTTATATTAATTCATGACGACATGATAATGGCTTAACACCTCATGATTGAATCAAGTTAGTTTCATATGTATATGAAAGAAAGAAAAATTCACATCCTCTTTTAAATACAAATCAACCCATCTTTTTTGAGCCAGTGTTCATAGAGATAAGATAAATCAACACATGAATGAATGAACTAATATTCATACAGTGTTGCAGAAATTTTAGTCTCATACATTAATGAAAAAGAAATCTCTTAAATCAAAGTATATCTATTTTGAGCCATTGTGAAGGGTGGCCAGACCTGATTAGATCAGATGATTCACAAAATAGTGATTTAGACTAGTCTCTTGTCTACAGAATAAAATCTAGTCTATATCAACCCACGGTTATTGACAGCCGATAAAAAAAGTTAATTAGGAAGTGTCGGAACAGACTATTTCAGGGCTGTCGGGGAAAGAAATTATTTTTCGCTTGTTAAGGATTATGTGGTGGCTAGACGGTGCATTTTTTGTATGTTTAATTTAGAAACCATCTGTCATTCTTGAATCCTTATTTCTAATTGGTCTCACCTCCATAATTGGATATGTCTAGGTGCCTCCTTCTGGAGTTTAATCCCGCCTCCTTAAGCTCGTCTTTATTTTGTTTTGTTTGTAAATTAACTTTTTTATACAACAATTTAATAATCAAGGTTTCTTAAATCAAAGGAATAAGCTAAGTGCCTATGAATTTATATGCACGTACAACAACTTTGTGATAAATCCTTGTAATGCTATGATATCTTATAGTCAAATTTAGTCTGCTGGCAAGAAATATTTATGTTGGAATATTAACTTGTTTTTTTATTCTCTCCACCCACCTGTGTGCCTGGGATACTTTCTTATTATAAAAGTCAAAAGTATTCATCAGATTATCGATTTACATTTGCAAGATAATTTTGTGAAGAAAAGGGGAAAATTGTGTGTATTGAACATTTTCTTCTTTTCCCTCAATAATTTATTGCTAAACCAATTTCTTTCCTATGTTAAATTTGCTGCAAGTAACATTATTTTAAGCTTTTTAAGAATAAACATGTATCATAAATTGAGGGTTCAGTGCAAGACTGTACTAGGTGCATATGCACTTAGTACAGTCTTGCACTGGACCCTTGATATGTTGGCAAATTATTTTGTAAACAGTAGTGACCCAAATATGATCAATATTAGTGGCAATAATATTGGATCAAACCTTATTATCACTTCTGCAGACTTCTGAAAAGCTTGCCTGTCCAGTATTGCTTTTGCCGGTCAGGTCCAAAGGACCGGCACATTTCCAGAAGTCTGCTTGTGCACAATTAATACAATTGTCAATTACAGGAATCTTACTTAAAGTGTTACCATGACATATTTTAATTAATCAAAATAAATTTATCTTTTTCAGAAATGGCGCTGAAATGGCACACAGCTGGTAACAGTAGTGGATTAAGTCTTTCAAAATTAGAACACAATATCAAAATGCATAGAGACAGCGAGAGTGAGCTTGAAAATGCCAACTCAAAATGTGATATCCCTAGTATAGAACAACAACCTTTACAAATAGACGAAGACAGAGGGAGACCCCCATCAACAGAAAATCATAGTGATCGGTATATACCGCTAAAATGGACCGAACCGAGAAATGGTGTTAGTCTTTCACAAATGGAAAATGTTCAAATCCATAAACATAGCAACAGTGAGTTGTTAAATACAGATACAAATCATACTATTAGTCATGTGAATCATCGTGAAATAGAAATTGATAAAGGAAGTATAGGACGGAATATTGATGAGGATAGGTTCCAGCTTCCAGATACACAAACTCATGAACTTCAACCGACTCCAAAACTTGAACTGCGTCCAACGCAAAACCATGAACTGCATCCAACGCAAAACCATGAATTGCATCCAACACAAACCCGTGAAGTGCATCCAACGCAAACTCATGAATTGCATCTAACACAAAACCATGAATTGCGTCCTACGCAGAACAATGAAATTGATAGTCAAATGCGGCCACTTGACTGTGATTCCAGACTCTTGTCTCATGTTCCTGTCCCCGTACATTTACCAGACGACAGGCCCCGCCCCAGGGAGGGGCTCGTGGGGGAACCCCAGCTACATGTACATGAAATGAGCTCAACTGTATCTTCACCAGGTAATCTTTCATTCTTTATCATTCTTGAGCAGTTTTTGGCGTAAGCCCTATCTATTGTACCCTTAATTGTCACATGTACTGTAAAAACTGTGCGAGCGGTCACCTGAGAATAGCGGCCAAACTGCTGAATGCAGCCAGCTCAGGTCCGCCCGCGCAAATTTACTCTTTAAAGTCACTGTGAATAGCGGCAATCTGTCGTATGTAGCCGGTGGTCACCTTTAATTGTCTGGATTGCACTCATTGTATATCCCCTTAAGCGGTCACGCGAGTCATCAAATTATGACAGGTGACTCGCTGATTAACGAAAAATCAATAACACGTTTGGATTATCGTATGCATTTACCGTGACGCTTTCCTTATCAACAAGTCTACTAATTTGTGGTGTCTGAGCGACCCGCATATTAGTTGATTTAAAACGGTAGCAGATTATTAATATTCCGATAAGTAAGCCTATAAAATATTGCTGTTTGTCCGAACTATCGAAAGGTTGGGGTTTTTTTGACAGATTGATCTCGGAAGGGATTTCCCTTCGTCGGCTCCGGAAGTATTTCATGATTTTTTTTGTTAGTAAAACCGTTTTGTTTTTCCTCTTCTTTGCATAAAAAATCGAGTCCTCTTGGAAAATTTAATGATACACAGATGAAAAAATAAATAACAGATTAATAAAATTGCCGTATTTTCGTTAAGTATCGGTTGATTCCATGGAATAATCGCCGCTTGTCGAAAATATCTGGGGATTTTCCAAATGACGTCAACTAACGTCGTCAAGCATACCGGAAAGCCAGACTTTGTTTACACCCCGCGCACGTGAAACAAATTGCCGCCAAATCCACAGGAACCCGCTTCTCGCTTCTATGAAAACTTTGAACACAAAAAACGTCGTATCTCCAGCGCATTTTTGATTTCATGGAATAAACCCGAAATTGTCACTTTTTCTAATGAATAATAATATATCTTAAGTTATCAGGAATATTATGGGTGTCAAAATCTTAAACATCATCTTTCTAACACGGAGTTTATTTAATTCTTTCCTGGTCCCTGTGACAAAACGCAACTCGGATACATACGCTGTTTACATTCCCCAGGTGAGAACATATTGATCGTGAATGACCAAAACATTGTAAATACCGCCATTCAAGAAATGTTTAAATTAATTTGGTCTTCTATTGCCGATTTCGAAGGGAATCTTTTTGACACGAATACTAAATTTTCGGTGTGCCATCCGATGTAGTTATGATATTAACCAAATGGGGGGGGGGGGGGTATTTTCCATTAAGCGGCCAACTCCCGTATGCGGTCGATTTTGACATGTCCCGTGGGTGGCCGCTATTGACAGTTTTGACTATATTTCTTGTTGAGTAAAACCCCCTCTAAGCTTTTGTAACTTCCCCTTTAAAGAGTTTCCTCTAATTCAAATTATTTTAAAGGGCATTTATTTCACTAATCAGAGTTACAAAATCAGAAATATTCATCAGACAAATTTATCACAAAGTGAATTTTGTAAAACATTGAAGCTTGTGTAGTTAGATTTTAGAAGCATTTATGAGAAGAAATGTTGGGCATGACTGTATTAATTGTGTTAGTCCACCTGACATAAGATGGTTTAACATCATTTGACAAGTAGTAATAAACATGTTTATTCACAAATTGTGTTTTTGCTTTTTCTTAGAAACATGATTTGGTTTCTAAATTTGTAATTTCATTTATATAGTAACCCCTCAAGACATTCACAAATAAATTGTAAATACAATTTTTAGGCTTTATTCATAATTAGCAGTACAATTTGGGGCTTGCTTCATAAGAAAACTGTCAATTTGCATTTGATAAAATTCGACTCAAACCAACCCTTGAATTTCTATATTGAAGGCTTCTAGGAGGAGTTTTCTTGTTTATCTAGTTTGTTCCAGAATTTAAGTACAAACATTTTACTTCATTTGTCTGTCAATCAGTTTGAAATTTGTTTTGTGAACTGTTTCCTTAACATAAGTAGATGTTAAGCTAGTCCACAGAAATCAGTTTCTGATTAAGTTTCATAATATATCATTCCATTCAATTGAATTTACAAGTCTTGAATTTGGACAAATGCACAATACATACTGTCAGTAGGCAGCTTGGTATTGCTATGAACTAATCACTAGAAAGAATTTGAACTATTTTGTTTACGATTAAGATCATGTTGTACTCAAAACAACTGTTCTGTTACATTGTTGTGTTATGTCCTAAACACATATTTGATCATGTATTTCTTGTACTCTAAATGTCAAGCCTTCTTTATGAAAATTTAACAAAGTATGGATGGTTCAGTGTGAACAGTTGTAACGGGGCCAGACTGCCTATAAACATATACCAGTAGGCAGTTACAACTATTTTATGGTGAGCCGTGTTTGAATTCGTTCTTCTCCTTTGAGCAGCGTGTTTCTCTGATAAACATGGGGATTGCACTGGTGTAAGAGACATGACAGGGAGACATGGTTATGTACCAACCATCATGAGATATGACCAAAATACTTTTGAAGATGGAAAATGGAGTTAAAAGCAGGCTTGAAAGGATCCAGTGACTTGACCAATGATTATTCTGTTCTTTGACTATATTGAAGGATAGACTCATAGTGTTGAAGTTGAATTATTTCAATTCTTTGGACCCTGAAAAGTATTCCACACACAAACACACACACACAAAATGAACACCAGAAACAAACTGTTCATATGCCAAACATAAAACAACTTGATTTGACATGGCTTATTTATATAAATAGCTGTCTGAAAATACCTGTGAGGAATTTTCAGAATGAATGGAATTTCATTGAGATGTGATGCAGTTTAGACTTGTAGACACTCATCTGCAGAACTGCCTATAGATGTGTTAATTACACCTTTATGATTTTGATAACGTAAGAAAGTTCATATTCTGCGGCATTCGGAACACCACTCGGCCAATCTCACGATCAACCTCAGATGTACATAGACGGACTATTTTTAAAAATTACGGGAAACCCTTGGAAATCCTCTATGACGTCAGTTAAAATGGCGTTAGCCCTCGAAACTTTGAGTGAAAACAATTGACGTCGCCAAGGCTACTTGTTTAATTCACTGACGTGAAACCATTGTATCCTTATATAAATATCTTAAGATTCTTAAAAAATGGCTGAAAAATCTTAATTTTTGAGCATGATTCATCACTAAAATTTTCATAAACCCTATGGAAAACATTAGGGAAATTATTGTCATTTGCGACCAACATGCCATAATTAGATACAATATTTTGATGACCCATTAATGATATACCTTTTTTGTCTTTGTATAGTTGCCACTGTAGCAATTGCCAAAATAAGCAAGGCTCCAAGAAGCCCCCACCCAACCCCTGAAGATGAAAAGTTGTTACGGAGCTCGATGGAGCAAGCTTGGATACAAAAAAAAAATCTTACTGATGAGCTATAATAGTTCTGAATGGTTCTTTTAAGTGTTCAATGGAAAGTTTCACCACAAAGTCTCAACCTTAGTTGAAATTCTTATCCAAAAGACATTTAGTTTGTTGGCTTATCAGCCCAAGGGATTGAACAGTTGATTAAGAGGTTTGATCAGTGCTCAAAGTACTTTAAGTACTTAATTTCAGCCAGTACTTTGATTTTAATGTAATTTTGCCAAGGTTTTTAATTAGCATGACAAGGGTTAAAATTTTGAATGAAAAAGTTTATTGTCGTCGTAATGCATGGTTATTTTGCAAAGTTTCATGATAATCAATACAGTATGTCTCATTTCCTAGAAATTTCAAATATATTCTTGGTTTTTGCTCCGCATCATACATCAATAAACATGCAATAAAATGATCAAGTATTTCGTAGATACATCTTATTCGATTCACTTCAATTCAGATGATAGTATGTTTCAATTTGAACAATTTGAAAATCGGCTTTTCAATTTATATTTGAGATATTTCTTTCAAACAGGTAAATTTAATATTTCATATTGAAAATTTTCAAGGGAGTTCAGCTTTTGAATCCTTTGGAACCCCAAGTCATGTTGAACCCGGAAATTATTCTGGTTTAGACTTGGACAAACAAAAATTAGCCTGCTCATCATCTGCAGTCTGATCTTAACCCTTGTCATGCTGAATAAATTTTTGCTTAAACTTTGCATCAAAATCAAAGGGCAAAAAGCACTGAAAGTTCCAGCTGTAGGTTAATTTTTATTCGAGAAACTAAATCGATTGACAATTCTTGCTTGAAAGTGAGAAACAGGTGGTATATACTAACCTCAGACTGCACATTTGTGCAGGCTGATGTTTGTCTATAGCTCCTACCAAAGCAGGAATATTCAAGGTTCAGCATGACAAGGGTTAAAGAAAGACAATTATAGCTTGAGGGGATATATTGGTTATATCCCCTCTGTCTGTCACAGTCTATCAGATTCTGTCTGTCCGTCTATAGACCATTTTGTTACAGACTCTTACTCAAGATATGAAAGTTACCTAGAATCATGAAACTCAATACAATTGTTGCCCTTGACTCAATGAATACCTTTTTGTTTTGGGGTTAAAAAAGGGCAAAGGACAAGGTCACAATTGAACTCTGTCCAAAAACCGTTTATGGAACTGGGAAAAAGCGCTGCATGGTGGGGTTTTTAGTCTTCTTTGCAACTGATCTATTGTGAAAATAGTCATTCTGAGTAGGAAAGTAGAATGTTCAGTTTTATCCTGTCTAAATCTTCAACCAACAAAAAATTGACTAACATTTTGAAAAGACTTCTTTTATAGTCTCAGATATTAATAAAAAGACACAATACAATACCATATTGAATTAGTAATTAGTCTGTCTAGAACAGAATAATTCCCAGCAGGTCTTTAACCCTTTCCTGTTTTACAAAATTTTGGACCTGTCCAAATTCAAAGATTTGGCAGACGAAAATTAAAAGTGAATTTAATTTGAAAAATAACCATTCAGTAGGGTAGAAAACAGTGTGGAAAAAGAAGAAATTGCTCGTCAGAAGCAATTTCTTCTTTTTTCACAGTCTTTTCTCAATCATAAAATCACAGGCACGTAAAAAGCTAGTGAAGGATTAAACAGCAAAGGGTTAATTGATTCTTTATTGTAAATAGATTTGATACTAAAATTCTTACAGAAGCATTGTTAGAGAATAATTAGCTTCATAAAAAAATGAATAATTTTAACGGAAGTAACAAGACAAGAAGGTATAAAAATAATCACTATGGTACAAGCAAAAATTCCTAGAGAGAAGACTTTCTTCTCTTACCACAATAGAGCCAGTGCGACTGACATTTCCATGCATCAATTTCACATGTGCACAAAGCAAATCTTCTGACCAGTCTGTGCAGCCACACAGTCTCACCAGAGTCTTCATGTGTACTATAAAAGTTATTATGTCATAATCTCTCTTCTGAAAGTCAGCATAAATTATTATTGCATTGTGCCTACGCTGCTTAACGTTTGTACCTTTCAAACGAGTGAAATTGTTGGAAATGTCACACTCGCTCAATTTTTATGCCCCCGTATCGAGAAATCGGGGGCATATTGTTTTATCGTCTGTCTGTCTGTCTGTCTGTCCGTCCGTCTGTCTGTCTGTCTGTCTGTCCAAAAACTTAACCTTGCCAATATCTTCAAGCCTATTGAAGATACAAAGCTAATATTTGGCATGATGATAGATCTCAATGATCTGCATCTGCTGGTACCAAAGTCAAGGTCATGTGACAAGGTCAAGGTCATCCAGCAAGGTAAAACTTTGAAAAAAAATGCCGTTGCGTGGGCATTTGTGTTTCACAAGCACATCTTGTTTTATTGATTCAAATTAAGTCATTAGTGCTAAACTATCAGTAGTGCCTGTTATTAGTCTATCATGAGGTATTAAGGAAGTGGACCTGTGATAATAACAGTAATAGTTAACAGTGTTAACCAAGGTTTCCTGATGATTTCAATAGGAAACCTTGGTTAACATTGTGAAAGATAGTGAGGGTGCCAAACTTTTACGGGTCCAATTACCTTGTGGCACTATAGTATGAAATAATAGTCAGAGTTCAAAACTTAAGGGGTCTGGGAGTCCCAATCGGGAACCCTCGGCGATTCTACGGAATAGACCTCGGGAATAATACGGGCGCAGCCATGAAAGCGCGTCATTTTTCACGTGGGTTTTTATGACGTCACAAACATCAACGATCCCGCTAAGGATGACGTTGCATAAAACAAAATCAACGTAAGAATAAAAGAGGGCATATTTTAATTTAATGACAAAACGCAGTGTATTACTGCGTTTTGTCATCAAATTATGATATACCCAAAAGGTCTCTATAGACATTCGGAAAGAATAAACAAAATGTCATTTTCTTCAAGCGTATTAAATGACCGAAGTACCACCAGAAGCCGAATTACCTAAAATACGACCCAAAATTACTACACTTACGTCCGAGGTACTTTTCAGTTTACGGAAAAGTCCGAGCGATGTTCCGAATGCTGGGAGTCCATGTTAATTTCTAGGAAGGACTTTTTTTTTATGTAAGTAAGATCTCTCATCGGGAACGTCTAAATGTCCAAATTCTATATTGAGCTTTAAATTTTTGTCGCTACCAAACTAAAATAGATTGGAATATAAACTTAGCTTATTGGATATACCAAAGTTCATTTAGTACACCTGAAATTCCAGACAAAGTTCCTTGAAATCTCAGAGAGATTTAAGTTATCTCAAAATAGTCTAGTTTTGCATCGGAATAGTATTGTCCTTCAAATAGTATTTTCCTGGAAACTCATTTCAAAGAAATTATGTAAAAGGTTCTGTAACATAAAGCCTTGGGGGAAAAAAATTAAATAAAGACATCCGAATCTTCTAAAATTAAAATGATTTCCTGAAAAATTTGTTGGACTGCGCTGTTGAAAAATGGAATGCAACTAAGTTATGGTCACTCTAGGACAGAACAATCCCCTGTATATGAATGGCTCTTTTATCTTTAAATCATGCTGAATAAAAAATGCATTGAAATCAAAGTGCTGAAAGTACTGGATGCTATAGTTGTGAGTCTATCTCTATTGAAATACATTATTCAATCTGTTGTAAAGAACATAAAGAAGAGTAAAAAGGTGGATTATGCTTAGATCAGACTGCACAATGTGCTTCCTGAACTTTGTCTGTTCCTCCTGCAAAAGTAGAAGTATGTCATGTATAGCATGACAAGGGTTAACTTGTTAAAAAATCTACCATATCTAATGTGGTGCATGCTAAAAAGAAATGTGCACTTGTAAATGATAAATATATGTGCCTCAATTTAATTGTGTATAAAATGTGAGTGTAATAGAGGATATTGGATGAATGGTCATTGAATACTAAATTTATTAATGAGTCATCTATAAACAGATAAAAACAAGGCTGCTCCGAGTTTTTATCTGTTTTAGATGACGAGTTTAATACATTCTGTATCTTATGAGCACAAATTTTATATTCTGTTTATAATATGACCTGAATTTAGGGAAAAATCGTCAAAGTTCCTGAAATTCAACGTTTCAATTTTCTGCGAAACTTATAACGCTGTTCAAAAATGACATCACAAAACATAGATTATGACATCATTTTCGCGGTTACAACATAGCGTTGCTATTCGCTCTGAGCTCATTTGCATAGTTGTGTTCCACTTGTGTAATAACACCCGTGTAATATCAAAAATATTCAATGGGTTTATTTCTCTCCCGCAACGTAAGTCATATTATAAGATGCAATAATGCATGTATATGAATTCCAGAAAATTTGAATGCACTGTCACTAGAGAAGAATGGTGCACTTGTAATTATTGGTCGTTTGAATACCCACAATGTAGGATTTCATGAAGAAATAATGTTTTCATATCAAAAAACATTATTATGTGTAGTGTGTGAATGTAAATGAATGTAAAGAGAAGCAGAATGTTTGTTTGAATGGGATTTACACCGCTTTCAACATTATTTCAGTCATGTCGCGGAGGCTTGAGCACCTAAAAACGATTCCCTGCTATTTCTCACACCAGTACTACCATCACATCCTTTCCTAGTCTCCAGCTACTATCCCACATTGGTCTACAATTATCAACCCATTTGTGGGAGACAAATATTCAGAAAGGATGAGAGTTGCTGTTGGGGATCGAACCAGGAACCTCTCGATTGACAGTCTGACACACTACCAAGTGGCTATTTATTATCCAAACTCTATTTTGTGATTACCCATATGAACTGTCTCAATGAATCGATTCATATGAGTTCCCATAACAAAGGGTTTATTATTGACTTAAAGAAATATATATCTGACTATAAGAAATCAAGAATAATCCCTCAATGAGAATGTAGCTGTGGTGAAGAGAGTGAAAGCTTTTGAAGTCAGTAAGTGTATGTAGACTGCACTACAGTTGACCTTTTAATCCCTGTATGCACACACTGCAATGCATACATGATGCATAATATTGTAAATATCTTTTACCTCATTTGCCCTCTTGCCTGTGAATTCATATTTGATCATTCCTTTGCTGAAACTGGGTTGGTTGTTTCATATATTAAGACTGTCAATATAATCTTGGTTCCGAATTATTCTTGCCCTTCAATCTGTATATATTGATGGCTCAGTGTGAAACACTTGTTACAAAATGCCTATATGTTTATATAGTCTCTATAGGTACCATATCTACATGTATATCATATAATTACATCACAAGCGGTTTAATACAGCCATCATTAGATGGAACATATTATGTCGTAACCTGTGGCGTCCAGACAGGCTGGTGGCCTTGATCCACTTCTTTGTTGGGAGCTTAACTCTGTAACCTTATGTCTGATAGACTTGAAACTTGACAATTTTGTTTCTTGTCTGATGATGGAGTGTAGTATACAAGAACCATTAACTCTACCTAGTTTAATTTCTTAGTTAGTCCCCTTTATTGTTTTCATACTTGAACATCTAGCAGTGTGTCGGACGTATCTTGTAACAATTTGCCACATTGTTTTAACAAGCAGTTAAGGACGATTTCGGGAGTTCTTTCTTGCGCAACGTCTTTGCGCATCGAAGTCTTCAAAAAGGAGTAAGCGCTCCAAACTTGCACTTATCTCGGACATAGCAAAAACACTACAAAAACCCTCTAAATTTCTATATTTCGCGGAAAATGCTTTCATGAAGACGACAAACTAATCCTATCACTAAAACATAATTATATAAATTATTGCTTCCATTTTATTTTATAGAATAAAGGATATGACGTCAGCGTCGTTTTTGTAGGTATTTGTGACGTTAACGTTCCCACGCATAATCATACATCAAACAACGTTATCAGTCGTGAATCCGATAGCTACATGTAACCGTCACATTTCATTTTGCCGGGGTTAATTTTTGAAAGGTTGACCTTCATAAACGATCCTGTCGTTGTCAAATAATCTTGTCAGATTTTTAATTTCCAATGTTTGGATTAATTTTTAACAGACCTGTGTGTATTTGAAATTCTATTGGGGGATGGGATGTGAGCGAGGTAGATGCCCTTGATCTCATCATATGACTTTGATCAGGGAATTTGATGTTGCCTATTGACAAGATCATTGACAAGATCAATTATTATTCCATGTGTGAGTATTCTATTTTCAACAGGCTTGAAGATTTGTGAAAATACTAGATTTTTGCATGATTTATGTAACGTTTGCCTTGATATATGACCTTGACCTTTTCATATAATTTGACCTTGGGATTTGTTGACGCAAAATAAAGTGATACCCTCATTGTTGAGGAATTCAACTCCATAATCGATTAATTTAAGAAGGATTGAATATCAATGATTTTGTACATAAAAGATGGCACGAGAAAAAGAATCTGGAGTGATTTTTATCCTTAGCGTCAAAACTGAGTGACCTAGAATTTTGCATTTTTTCTAAAAAATTAGCACGGTGACCATACCTTTTTTATATCAATATCACGCGAACATGTAATTATCTACAACATATAGAAAAAGTAAAATTTTCTATCTCAGGGATTTTGAGAAATTTGATCAAAAGTAATAAATTTTGACAATATTTTCGTTAATTTTCGATATACCAGTTTTTACGCATTGGGGAAAAAACGTTTAAAAAACATTATTTTTCCATTCAATCAATAATTGTGAATTATATTCAGTGAAAATAACTTCCTATCTTTGAAATTAAAACAAAATTGATATGAGTTGTTTGATTTGATATGATTGTGTTGTGGTTTTATGTCATTACCCAGAAATGAAAAACGGCGAAAAAAACGGACAAAAATTTACTCGATACCTATGACATTCTATGATGTTTTACGAATAATCTGATTCGGTGACCCCTTTTTTCTTTCCATTTTTGCAATCACCATACTTTAATCTACAAAATATGTAAATATAAGAAAAATCTATCTCAGGAAATAAAATCTAGCAATCGTCCTTAATTTAAATATTTTAGAGAAGACTATATAATAAATTAATTATTCATCTTGATTGGCATCTTCAAAATGATTGAATATTTGCAATTAAGGTAGTTAGGGCTTCTCTTTTCATCTTTTGACCTCTTTACAAATTTTCTTGTAAACTTACATATCTGACAGAGTTCTCATTGATAGATATTTGAAAGCCAGTGGAGAAATACAGGCCCTCTTGGGCTTCTTGTTAACCTTTTTTGTTTAAAAAATGACTTCATGTGGTATATACTAAGATCAGACTACACATATGTGCAAGCTGATCTTTGTCTATACCTACTAACAAAGGAGGAATATTCTGTGTTCATCTTAATAAGGGTTTAAGCTTGAACTATCATATGTAGTGGACTCTTGAAATATCCTTAATTTATATAAAACTTATTGTAAATTATCAATAAAGTCAAAAATTAAATAGTTTTAAGGTAAGTGTTTGATGCACAATATCATGCAATGTCAAGGTGACATTGTTACAAAAAGCCAAGAATAGAAAATAACTTAACAAAATATAAATATGATAGACAGGAGTGTAAACATCACGTAAACATTTAAATTTTTTGTGTGTGATTGCCTCTAATGAAAATGTGGCAAGGCGGCTGATTTAATCGATACATACATTGCATGTGCGTGCATGCATGCATATATATGCAGACGATTTGTGTTTTTAGGTTAAAACATGCATTTTTTTCCTTTCATTTCATGCGAATATTTTACCTCATTTGAATATGCATGAGACATACTTGTTGTATTGATTTGTTGTCAAAACAACGTCTGGGAGGGGAGGAGTCTGTGGTCTCGCAAGATGAATTTTAAAGATGGCTGCCAAGTAAATGTTCTTCAACAACACACCCCTTTTTGGGCTCATTATTATGCCCACACATTGAAGGATCATTTATAATTTTTTTTGTCATTTCTGTTTGACCATGAATCTCATAGGCATAACTAGGATTTTGAAATTAATACACAATTAGAAGGCGACCACCAAAAAATATATATAGGATAAAGGGGATTATGTGGACAGTGTGAAAAAAAATGAATACCACTCAGGCCTCCATCCACACCCATTAATCAGTATTTATGATTTGAGTGTTTGTGAATAATCAAAACATCATAACATTAATAAGCTGTAGTTTTGATGTAATGATCATTCATCAAAGATATTTTTTGAAAGGGGATTTATTTCTATTTCGCGCTTGCTTAATGTGCGTAATGGCTGTACGCCCTTTAATCTGTTTGTCTGATTAATCTCCCCTTAAAATATTGGCCATTACTTTTGATTGTGATGAACTCCATGTCATATTCCACATGAGTAATGCTTGTGACAAGGCTTTTCTGTTGGTACCACTTTCAAGGTCATCTTTCAAGGTCATTTTTCAAGGGTCAAAATAAGTTGAAAATTTCTTACAAATTGCAGTCGCGTGGGCATTGGTACATTTGCATGCTTATAAGCTTAAAATTACTATCTATGGAATTGTGTTGTTTTCATAAAGCACTAAAATCTTTCAAAGTTTTAAATTTGTCTGCAAGGGACTGCAATTTATGCCCGTACGGCAGTTTGGCAAAAATAGAAAATTAGGTTATTTTCAGGTCATAGGATAAATTTGTTAGATAATTTGAGTATTCTTTAGTTTAAAACATCTATAAAAAGGTGGTAAAGTACTTGGGCAATCAAGCTGAAACTTTGCACGAATGATTCTTAGGTGAAGCTTTTCAAAAGTTGTTAATAGAATTAAATTCTATCAAAAAGTCTGGTTTCCATGGTAACAGAAAGGCTGAAAAAGGCTGAAATTCTTATGAAAGATTCTTCTCCTAAACTTCTTGGCAAGTCAAGCTTATATGTGGCAGGGATGAGTCTTTTGTGAAGTTCTTTCAAAGTTTTTGAAAGAATTATTTTTTCCCTGGTAACAGAAGGATGGAAAATTGCTAAAAAATCATAGAAAAAATATTTTTTTCCTCAACTATTGGGCCAATCAAAATGAAATTTGGCAGCGATGTTGCTGGGGTAAAGCTCTACTCAAGTTGTTAAAAGAATTTAATTCCATTAAAAACTCTGGTTTCCATGGTAATGGAAAGGCCAAAAATTGCCTAAAAATCTTAGAACAAATTCATCTTCCTCTAAACCAATGGGCCAATCAATTTTAAACTTGTCTGGGATGTTCTTAAAGTGTAGGTCTAGTACAGATGTTAAAGAATTTAATTCTATTAATAACTTTGGTTGCTATGGTAAGTGAAAGGTTCAATATTTACGAAAATTAAAAAAAAAAATCAAATTGCAGTAGGACGAAATTAAAGTCTGTTTTTTTCAAAACCACCCTAAATGTTCATCAAACAATCTCTGGTAATCTTAACCTGGTTGACAAGTTATGAGTTGACTTACTCAGGTGAACGATATAGGACCATCATGGTCCTCTTGTTATACTTAGATTTTTTTCTACCATCCAGCACTTAACAGCCAAGCGTAGACGTCTGTGTAGGTGGTTCTATTGTTTCTGATAAGAATAAGTGACATGAATAATTTCAAAAGCAGCAAAATGAATCGAAATAGCGTTGTGTAACAAAGTCTTTTCTAGTTCAAGAACAATGACCTTTAAATCGGTGCTCAAGAACCAAGAACCAGAAGTGTTCTTACAAGAGAGCAGAGAATCTTATCTGATTTCTAGACCACAAAAGTAGTTATGTCCAGTGATTGCGGTCAAATTGACACAGAAAAAGTCATACCAGGATAGTGCCATAATGTTAGCTAGGTGAAGTCATCAGTGATAGTTCAATGTTAGTTTCTGTTATGATGTAACTCGTGCTTGACACTTTCGATAGCATACCATATACCATTTTTCTCCTAATAATCGCTCCCGGGAGCTTTACAAAACATGGTCAGGGAGCTTTTATTTAGTATGCACCTTCTGAGTCTTCACTTAGTGCTGTACGGATAGCCACCGTGCAAGGAGTTTAACCAATCAGATGATAAACTGAGTTGTCACATTTAAGGTAGTGGATCTGTAATTATTCCCCAATATTTACAGAACTCAATAACATGATCTTTCACATTGATAACTGAGGTTTCTTTATGGAGTCATAAGAAAACCTCAGTTACTGTAAAAGTTGATGTCTGTCAAAATATTGCTGAACTATTACGTGTCGGCTACCTTAGATATTCTAATGACATTCTAACATTTTAAATTGCTAGTACATGTAGAAGAAAGTAATGAAGCAGGCCCTGATATATAAACAATATAATTGATAATAAAATGGATGATATTGAATCAATATTGATTAATATTGCCTATACATTTACCTATAATATTGTCAATCAGAGAAATTGACAGTATTGTTTATCATGTATTGATGACGTAAAGATTTATTCAATTGTTACATAATATAATTACCATATCAATAATATGGATTCTTATATATATAGTTGGGCGGTTTTAAGCATTTGGTATCTTTAAAAGTTTGATAACATACCTGAATTAATTTCGGGACGAGGATTAGTGAAAATAGACATGACATTTTACCTGGTTCTAATTGCCTAAAGTGAAAATCAGGTCAATCTGACTCATTCTCTGTCCTAGATTTGAAATATAGATATATCTTTTTATACCTTTACTTTTATACCCAGGTCTTATTTTTATTGACCTGATTTGAACCAAATTCATGAAAAGCTCGGAGAACTCATATTCATACAGTTTTCATCTTTTTGATGCAGCATCTCAGATTCTGAGTGTGGTTTACAACTAACCAAAATTCTGTCTTAAAATGGTGTCCTTGTGGTACCAGGGTTTGACACTAACTCCTGTGATCAAGGTGTCAATTGGACTCAAGGAGTCCAAGCTCAAAGTAAGGAATGTGAATTTCTATAAAAGGAGAACATTGTGGAAAAGAAGAAATTGCTTGTTATAAGCAATTTCTTCTTTTCTTCAATGATCTTGTAAAGGAGAGATTGTTGTTTATTTTATCTCTAAACACTACAGGATGCAAATAAAATGTTTTCTTCTACAACCTTTTTAGTGAAAATATCTATAGTTTTGGCAAGTGTTAGAAACAACACTGCTCTGTGCATTTATTTTTCAAAATTTTCTCATATGACCTCTGGAGTCCATCAGACTCCTTACTTGCAAACGGAAGGAGTCCCAACTGGTTGACAAGGAGACTAGGACTCTCGGTCTCCCCTAAGTGTCAAACCCTGGGTACCATAAACTGATTATCACATTTGCGATATATTTGGTAAGATGAACTCCAGCAGCGTTGCAATTTGTAATATTCTAAATTGTTAACAATGATCAGGTTAAAAAATTATGTCGCAAGGGTTTGACATAAACCTTATCATAGTTTGAAGTAGATTAGACAGACTGTTTGAATAGTTTACTGGATGAACCCGGGCATGTCACACGGATCTGCTTATATAGCTTATAGAAACGTCCTAGATTCTGTAGTTATAATGGGAAACTTTAAAATCTAACGGAGCTTTTGTTTAGAGCGTAATGTCTATGTTGTGTGTGCTCATTACAATTGTCTAATTGAGACAATTTTAATGAGTACAAACAATATTGAATTTCAGGAAGATGTGTTAAGATTTTTGAATTTGAAAAATGGTGTCTGTATGTATTGTAACTTCCCTTTAAAATTGGACGATATTATGCACCTGTTGCGAGACAGGATTGCAATATTCACTTAGGATTAATTGTCCTCTAATGTTTGATCATGAGAAATTTTAACCTACATAATTTGCTATTATTTTGTATTCAAAAGGTTATAAAGAGAAAGGCTCAAAATGAATATTAATTATTAGTCTATTTAAAGACTTATAGAACCTATATTAATCTTCATAAATTGTTCTAGAAATCATTTCTACAATGTCCTAATCTTTTGGGTTGGTCACATTGAATTAGAATCCGCATCCAAATTTGAGACTTGATCAGGTTGTACATAAGGATGGAGACGGAATTGACTGCATGTTCTTTGTGCACTGTACTTTGCAGGGCATACACAAGTACCAGTTCTTTCTGACATTTGTATTCAATCAATTGAAGGGAAATCATAAACATTTACAGAGATACAAATAGAGGGAGCGAGTATTTTGGTTTTCAAATTTAGATATTTCATTATTCCTTACTTAAACCATTTGTTGTTGGTAAACTCATTTGAAACCCACAACATAGGGTTTCATTGTGAAATAAAGATGTTGGACTGGCTTTACCCCCTCTTATCTGGGCTCCTGCATATATGTTTGATGAGCTGAGCTGGAGGCTTGGAAAGGAAGTCAAGGTTAGATGATCAAGTCACAGTACCATACAATAAACAACAACAAAAAAAGTATCATGCAGTCAATGATGTTTATGTAAATGGGTGCCCAAATAGTCCTCCTCAAAGCCTTTATTGACAGGTAATCTAAAGGTTCAATTCCCTGACAGTGGCACTCATTCCTTCTGACTATTTTGTCTTTCACCAATGGGTTGATAATCGTAGACCTATGCGAGATAGCAGATGGAGGCTAGGAAAGGATGTGGTGGTTGTACTGGTGAAAGAAATACCAAGAAACCATTGTTAGGTGCTCCAGTCGCCGCGATATATTACTGAAAAAAATGTTGAAAGCGGCATAAAACTCCATTCAATCAATCAATTAATTGACAGGTCAGCAAAGAACTATTATAAGGACCTACATAGTTATTATTAGTAAGGCACTTATGATAATTTTATACCGATTCATCCCTTGTGATGAAGTTATCTATTTGTATTTCAACAGCAAGAATATATCCTATGTGACAATGTTAATTTGGTACTGGATGGCCTTGTAATCAATGCTGAATTAGGTGACCCAATATTAGAGTTTCCCCCCAAAAGCCTATATATCCCATGATTATATGGTAATGAATTGCCAAACCTTTATCCCAATAGGAAGCAGAGGAATCTAGTCTGTTTGTTGTTTTGCTTTTTGCGGGAATCAGCATTGATATTGAATCAATATTGATTAATATTGCCCATACATTTACCCGTATAGTATAATATTGTCAATCAGAGAAATTGATAGTATTGTTAATCATGTATTGGGTGATGTAAAGATTTATTCAATTGTATTACCGTACAGTGTTCCCACTGCTGCTTCAATCTGGGGGTAAAAATGGGTATTTTACAGCATGCATGTACCCCTTCTATATGAGACAAAGAAGGCTGGTTGCAAAATGAGGGGTACAATCTTCACTTTGGGGGTAAATCACCCCCATTTTAGGGTGTTTGGGAACACTGACCGTATCAATATATGTGTGGATTCTTATATAGATTGGCCGTTTTAAGCGTTTGGAATCTTAAAAAGTTGGATAACATACCTGAACCAGTTCTAGAATTAGTTCTTAAACCAGTTCTAAAACTAGTTCCAGAACTTGTTCAAGAACTTATTCTAGAAGTTAAAGAACAAGATCAAGAAGTTCAACAATTAGTTCTTTGAACTTTCTTTTGAAATTTTGAACTACCATTTAGTTTAAAACTTTTTATTTTACATCCATTGGAAAACAAGTTCTTACAACTTAGATTAATCCCTCTGCTTCCTGGAAAATTCATATGTCCATATTAATATTATGTAATCTTATTACTCTAATTTAAACAACCACCATTTTGAATTTTAAGCTTGTAAATTTCGCCTTTTGATGGCCTGACTGAATTGGATTTATACCAAAATATTTGGCTTTAGTGTGGCTCTTCATATTTTTAGTGTTAGGGAAAGCTTTACCTCGCTGTGTCCTGGGGTTAAATAAGGAATCAGTTATTCCAATAATTGTAGGAACCAAGCTTATTGTCAATTTTGATGAGAAAATAACTAAGAATAAAATGTCATGACCTTTATTTATTTGTTACCAAGAATGCTTCTTTTGGCATACATACATAAATGGGTATTTTGTCTCGTGTTGATAGATGCCCATCAAAGAGGATCATGTGGATAATAAGACTGATCTTTGTTGATACCCTTGGCTTAAACAAGTAAAATCCAGGTTAATCATTGTAACTAAAGCATGAAAATGACAACCAAACTGTCGGTGTAGAATGATTATCAGATTGCCCATGAATATGTGAAGGCTTAAATTAATCTTCATCTAAAGCTCCTGTAAGAGAGAATAATATTTGTTCAGCATGGAAAGGGTGAACATATTTGCAAGGTTAATACAGAAAATACTAGTAGTTCAAACTTCCTTCTCATTGACTTGTCAGATTGGCAGGATAATGCTTGTTCTAATTAGCCTAGGTACTTCTCCTTAAGTTATACTTTTGTTCAGATTTCTTGCACTTGAAACAGCATTTCAAAATTTGAGCTTGTGCATTTCATTTCAATCATTTAATATGAGAACAAGGCAAAGACTCTGACAGCGTATACATCTGTCTTCAGGATGTGGTTTGTTCCTGGATTTGCAGATTAATTGATTATAATCGATAATCAGTTAGTTTGGGCATCCGATTGTGCTAATCGACAAAGGAGACTAAGAAATTTCATGATCGATCAATGGGTCCCAACAATAAATGAAAGCCATTACATTTTGTTTATGGACCTGACATGAGTTTGATGTCACAGCATGAAACAGTTGTAACTGCCTATATGATTATAGTCAGTTACAACTGTTTCATGCAGAGTCATGGAGTTTATAAAAAACATCTGCTGGATGAGTCTTTAGGTCATGAGTTTTAACAAAACTTTTAGATTTATTCTTCAAAGGAATGATACTGGGATTTCTTAAGGTCACATGGTCAAATCTTAGAAAAACCTTGTAGACACTGTAGAGGCCACATTTTTTGCCCGATCAACCTAAAATTTGGTCAGAATGATTGTCTTGATGAAATCTTGTACAATTTAAAAATTGGGTCAAGTGGGGTCAAAAATGAGGTCACAGGGTCAAATCTTGGAAAAACCTTGTAGACACTCTCAAACCTGTATTTTTTGCTAAATCAACCTGAAAATTAGTCAGAATGATATTCATAATGAAATCTAGGTCCAGTGGGGTCGTAAACGAGGTCACTAGGTCAAATCATAGAAAAACCTTGTAGACACTCTGGAAGCCATATTTTTTGCTCAATTAAGATGAAAATTGGTCAGAATGATCATCTTGATGAAATTTAAGTCAAGTTTGAAATTGGGTCAAGTTGGATCAAAAATGAGGTCATGGGATCAAATCTCAGAAAAACCTTGTAAGCAGTGTAAAGGCATCATTTCTTGTCCAATCAGCCTGAAATTTGGTCAGAATTCTTCATCCTTTCTAAGTCCACTTTAAACAATTTTTGACAGTTCACTCAGGTGAGCGATTAAGGGCCACTTATATGATAATGGCCCTCTTGTCTAAAGTATGCATTGAGATGAACCACCATAGAGGAGACTGTATGGCAGTTTGAACAATAAACTAGGTATAGCATTAAACTAGTCTTTCACAGATTAATTAGTCTGAGCATTTATTGTTAGCTGTAGAATTCCTGGGTTATTGTGTTCTACTTTTATCAGAACTCCTGGTGATTGTTCTGCATGTATCAATTAATAGTAGCGGTAACAACAGTTGCTAATTAAGCTTGGCCTAGATCTTGTAGGTAAAATATGAGCCTGTGTGTGAGATTTCCAACAATTTCAAATATGCACAAATCAAAGACTCTGACCAGCCTGTGCATCGGCACAGTCTGACCAGAGTCTTCACCATGCGTTTAGTAGATAGATAAGGTCGCAAAGTATCTGTAGATCATCTGGGTTGACTTTATATTTACAGTATGAGGCTGTCTACACTACCCAATGTTTGCACCTCACTAACATTTTGAATTGTTGGAAATGACACGCACAGGCTCATATCTTTTGTTATGGGCATTATTACATTGAAAGTTATATTGATTATTTCTATTTTTTGCATAGTTTTCTGATCAGCCCTTAATTAAGAGTAGATGGTAGAGCGTTTCCTCGACTCCTAATCACTGAGTTTGAGATTACAAGTTTGATTCCTGGCTGATGGACACGCTTACAAACTGAGTCTTTCAAATGAGACCTTACACTACTCCTGCGAAAAAAGTTCAGTTCTTGAATGTTCTAGAGTGTGGAAAAGATTAAGAACTGGTTCTAAAACATTTTAGAGTGTTACATGGCTCTTCAAGAACTTCTACAATTAGTTACTGAACCAGTTCTAGAATTAGTTCTTAAACCAGTTCTAAAACTAGTTCCAGAACTTGTTCAAGAACTTATTCTAGAAGTTAAAGAACAAGATCAAGAAGTTCAACAATAAGTTTTTTGAACTTTCTTTTGAAATTTTGAACTACCATTTAGTTTAAAACTTTTTATTTTACATCCATTGGAAAACAAGTTCTTACAACTTAGATTAATCCCTCTGCTTCCTGGAAAATTCACCAGTTCTCACACCAATTGTATGGGCCAATGAAAGAATTAAATCAATTACCGCTCTCGGGAATCGAACTCAGGACGTTTGGGTCAAGATGCCTGTCTTGCTCTACCTTTAGACCATGGACACAATTCTAGTACTACCATTTAACATTCTGGAATGTTAAAGAAACAGTTTTTGAACTTTTTTATGTTCTAGTTCGTTCATTAACTAATTCTAGAACTTTTTGCAGTGGTAATATCCCAAATAGTAATAAAATTGTGTGAGTTCTATACAATAAGCGTGTTGACGAACCATTGCAGGCAGAATTCAGCTTTAGTTTCATCTTGCTTCCTTGCACTTAACCCTTATCATGCTGAATAAACTTCTTGTCAAAATTGCTTACAAAATCAAAGAGTAGAAAGCACTGGATGTCCCAACTTTGAGTCAGTATTCATTTTGAAATACTCATGGTCAAACTTTCCTGGTTGAAAAAAGAAAATCAGGGGATATAGTCTTAGTTCAGTCTGCACTTATGTGCAGGCTGATCTTTGTTTATACCTTCTGCCAAAGCAGGAATATTCGGGGATCAGCATGACAAGGGTTAATATTCTCTAGCAACAACTGTCTTCTTTGGGCATCACTCTTATGGGCATAAATGCCACAGTAGAGTTTATTAATAAACAAAAATACACAATAAACAATGGTATTGGATACCTTAACCAGCTCATTCAGACTTTGTGGTTGTTTGACAAGGGTTAGATATTTCAGTTGAATGCAGACTGCACATAATAATGTATATGCATGGTAAACTAGAAAATCTATACTGCAGAAATAGAACTAAATAGGTTTTCTTATCTTCCTTTGAGGAGGATTCTTAATATGAGACTGCTACCTTTTCTCAGAAATCTTTGTTTCTGAAAAAATATATTAACTGGAAAGCAGTATACTGTCTTTCTACAGGATAATTATATCAGCTTTTACATGAAACAAACTTCTTTGATATTTGTCCTAGACTGTTGACCTACTCATTATTTTAAAAGACTTTAAACCTTGTCATGCTGAACCCGGAATATTCCTGCTTTGACAGGAGGTATAGACATAGATCAGCCTGCACATGTGTGCAGTCTCAGATCAGGTCAACTTGGTTCATACCACCTGAATTTCATTTTTAAACTAGAAAGGTGTAAAACAATGCATTTCCTGATATCAATACTCACTCATATATGGTAACTTCCAGTGCTTTTAACACTTTGATTTTACATTTATTTTGCAAAGATTTTTTATTCAGCTTGACAAGGGTCAATACTGTTCAAATTTCTCTAGATTCTGTACAGCAGTTCTCATTCATCCCTAATGGCATTTACCTCAATAGGTCACTGTGCAAAACTGAAGATATGTACCAGGGATCGACACTAACACCAGTCCTTGAGCCCAAGACCTGTGGATTTTAGGTAGGACTGGAAGATGTTCCCATTGTCCAGGTCCTTCGGGCCTGTTGTAAAAGGCAGAACTATAAGTATTTCTAATCTGTCCAGTTTTGAAACATAAATTGCCTTTCCAATCCTAAAATTTGCATTACCATATGATGAACATTGTAGGAAAAGAAGAAATTGCTTGTCAAAAGCAATTTCTTCTTTACCTACAAGGTTTTCCTTGCAATTTGTCCCTTACATTGCTATAAATCAAACATGGTTTTCATACAGGATCTGAACTTATAAGGAAGGACCTGTAATTTTTAGGAATAACAGGTCCTTCAGGATGGCGGCAAAAAGTAGTTAATGTCAAACCCTGTATACCTTATTTCCCCTAAAAATCACTACAGGGGGCATTTATTTTGTATGCATTTTCTGATAAAAACATTAAACTTATGTCTTTTAGGCCTTTTATGCTTTAATTTGTGGTAAATTTCCTCAAAACCATCATATAAATGATTGTTTAGAGGAAATTTGCCTCAAATTAGAAAAGATGTCTCAACAAGTTATTTAAATTTAAGTTTTTAAAGTGGGTTTTCTTAGTAAAGAAAATGTAGGGGTGCTACTATTACAGGGAGGGTCCTATTATTAGGGGAATAGGGTAGGCACTCAAAATTGTTTTACTATGTCCTCTTTTGGTTATTCAATTCTCCATAGTATCATTACATTGGAAGGAAATGTTAAAGACTTAATACCTCTTTCGATTTAGGAGTTTTATCAACTCAATATCTGAGTGCAAAACAGCTGTAACTGCAAATAAACAAATAGGCAAAAACAACTGTTCGCCCTCAGTCATTGAATTACTATAAATGACCTAAATTTGATCACTGACAGTTTATGCCAACAGCCTATTTCTTACTATGTTGCCAGCTTTCTCTATTCATTTAGTACCTGCATGCAAGCAATTATTACACATGCATTAAAAGGTATTGATAAAAAATTAGAATAAGGTTAAAAACTCTTGAACTACTTATGCAGTATTATTCCCTACAAAAACCCTAACATTAATGTAAACAGATAACAGGAGTTGAAAGCATTACCCGTAGTCAAACTATTCTGTATTAAATGACTCAATTCATGGAATTTGTATCAGACCACATACAGTTACACAATCCAATTAATGGGACATTGTCTCTATTTTCAAGATCTCTTGAACTAGTTAGTTATCTGCATTAGCTATGTAACAGATTTACCTACTCTTTGATGCACTTTTAACCAGATAAATATACTGTTGGGTTGAGGAAGAGAGTGTTATACTCTGGTTATCCCCTCTCTGTCCATTCTTTTGTCCGCCTTCAATCTATCTCTAACCAAATAATAATTTTGGCAAACTTTATTCACTATCTATGAATCACAGCAACTTTAAACTTGGTATGGTGTATCTTTAGTGACAAAGGTCCTTGCCTATTTGACCTTGACCTTTGACCTACTTAATTTTTTTTCAACAAAACTTTAACCTTGCTTATTTTTGCTGAATGCTTATTTCTATAGGGTGACCATACTTCATGTTTTTGTCACTAGGTGGTAGCTGGCTTACAACTCACTATGATCAAGCCACTTAACTTTGTCGCCTTGACCTTGACCTTTGATCAACGTAAAAAACTGAAGCCCAAAACTTGACTTTCTGTATGAAACTTTATTGCCTTTGGTCATAATACTTCATATCAATAATCATCTGGTGTTAGTCTTTAACTTGGGAACAAAACTCTTGACCCTATGACCTTGGTAACTCTTTCTTGCTGAGCCGGTATTGCAATTGATTCTGAAATTAACCCTTGTCATGCTGAACCCGGAATATTCCTGCTTTTGTAGGAGGTATAGACAAACATCAGTCTGCACTTACGTGCAGTCTGAACTTGGTCTACACCACCTGTTTCTCGCTTTCAAACCAGATGTCAATAGATTTAGTTTTTCAAATAAAAATAGACCTACAGCTTGTACTTTCAGTGCTTTGTGTCCTTTGATTTTGATGCAAATTTTTAGCTAAAATTTATTCAGCTTGACAAGGGTTAAACCCCTTGAAGTGTTCATTTTAGAGAATTACTGTAGATGCAACAGAATAACTTGAAGATCATGCAGTGTCTCCTCAGATTAGCAAGTTCTAACAAGTTGTGTTTATAAACAATGAGGGTGGCTTGAAATTTCCTTCGTTAGAGACATTTTGTACCAAGGTGACCCAGGATTATCTCAGGAATTCATTTGTTTCCTTCTTTAACTGCATTACCTTAGGTAATGTGATCTCTTGTAACACTCAGTGTAACACCCCTTGTCCATTCACTAATTTCATGATAATTAGTAGACACCTTTATCCATATGCCATAAAATCATTTCTATCATAAATAATGTGGAAACTGAAGCAATTTGTTTATGTTCCACATCATTTTGAGAAGTTTTCTTCAGATTTTCAAATATTGGGCTTATTTGGGAAAAGGTGTATTCTAGAATGTCTAAAAAAATTCTCATTTTGGACAGTTCAAAATTTGCCTCTTCTCCCTTCCAACCCTTCCTAAATGCTTCTAACAATCCTATGAGAATTAAAGGTATATTTTGTTTTGAAATTTTATCTTAAAATCTTAACAGATCTTAACTGTAATTCTTGAAATCCTACTTTCATTTATATTCAGCATATTTTTTGCTTAGTTTGTAAGTATTTTTGGTGAACGAACGTCGTTCACCAGTGTTATATACCATGTCAGGAAAATCCTGTTGGATGTTAATACATTTGAAATAAAGTAGCGCCTCTTAAAATTCAATTTAGTATCTTTCAACATTTTTCTCCGCAAAATCACTTTTTAGCTCACCTGAGCACGTAGTGCTCATGTGAGCTATTGTGATCACCTTTCGTCCGGCGTCCGTCCGTCGGTCGTCGGTCGTCGGTCGTCGTCCGTCGTCCGGCGTCCGTCAACAATTTCTTTAAACGACATCTCCTCCTAAACTACTGGGCCAATTAACTCCAAATTTTACAGAAATGTTGCTTAGGTGGTCCCCTTCAAAAATAGCTAAAAGAATTGAAATCCATGAAAAACTCTGGTTGCTATGGCAACAAAGGTGAAATTTTAAGAAAATCTTAAAAATTCTTCTTCTTCTCAACCAGTAGTCCTACAGACTTAAAACTTGGCATGGATGATCAGTTCATAGACCTGAATAAAAATAGCTAAAATTATAACTTTTGGGCCACCAGGTGCGGAGCACCAGGGGGGAGGGGGTAGTACTTTGGGTAAATTTTGTTATCTTTAAGTTTCTTCTTCTTCGGAACCAGGAGCCCTACACACTTGAAACTTGGCATGGAGGATCAGCATATGGACCTTTATATAAATAGCTAAAATCATGACTGTAGATTCACCAGGTGCGGAGCATCAGGGGGGAGAGGGTAGTACTTTTGTGAAAATTTTGTAATCTTTAACCTTCTTCTTCTTCTGAACCACAAGCCCTACAGACTTAAAACTTGGCATGGATGATCAGTTTATAGACCTGAATAAAAATAGCTAAAATTATAACTTTTGGGCCACCAGGTGCGGAGCACCAGGGGGGAGGGGGTAGTACTTTGGGTAAATTTTGTTATCTCTAAGTTTCTTCTTCTTCGGAACCAGGAGCCCTACAGACTTGAAACTTGGCATGGAGGATCAGCATATCGACCTTTATATAAGTAGCTAAAATCATGACTGTAGATTCACCAGGTGCGGAGCATCAGGGGGGAGAGGGTAGTACTTTTGTGAAAATTTTGTAATCTTTAACCTTCTTCTTCTTCTGAACCACAAGCCCTACAGACTTAAAACTTGGCATGGAGGATCAGCTCATAGATCATAATAAAAATAGCTAAAATAATATCTGTTGGGCTGCCAGGTGCGGAGCACCAGGGGGGAGGGGGGATTACTTTTGTTAAAATTTTGTAATCTTTTACCTTCATCTTCTTCTGAACCAGGAGCCCTACAGACTTTAAACTTGGCATGGAGGATCAGCATATGGACCTTTATATAAATAGCTAAAATAATGACTGTAGATTCACCAGGTGCGGAGCATCAGGGAGGAGAGGGTCGTACTTTTGTGAAAATTTTGTAATCTTTAACCTTCTTCTTCTTCTGAACCACAAGCCCTACAGACTTGAAACTTGGCATGGAGGACCAGCTCATTGACCTTAATAAAAAATAGCTAAAATAATATCTGTTGGGCTGCCAGGTGCGGAGCACCAGGGGGGAGGGGGGAGTACTTTTGTTAAAATTTTGTAATCTTTTACCTTCATCTTCTTCTGAACCAGGAGCCCTACAGACTTTAAACTTGGCATGGAGGATCAGCATATGGACCTTTATATAAATAGCTAAAATAATGACTGTAGATTCACCAGGTGCGGAGCATCAGGGAGGAGAGGGTCGTACTTTTGTGAAAATTTTGTAATCTTTAACCTTCTTCTTCTTCTGAACCACAAGCCCTACAGACTTGAAACTTGGCATGGAGGACCAGCTCATTGACCTTAATAAAAAATAGCTAAAATAATATCTGTTGGGCTGCCAGGTGCGGAGCATCAGGGGGGAGGGGGGAGTACTTTTGTGAAAATTTTGTAATCTTTTACCTTCATCTTCTTCTGAACCAGGAGCCTGACAGATTTGAATATTGGCATGGATGATCAGCTTATGGACCTTTATATTAATAGCTAAAATCATGACTGTAGATTCACCAGGTGCAGAGCATCAGGGGGGAGAGGGTAGTACTTTTGTGAAAATTTTGTTATCTTTAACCTTCTTCTTCTTCTGGATCAGAAACCCTACAGACTTGAAAATTGTTATGGGTGATCAATATATGGACATTAATGAAAATAGCTTAAATCAGAACTGTTGGGTCACCAGGTGCTGAGTGTCTTGGGGAGGGGGTAGTACTTTGGATCATTTTTGAAATCTTTAAACTTCTTCTAATGAACCAAGAGTCCTACAGACTTGAAAATTGGTATGGATGATCAGCATATGGACATTAATTGAATTAGCTAAAATCATGACTGTAGATTCACCAAGTGCAGAGCATCTTGGGGGAGGGGGAGTGCTTTGTTGAGAATTTTGAATCCCTACAGCCTTTATATTTGACATGGATTATTCAACTCATTAAAGAAAACTTTAAAAGTCTCAGACTCAGCCTGTATATCTGGCATAGATTTGCTGATCACAGACCTTCTATGAAAAAAGCTTAAATAAATAATGACCAGGGGAGGAGCAGGGGGGGGGATTATTTCAAATGTTATCTGATTGAATAAGTGAAAATCTCTTTTTTCTGTGGTTTCATGGACATACCTAGGTAATGAAGCTTTTTTCTCAGGTGAGCGACCCAGGGCCAACGGCCCTCTTGTTATTTCTTTAATGGCGTGTTTCTAGTTTTCTTTATCAAGTGAAGATAATGAAAATTCGCCTTGAAAAACACAATATGATCTTGCAATGTTTATCAAGGGAATTTTTGATCGGCGTAAGCTTGTCGAGAGTTTAAAGCAAAAACAAAGTTTGTGTCTAAACACCGAAGAGACAGATACTATGTTTTTGACCCAAGCCTTCGCTGGTGCAACTTGTAGTAATTAGCCGGAAATACGTGTTTATCTAGGTCGTGTCCACTTGAACTTACATTCGGCAATACTCGGGCGATCTCCGACGGCTCCGAGTTAAATGTAGGTTACAGGAATCGGCCGAGTTGAGACGAATGACACATCAAGACACCTTGTGTCATTAGAACGCGGATTTACATAACTTTTCAACTAGCGACAGTCAGTCTCGAGACGGGTTTTAAGAATGATTCGACATGTGTTTTACATGTAAAAGCTTTCTTGTATCTTTTATTTGAAAAGGGGTGAACGTCGCTATTAAGATTTTTCTGTAAAATTGCGTTGGCTGAAGTAGGGCTTATTCCCAGCGAAAACGTTTCGTATTCGTCTATCTCAGAAGCGAATATTGCCGAATACCAAATGCGACAGGCACGGGAGATATTTCATCGGGGCCATTCTACTTTGCATTTTTATGCCCCCGTATCGAGAGATCGGGGGCATATTGTTTTTTCTCATGTCCGTCTGTCTGTCTGTCTGTCTATCCGTCTGTCTGTCCGTCCGTCCGTCTGTCCGTCCGTCTGTCCGAAAACTTAACCCGAAAACTTAACCTTTGACTTTTCTCCAAAAGTATTTGACATACAAAGCTGTTTACCAAAGTCAAGGTCATGTGACAAGGTCAAGGTCATGTGACAAGGTCAAGGTCATCTGTCAAGGTCAAACTATAAACAAAATGCTGTTCCGGGGGCATTCGTGTTTCATTTCAATCTGTAAAACCATATCAATTCAAAATTCTATTTGAAAATTAAATAAATGATAGCTAAATATTCAACCCTAGATACCACTCCAATTGACGAGTATATATTGCCGTGGTCAAGGGGGATCAGATACGTCATGCACTTGTTTACAATTCGACAAGCGGGTTTAGTTGTTAAATTATTCGGAAAAGTCATTGCGTTTTTTACAGAAACCATAAAAATCTTAATCGATGAATAAAAACTGGTTCCATCCTTTCCAAAATACGTTTAGAATTGGTTAACTACAGTTTAAGAAAAAACTAGCTCCGAGAAGAAAAGTCTAATATCAGCCGCAATACTGTAATAAGATATCTATAGTGAGTGATTTTACAAGCATCCAAACTCTTGAATGTAAACAATAGGTTCTCGTGCATAAAATAAACCGACAATTGTAAGGATTCTCAATTCTTATTGGGAGGAAAGTCGGGAGGAAAAAAACAGGGTATTATACTTAAACTATTTGTTCATGCAATTATTACCTCCCTTTAAAAAAATAAACTTCTTAAATAAGATTCTTATTCGCTTTTGACGTGAAAATTACGTTACAAAAATAATATTTATAAAGACTGTAAGTATGCAATTTACTATGAAGCAATTATTTAATATAAAAAGTTATACTTTAATTTCTAAACCTTAAACAGAAATTATCTATGAATTATACTAATAAGGCACTAGACCTCCTTTAACCTATACCAGCCCGATTAGCTCAGGTGGTAGAGCACCGGACTTCAAAACCATTGGAGTTTGGCGGCGTGGGTTCGATTCCCGGGCTGGTACACTAATAAAAACTAATTGTCTTTCGGATGAGACGTAAACCGAGGCCCCGTCAGACTGTGCTTTACACCGAGCACGTTAAAGAACCATGGCGGATCTCAACAGTAGTTTCGTCATGTATCCTTGTACTATCCCCCGTTACAACTAACCGTCTTCTGGGGGCGTCGCTCATATGGGCATGTGCTACGGTAGCGTCGATAAATAAACGGAAATACATACATTTAACCTATACTCGAATCCCAACCCAGGCAGGAATTTTCAACTAGAAGTGAACTGGTAAGAAACCCAGAGGTAGCTTCGCGAGTATCGGTGCTTTACACTGGGCACAATAAAGAACCAAAGGAGGTCTTTTCGTAGAAGAGCTAGGGGCGTATGAACCCGGATCTCCTCGTATCCGCTTCTTTCTCTCTCATGGTCCTTACCATATATGCCTAGAGCACGGAGGGACCTAAATCCTACAAACACACACTTTAACCTATACGACCAGCACGATTAGCTCTGTTGGTAGAGCACCGGACTTCAAAACCATTGAAGTTCGACCGCGTGGGTTCGGTTCCCGGGCTGGTACACTAACAAAAACTACTTGTCTTTCGGATGAGACGTTAAACCGAGGCCCCGTGAGACGGTGCTTTACAGCGAGCACGTTACTGAACCATGGCGGACCTCAGCAGTAGATTCGTCATATATCCTTGCACTATCCCCCGTAACAACTAACCGTCTTCTTGGGGCGTCGCTCATATGGGCATATGCTACAGTAGAGACGATAAATAAACGGAAATACACACTTTATCCTATACCTAAATATTTCTCATCCTGCAGTGTTATAAAATTGAATAACGACATAAGTGTCAACCACGGAAGTGGTTTTGGCTTCAGATATGATCAAAATGAATCTCTCAGGTTATGGTTCAAAATACTATTAATAAGTTAACAAATCATAACTTTAAACAATGAGTACAGTTCAGGACTGACTGATATTCATAGGTGTTTCTTTGGTTGGTACTCAAAGACCTTTTCATCCTCTGAGAAGAAAAAAAGATAGATAAAAAAAAAGTTAAAACAAATACAACAAATTTACTTGAAATAAGCTTAAACATGATAACAATTACTTTTGTAAAAACAAACACCATTGGATATAGGTTGAAGACAGTTTTAGATAGGATTAAATCGTTCTCTCCATTTATGTTTAATTAATAAATGTACCTATTTCAAGTGTGTAAAAGAAATTTTCACAGAGTAACAACTCATATTCTAACAAATATATTTCTAACAGGATTTTCCCCATCTTTCCCTTTCTTTGAATTTGCATTGAAATTTCCGAATAACGGAAATTTTGTCAAGACAATTCCTCCCCCCCCCCCTTTTTTTTAAAATTATTTTTACATTCATAGTTTCTCTTATCTAATTGAATTCAATATATAATTCAAGAATGCCATCAGGTTCGTTCACCATCAGTACTTTCAGTGCTTTGATTACATTTTGTACACAGTTGACTTCTGAATGGTACTCAGGATACGGTAGTCTGTTTTCAGTATAATGTGCCTATATATCACGGGGTCGATCCCCGACAGCAGCACTCATCCTTTCCAACTATTTGTCTACCACCAATTGGTTGATAATTGTTGACCATTGTGGGATAGCAGCTGGAGGCTAGGAAAGGATGTGATGATAGTACCAGTGTGAGAATTACCAGAAATCCATTGTTAGGTGCTCCAGCCTGCGTGACAATAATGTTAAAAGTGGTGTAAAACCCAATTCAAACAAACAAAACCTAGTATATATTAAAAATGTGAGAACCAAAATGACTGGAAGTATATTGTTAGCTATTTCCCTCTTGAATTCTGAAACAACTTTGGCATAAAAGGAACCAACAAGTAGTGTAGACTACAATCAGATTGCTCACAATATTTGCAAGTTTATTTCTGTTTATATTTCCTCCTGCCTAAAGCAGAAATAGTCTTGGTTTTAAGTATGATAGAGATTAAGATCTGAATCAGAAGAGATCAAGGTCAGTCACATGTCAAGGTCAAATGTTTATTTTGCAGGCTTGACAGCAGTTGACCTACAATAATCATCTAGTAAAGGTACATTGAGCTATTCATGACACATTATGATCTATACAATGCTCTGGCAGACAGTACATATAATTATGAAGATCTACCAACACAGACATACAGTCTAATCTTAGCCTTCACTTCCTGCTTTCTCATTAATACCTTATAATTGTGTGAAAACATGAGCCAAAGTGGTTAATCTGTCTAAAATTTAGAAATAACAATTTTGTTTAAGAGGCCCTTTAAATTCACCAGAATAAGGGTTCAGGAATGAATTCATGGAATTAGGGATACCACCCTACAAAAAGATAAAGACCTTTAGAGACCTAATGATGCAGAAAGATCATCTAACTGTAAACACTATAGCTCTTTTATTTCTTTATTTACCTAGTTTCGGTTTTGAGACAAAAGAAATGGGTTCACAAAGATAATTGAGGGAATGTCAGCTTTTAATAGGTTATGTGGTTTATGAACGCTTAACCCTTGTCATGCTGGATAAAAACATTAGAAGATTTTATTAAAAACAATGAAATGGCGCAATGGATGCACCCATTGTGATTCAATATTTATCTTGAAAAAAGAACACATACACACACACACACAAAACATGTTTTAAACTTTTCTGAATTAAAATCAGTTGTTTAGATCTCAACAAAAGGTCCTGTATCCTGCTGCAATCAAGGCAATGTCACTGCCCCTTCACTGCGGAAATATGCAGATCCCTGTAAGAGTGCTGTTTTAAACAAATTGCCAATTTTTAGCTCCACTGGCTGAAAGCCACTGGGGCTATTGTCATGGCGTTGTGTCCGTCGTGCGTCCGTCCGTCCGTCCGTCCGGTCGTAAACTTTTCTTTAAAAATCTTCTCCTCAGAAACTACTGGATGGATTTCAACCAAACTTCACAGGAATGATCCTTGGGCGACCCTCTTTCAAAGTTGTTCAAGAAATTTTGATCCAATGAATAACATGGATTTTATGTACGTGGCTATTTTCCAAATATGGTAAAAAGTGAGTTTTCTCAGATTCTAATCAATGGATACCAATTAAATTTTACATGAATGATCCTTGAGTGACCCTTTATCAGTCTACAAAAAATCATTATGATCGGATGGAAAATATGCATTTTATGTGCAGAGGTCAATTCTCTTTATGTTATATAGTGGAAACTTTGAAAATCATTTTCTCAGAATGTTACAGATGGATATCAACCAAATTTCACTGGAATGATCCTTGAGTGGTCCTTTATCAGTCTACAAAAAATCTAAGTGATCAGATGGAAAATATGCATTTTATGGGCGGAGGTCATTTCTCTATATGTTATATAGTGGAAACTTTGAAAATCATTTTCTCAGAATGTAACTGATGGATATCAACCAAATTTCACTGGAATAATCCTTGAGTGACCCTTTATCAGTCTACAAAAAATCATTGTGATCTGATGAAAAATATGCATTTTATGGGCGGAGGTCATTTCTCTATATATTATATAGTGGAAAATTTGCAAATCATTTTCTCAGAATCTAATATTTGGATATCAACCAAATTTCACTGGTATGATCCTTGAGTGACCCTTTATCAGTGTACCAAAAATTATTTTGATTGGATGAAAAATATGCATTTTATGCGCAGAGGTCATTCCTCAATGTGTTATATAGTGGAAACTATGAAAATCATTTTCTCAGAATGTAACTGATGGAATCATTTTCAACATCAGTAGAACCCCAAATATCTAAAAATCTAGTCAAAACAATTATTTGCTTTTACAAGAATTTCAAGCCTGTGGAGCGACTCAAGCCATTCATGGCTTTCTAGTTAGTGATATTTTATTTAAGTTTGGCTCCTATTTTATCCCCAGTAAAAAAGAAGAAAACATGCAGTATATATGCTATATTGATTATTTTTGGGTAAACACAATTTCAACATTATTGTTGTTAAATTTGGGAGGCTGGTGCACCTACCAATGACATCCTTTTGTACAAGCACAACATTTCACAAGCTACCTGAGCTTCCAGGTATTGGATTATATTAAAAGGACAGGCTGATCTTGGTATACACTGTCTGTAAAAGTAATCAGACAGCATGAATTTGTCCTGAACAGCATGAGAAGGGTTAATTTTGTAGTTAACCCTTTCCTGTTTTACAAAATTTTGGGCCTGTTCAAATTCAAAGGTTTTTCAGACGAAAATTAAAAGTGGATTTAATTTGAAATAAAACCATTCAGTAGGGTAGAAAATAGTGTTGAAAAGGGAGAAATTGCTTGTCAGATGCAATTTCAGAAGCAATTTCTTTTTTTTTTTCACAATGTTTTCTCAATCATAAAATCACAGACATGTAAAAAGCAGGGATTAAACAGCAAAGGGTTAAGTTTATTTGCTATAAAAACGGGAAGAATTAGGAATATGGTCTCCAAACATGCAATCAGTCTTTACCTGGGCCCATTGGATAAAGCTTTATCGGTTATCAAGTGCATGTAATTTTCGTATCAAAGGCTGCATTTTGATGCATGACAGATTAAATATCCTACATAATGTTTGTCTGCTGCTTTGTGACCTAGAATAGTTTTCATGAACCTGAAATGAAGTTGTGACCGGCATGATATTAAATTTTTTGAGGTGTAAGCACAATACTATTGGACCCATTGCGTGGACTTTCAATCTAGAGGTCCCGGATTCTATCCCCTACAGCGGCACTCATTCTTTCCGTCTTTTTGTCTACCACCGATGGGTGGATAATTGTAGACCTATGTGGGAAAGTAGCTGGAGGCTAGGAAAGGATGTTATGGTGTGAGAAATACCAGGAATCAATTGTAAGGTGCTCGAGCCGCTGCGATATGACTGAAATAATGTTAACCCTTGTCATGCTGAACCCGGAATATTCCTGCTTTGGCAGGAGCTATAGACAAACATCAGTCTGCACATATGTGCAGCCTCATGATAGTCTACACCACCTGTTTCTCACTTTCATACCAGAATTGTCAATAGATTTAGTTTTTCAAACGAAAATTGACCTACAGTTGGTACTTTCAGTGCTTTTTGCCCTTTGATTTTGATTAAAATTTTTAGCCAAGATATATTCAGCATGACAAGGGTTAATAGCAGCATAAAACTCCATACAAACAAACGAATCAATATAGAATAATACCTGTCTGTGTGTCTGTGTGTGTGTCTCATGTTGTCTGGAGCATAACTTCTACATTTATGGATGAATTTCAAAATAACTTGCCACAGTTGTTCCCCTTGGTGAGTACTAGTGTCATATGAAGAGTTTGTCCTGATAAGCCCAAGGGTCAAGGTCATGGCTAATGGTCAAATGGGGCAGGGGTGAAAATAAATTATTTGCTGGGGGGGATCCTAGTCTGTGACACTACTAGTTTTCCATTTTCCTTATTATCATGGCAAACTCAATTTAAGCGATTTCTTGATCAAACAAATTGCAAAGTTCTGAATACAAGGTAAAAAAAAATAAGATGAGTTATGTTATATTTCATTAAATATGGCATCTGAATTTCAATCTATGGATATTGAATTCTGAACTACAGATAAAATATGAGATTCAAAGAGGCAATACAGTCAAACCTGTCTTAGTGGCCACCTGTATTCAGTAAGCAACCCCTCTTCAGGGCTTGAAAATTCTACTCGTCCGCTCGTCCTGCAAGCTTTTTCTTTCTTTGTTTATGTAAGCAGGACGAGTAGACTTCAAGAAATTTTAACACTAATATTGAAGTATTCTATATTTCCTTTTTGTGCAGGACAAGTGAAAATATTAAGAATTTTCAAGGCCTGCTCTTACACAAAAGTCACCACTCATTATAAATGATAATTATCTACCGCCTATTTTAATTCATTTTAATTACATGTTACAAACTCGGAAAATCAAGTAGAGGTTGTTGATGTATGTTTAAGAGATCTTGAATGAGCTGTTTATTTGTGAGCATAAATATGTGACTAAAACCTTGGGCAATGTTGACACGCATGCGTGACATGCGCGCGCATATTACATGTATAATGTACGCTGCAGATGTGGATTTGGGCCTCAAGCTAGTGATTTTGCAGCCTTGTGGTTGCAAACATTTCAAGATATCATAATAGTGAATACTGCACACCTGTTGTAAACTTCATGCATTTCCATATAAGGATTGATAATCTTTTTCGTGAGAAAGTGCACGGCAATTTAGAAATAGAGAAAATTGATATACAGAAATCATGATTTACAACATATCCAGTGGTCTCCCAACATACCAAATTGAGGAGTCAAAGCTTAAGATCAGACTGCAGTCTTGTCTGGTTAGGCTTATCTTAACCCATTACAACTCAGACAGGTACTGATAAAACAGCTTTGTACTGACCACTGATAAGGAAAAATCAATACTGTGTACCAATATCACAGGATTACCTTTTATGGTCTTGTTTGAACAGAGATTATTGGATTTTGTCAATTTTATTTTAAATTTTGACCCCTGTGTTAAAAAAGTGTAAAATGTGCTATGAAAGAAATACTTGACATATTTTTGGTATATATGAAGTTTAAAGAGAATTGAATGCTCTTTCACACAGTATGTTTGTTAAGAAAAAAAGTAGATTACTTGACAGTAAAATGAGTGTGAAAGTAACCTTTAATATTTCATATTCACAATTACTTTTTTTTTAATTAATTTTACTAATACTTTTCTGTTTTTCTCTTTTCAGGAAACAGCAAAGTAGAAAATACTTTTTTGTTTTATAGGGGACTTTTATATGATTGCAGAAAAATAAATTAAAAAAATTTTGATCTGACTTTTTTTATCCTTTTATTAATAAATCATTGAGGCTAGCAACTATTTGGGGACAGTATTTCCCCGTTTTTGTGTTTAGAAAAAGAGAACACAAAAAGTTTATTTTCATTATTTTTGATTTTCTCCTTTGAAAGGGGGGGGGGTTGCAGCTGATTTTTTTTTTTTTTTTTTTTTTTTTTTTTTTTGTAATTGCCGGTCTAAAATTTCGTTTGGTAATGGGTTAAACGTTTCTCCTTTTCTTATAATGTTTCTAACTAAAAACAGTTGTTTTCAAACATTCCTAAAATTGTTTGGTTGGTTGATCGATTCCTACCACTTTTATCCCAAATTACTAATTAGCGTATCGTAGCGTATCTTAAAAAATCTGATAAAATTCGTGCAGGCCTGAAGTCAATAACGAACGTGAAGCCTTTTCATTCTAATCGTATGACCGAGATCCGAAATATACATCATCGCAAAAAGGGTATTTTCGTCGCGTAAGTTTGCTAAATAGTAATCTGTCACATGAAGAAGCGTAAATAAATGAAAAGGAAACAATCTCGGCATCCTCTGATATTTTGCATTTCAATATCCAAAATGATGCGACTTTACTAACACGTTTCGCACGAATAAGTTTTGATGTCAATTAATTAGCTACAAAATTATTTCGTTCCATCTTTCCAAAATCATCGTAACTAAAATTTATAGCGCTAAGAGGTACGACAATACGAGATCGCGCTGATTATTCCGAATTAAAGCTTATTGATAATTACGTAAATAGTATAGATTAAAACACACCGTCGGTGGTGTAAAGTCACGATTCGCCAAGGCTCGGGATTTTCTTCGACCTCCTCATCGGATAAATTGAGATCATTTGCAGAGAATCCCGAAAATTCTGATACGTCTGTGTCGAAATCAAATTAGAAATCAAAGATATGGGAATCAGAGCCAGACATAGCGTAATTTTGATACAGAATAACGGATAAGGGCCATTTTTTCAGATGCTGTTGTTCTCAAACGAATTCACTGAACAATTAATTTTCGAGATTAGGATTAATTTATCAAAGTCTTTGATTGGTCAATTAATTCTTGATAATTATAATTTCAATTTAATTGGGCTTTCAGTTGACCAATCGCGTGCGCTATGTCCACGTGTTCTATGCCAGACAATACTGTCGGCCGATATGCCTTTGAATTACGTATAATTACGTAATCACGCCGGGAAGCTTCGATTTAGGAATCAATTAAACAATGGAAAGCAAGCTTCTGACAAAACATTAAAGACCAGAGGCAATAAAAATGGATAATAAACAGTTTATAAATAATTTCAATTGAAACACGTGTTCCCTTAAATCCCTTTACTTGAAGTACAAGTCATCTGCATATTCTCTAAATTTATATCAGACCAAAATTTTGTTGTTTGAAAATGGGTTAATCATTTTAATTGAATGAAATCCGATCAGATAAAAAAAAACGAATAATTATTTTCCATATACTTTCCTTATTACTGAATGTGTTTAATATACTATATTTGGGCTTGATGATGACTCTTGTTTTCCGTCGATTATTCGTCAAAAAACATCAAAGCTGCAGCTTCTTCGTTTATGACTAGGATAATGTTAACAAAATGCCGTAGTTGCAAATATTGGACCCCCTCCCCGTGACTTAGGCTGGTATCAAACTTCGTGAGGTATATTTGAAAAAAAAAAGACCGTTAATACTGTGATAGTCCTGCGATAATGAATAAAAAAGTCCCATACATGTTAGGGGAAGCTTAACTTTCGTTGTGTATCACGAATATTATTTTTTAGTATCCCCTGTTTGGTTAGATTTGACCTCGCTCAAATTGCATTATCCGGTAATATTCACGTGCCACGAAGGAACACTTTGTAACAAGAAAAAACCTATTTTTGTATACACTTTCGAAGAACAGCATACTGATACATAATAGGCTCTACTCAGCTGCGAATTCAGGATTTCAGCAATATATGAATATATATTGAATATAAACAAGAAAGGGGGATCGTTTTCCCTGTTTTTCATATTTGGAAAAAAAAAAAACTGTTTGGCCCTCGACCCCCGAATCCCCCATTGAATCCGCCAGTGCTACTCAATCTAAGCTTATTCTTAGCTAGAAGACTGATTTTACAGGAAGGATGGTGGGAAGCAAAGAAATTGTTATTGACACGGAATTTCTCTGTTTTTCATAAACTTTACCGCCCGAAGTGGACAGTAATTTTTCAAATCAATAGCCAAATGAAATATCACCTGAAAACTCAAAATTAAGATCATTCTACATTTTCAAATTTAATTTGGACGGAGAATATGCTGCTTTATCAATGTCAACAATAATTCTTTTGAACATTGTAAGTTTTCATAGTTTGTACAAGACGTGATGATGGCCGAAGTACTTAATGTACTTTGATTATCGCTGACGTAATGGACGCGTGTGTAATGTTTTGTCTGCATAATGACACACCAATCTAGCCAATTTTAGTGAAAACTAGGACAGTTGATCAAAAATAATTCATGCTAGAACAATTTATGGATATTAATTTAGTAATTGGAATAATAAATCGGGAATTCTGATTGGCTTTTTTAACCTAGCTGGGTTCGTAAGTTAGTCCGTAAATATTTTTAACCCCTGCTCTCTTTTATCGTAATTTACTCAAAATCTTAAAGAACAAAGTGTATATTTTTTTGTGATGTTCTTTAAGATGATATATCATACTTACTAATGGCACCATTTTTGAAATTCTGGCATTTGAAAAAAACCGAATTATTGCGATAAAAAGTCCGACGCGTAAAAACGCGGGCTTGTTCAGATGAAGTATACGCGTAAAAAGGCGGGCTTGTTCAGATAAGGTAGACGCGTAAAAATGCGGGCTTGTTCAAATGGGGTAGACGCGTAAAAAGGCGGGCTCAAGTTGTAATGGGTTAAGGGCCTATCAGACTAGACAGCAACTGCACTGCCCTTCCTGCAAGTTTATAAGTTATCGCCAGAATAAATAAACCCCTATCATGCTGTATAAAAACTTCTTGAAAATAAATGTAAAATCAAAGTGCAAAAAGCACTGGAAGTTAACAAATTTGAGTGAGTATCGATTTCGGAAATGCATTGTTTTACACCTTTCTGGTTTAAAAATGAAATTCATGTGGTGATGACTAAGATCAGACTGCACATATGTGCAGGCTGATCTTTGTCTATGCCTCCTGTCAAATCAGGAATTTTCCAGGTTCAGCATGACAAGGGTTAATACATGTGGGAAAAAAGGGCAATCTGTGTTTTCATGGCATTGATTCCAGAGGAGGGCAGTGGCATTGCTTCCCTAATGTGACTCATGGGCCCATCTTACTAAACTTCTTACCAAAAAATTAATCTGAAGTCGAAATCACAAATCATATGTGGTGTTTTCATTCATCCTAAGATTCTGTCTTGCAATATCTTATCTATTTCTTACTATGTTGCCAGCTTTCTCTATTCATTTAGTACCTGCATGCAAGCAATTATTACACATGCATTAAAAGGTATTGATAAAAAATTAGAATAAGGTTAAAAACTCTTGAACTACTTATGCAGTATTATTCCCTACAAAAACCCTAACATTAATGTAAACAGATAACAGGAGTTGAAAGCATTACCCGTAGTCAAACTATTCTGTATTAAATGACTCAATTCATGGAATTTGTATCAGACCACATACAGTTACACAATCCAATTAATGGGACATTGTCTCTATTTTCAAGATCTCTTGAACTAGTTAGTTATCTGCATTAGCTATGTAACAGCTTTACCTACTCTTTGATGCACTTTTAACCAGATAAATATACTGTTGGGTTGAGGAAGAGAGTGTTATACTCTGGTTATCCCCTCTCTGTCCATTCTTTTGTCCGCCTTCAATCTATCTCTAACCAAATAATAATTTTGGCAAACTTTATTCACTATCTATGAATCACAGCAACTTTAAACTTGGTATGGTGTATCTTTAGTGACAAAGGTCCTTGCCTATTTGACCTTGACCTTTGACCTACTTAATTTTTTTTCAACAAAACTTTAACCTTGCTTATTTTTGCTGAATGCTTATTTCTATAGGGTGACCATACTTCATGTTTTTGTCACTAGGTGGTAGCTGGCTTACAACTCACTATGATCAAGCCACTTAACTTTGTCGCCTTGACCTTGACCTTTGATCAACGTAAAAAACTGAAGCCCAAAACTTGACTTTCTGTATGAAACTTTATTGCCTTTGGTCATAATACTTCATATCAATAATCATCTGGTGTTAGTCTTTAACTTGGGAACAAAACTCTTGACCCTATGACCTTGGTAACTCTTTCTTGCTGAGCCGGTATTGCAATTGATTCTGAAATTAACCCTTGTCATGCTGAACCCGGAATATTCCTGCTTTTGTAGGAGGTATAGACAAACATCAGTCTGCACTTACATGCAGTCTGAACTTGGTCTACACCACCTGTTTCTCGCTTTCAAACCAGATGTCAATAGATTTAGTTTTTCAAATAAAAATAGACCTACAGCTTGTACTTTCAGTGCTTTGTGTCCTTTGATTTTGATGCAAATTTTTAGCTAAAATTTATTCAGCTTGACAAGGGTTAAACCCCTTGAAGTGTTCATTTTAGAGAATTACTGTAGATGCAACAGAACAACTTGAAGATCATGCAGTGTCTCCTCAGATTAGCAAGTTCTAACAAGTTGTGTTTATAAACAATGAGGGTGGCTTGAAATTTCCTTCGTTAGAGACATTTTGCACCAAGGTGACCCAGGATTATCTCAGGAATTCATTTGTTTCCTTCTTTAACTGCATTACCTTAGGTAATGTGATCTCTTGTAACACTCAGTGTAACACCCCTTGTCCATTCACTAATTTCATGATAATTAGTAGACACCTTTATCCATATGCCATAAAATCATTTCTATCATAAATAATGTGGAAACTGAAGCAATTTGTTTATGTTCCACATCATTTTGAGAAGTTTTCTTCAGATTTTCAAATATTGGGCTTATTTGGGAAAAGGTGTATTCTAGAATGTCTAAAAAAATTCTCATTTTGGACAGTTCAAAATTTGCCTCTTCTCCCTTCCAACCCTTCCTAAATGCTTCTAACAATCCTATGAGAATTAAAGGTATATTTTGTTTTGAAATTTTATCTTAAAATCTTAACAGATCTTAACTGTAATTCTTGAAATCCTACTTTCATTTATATTCAGCATATTTTTTGCTTAGTTTGTAAGTATTTTTACATTTTGTACACAGTTGACTTCTGAATGGTACTCAGGATACGGTAGTCTGTTTTCAGTATAATGTGCCTATATATCACGGGGTCGATCCCCGACAGCAGCACTCATCCTTTCCAACTATTTGTCTACCACCAATTGGTTGATAATTGTTGACCATTGTGGGATAGCAGCTGGAGGCTAGGAAAGGATGTGATGATAGTACCAGTGTGAGAATTACCAGAAATCCATTGTTAGGTGCTCCAGCCTGCGTGACAATAATGTTAAAAGTGGTGTAAAACCCAATTCAAACAAACAAAACCTAGTATATATTAAAAATGTGAGAACCAAAATGACTGGAAGTATATTGTTAGCTATTTCCCTCTTGAATTCTGAAACAACTTTGGCATAAAAGGAACCAACAAGTAGTGTAGACTACAATCAGATTGCTCACAATATTTGCAAGTTTATTTCTGTTTATATTTCCTCCTGCCTAAAGCAGAAATAGTCTTGGTTTTAAGTATGATAGAGATTAAGATCTGAATCAGAAGAGATCAAGGTCAGTCACATGTCAAGGTCAAATGTTTATTTTGCAGGCTTGACAGCAGTTGACCTACAATAATCATCTAGTAAAGGTACATTGAGCTATTCATGACACATTATGATCTATACAATGCTCTGGCAGACAGTACATATAATTATGAAGATCTACCAACACAGACATACAGTCTAATCTTAGCCTTCACTTCCTGCTTTCTCATTAATACCTTATAATTGTGTGAAAACATGAGCCAAAGTGGTTAATCTGTCTAAAATTTAGAAATAACAATTTTGTTTAAGAGGCCCTTTAAATTCACCAGAATAAGGGTTCAGGAATGAATTCATGGAATTAGGGATACCACCCTACAAAAAGATAAAGACCTTTAGAGACCTAATGATGCAGAAAGATCATCTAACTGTAAACACTATAGCTCTTTTATTTCTTTATTTACCTAGTTTCGGTTTTGAGACAAAAGAAATGGGTTCACAAAGATAATTGAGGGAATGTCAGCTTTTAATAGGTTATGTGGTTTATGAACGCTTAACCCTTGTCATGCTGGATAAAAACATTAGAAGATTTTATTAAAAACAATGAAATGGCGCAATGGATGCACCCATTGTGATTCAATATTTATCTTGAAAAAAGAACACATACACACACACACACAAAACATGTTTTAAACTTTTCTGAATTAAAATCAGTTGTTTAGATCTCAACAAAAGGTCCTGTATCCTGCTGCAATCAAGGCAATGTCACTGCCCCTTCACTGCGGAAATATGCAGATCCCTGTAAGAGTGCTGTTTTAAACAAATTGCCAATTTTTAGCTCCACTGGCTGAAAGCCACTGGGGCTATTGTCATGGCGTTGTGTCCGTCGTGCGTCCGTCCGTCCGTCCGTCCGGTCGTAAACTTTTCTTTAAAAATCTTCTCCTCAGAAACTACTGGATGGATTTCAACCAAACTTCACAGGAATGATCCTTGGGCGACCCTCTTTCAAAGTTGTTCAAGAAATTTTGATCCAATGAATAACATGGATTTTATGTACGTGGCTATTTTCCAAATATGGTAAAAAGTGAGTTTTCTCAGATTCTAATCAATGGATACCAATTAAATTTTACATGAATGATCCTTGAGTGACCCTTTATCAGTCTACAAAAAATCATTATGATCGGATGGAAAATATGCATTTTATGTGCAGAGGTCAATTCTCTTTATGTTATATAGTGGAAACTTTGAAAATCATTTTCTCAGAATGTTACAGATGGATATCAACCAAATTTCACTGGAATGATCCTTGAGTGGTCCTTTATCAGTCTACAAAAAATCTAAGTGATCAGATGGAAAATATGCATTTTATGGGCGGAGGTCATTTCTCTATATGTTATATAGTGGAAACTTTGAAAATCATTTTCTCAGAATGTAACTGATGGATATCAACCAAATTTCACTGGAATAATCCTTGAGTGACCCTTTATCAGTCTACAAAAAATCATTGTGATCTGATGAAAAATATGCATTTTATGGGCGGAGGTCATTTCTCTATATATTATATAGTGGAAAATTTGCAAATCATTTTCTCAGAATCTAATATTTGGATATCAACCAAATTTCACTGGTATGATCCTTGAGTGACCCTTTATCAGTGTACCAAAAATTATTTTGATTGGATGAAAAATATGCATTTTATGCGCAGAGGTCATTCCTCAATGTGTTATATAGTGGAAACTATGAAAATCATTTTCTCAGAATGTAACTGATGGAATCATTTTCAACATCAGTAGAACCCCAAATATCTAAAAATCTAGTCAAAACAATTATTTGCTTTTACAAGAATTTCAAGCCTGTGGAGCGACTCAAGCCATTCATGGCTTTCTAGTTAGTGATATTTTATTTAAGTTTGGCTCCTATTTTATCCCCAGTAAAAAAGAAGAAAACATGCAGTATATATGCTATATTGATTATTTTTGGGTAAACACAATTTCAACATTATTGTTGTTAAATTTGGGAGGCTGGTGCACCTACCAATGACATCCTTTTGTACAAGCACAACATTTCACAAGCTACCTGAGCTTCCAGGTATTGGATTATATTAAAAGGACAGGCTGATCTTGGTATACACTGTCTGTAAAAGTAATCAGACAGCATGAATTTGTCCTGAACAGCATGAGAAGGGTTAATTTTGTAGTTAACCCTTTCCTGTTTTACAAAATTTTGGGCCTGTTCAAATTCAAAGGTTTTTCAGACGAAAATTAAAAGTGGATTTAATTTGAAATAAAACCATTCAGTAGGGTAGAAAATAGTGTTGAAAAGGGAGAAATTGCTTGTCAGATGCAATTTCAGAAGCAATTTCTTTTTTTTTTTCACAATGTTTTCTCAATCATAAAATCACAGACATGTAAAAAGCAGGGATTAAACAGCAAAGGGTTAAGTTTATTTGCTATAAAAACGGGAAGAATTAGGAATATGGTCTCCAAACATGCAATCAGTCTTTACCTGGGCCCATTGGATAAAGCTTTATCGGTTATCAAGTGCATGTAATTTTCGTATCAAAGGCTGCATTTCGATGCATGACAGATTAAATATCCTACATAATGTTTGTCTGCTGCTTTGTGACCTAGAATAGTTTTCATGAACCTGAAATGAAGTTGTGACCGGCATGATATTAAATTTTTTGAGGTGTAAGCACAATACTATTGGACCCATTGCGTGGACTTTCAATCTAGAGGTCCCGGATTCTATCCCCTACAGCGGCACTCATTCTTTCCGTCTTTTTGTCTACCACCGATGGGTGGATAATTGTAGACCTATGTGGGAAAGTAGCTGGAGGCTAGGAAAGGATGTTATGGTGTGAGAAATACCAGGAATCAATTGTAAGGTGCTCGAGCCGCTGCGATATGACTGAAATAATGTTAACCCTTGTCATGCTGAACCCGGAATATTCCTGCTTTGGCAGGAGCTATAGACAAACATCAGTCTGCACATATGTGCAGCCTCATGATAGTCTACACCACCTGTTTCTCACTTTCATACCAGAATTGTCAATAGATTTAGTTTTTCAAACGAAAATTGACCTACAGTTGGTACTTTCAGTGCTTTTTGCCCTTTGATTTTGATTAAAATTTTTAGCCAAGATATATTCAGCATGACAAGGGTTAATAGCAGCATAAAACTCCATACAAACAAACGAATCAATATAGAATAATACCTGTCTGTGTGTCTGTGTGTGTGTCTCATGTTGTCTGGAGCATAACTTCTACATTTATGGATGAATTTCAAAATAACTTGCCACAGTTGTTCCCCTTGGTGAGTACTAGTGTCATATGAAGAGTTTGTCCTGATAAGCCCAAGGGTCAAGGTCATGGCTAATGGTCAAATGGGGCAGGGGTGAAAATAAATTATTTGCTGGGGGGGATCCTAGTCTGTGACACTACTAGTTTTCCATTTTCCTTATTATCATGGCAAACTCAATTTAAGCGATTTCTTGATCAAACAAATTGCAAAGTTCTGAATACAAGGTAAAAAAAAATAAGATGAGTTATGTTATATTTCATTAAATATGGCATCTGAATTTCAATCTATGGATATTGAATTCTGAACTACAGATAAAATATGAGATTCAAAGAGGCAATACAGTCAAACCTGTCTTAGTGGCCACCTGTATTCAGTAAGCAACCCCTCTTCAGGGCTTGAAAATTCTACTCGTCCGCTCGTCCTGCAAGCTTTTTCTTTCTTTGTTTATGTAAGCAGGACGAGTAGACTTCAAGAAATTTTAACACTAATATTGAAGTATTCTATATTTCCTTTTTGTGCAGGACAAGTGAAAATATTAAGAATTTTCAAGGCCTGCTCTTACACAAAAGTCACCACTCATTATAAATGATAATTATCTACCGCCTATTTTAATTCATTTTAATTACATGTTACAAACTCGGAAAATCAAGTAGAGGTTGTTGATGTATGTTTAAGAGATCTTGAATGAGCTGTTTATTTGTGAGCATAAATATGTGACTAAAACCTTGGGCAATGTTGACACGCATGCGTGACATGCGCGCGCATATTACATGTATAATGTACGCTGCAGATGTGGATTTGGGCCTCAAGCTAGTGATTTTGCAGCCTTGTGGTTGCAAACATTTCAAGATATCATAATAGTGAATACTGCACACCTGTTGTAAACTTCATGCATTTCCATATAAGGATTGATAATCTTTTTCGTGAGAAAGTGCACGGCAATTTAGAAATAGAGAAAATTGATATACAGAAATCATGATTTACAACATATCCAGTGGTCTCCCAACATACCAAATTGAGGAGTCAAAGCTTAAGATCAGACTGCAGTCTTGTCTGGTTAGGCTTATCTTAAGGGCCTATCAGACTAGACAGCAACTGCACTGCCCTTCCTGCAAGTTTATAAGTTATCGCCAGAATAAATAAACCCCTATCATGCTGTATAAAAACTTCTTGAAAATAAATGTAAAATCAAAGTGCAAAAAGCACTGGAAGTTAACAAATTTGAGTGAGTATCGATTTCGGAAATGCATTGTTTTACACCTTTCTGGTTTAAAAATGAAATTCATGTGGTGATGACTAAGATCAGACTGCACATATGTGCAGGCTGATCTTTGTCTATGCCTCCTGTCAAATCAGGAATTTTCCAGGTTCAGCATGACAAGGGTTAATACATGTGGGAAAAAAGGGCAATCTGTGTTTTCATGGCATTGATTCCAGAGGAGGGCAGTGGCATTGCTTCCCTAATGTGACTCATGGGCCCATCTTACTAAACTTCTTACCAAAAAATTAATCTGAAGTCGAAATCACAAATCATATGTAGTGTTTTCATTCATCCTAAGATTCTGTCTTGCAATATCTTATCTATTTCTTACTATGTTGCCAGCTTTCTCTATTCATTTAGTACCTGCATGCAAGCAATTATTACACATGCATTAAAAGGTATTGATAAAAAATTAGAATAAGGTTAAAAACTCTTGAACTACTTATGCAGTATTATTCCCTACAAAAACCCTAACATTAATGTAAACAGATAACAGGAGTTGAAAGCATTACCCGTAGTCAAACTATTCTGTATTAAATGACTCAATTCATGGAATTTGTATCAGACCACATACAGTTACACAATCCAATTAATGGGACATTGTCTCTATTTTCAAGATCTCTTGAACTAGTTAGTTATCTGCATTAGCTATGTAACAGATTTACCTACTCTTTGATGCACTTTTAACCAGATAAATATACTGTTGGGTTGAGGAAGAGAGTGTTATACTCTGGTTATCCCCTCTCTGTCCATTCTTTTGTCCGCCTTCAATCTATCTCTAACCAAATAATAATTTTGGCAAACTTTATTCACTATCTATGAATCACAGCAACTTTAAACTTGGTATGGTGTATCTTTAGTGACAAAGGTCCTTGCCTATTTGACCTTGACCTTTGACCTACTTAATTTTTTTTCAACAAAACTTTAACCTTGCTTATTTTTGCTGAATGCTTATTTCTATAGGGTGACCATACTTCATGTTTTTGTCACTAGGTGGTAGCTGGCTTACAACTCACTATGATCAAGCCACTTAACTTTGTCGCCTTGACCTTGACCTTTGATCAACGTAAAAAACTGAAGCCCAAAACTTGACTTTCTGTATGAAACTTTATTGCCTTTGGTCATAATACTTCATATCAATAATCATCTGGTGTTAGTCTTTAACTTGGGAACAAAACTCTTGACCCTATGACCTTGGTAACTCTTTCTTGCTGAGCCGGTATTGCAATTGATTCTGAAATTAACCCTTGTCATGCTGAACCCGGAATATTCCTGCTTTTGTAGGAGGTATAGACAAACATCAGTCTGCACTTACATGCAGTCTGAACTTGGTCTACACCACCTGTTTCTCGCTTTCAAACCAGATGTCAATAGATTTAGTTTTTCAAATAAAAATAGACCTACAGCTTGTACTTTCAGTGCTTTGTGTCCTTTGATTTTGATGCAAATTTTTAGCTAAAATTTATTCAGCTTGACAAGGGTTAAACCCCTTGAAGTGTTCATTTTAGAGAATTACTGTAGATGCAACAGAATAACTTGAAGATCATGCAGTGTCTCCTCAGATTAGCAAGTTCTAACAAGTTGTGTTTATAAACAATGAGGGTGGCTTGAAATTTCCTTCGTTAGAGACATTTTGCACCAAGGTGACCCAGGATTATCTCAGGAATTCATTTGTTTCCTTCTTTAACTGCATTACCTTAGGTAATGTGATCTCTTGTAACACTCAGTGTAACACCCCTTGTCCATTCACTAATTTCATGATAATTAGTAGACACCTTTATCCATATGCCATAAAATCATTTCTATCATAAATAATGTGGAAACTGAAGCAATTTGTTTATGTTCCACATCATTTTGAGAAGTTTTCTTCAGATTTTCAAATATTGGGCTTATTTGGGAAAAGGTGTATTCTAGAATGTCTAAAAAAATTCTCATTTTGGACAGTTCAAAATTTGCCTCTTCTCCCTTCCAACCCTTCCTAAATGCTTCTAACAATCCTATGAGAATTAAAGGTATATTTTGTTTTGAAATTTTATCTTAAAATCTTAACAGATCTTAACTGTAATTCTTGAAATCCTACTTTCATTTATATTCAGCATATTTTTTGCTTAGTTTGTAAGTATTTTTACATTTTGTACACAGTTGACTTCTGAATGGTACTCAGGATACGGTAGTCTGTTTTCAGTATAATGTGCCTATATATCACGGGGTCGATCCCCGACAGCAGCACTCATCCTTTCCAACTATTTGTCTACCACCAATTGGTTGATAATTGTTGACCATTGTGGGATAGCAGCTGGAGGCTAGGAAAGGATGTGATGATAGTACCAGTGTGAGAATTACCAGAAATCCATTGTTAGGTGCTCCAGCCTGCGTGACAATAATGTTAAAAGTGGTGTAAAACCCAATTCAAACAAACAAAACCTAGTATATATTAAAAATGTGAGAACCAAAATGACTGGAAGTATATTGTTAGCTATTTCCCTCTTGAATTCTGAAACAACTTTGGCATAAAAGGAACCAACAAGTAGTGTAGACTACAATCAGATTGCTCACAATATTTGCAAGTTTATTTCTGTTTATATTTCCTCCTGCCTAAAGCAGAAATAGTCTTGGTTTTAAGTATGATAGAGATTAAGATCTGAATCAGAAGAGATCAAGGTCAGTCACATGTCAAGGTCAAATGTTTATTTTGCAGGCTTGACAGCAGTTGACCTACAATAATCATCTAGTAAAGGTACATTGAGCTATTCATGACACATTATGATCTATACAATGCTCTGGCAGACAGTACATATAATTATGAAGATCTACCAACACAGACATACAGTCTAATCTTAGCCTTCACTTCCTGCTTTCTCATTAATACCTTATAATTGTGTGAAAACATGAGCCAAAGTGGTTAATCTGTCTAAAATTTAGAAATAACAATTTTGTTTAAGAGGCCCTTTAAATTCACCAGAATAAGGGTTCAGGAATGAATTCATGGAATTAGGGATACCACCCTACAAAAAGATAAAGACCTTTAGAGACCTAATGATGCAGAAAGATCATCTAACTGTAAACACTATAGCTCTTTTATTTCTTTATTTACCTAGTTTCGGTTTTGAGACAAAAGAAATGGGTTCACAAAGATAATTGAGGGAATGTCAGCTTTTAATAGGTTATGTGGTTTATGAACGCTTAACCCTTGTCATGCTGGATAAAAACATTAGAAGATTTTATTAAAAACAATGAAATGGCGCAATGGATGCACCCATTGTGATTCAATATTTATCTTGAAAAAAGAACACATACACACACACACACAAAACATGTTTTAAACTTTTCTGAATTAAAATCAGTTGTTTAGATCTCAACAAAAGGTCCTGTATCCTGCTGCAATCAAGGCAATGTCACTGCCCCTTCACTGCGGAAATATGCAGATCCCTGTAAGAGTGCTGTTTTAAACAAATTGCCAATTTTTAGCTCCACTGGCTGAAAGCCACTGGGGCTATTGTCATGGCGTTGTGTCCGTCGTGCGTCCGTCCGTCCGTCCGGTCGTAAACTTTTCTTTAAAAATCTTCTCAGAAACTACTGGATGGATTTCAACCAAACTTCACAGGAATGATCCTTGGGCGACCCTCTTTCAAAGTTGTTCAAGAAATTTTGATCCAATGAATAACATGGATTTTATGTACGTGGCTATTTTCCAAATATGGTAAAAAGTGAGTTTTCTCAGATTCTAATCAATGGATACCAATTAAATTTTACATGAATGATCCTTGAGTGACCCTTTATCAGTCTACAAAAAATCATTATGATCGGATGGAAAATATGCATTTTATGTGCAGAGGTCAATTCTCTTTATGTTATATAGTGGAAACTTTGAAAATCATTTTCTCAGAATGTTACAGATGGATATCAACCAAATTTCACTGGAATGATCCTTGAGTGGTCCTTTATCAGTCTACAAAAAATCTAAGTGATCAGATGGAAAATATGCATTTTATGGGCGGAGTTCATTTCTCTATATGTTATATAGTGGAAACTTTGAAAATCATTTTCTCAGAATGTAACTGATGGATATCAACCAAATTTCACTGGAATAATCCTTGAGTGACCCTTTATCAGTCTACAAAAAATCATTGTGATCTGATGAAAAATATGCATTTTATGGGCGGAGGTCATTTCTCTATATATTATATAGTGGAAAATTTGCAAATCATTTTCTCAGAATCTAATATTTGGATATCAACCAAATTTCACTGGTATGATCCTTGAGTGACCCTTTATCAGTGTACCAAAAATTATTTTGATTGGATGAAAAATATGCATTTTATGCGCAGAGGTCATTCCTCAATGTGTTATATAGTGGAAACTATGAAAATCATTTTCTCAGAATGTAACTGATGGAATCATTTTCAACATCAGTAGAACCCCAAATATCTAAAAATCTAGTCAAAACAATTATTTGCTTTTACAAGAATTTCAAGCCTGTGGAGCGACTCAAGCCATTCATGGCTTTCTAGTTAGTGATATTTTATTTAAGTTTGGCTCCTATTTTATCCCCAGTAAAAAAGAAGAAAACATGCAGTATATATGCTATATTGATTATTTTTGGGTAAACACAATTTCAACATTATTGTTGTTAAATTTGGGAGGCTGGTGCACCTACCAATGACATCCTTTTGTACAAGCACAACATTTCACAAGCTACCTGAGCTTCCAGGTATTGGATTATATTAAAAGGACAGGCTGATCTTGGTATACACTGTCTGTAAAAGTAATCAGACAGCATGAATTTGTCCTGAACAGCATGAGAAGGGTTAATTTTGTAGTTAACCCTTTCCTGTTTTACAAAATTTTGGGCCTGTTCAAATTCAAAGGTTTTTCAGACGAAAATTAAAAGTGGATTTAATTTGAAATAAAACCATTCAGTAGGGTAGAAAATAGTGTTGAAAAGGGAGAAATTGCTTGTCAGATGCAATTTCAGAAGCAATTTCTTTTTTTTTTTTCACAATGTTTTCTCAATCATAAAATCACAGACATGTAAAAAGCAGGGATTAAACAGCAAAGGGTTAAGTTTATTTGCTATAAAAACGGGAAGAATTAGGAATATGGTCTCCAAACATGCAATCAGTCTTTACCTGGGCCCATTGGATAAAGCTTTATCGGTTATCAAGTGCATGTAATTTTCGTATCAAAGGCTGCATTTCGATGCATGACAGATTAAATATCCTACATAATGTTTGTCTGCTGCTTTGTGACCTAGAATAGTTTTCATGAACCTGAAATGAAGTTGTGACCGGCATGATATTAAATTTTTTGAGGTGTAAGCACAATACTATTGGACCCATTGCGTGGACTTTCAATCTAGAGGTCCCGGATTCTATCCCCTACAGCGGCACTCATTCTTTCCGTCTTTTTGTCTACCACCGATGGGTGGATAATTGTAGACCTATGTGGGAAAGTAGCTGGAGGCTAGGAAAGGATGTTATGGTGTGAGAAATACCAGGAATCAATTGTAAGGTGCTCGAGCCGCTGCGATATGACTGAAATAATGTTAACCCTTGTCATGCTGAACCCGGAATATTCCTGCTTTGGCAGGAGCTATAGACAAACATCAGTCTGCACATATGTGCAGCCTCATGATAGTCTACACCACCTGTTTCTCACTTTCATACCAGAATTGTCAATAGATTTAGTTTTTCAAACGAAAATTGACCTACAGTTGGTACTTTCAGTGCTTTTTGCCCTTTGATTTTGATTAAAATTTTTAGCCAAGATATATTCAGCATGACAAGGGTTAATAGCAGCATAAAACTCCATACAAACAAACGAATCAATATAGAATAATACCTGTCTGTGTGTGTGTCTCATGTTGTCTGGAGCATAACTTCTACATTTATGGATGAATTTCAAAATAACTTGCCACAGTTGTTCCCCTTGGTGAGTACTAGTGTCATATGAAGAGTTTGTCCTGATAAGCCCAAGGGTCAAGGTCATGGCTAATGGTCAAATGGGGCAGGGGTGAAAATAAATTATTTGCTGGGGGGGATCCTAGTCTGTGACACTACTAGTTTTCCATTTTCCTTATTATCATGGCAAACTCAATTTAAGCGATTTCTTGATCAAACAAATTGCAAAGTTCTGAATACAAGGTAAAAAAAAATAAGATGAGTTATGTTATATTTCATTAAATATGGCATCTGAATTTCAATCTATGGATATTGAATTCTGAACTACAGATAAAATATGAGATTCAAAGAGGCAATACAGTCAAACCTGTCTTAGTGGCCACCTGTATTCAGTAAGCAACCCCTCTTCAGGGCTTGAAAATTCTACTCGTCCGCTCGTCCTGCAAGCTTTTTCTTTCTTTGTTTATGTAAGCAGGACGAGTAGACTTCAAGAAATTTTAACACTAATATTGAAGTATTCTATATTTCCTTTTTGTGCAGGACAAGTGAAAATATTAAGAATTTTCAAGGCCTGCTCTTACACAAAAGTCACCACTCATTATAAATGATAATTATCTACCGCCTATTTTAATTCATTTTAATTACATGTTACAAACTCGGAAAATCAAGTAGAGGTTGTTGATGTATGTTTAAGAGATCTTGAATGAGCTGTTTATTTGTGAGCATAAATATGTGACTAAAACCTTGGGCAATGTTGACACGCATGCGTGACATGCGCGCGCATATTACATGTATAATGTACGCTGCAGATGTGGATTTGGGCCTCAAGCTAGTGATTTTGCAGCCTTGTGGTTGCAAACATTTCAAGATATCATAATAGTGAATACTGCACACCTGTTGTAAACTTCATGCATTTCCATATAAGGATTGATAATCTTTTTCGTGAGAAAGTGCACGGCAATTTAGAAATAGAGAAAATTGATATACAGAAATCATGATTTACAACATATCCAGTGGTCTCCCAACATACCAAATTGAGGAGTCAAAGCTTAAGATCAGACTGCAGTCTTGTCTGGTTAGGCTTATCTTAAGGGCCTATCAGACTAGACAGCAACTGCACTGCCCTTCCTGCAAGTTTATAAGTTATCGCCAGAATAAATAAACCCCTATCATGCTGTATAAAAACTTCTTGAAAATAAATGTAAAATCAAAGTGCAAAAAGCACTGGAAGTTAACAAATTTGAGTGAGTATCGATTTCGGAAATGCATTGTTTTACACCTTTCTGGTTTAAAAATGAAATTCATGTGGTGATGACTAAGATCAGACTGCACATATGTGCAGGCTGATCTTTGTCTATGCCTCCTGTCAAATCAGGAATTTTCCAGGTTCAGCATGACAAGGGTTAATACATGTGGGAAAAAAGGGCAATCTGTGTTTTCATGGCATTGATTCCAGAGGAGGGCAGTGGCATTGCTTCCCTAATGTGACTCATGGGCCCATCTTACTAAACTTCTTACCAAAAAATTAATCTGAAGTCGAAATCACAAATCATATGTGGTGTTTTCATTCATCCTAAGATTCTGTCTTGCAATATCTTATCTAATTGGAATTGTCTTTAGATGTAAAAAGTCTTTTTACGTAAAAAATGATCGTAAGATATTTTGTAAAACAGGCCACAGGCCCTCTAGTCTATATTGTCGTTATGAACATCCTAAGAGAGGTAAGGTTATGAATCAACATAAAAATGTTCATGAAAAACAAAGCTCAAAATGAAAAGATATGTTGCATTTTTAGCTCGGCTGTTTTTGGAGAAAACCCGAGGTATTGCTATAGCCTCCGTGTCGTCGTTGTCGTCGTCGTTGTCGTCTTGCGAAAACTTTGACATTTTGTAATATCTCTGGTTCTACTGAAGGCATTCACTTGAAACTTGGGGCACATGTTCACCATCAAAAGAGCAACCTCTACTATCAAGGGGGATAACTCTAGATGCATTTTGTGCAAATTATGCCCCTTTTCCGACTTAAATTTTTTTCCAACCATCCAGCACTCAACAGCCGAGCGTAGGCACACGTAGGCGGTGCTCTTGTTATAAATGCATATATTTAAGGATAAAAAATTTTGACCTAAATTTCCTGTGATTTGTCTGTCACATTGCACTGTTACCTGCTTAAAATTAGTCTATGACTGCATTCAGTGCTCCTTTAAGATAGTTCATGCAGATGTGACCTCCTTTTCTTCATGTAAAACATTATGTATTAATTTCGGAAATAAGTAGACTATTGTAAATATCCGTTACTTTACAAGAATTTGCATTAGATTAGTGCCTTAAATGCCTTTGCTTTTGCTTTTCTTTGTTATATGAAAAATTAAACAAAAAAATTTATCTGCAGGAAACTTTTATTTACCTTATTTCTTTGTTTTGAATCAACTATAAAGTTGACAGAATACTTGTATTGTGACTTAAATCAAAACTGAATGATAAATTTTGGTTATAACATACAAAAAGTTGGTATAAAGCTTGAGAAATTTAAAAAACAACAACCAAACTTACATTATACACACAAAGAAAAAAGGAAAAAAAATGCCTAAGCCGAAGAACTCTTTTCCAATATCAATTGAAATGAATTCAATAAAATATGTACCAAGTATGTACCCAAATTATTCATGGTTTTATGACTAAAGGGAGACAATTGATCTAGATCTGCTTTTAAATTTTTGGAATGTACAAATTGCAGTTGTCCACAAACTTACTTGTTTGACATAAATTAACCCTTGTCATGCTGATCCCAGAATATTCCTGCTGTGGCAGGAGGTATGAACAAACATCAGTCTGCACATATGTGCAGTCTGATCTTAGTCCATACAAACTGATTTTCCATTTTAAACCAGAAAAGTTTCAGAAATTATATTTTCAAAATCAAATGCTGACTCACAATTAGGAAATACAGAGCTTTCATCACTTTGATTTATATTTGATTTTGCCAAGGTTTTTTATTCAGCATGACAAGGGTTAACAGAAAAATTATGGAGGTTGTTGTTACATTTCATGTTTAATTGAATGATATAATTGGTAATTTGATTCTTTCATTTGTAGCTAAAGTACAGATTAATTTACCAAGAAAAGGCGTTTGAGTAGCAGTTTGAGAACCATTTATCGTCTGTTATAGCCTAAAACCTCATAACTACAGCTTTATTAAGCTGTAGTTACGAGGTTTAAGTATTTGATTGACATTATCATGTGCCCATGGCTATGCAGATTGATGATAATGTTTATAAATAGAAAGTGAGGTAGTTACCCCATATATAGACATTACAAATAAAGTCAATCCCAATTGTGGTTTGTGGTTAGACGCCAAATAAATTAACTACTGTTCTAATTTAGATCTTGCAAAAGGAGGAAGCATTTACGTCATAGCGGGTGTAGGAAGGTTGCTTTACATTACGATGGGCCATTGCAATACCATTGTAAGTGCCTTTATATATATAGGCACTTACAATAGTGTTGCACTGACCCCTCAATTAGCTAGCCCTTTTCCGCTTAAATTTAAATTTTGTTTCAAATATTTATCACCAAGTTTTGAAACATTTACACTCAAACCTGGCTAAAGTTTTTCTTACAAATAGTTAGTAGAAATAGGTCTACTAAGTTTAGATGAAGATTAGCCTGTTCAGGCTGATCAATGCCTATAGTACTAGCCAAACTTTGCACATTAAAAAATTTACTGTGAACAGTATATTTAGAAAGGCTGACTTCTGAATATCCTATTGATATCTTGTTTTAGCTGCAGTTAAGCATTTTTTTAAAATAAATTCACTGTTTTAAGACTACTGATATTTGTCTGTCTGTCCATCTATCCATGCAAACTTTCAACAATTAAAAGCATATATTTCTTTTACCAAACTTAATATCAGCTTTCTATAAAGTCTATCAATTTTGCAGATTAAAACAGAAATACACAACTATATTAGCCATAATTTTAAAGTGACATTGACCTTCATTTTCTAATAGATCAGGTTGATTTGTGCTTTGGCATACTGGGATACGTTGATGAAGGGTCTGCTCCTTTTTTTTTTGTTAGATTTGGCTTTTGTTTAACTTAAATGATTTTTTGGAAGAATTATCTCCCTTTTAAACAAAAGTAGTTTAGTGAAGAATTGCCTTTCTAAAGTGACATTAAAAATATTTTTGTTTCAATTGAAGACATATAGTTTGCGATTAAGAACCATTAGACATTATTAATAGCTCAGTGCTATTTCTTGATGATATTTCTATGCACTTAAAACTTGAACTATAATCATGTATCCTGCACTCTAAAGTTATGTTAGTCTAATTGCAAGTTTATGCATCCACAGGTCATGTGACAAGGTCAATATCATCTGTCAAGGTCAAAGTTTAAAAAATATGGCTGTTTTGGGGGCAAACACGTCTTTTTACTAGGATTTTTTCATCCACACATATTATGGTGTAATGGTAAGGAAAACATGCTCTGAGTGGGTTTTTGAAGACTACTGAATAGGAAAACTGGGAGATATGCCCTGTGTTCAGGATTACAAAACAGTGCAAACTGTTTACAAATTATACCCTGCTTTGCATGTGCAAAGCAGGGTATAATTTGCAAGCTGTTTCCATTTTTTTGACATCCTAATGCGAGGGCAGATTTTAAGATGACAAGAATTTAAGTCTGTTTTCTTGTGAAAGTTGAATTGTATATCGTTGATGGGGAATCAAAACCTCGTAACTACAGCTTGAATAAGCTGGAGTTACTATGTTTTGACCCCGCCCCCCCCCCCCCCCCCCCCCCCCCCTGATGATATATATTGATCAAGAATGCAGAATGGCCTTGCATCCCTTGTGACCCTGCTCCTATCATTCTGGACCAATTAACTGCTCAGCTGACCCTTGTTTAACCCCAAATTTTCCATTATTTGGCCACCTTTTAATTGAGTACATGCCCTAGAAGTTTCTCCATTTTCCCCTTTTGACCTTGATTGTTAATTGGATCGATCAGACACAATATGACCTTTTAGGATGAGGCTGACCTCATGCAGTCAAGTGTTCCAAATAATTATCCCTTTATTCAGCACTCCAGATGGTATATTTAATCATGCAAAAATATTCATACTGTAAGCTGCATGTATCTTTTATAGACACTTGACATTAAAATTTGACCTTATTTCTTGTATCTTGTGGTCACAGATATTTGAAATGACATGTCAGTGTATTCATGAACCATTGTATGGAAAATAATTTGTCACAGATTTTTTTTATACACAAAATACACAAATTATTTTTGCCTAAGTGAATTTAAGAAGTACCCCTAGTAGAGTTAAAATGGATTAAAAGGTAGATGAACTCTTTATGAGAAATATGTACTCAAAAAAAAAGGTGAAAGAGAGAAATAAATAATCTAGTTAAAAGAGGAAATATTCAGTCCACAATCTGACGCCAGTTTGGCCAAAATTTCCCCAAATTCGCTGGACAGTTTTATGGTTCCATGATTATCTGATAATTGCTTCCATGGGACTATTAAATGCATCATGCTGCCTGTTACAGTTGAGTAATTCTGAGAACTGGCCAATGATTTCTCCTCGTTCCAGCAGAGTAAACAAAATACCATGGTCAAAACTGCTTGGGTAACGGACTGCCTTGAGTTAATCACCTATGATTTTCTGGTAAATCAAGATAATGGTCAATAGAGCAGTGGTCCAAAATGTTACATTCTCGTGACGTCGGATGGAGCAGTGTATTTATAAAAAGTATTCCACATAATATATTTCTTACAATAAGCAACACGATGATGCTTTGAAATAATATACAAGAATGTAAAAAAAAATTGGAGGAAAAAGATCACAGAACTCGTCTTGTTCTCATGATGCTTTCTTGTCTATAAAGGTCTGTCCTCAAATTTGCTCTTTCACATCACCTACCGAATAGAGAAGAGTTTATTGGTTTACCCTGTCTGTCTGTCCCTCTATCTGTCAATAGACCTTTTCCATTTCTGAACAGCCGACTCTAACTCAAGAATGAAGTACTGAGAATCATGAAACTTTATACATTTGTTGCCCGTGACCCAAGGAGTACCCTATTGTTTTTGGGTCATGAGGGTCAAAGGTCAAAGTCCCAATTGATTTATGTCTGGAAACTGTTTACAGAACTGGGACAAAAGTACCGAGGAGGGGGATTAGTTTACTTTAATACAAATATTGATTTGATTTTAGAAAAATTTTCTGTGGTCAACCAATATGTTGCATATTTACAAATGTAGATACAGGATTTTGGTCGCACAACGATGCAGCGTGTTAATTTTTAAACATTGCTTGTATAGACTAGCCTAAAGACTTGTTATGCATTAATCGTAAAGATTTACTGTATGTGTTGCACACGTTGGTAAGAGACGTGAATTATGCACTTGATGTAGTAACATGCAATACTTCAAACATGCAATTTTAATGTTTGTAATGGGCCATTGAATGTTTTAATGATGGGATCATAAACCCACTATTAATGTCCTCAAACCTAGAGGATCAAAAAGTTGAATACTCTTCCCCAGACTCATTAACCTTTTCATAGTTTTAAGGGACGCATGGTATTGTGCATCTGAGACGCAAAAATAATTAGCCAGTGCCCTCAAAACCATGTGATGTGAGTCTCATAGACTCTATTGAGCTCAACTTAACCCTTGTCATGCTGAATAAATTTTGGCTAAAAATTTGCATCAAAATCAAGGAGCAAAAAGCACTGAAAGTACCAAATGTAGGTCAATTATTATTTGAAAAACTAAATCTATTGACAATTGAAAGTGAGAAACAGGTGTAGTAGACTAACATCAGACTGCACATGTGCGCAGACTGATGTTTGTCTATAGCTCCTGCCAAAGTAGGAATATTCCGGGTTCAGCATGACAAGGGTTAAGAAAAGAAATGAAGACTGCTTTAAACAATGAGATGATTCCAATGAATACCCACAACATAGACCTTCAATGAGAAAAAAGATTTGAAACTCAGGCAATACCCCCTCTTATCTGTCTGTACCCCTTGTTGCAACTATCCATACAGTAAAAATTGAAGGTGCTGAAATTGTGAAATACTCAGAGCAGCTCATCTGCATCTTTGTTTTTTGCGATGCAATGGCCCTTAGTTGTTTTTTCTCATAGCAATTAGCTCAAAAGTTGATATCAATTTTCTTTGGTAAGTACCTGCTTTCAAGAGTTTCTTGGGTTTTCCAAAACTACCCCCCCCCCCCCCCATGTCTTCAACTTTTTAATCAGATTGTCTAAGGGAAATAACTCTTTCAAGATTTTATCTATGAGATTTAAAGTCATTTGAACTACTTTGATTTTGAGGAAAGTTCTGTATAAAGAAAAGTTAGAAATTTAGCAGTTAAAGAACATAATGGAAAAAGAGGGAAAAGCTTTTGATAAACATAAAACATAAAGGAGACAAAGAAAATCCATGTTGTGTCAAGTCTTAGGGCCAATTTATTTGTCACTCGAAAGGGTGCCGATTTTGACGTTTTTCAGCCGTGCCACAATTAGAAACCAGCTCCTATGTTCTGGCTGACAAGATGTTGCATACCGTTTTCAAATTATACCCTGTTTTGCGCGTGCACATGCATGCAAAACTGGTTTAATTTGAAAACGATTTGCAATATCTTGTCAGCCGGAACATAGAGCTGGTTTCTTATTGTGGCCCAGCTGAAAAACAGGACCCATTCGGGCGACAAATAAGTTGGCCCTTAGATATAGTGAAAAAAGAAGGAATTAGGAAAAGTGCTGAATTTTGGCAGTTCTCTTTTAACTATGTTTCTTCTAAATTATGTATATAACGAATATCTTTGGTTATGAAAACCATTGTAGGATTTTGAGAATTCAGTATCAGTTTTGTCAACAAAACTTGTTAGACATAAAAAAACCTGTTGTTGAACAAAAGGTGGCACTAATGAACCTGTGAATGTATTAGAATGCCATGCACCAATCATTTTCCATTAATTCACCTCATTTTATAGCAGTATGTCGTTTCAGTGGATGAATTCTCTTGTCACTGAAGTCTAGACTGTTCCAATCACCAATCCAAATATGGTAATTATACTGAAATTGGGATGTTGAATCAGTCCGCTTTGATGCAGAGCAATGTCCTTATCCAATAAATTGTTTTTCGGTTTCTTGAAGACCGAACCACAAAGAAACCATTCCGGGATATTGTAATTGTTATATGGTTTTTAGTTTGGTCCCAATAACTGCATTTGCTATTGGGTCAAGTAAATAAGTGGGTATGCAAAAAAAATTGACCAAATATTTTAAGGCTATGTTTATTAAGGTTATGGTAAAGGAATTCAATTTATGATCATTACATCAGTTTGGCTAATCAGGGATCAGGGGTTGACCCTAATACCAGTTCTGGGGCCCGAGACCTGGGAAACATAGGGAGGACTGGTTGAAGCTACCATGTTGCAGGTCCTTAAGGTCTGTGGTTAATGAACATATCATTTTCAAATATGTCCTGTTTTAAAAACAAATGTCTTTCCAATACCATTTTTTTTTTATACCATATTGAAAACATTGCTGAAAAGAAGAAATTGCAGTAGGAAGTGCATCAGACTGTCAATCTAGAGGTCCCGGGTTTGGTCCGCATCGGCGGCACTCATTATTTCTGACTATTTGTCTCTCACCGATTGGGTTAATAATTGTAGACCTATGTGAGACAGCAGCTGGAGGCTAGGAAAGGATGTGATGGTTGTACTGGTGAGATAAGTACCAGGAATCTATTGTTAGGTACTCCAGCTGCTGCAATATAACTTTAAAAAAATGTTGAAAGCAGCATAAAGCTCCATTCTATCAATCAATCAGTCTTTTCCTGCACTGTTTTCCTCACAATTTACTCCTTAAATTAATTTTGTGTCCAAAAAAGATATGGTTTTCATAGAAAACTTGTTTCATCAGGGAGGACCCATGAGACCTTAAGCTTATAATGTCCTTTGGGGTGGTGGTAAAAGGTAGATAGTGTCGATCTCAGCATTCTATTGAGTGGTGATAAAACTGGTACCTTATTCAGAACAGGAAAAAAAATCTTACAAGTAGGTATTTGGGAATAATATTGAATCAATTTACAATAATGACGTGTAATATTGATACATGGTTTATAATATTGTCAATAAGAAGGATACACAATGAATAACATTGTCATTAATTTTCTCTCACTGTCACTATAAATTTTCCTTTATAAGACCATTGTTTCAAGCCCTGCATTCAGGATGCAAGAAACATTTGCAAATGTTTAAAGATAGTACCCAGCTTTGCACATGGGTACATGGAGGCTATTTCTGAAACATTTTGATGTTTTTTTCTTCTTGAACCTAGGGCAGTGAACAGCACTTGTCTGCAAGATATATGCACCCATTATTTCCCATCAATTTACCCCATTTTATTGCAGTATTTGTTCCATAAATTGAAAGTGGATGAATTCCATTGTCAGGAGGGTCTAGACTGGTTCCCATCACCAGTCCATATATGGTTATTAGACTGGAAATAGAAAAAAAAACCTTTATCACTTATGGAGTTTCTGGGGAAATGTTACAGTCAATCTGGATAGAGCAACCACCGATTTTAAGCAACAACTTTTATCAAGCAAACATCTGATCAATAATCACAATAATTTTTAAGAGGAAATAATACTAAAATTGTATATGGAGTACAAAAATAGAAAGAACCCTTTCGGAGAAATTATGTCTGAGAACAACAAAACCTGGAAGTGTTAAAAGTATTCAGGTCACTTCATGCACTAGTTAGTAATCTGTTTCCATTTTGAAAATATAATTTTCAAAGTTTTCTGGTTTTGAAGGATAAATCATGTAGTATATGTGCAGACTGATCTTTGTCTGTACCTCCTCCAAAAGTTGGATTATTCATTATTCAGCATGATATTAGGTGAAGTTGGTGATAGTACTGTGGAATCCAAGCATCTTTAGATTTATGTCTTTATGTTGATCCTCTCTTGGCCAATTTGCATTTAGTATGGTCTGTTTTGCAGACAATAGGCTTTTTTTGCAGACAATAAACAAATAAAATTGTATGTTTTATGTGTCGGCATAGTTGCATATACATACAATATTTATCAAGAGAGAAACTAGAGACCTAATTTATTTGAATATAGAAATCATTCTGTGGCTAGAACAAGAAAAAATGTCTGATACCATATCAAACATTTTTTTTTTCTTTAACTAGGTTAATGAGTCTTGTGTTGTAACTTAATTAATATTGAAGTCAAAAGGCTGCAGAAACACTAGACAAATTGATATCAGAGCTGAGCCTCAATATTTCTTTAAAAAAATAATTTATTATTCTTACTTTGAAATTACAATTAAGCAGGTGGAATTAACAAAAATCAGACAGAACAAATGATTCAGGCTGATCTTTGCCTTTGTCTTCTGCATCTCTATTCTTTACACAGAAATTTGGTTCATCATGAAAATGTTAGGTCTGGAGTTAAGGCTAGGGATTTAGAGGGGTCAGTGCAACACTATTATACTTGCCTATAAATTTGTAGGCACTTAACAATACTGTTGCAATGCCCCCTCAATTTGTTAGAATTCTAGAAGAGAATTTAACATTATTAAGGTTATCTTTCCTTTAAATCGTAACAAGAGTTGAGTAAGTATCATTGAAATGTATGATGTTTTGTGTGTCATACTGCACTTATTGCAGTAAACTAGTGGAAAGGTAGTTAATATCTAGGTAAATGAACTAGTTTGTCGCGTCAAAAAACATTTTTCATGGGCGTTATTCATTGATTCATGACTTGATAATGATGCATATTGCATAAACCCTTTATACTTTTAACATATGTGTACACATTGCAATATGGTCGTTAATGGAGATTATTATTGTAAGTGTTTTATGATTATTTTAGCTATAAAAAAGATTTTTTTAACTTATCAAAAGTATTACAGGGACTTTTGCTATTAAAGAATGTTTATTTTGTTGAGAATGTATTAAACAGACATTCGAATAGATTGTGTGGGAAGACCAAAATGTTGTTTAAACGTTTGTGTACAATGAATTTGACACCAGCTTTAAAATCATGGAATATATTTAATCCTTGTCTTCCAAACAAATGTGTCCTCGTACCTTTTTCTGAGGGTGTAATGAAAAGCAAAACTGTACAATGCTATTTGATGATGTCTTTCGCTTGAAATTGTGTGAGAATACAGAAACTAAGCTTTTACCTGTATGTATGGCGGTTCAGTCTATTTCAGCTTCATTGGTGGCTCAGATATGAGCACAGTTTGCCAAGTGTGCTTTTTAACTTAAAACAGTTTAAATACAAAGACATGCAAAAAGGTTTGCATTTTTTACACCCTCTGTTCATTCTATTTTCAGTTCCTGGGCCAAAGACAGTCCAAGCCAACAGTAATCTGAAATGTCTAGTTTGTGGAGATAAGTCCTCTGGCATACATTATGGGGTACTGGCATGTGAAGGGTGCAAGGGCTTCTTTAGAAGAGCCCTCCAAGATGTTGGTGACCCTGCCCGCAAAAAGTGCTTCTACAATAAGAACTGTGACATCACCATTTTAACGAGAAATCGCTGTCAGTATTGCCGTCTACAGAAATGTCTTGCCCTCGGAATGTCTCGATCAGGTCAGTTTAATGTACAGTATTTCCCCCAATAAATGCGCCTTGGAACTACTAGTATGTTACATGGTCAGGGAGCTATTATAAAGTATGTATTTTCTGAATAAAAAAATCATTAAGATTGATGGTTTTTTAGGCCCTTTTCCGTTTAATTTGAGGTGAATTTCCTCTAAACAATCATATAAATATTTATGTTGCCTCTCGAGTGTTAACAAGAAAATTGTCATTAAAACCCCTTTCCCGGTGATGTCACATGGATCTTTCCCATTATCAAAGTGTTCATCCATGTTTCCTGACAAACATTCTGACCAAGTTTCATGAAGATTGAGCCATATTTGTTGCCTCTAGAGTGAAAAAACTTGAATAGTTGGTTTATGTCAGACAATGGACATCAGACAATGATCACAACATCTCACATTGGGCTTAGGTGAGCTAATAAAAAAAGGTTATCTGTGTAACATTAAAAACATAAGAATTGTTGAATAATCACAGGTATTTCAAAAACATGGTAATCCAAGGCTGTGTTGCTGCACCATGTTCTGAAAAAAATTCAGATGTCCTGAGTCATTTTAGTCCATGGGGACACTGTCTGTTCTATAACCCGGGTACCTAGATTGTAAGTGTTACCCATGAATTTTATAAAAAGTCCCTCCTTCTTTCTGGTCATTGGGACATTGTCCTCTTTCTTTTATAACCGTGGCAGATCACTGTGATAATGGTTACTTTGAAAATAATAAGCATATGACAATAAACAACACACACTCTGAAGTGGTGTTTTTCCATTTAATACATAGAGGATAATCGTTTGTTTCAGTGTAAGATAGATTTATAGTTTATTGAGTGAACAACAAAAGCTATATTTCTCGAGAGTGAAAATATAGCTTTTGTTGTTCAAAAATGATATATCTATCGATCTTACACGAAAAACAAACAATTATTCTATTTCTTTTATGCAAAAATGAGACAAAATGTGAAATTTATAGGACATATTTTCGTAAAGTGCGTCATTTTGCGGGTGATTGCTATGCAACGTTCATTGTGACGTCACTTATTTCGCCCCTCATAGATGACGTCAGATATGATGAAATGCACAAAAGCAGGGTTTAAGTTTTTGATAATTTCACTGCTTTTGCGGTGAGATTGTCAAGTGATAGTCTAGCGTTATTTCTCGATAAACCACCGAAAAGCATTAAAGAATAGACTGTTTAACATTTTAACACAGAAAAACATCCAAAGACAAGAGTCTGAAAATGTAATTTCTGACATTCAACTATGTTTCAAGAATCAAGTTTCCAAAAAAGAAAGAGTTTTTAAGCTGCAATCCTGCAGGAAATTTCAGTCTAGCCAAAGACTGATGGTATTAGTGAAACAATCAGATTATTAGGTGTCCCATTTTAGGCTAAAAAGGAATCTTTTGTCTGCAGAATCTGTCTCTTCTCCTGGAAATGTGTCAGCGTAATATGGGTCTTGCTTGGGAAATTAATGATTTACTTCTATCAGCCACACATAATGAATGTCCTTCCCTAGAACTGAAATTTGCTAGGTTTTTGAATGAGGTCTTGACTCAACAACCATTCTAACTTAATCAATTTTTAATTGATGATGTGTGACCAAAATGTTGTGACTGCAGCAGCTTGAATAAAGCTGCAGACACAACATTTTGGTCCCTCAACATAATTTCTTTCCATATGGAAAGATAGCAAGTATACATATAATTTTTTCTGTCGGTCTTATATTCTGTCATATGAAATCAGCATTTCCTTATGACTTCCATGCAGGCTATTCAAGTTACAATGCTGGTTTTTGACATCAAGATACACATTATGTAAGGCGCTCTGACAAGGTCAGGGTCATTGTTAAAGATCAACCACTGAAAAGAAGTTTGTTAGGGGTTGTTTATGTACCACAAACACATTTTCAGCTCGGCTGTTTTTCGGAGAAAAGCTGAGGTATTGCTATAGCCTTGATGTTGTTATTGTCGTTATCATTGTCTTCTTCCTGGTGCAAAAACTTTTACATTTTGTGATGTCTCTTGGATCTACAAAAGACATTCACTTGAAAACCTGGCGCACATGTTCACTATTAAAATGAGCAACCTATATTTAAGTGTGATAACTCAAGATGCCTTTTTAGTTTGGCTGTTTTCGGAGAAAACCCGAGGTATTGCTATAGCCTCCGTGTCGTTGTCGTCGTCGTTGTCGTCGTCGTCGTGCGAAAACTTTGACATTTTGTTATATCTCTGGTTCTACTGAAGGCATTCACTTGAAACTTGGCACACATGTTCACCATCAAAAGAGCAACCTATACTATCAAGGGGGATAACTCTAGATGCATTTGTGCAAATTATGCCCCCTTTTCAACTTAGATTTTTTCCCACCATCCAGCACTCGACAGCCGAGCGTAGGCACCCGTAGGCGGTGCTCTTGTGTCTGAATAATGTCCCTTTTCAAACTAAGATTTTTAGGTCACCTGAGCACAAAGTGCTCAAGGTGAGCTATTGTGATCACTCACCGTCTGTCGTCCGTCTGTCCGTCCGTCAACAATTTCTTTTAACATCTTCTCCTCCTAAACTACTGGGCCTATCAAGCTTAAACTTGGCAGGGATGTTCCTTGGGTGAAGCTCTTTAAAAGTTGTTAAAAGTATTAAATTTTGTCAAAAACTATGGTTGCCATGGTTACATAATAGCCCAAAATGGCCAAAATCTTAGAAAAAATTCTTTATCTCCTAAACAAGTGGGCCAATCCAGCTGAAACTTGGCAGGGATGTTCCTTTGGTGAAGGTCTTCAAAAGTTGTTAAAAGAATTTAATTTCATCAAAAACTCTAGTTTCCATGGTAACGAAAAGTCTGAAAAATAGCCAAAAATGGCTTAGAATATTAGAAAAATTTCTTCTCCTCCTAAACCACTGGGCCAATCAAGCCGAAACTTGGCAAGGATGTTCCTTGGGTGAAGGTCATCAAAAGTTGTTAAAAGAATTTAATTTCTTCAAAAACTCCAGTTTCCATGGTAACGGAAAGTCTGAAAAATGGCCATAAATGGCTGAAAATATTAGAAAAATTTCTTCTCCTCCTATACCACTGGGCCAATCAATCTGAAACATGGCAGGGATGTTCCTTGGGTGAAGGTCTTCAAAAGTTGTTAAAAGAATTTAATTTCTTCAACAACTCTAGTTTCCATGGTAACGGAAAGTCTGAAAAATGGCAGAAAATGGCTGAAAATATTAGAAAAATTTCTTCTCCTCCTAATTTACTGGGCCAATTCAAGCTGAAACTTGGCAAGGATGTTCCTTGGGTGAAGGTCTTCAAAAGTTGTTAAAAGAATTTAATTTCATCAAAAACTCTAGTTTCCATGGTAACGGAAAGTCTGAAAAATGGCAGAAAATGGCTGAAAATATTAGAAAAATTTCTTCTCCTCCTAAACCACTGGGCCAATCAAGCTGAAACTTGGCAGGGATGTTCCTTGGGTGAAGGTCTTCAACAGTTGTTAAAAGAATTTAATTTCATCAAAAACTCTAGTTTCCATGGTAACGGAAAGTCTGAAAAATGGCCATAAATGGCTGAAAATATTAGAAAAATTTCTTCTCCTCCTAATTTACTGGGCCAATCAAGCTGAAACTTGGCAGGGATGTTCCTTTGGTGAAGGTCTTCAAGAATTGTTAAAGAATACACCATGATAAGTGAAAAGTTGAAAATTTACGAAACTTAAAAAAAACCCAAGTTGCAGTAGGACGAATTTTAACCAACCTTAATGTACATCAAACAAATTCTGGTTTTCATAACATGGTTGATAAGTTATGAGTGACATACTCAGGTGAGCGATATAGGACCATCATGGTCCTCTTGTTTATCCACTATCCAGCACCAAATAACTTTGTGAAGGCTGGGCTGTAGGCAGTGCTCTTGTATTTTTCATCAGTCTTGAGAAATAAGAAATGTTTGTGAATGTTGGTTTACGTGCAAGACCACTTTTTCTTGTGTTCCCAAGTAAAAATGTGGGTTACCTCATTAAGGTCATGGTATACTTTCTTTGTCACTGGCTTTGGGGGATTTTTATCTCATTTCTTGTCTCAAGTGAGGCATAAACAATAATGCCCTGTTTCATTATCTATTCCATTAATATAGATGAAGCTCTTTTCTGAGACAGTGCATACATTGGCAACCAAAATGTCATAACTTCAGATTGAAAAAAGTTCTTATGACATTTTGGTTGCCCAGAGATGTTTTCTTGTGGTGAATTCACCTCCCTTTCTTTGTTATATATCTTTTGAAATCACTCTCAAAATTCCAAAAATCAAACAATTAGAGTCTGGCCAAAGTTGTGAATTTTGAGAAAAGTAACAAATAGTGTTGTAAAAGGGAAAATAACTGTTATAGGAAAAATGGTTTGAGGCTGCAAAAGCAATACCTTAAAACCTGTTCGAGAGACCATGTCTATTAAGCAACCATTTTTATTAATTGACAGTTTTTAAAAACCCCTTTTATAAAAAAAAAATAAAAAGTAAGTATTGTTGGTCTAAACATTTTTAAAATGAATCCTATGTTGTAAAAAATTGCCAGAATCATCTCAATGAGACAATTCTGTTGAGTTTTAACAACATAATATACGCAAAAAATATACACACTCAGTAAAAAAGGTATGTGTAAACAAAACATGTATTAAACGGCCATTTTCTTTAACAACTGCTTTTTGAGGTCCTTTAAATGGTTGCTAATACAACAGGTTTTACTGTAGCTGAAGAAATGGAAATATGACGGTGGCTCATTTGGAAGAACTGGTAGATCTATTTAAAAGGTGATATACTATTACCTTTTAACTATCTACCAAGTGCTACATTTTATTGCTTATATTATAATTGTAATTACCACAGAAATAATATGAACAGGAATTGAAAAGCAATTTAGTTACAGATATCAAATCAAATTCCTATTCAGCACTTAGAAAAACTTCAAAAGAAATTTTCAACTACATTTAAGGTAATGGAAGGATTTTTCACAGTTTCTTCATGACATTACCATTCATTTCACTGACATCAGAAGTAAAAGAAACATAGAAATAAAAGATGTATTTTGTTTCTTATCATCTCAATTTTAAAAGAAAAAGTAGTTAGATTTTATCATTAAAATGCCATGTCATTTCATTTCAGCTGCCAAGCTTGGTCGGCGTTCCAGAAAGATGCGAGATCTTATCAGAAGTATCCAAGACAAACAGACAGAACAGGCATTGTATGGTTTACTTAGTCTTAATACTGACAATGAAGTTAAACACTTTCCAAATGGACTTGATACTGACAATGTAGACATTAATAGACAAGAAATCAACCAACTCTCTGTTGCTGCTCTACAGTTACTGCTGAAACAAAGAGCCGAGTGTGGACCGAATTATCCACGTCAACGACACATGCCCACACCCCCACGACATGACAGTCCGAAAAATTATTTACCGGCAAACCACTCTCCACGAGAAGAGCTGGAAAACGACCAACCACTAGATCTGTCTGATGAATCCAACACAAGTATCCCGCTAAACACAGAACAACAAATGTCTGCCATGCGTTCATCTCTTCCACTGAACCTGATTACCACTGCTTCCAGAGCTCAGTTGATGGGGTCCATGCTGAACATGCAGTCACAGTTGCCATTCCATCTTCCACATTCACCATTGGCCGTTAAATCCGAAGACGGCCATGTTGAGGGAAGACGATCTCCATATCTAGCCATGTATGATCCTTCAGTCATTGCATCATCTCATAGTAGCACATCATTAACCCAGCAGAGCATAGTGGCTCAGCAGCTGGCTGCCCAGCAGTTGGCAGCTGCTAGACACTTGGCTGCTCAACAGCATTTTGCACAAAGTCTCAATAATATGGTTCAACCTGTATCACTGCCCCCCATGCCTGTGGCTGCTACAGCCTCAGAGAATGGGAACGAAGAAGATGACACAAATAACAAATCCAACAAGTCTGTGATTGTCCAACATACTAGTCTAGATCTGAGAAAGGTGATAAAAGAGGAGGAGAGTATCAAACATAGCCGTAGTCCGATCAAGAAGCGTCCATATGTGCCATCAACGTGTTCAGAAACGGATCCAGAGGCAGGTGAGAGTGTATATAAACATTCCCGATTAAGTACTGACAGCATGTCTTCCACTAGTAGCTATGGTTCCTATTGCAGGCCTGCCTCTGTCTCCGTTCATGCCCCTTCACCTTCTGTCTGTCCACCTGGGCTCGTCTCTACTGCTTCCAGTCAAATGCTGTCCGACTACCAAACCGCTCAAACTTTGCGAGCAACGGCTTCAATGAATGGTGGAGACAGAGGAGGGGATGAGCGAAGACCAATGTCTCCTGAATCTGAATATAGATATCGTAACAATGCATCAGATTATCACAGAGTCACGTCTCCAGAGATGAAATATATTCGAGAGGGCAAACCACCTTCAATCCTAGACCACCATACTGCCATCGTGGCTCCAATTATTAAAAATAGATACACAATGTTGAGTCGTGAGGAAGGAGCTCGTCTTACCGTACCCTTACTAATATCCAGAATTCACGAGTCTTTCTACAGTACTTTTACATTTCTGAAACCGAGACTTGAAGAGATGCACTTCAAACTGAGAAATTACCAAGGAAATGAGTCGATGGATGGAATGATCAACCGTCTGATATCTGAGCACCTGGACAAATCCAGCACCTTTCAAGTGAGTATTTTGTATGTGTTCTGCTACAACCTTGTAGTTATGAGGTTTTAGCAGAAAGTCAACAATTTGATTATTTTCTCCAAAAATATTTTTTCTTAACCTCAGACATCTAAAATTCTTTTGAAAGCATCTATATCGTAATTAGATCAATTAGAAAATGAGAAAATAAAAACTTAAATGTATACTTTATTTTATGTACTGTGCAAAATCTTTTATAAAATTGACAAAAAAGGAGGATTTCAAATCTCAAAAGACAAGGTAGGATGTCAAAATATAATTCACTCTTATAGGAGAGTTTTTAAGGACCGAAATTTTTTCTTATTTTTATTTTCATATAAATTTTCATTAGAACAATAAAGGTATACAATACAATACAATACAAGTTCTTTATTTGCTATTGAAAGCGCCCAATATGAGCAGAAAATGTTACAACCAATAAACTTTAACAAAACATCAAACAAATGAACATATTTTTATATTGAAAAACAAGAAGATAATGTAATATATCTTGAAGATGAGAAATGCACATATTACTAATATATGGTAGATATGCTGCATTCTGTAATGGTTTCTTGTCTATTTCATCAGTCTGATAATCTTGGAGTGGTTTTCCTGTATGCCAAAACCTCTATATCTCTGATGAAATATATTAGAATTTGATGCCACAGATATTGCATAAAATTTTAACATCAAAATGAGTTTAAACTAATATTTCCATCTGAAAAACTGTACTTTTGGGGACTTATAGAAGACCGTAATCTTAATTATCCACTGCATAGCCTTAAGGGATTAGAAAAAAAGGCATAAACTGCTTCCAGTTCAAGTCATATCTGGAGCTTTTTTACATCAGAAAAAGTGGGAAAAAGTTTTGATAAATAAAGTCGTCTAGGAGTAATGTCTGTCTGTCCTTTATAACATAATTATGGAAATTGAGGGGATAAGAACAAAACTGTTGTAATTCCCTTTACATGGGGTGTGGAAATACCAATTTTCTCCTTGTCCATGGACAAGTAAAAGTCCATTTCCTACCAGGATCAGAATGAACTTGTTCACAAAAAAATGAATTGATATATATTTAGAAAAATATTGTTTTTAATGAAGAAAATGCTGTAACCCAGGATTTTCTTCATTAAAAACAATGTTTTTACCCTCTTATTCAAACATTAGGATGATTATTCTCCTACATCTTTTTAGAATTTTTTATACGCCTGTCGAAGACAGGACATATTATGGGATCACCCGTGGCCTCCGGCGGCGTCCATTTCTTTGTCCGGAGCATAACTCTTTCACTTGAAGTCAGATTGACTTCAAACTTGGCAATTGTATTCTTCTCATCATTGCGGAGTGCAGTGAACAAGAACAATAACTTTACCTGGCCTATTTTTTGAGTTATTGCCCTTTGTTGTTTTTCATACTAGAATCTTGTCCGGAGTATATCTCTAAAAGTATAATAGCTAGGATCATGAAACTTCATGGGTGTATAGATCTCACCAAGGGGGAGTGCAGTGTACAAAAACCACAACTCTACCTGGCCTATTTTTTGAGTTATTGCCCTTTGTTGTTTTTCAGACTTGAATCTTGTCCGGAGTATATCTCTAAAAGTATAATAGCTAGGATCATTAAACTTCATGGGTGTATAGATCTCACCAAGGGGGAGTGCAGTGCACAAGAACCACAACTCTACCTGGCCTATTTTTTGAGTTATTGCCCTTTGTTGTTTTTCAGACTTGAATCTTGTCCGGAGTATATCTGTAAAAGTATAATAGCTAGGATCATGAAATTTCATTGGTGTATAGATGTCATCAAGGGGGAGTGCAGTTTACAAGAGCCATAATTCTTCTACCTGGCCTATTTTTCGAGTTATTGCCCATTGTTGTTTTTCATACTAGAATCTTGTCCGGAGTATATCTCTAAAAGTATAATAGCTAGGTACCATGAAATTTCATGGGTGCAAAAAATATTCATTCAAAATAACCTCAGTTCTATTCAAACCCCCAGTTAATACTAAGCACTGTGAGGGGCGTATCTTGTGACAATTTGGAACCTTGTTCAAGATTTGCCATAGTATCCACATGTCTACAGACAAGTGGCCTTGAAAAATGTACTTGCCTGCTGGTGGAAAAGACTGTGTCAGACAAGATGGGCATGGGAATTCCACACCCCTTTCCTTTAAGTACATCAGTTCTCACCAAAGTTTTGCACTTACCCAATAAACTGGATCAACCTTAAGATTTGATAATTGTATTTTCCAGAAATATTTGGACATCTGGAAATAAAATGTCATATCAATACCTGACTTTAAGTGAAAGATAATTTTTGATGGAAAGTATTTTGATATATACAATGGTCACTGAAAGATTAATGTTATATAAAATATTGAAGCTGGACACAACATCAATTCATAATTATCTCTCTGTGTTACTTAGAATTTTAGCTTAAATAACTTTATGAATTGATTTCCAAAATTGGCTAAACTAGCATTCAGGCATTGGCTCCCGTCTCTCTTATACAATTAGAATTATGAGGTTTACAATCCTTACAAAGTAGACATTAGTACATTGCCATGCATGCAATATTAATCTCTAGTGAGAATGACTATTGTGTTTAGATATTGCAAACAATTTTCAAACAGCATTAGTTATTGGTTATAAAATGTCTGTATTGTCAATGATAGATTATAAACTGTCTCCTCTTTTTCCTTGGATTTCTCTCCTGGTTGTCAACAGTAAAACTTGATTATAACAAACTTTGATATTACAAAGTGTCTGTTAGTATGAACTGATTCCCCTTCCAAAAACTCTATTAGCCTTTTTTAAAAATAACTATTTTTATAAATTAAGATAGAAACGAAGTTGACAATGTTTAGACAGACATATTATATGATCACTTGTGGCCTCTGGAAGTTTTTTGCGTCCACTTCTTTCTAAAGAGTGAACATCTCTTGTTCATAATTTAAATTTGGATGGTCCTTACAATGAGTAGATAATTGATAATTAACTCTTGTCATGCTGAACCCTTAATATTCCTGCTTTGGCAGGAGCTATAGACAAACATCAGCCTGCACATAATATTATGTGCAGTCTGATGTTAGTCAACACCACCTGTTTCTCACTTTGAAACCAGAATTGTCAATAGGTTTTGTTTTTCAAATAAAAATTGACCTACAGTTGGTACTTTCAGTGCTTTTGCCCTTTGATAATGATGAAAATTTTTAGCCAAAATTTGTTCAGCATGACAAGGGTTAATGTGGGATGAGTAGCTGAAGACTCTGTAGTACTAGTAAGAGAATTATCATGAATCCATGGTAAGGTGCTACAGCCGTTACTTTATGAGGAAAATCTATTAAATGCCATGTTAAAGCCATTTAAACAAGCAGACAAATCAATTGTTGTGATAAAAACTTCAAACCCAATATTTCTTACAGGCTTTAGATGGCCGACCATTGAAGACTGGGGAGGTTTGCTGGAATGTATTTCAAAGACTGCTGAACAAGACTATCCAAGATGTGATCAACTTTGCCAAAAAGATACCTGGCTTTACCAACCTGGACCAAGAGGACCAAATTAGTCTTATAAAAGGAGGTTGTTTTGAGGTATGACATTTTCCTTCTGGAAGGGGCCTTTATTGACCCCTTTTAACCCTTTCCTGTTTCACAAAAACTTTGACCTGTCCAAATTCAAAGGTTTTGCAGACGAAAATATAAAGTGGATTTAATTTGAAAAGTAACCATTCACTAGGGTAGAAAATAGTGTGGAAAAGGAAGAAATTGCTTGTCAGAAGCAATTTCTTCTTTTTTGACAATGTTTTCTCAATCAAAAAAATACAGGCACTTAAAAAGCAGGGATTATACAGCAAAGGGTTAAATTTGTAACCCTAAACATATAAAAGGACTGTCTGGGATCTCGGTAGAATAAATCTGAACAAGTAGATCTTATCCAGAGGAAGTTAACCAAAGGTTGAAGCTCTAAATGAAAGTAAAGTATTTTAAAATGACCAATTTAAATTCAGAAAATCAACACAATGGGAAATGTTCTACCTGCTTGGTGCTATCAGACTTGTCTATGGTTCCTTTGATTTGTAAGTTCAAATTTTGTTCTTCATGTAAAGATTAATGAAAATATTCCTTGAGTTCATTATGAAAAACTTTGCAAAATATTTAATAAATGGTCCCCAGTTTTGCACATGTACTCATGCACAAACTAGAGTTGCCTGTACCATTTTTATTTATTGCCAAAGGTGGACATATATTGGAATGATCTTCTCCACCCATCAGTCAGCCCATCTGCCTGTATGTCTGTCCCTATGCCATATGTATACAATATCTTGTGAACACAACTTCTCCTGCATGTATGGATGGATTGGGATGAAAGGTGACGGATAAATTGTGGCTCTGGCACTTTACTAAACACAATGAGGCTGATTTGAAGTATGTTGTCAATGTCAAAATTCTACCAGGAAATAATAATTTGCATTTATAGTAATATTGTATGTCAGGAGCATTCAAGATCCAAATGTTTTTACAAATGTTCTGAAATTGTTTCATGTCAAAGCGCAGTTGGTTGCGCGTCCATCATTCAAAAATTCCCGTTTCCATCGCTGATGGGGACACTCATTCTTTCCGATTATTTGTCTTCCTTCAATGAGTCGCTAATCAAAGACCTATGTGGGATAGCAGCTGAATGCTAGGAAACGATGTAATGGAAGTACTGGTGTAAGAAACTTGGAATCCATTGTTAAGTGCTTCAGCCACAATATAATTGAATGATTGTTAAAAGCGACATTAAATCCCGTTCAAACAAACAAACAAACAAATCCACGCTTTGCATTTTATTGGCTGGGCTTTTTTTTGAGAAACCAAAGGTAGTGCTTTAGCCTTAGTGTGGTTGTTGTTGTCATAGTTGTCATGCAGAAAGTTTGACATTTTCTGATATCTCTGGTTCTACTGAAAGCACTAGTAGGCAGTGCTGTTGTTATCCCCCACTGTTTCTTGAAGGGGATATAGTAATGGTCTCCGTCTGTCATTCCATTGTTCTGTCATTCCGTCACTTAACTTGTCCGGACCATATCTCCTAAAGTATGAAAGCTATCAACTTGAAAAGGTGGATAGATCTCATGAAGGAAAAGTGCATTGAACTAGAACTACAACTCTTTGCTTGCATAATTTTGGAGTTATTGCCCTTTGATTAGGCTTGAGTTTACTATCAAGCTTTGATGGCTGGAGACAGCCATGTCCGACATGGCTCTTGTTAAACATGTATGTGCCAAAGGGTACTTCACCAGGGTACAATTTTTCAAAAATTTTCACCTTTAACAGATGGATGGTATAAAGATAGATACCCACCATGTAATACAAGGAGGTCCTTTATGTCTTGACAATCACATGTTATAGTGTATCTGGTATTATAGGAACTCAATCAAACCGTCTAGCCAGCGGACAATAGAAAGCTTTTATCCTCTTCCATAAGATGAAATAAGCCAAGCCATAACAAACAGGTGTCTGACACCATCTGAAAATAGTCCAGGCCAAGTTACTCAAAGAATATAGGCCATTAAACTGAATTCCTTAAGGTAGTGACTCCGTAATAGTTCCACACTGTTGAGGAGGTAATAAACTTTCACAGTGTTAACCGAGGTTTCCTAATGATTTTCATTAGGAAACCTTGGTCAACATTGTTTAAGATCATGAGTTCCGAAATATTGCAGAGCTATTACATGTCAACTACCTTAAAGAGTAAAAAGGACTACTAAGGTCAGACAGTTGCCGAGGCAAATCTGCTGTACCATTACCTTGGTGCCATATTCAATGGCTCAGTGCAAAACAATTGTAAATGCCTATAAATTAAAAGGCAGTTACTAGTGTTTTGTGCTGAGCCATATATTAATGCACTCTCTATGAAGAAAAAATTGAGGATACAAGAAATAAACTTTTACAAAAGCTTGAATTAATTTTCTCAATTAATTGTAAATTACCAAATTTACATAAACTGACTGAAGATCTTGAATGAACTATGATCATGTTCCCCACAAACACAAACAAATCTTATGTAGGTCCGTCTGTAGCTATTTTTTTTCTGCTCAATTCCTCAGCAATTAATGTGCTGAGTTCATTCAAACTTTACAGATGTGATCGGTATCAAGCAGAGATGTGCAAGTGAAATTTTGGTAATGATCCATCAGGGTTTTCCCTCTATGTTCAAAACCAGGGGTCATTATGACCCCCTTTAAACTAGATGAAGAATGTTTCTTCGACAATTTTGGGGGTCATTAAAAAAAAAAAAAGAGGGCTCCAAGTTCAAAGAAACAGGGGGTCATGGAAAACCCTGGATCCATTAACTTTTGATATAGTTATGGCCCTTAGTAAATGGCTTTTCATTATTGATATACACATGTAGGGGGGTATTAGTTCGCTCTGCTACAGTCTACTTTTTACTAGATGTATTGTATAAGTATTGCAGTTTCCACGCTTTTTCTCTAATTTTTTACCATCTCCCTGTACAGCCTGGTTCTTGTTGAACCAGGTCTGATTCTAAATGGTTGGTTTTGTTGTAGCAAGGCTCATATTGACCTGTAAGACCTTATACACTCTATAGGATCTATGGTAAGGATTAAATCTTGTATTAACTGTAGGTTGGAATTGTCTGGACAGATTTAATAAAGAAGTGATTATATCATTCTTTTCTGGGTAATACCATTTCAAGTCTCCATTATTTTGTTCCCTCTAACTAAAATAGGTTTGAGGCATTGTAATACGTGTCAGCAATATAAACTGAATAAATAAGGTGATTGTCTAAAAGGTTCTGAAAATTTTAACTTTTCCGAATGGGTTGAATTAAGTCACAAAGTATTTTATGCCCCCATAATTATTGAAAGATTGGAGGCATATTATTTTACAGTTGTCTTTCTGTCCATCCATCTGTCTGTCTGCAAAATTTAATCCAAAAACATTGCCAATATTTTCAAGCCTATTCAAGATAGAAGACTCATATTTGGCATGGTGGTAGATCTCAATGATACCCATCTGCTGGTACAAAAGTCAAGTTCATGTGTCAATTTTCAAGGTCAAATAACTCAAAATCTTAACCAAAAAAATCCAGGTAATGCTTAGCCTATATTAATTGTATTATCATCATTGTGATAGTGCAAAAACTTTGACACTTTGTCATATCTCCGGTTATACTGAAGGCATTCATATGAAACTTGGCACACATGTGCACCATCAAAAGAGCAACCATCAAAAGAGCAACGTTTACTATCAAGGGGAATAACCATTTTTTTCCAAATTATGCCCCTTTTTCAACTTTGATTCTTTTCCACCATCCAGCACTCAGAAGTTGAGTGTAGGCACTTATAGCCAGTGCTCTTGTTCAACTAGTTGGGCTTTAGCTACATGAGAGTCAGTCATATTTGCTCAGTAGGTTGAGCACTTTAAATCATGGGTTCAAATCTGTGGCTGTCACACAACAAACTAATTTTCTCTCAATGGAGACAGTTAACCAAGGCCTTGGGAACATGTGCTTTGAAAACTGAAGAATCATGTGGATCTCAGCAGTAGTTTCAACTAAGCCTCTTCTTCACCAGGGGCGTCTCTTATATGGACATATGCTACAGTAGCCTTGATAAATAGATGGAAATACACACACGTCTTGACAGTTTTTGATAACCATTAAGGCATTGGTCCATTATAGGTCTTTCTTAACAATATCTTTCATACTTAAATTATTCTTAATATACTGTCAGAAATAACATTATTGCACCATTGATATACCATTCTCTTGACTGTTATTTCCTCCTTGTTTGACATAAAAAAGTCTGAGTTATAAAGTTGTTCCAATTCAGGGATATTTCAAAAGTATTGTGTGGTGTATTACATTACTTGGTCATTAGAACTAGTCATAAAATAGTCTGGGATCTGATTGCCTCTATCTAGGAGAATTGACAACAATAAAATTTGTATGGCTCTAGTCTAGCGATATTTGTCCCCAAAGGTAATAATTTTGGTTTGATGTTTTATTAAAATATTCCTTCTTTTCTTTAATGTTTTACAGTAGATTATTGCAAAATAATGGCACTACTTAACCAGCGAAATTATCAAAAACTTATACATAAATTGGTTTAACATTAAAATAAACGAATATCCTCTATATATTCTTTCAACTTCATAGTTAGCTCTGCGATAGTTTTGTTGTCAGCTGCGTGACCATCAATGTCATTGTGCATACATTTTGATATATTTCTTCTCCTAATGGAGCTATCCACTCATTACTTGAAATTAATTAAATGATATTAACAAATAAAAAAGCAGTATTATCTGAAGTATCAAAAGGATGATGCTTTAGTCATTTGACACCTTTTTTTGACTAAGAATTTTTGTTCAGGTTGCAGCACCCAATAGATGAGTATAATGATACAAATGGTGCTCTTGTAAAACAATCAGAATGTTTTGTTAATTTGATTTGGAAATCAGAGAGCTAGCCTAACTTTGAATGTTTTAATTTGAGCCAGTGTGCGAGGTAAAAGTGTTGAGCAGTGTAGACAATGCCACATTGCAGTAATAATATATACTGACTGCCAGATGAGGGATTAAGACCTTATCTAATTATTAAGTACACAGTGAAGACTCTGGTCAGCCTGTTAGACTTGCACAGGCTGGCCAGAAGCTTTGCTTTGCACATATATATGAAATTGTCACGACTGGCTCATTTTTCTTCATATCATATTCAAATCATAGGCAAGCCTGTACAAGGGTTCATAGAGGAATATGTGACTTTTTTTTCTCTCTTTTAATTGTCAGGGCTATAAAGAACAATCCAATTTTGTACAGTTACATAGATTTAGTATTGTGTGTCCATTATAAAACAGTGAAATGGTCATAAAATAGTCTGGAAGCTGACTGTATCAATTAAGTATAATGTAGAGGGTGAGGCTATTATTGTAAACTGATAGATGTTTTGTAGTCCTTGTATAATCAAGTTTTGTCTGTCTGTCGAGTGTCATTTGAAAATGTTATGAAAAACAACCCTAGGCCTGTTGTGAAAAGTATATTCAGGATAGATGGACAGTAACTGTGCATCTAAATAACACCTTTGTTAGCTTGGCTGTTTTCAGAGAAAACTCGGTATTGTTATTACTTTGCGTAGGTGTCGGTGTAACAAACTTTAACCTAGGTCATTTCGCTGTTTTTATTGAAGATATTTTGATGAAACTTGGCATGTGTGTACTCCATCACTAGAGCTATCCAGACTATCAAGGGTGATAACTCTGGAAGCATTTTTGTAAGAGTTGTGTACCTTTTTTGCCTTAGTTTTTAGCTCCACTGGCCGAAAGGCCAGCGGGCTATTGTCATGGCGTGGTGTCCGTCGTCCGTGCGTGCCTCCGTCCGTCCGTCCGTAAACTTTTACTTTAAAAATCTTCTCCTCCTAAAGCACTGGATGGATTTCAATCAAATTTCACAGGAATGTTCCTTGGGTCACCCTCTATCAGATTCCTTCAAAGAATTTAAATCGGTTGAAAATCATGGCTGTAGTGGGCGTGGCTAATTTCCATATATGGTAATAGGTGAGTTTTCTCAGATTCTAATTGATGGATACCAATTAAATTTTACATGAATGATCCTTGAGTGACCCTCTATAAGTCTACCAAAAATTATTGTGATCGGATAGAAAATATGTATTTTATGGGCGAGGTCATTTCTCTATATGTTATATAGTGGAAACTTTGAAAATTAATTTCTCAGAATGTAATTGATGGATATCCACCAAATTTCACTGGAATGATCTTTGAGTGACCCTTTATCAGTCTACCAAAAATTATTGTGATCAGATGAAAAATGTGTAATTTATGGGTGGAGGTCATTTCTCTATATGTTATATAGTGGAAACCTTGAAAATCATTTTCTCAGAACCTAAATAATGGATAACAACCAAATTTCATTTTAATGATTCTTTAATTATCCTTTACAAGTCTGTAAATATATATTGTGATCAGATGAAAAATAAGTGTTTTATGGGCAGAGGTCATTTTGCTATATGTTATATAGTGAAAACTTTGAAAATCATTTTCTCAGAATCTAACTGATGGATAATGACCGAATTTCACTGGAATGATTCTTTAGTGATACTTTATCGGTCTGCAAAAAATTATTGTGATCAGATGCAAAATATGTATTTTATTGTCAGAGGTCATTTCTTTTGATATGTTATATTGTATAATATCCAATATGGAGTAAAACAAACTTTTTTCAAAGTTCAAACAGATTGATTTCAACCATATTTCATAGGAATTTTATTTCTGTGAAGTTTTATGAGGCTGCAAAAAATAAAAAAATGCTCTATACAGGCAGAGGACATTTCAACATATAAAGTGAATATTTGACCACCCTTTTGGTATCACCTAAATGATGATTTTTTAGCTCCACTGGCTGAAAGCCACTGGGGCTATTGTCATGGCGTTGTGTCCGTCGTGCGTGCGTCCGTCCGTCCGTCCGTCCGTCCGTGCGTCCAGTCGTAAACTTTTTCTTTAAAAATCTTCTCCTCAGAAACTACTGGATGAATTTCAACCAAACTTCACAGGAATGATCCTTGGGTGACTCTCTTTCAAAGTTGTTCAAGAAATTTTGATCCAATGAAAAACATGGATTTAATGGGCGTGGCTAATTTCCAAATATGGTAAAAAGTCAGTTTTCTCAGATTCTAATTGATGGATTCCAATTATATTTTACATGGATGATCCTTGGATGACCCTTTATCAGTCTACCAAAAATTATTATGATCAGATTGTAAATATGGATTTTATGGGCGGAGGTCATTTCTCTACATGTTATATAGTGGAAACTTTGAAAATCATTTTCTCAGATTCTAATTGATGGATATCAACCAAATTTCACTGGAATGGTCCTTGAGTGAACCTTTATCAGTCTACCAAAAATTATTGTGATTGGATGAAAAATATGTATTTTATGGGCGGAGGTCATTTCTCTATATGTTATATAGTGGAAAATTTGAAAATTATTTTCTCAGATTATTATTGATGGATATCAACCAAATTTCACTTAAATGATCCTTGAGTGAACCTTTATCAGTCTACCAAAAATTATTGTAAGCAGATGATAAATATGGATTTAAAGGGCAGAGGTCATTTCTCTATACAATAAATAGTGGAAACTTTGAAAATCATTTTCTCAGAATGTAATTGATGGATATCAACCAAATTTCACTGGAATGTTCCTTAAGTGAACCTTTATCAGTCTACCAAAAATTATTGTGATCGGATGAAAAATATGTATTTTATGGGCAGAGGTCATTTCTCTTTATGTTGTAAAGTGGAAAATTTGAAAATCATTTAAAAATTAAACATCAGTAAAACCAAAATATCTTAAAATCTAGTCAAACCTTAGATTTGCTATTTCAAGAATTTCAAGCCTGTGGAGCGACTCAAGCCATTCATGGCTTTCTAGTTTTTAGACTCATATAATTTAATTGGTGTAAAGATTGTAGGTTAGAAGAAACATAAGCTTTGTTAGAATCCAAATGTGTAGAAACATTAGGTGAAATAGGGTGCCTGAGATACTCCCTTAGAATTGGTCAGTTTAGTTGAACGAAGGGTGACTCTGCACAAAGAGGTGTAAAGTGGCCTACTGAGGTTCAAAGTGGGGAAGAAAAAGCTGAGTTGACTGCACTCTAAGGCATTGGGCAGAATAAAAATATTGGATTTAATATTTTACTTCTTATTATCTTTAGATAGAATTTTGTTTTGGTGAAAAACAATTATTGTGAAGTAACACCCTTATAGTGGTGTTTAATGAAAAGCAGAAAGATCTACAATCAAAATTTTGTGGACAAAGTTTCAGTATATTATGCAGTAACATTCTGTTAGTATTGAAATTTTTATTTTTGGATTTCAAACAAATTTCACTGGAATGATCCTTATTTTTAACAGCCTTATCATCCTCTAATAATCATTATCAGGATATTCAGGCCTGTGGAGCGAATCAGGCGCTCAAGCGCCTCTAGTTTTCTTTGCATTATCCAGCGTCTGCAGCCGAGTGTTGCGCCTGTAGGTGGTGCTCTTATTTTCCATGTATATAGTGTTTACTGTCATTTGACTCATACACAGAATATTATTTTTATCACTATATCATGATACACACAATTTTATTTCCACTATGGTTGGAAATAAAATCATGTGTTTCATGTTGCAGCAAAAGACAGAGATAAAGACCCATATATAAAGATATGCACATTGTATGATTACACATCACTGTATCATTTAAGCATGAATTTTCAAGCCTTCAACTATTTCCTGTGGCTATAAAGCCTAAAAAGTTAAAAATACAATCTGATATCTTCTAAGTTTTGTTTTCCCCTTGTTGTTGATGTTGCCGCAAAGACTATTTTAGGTTTGAAACAAGTTATGCTCTTTGAAACTTTGTTAATAAGGAAACATTTGTCTTTTTAGAAAACCAAGGCTATAAAATCATTCCCCCTTCACAAAATTATTTATAACAATTTTGTGTTTCTACAAGTTGCAAATTCCAAATGGTTAAATATTTGATATTTTCTAACTTCCATGAATGTTTTATCTGTTACAGGTAGCCTGTGTTGTTCATTCCCAGTTTGTTGACGCAGACTCCAACACCATATTCCTTGAAGGTCACAATGCCCTCGTGAAGCGTGATGACATGAAGCATGGTTTTCCTTTGGGGCCTCACTTTGTTGAGCTGATGTTCAATCTATGTGTTCGATTCAATACATTCAAGCTAGGTGACGAGGAGAAAGCATTATTTAGTGCTCTGGTGCTTATCTCACCAGGTAAGCATATTCTCAAAAATTTATTTATTTTGATAAGGTGGCATTGTCATCTATCAAGGCCAAAGTTCCAAATTACTCACTGTTTTGCTGGCATAAGTGTTTCAAGAACACATTGTGTTGAATATGAAAATTACAGCTAGATAAATTTTGTGCTTTGCTTATAGCTTTCTTCCTCAAAATTTGTTCAGAGTTTGATAAAGGGAAAAAAATGATATTCAGTGTACATGTTCAGAGGCTAAGCAGTGTAAAGGTTTTAAAGCACATTGATGGGTCAGCACAAAATAGTTCTAACTGCCTGTTTTGCTCTGATCTATCCACATGTGAAAATTGTTTGAAATGTCATCCACAAGCTCATTTGTTTTATGCTATCAAAATGTCTGCTGCATGTTTTAGTGAGTCCAAAAACGGAGACTAAATTACGAAAGTTTGATGCCAGAGTATCCAGACATATCCCATAAGATATAGAATTATTGGCACCAAGGAATGCATCAATTTATACCGAGACTGAATTATTATGCTCTTGTATGCAAGAAAAGGCTATATTTCATCGAAATTTCATGCAGAATAATTTCTCGGATATAGATTAAACTGTTTTTGTGTGAACCTAAATTTTGAACATTTTATTTGCTTTTTACAGCACAAAGTTGCTTATCAAAGGAAGTTACTTGGTATTAAAAGCATAACATAGCAGAGTTAGGGGTTATTAAGCATTACATCATAACTCCCCTTTTTCGAACTGCTTTCAAAATCGAAACAGATAAATCTAAATATTTGCATTATGTTATACAAAGCACAAAAAAATTTATTATCGTAGTTTCCACTAGATATTGCAGATGTACTAGGTAGAAGATGATACAAGATATTCATCCCTTATACCATACAATAATATTTGCCTCTGTTCTTATATCCAACAATATGGTTATGTTTGGAACAAATTGAACCCATTGCCAAATAAAAATGTGGACTTTCCCATAATCAAAGAATTTGTAGACAGCTATCAACATTTGAATATTTTTAATCTGGGCACTAAAGTTAAAATTGCAATGCTCTATCCCAATCTTGTGCATACTTCACTTCTTATTTCCCATATATTTTTGATGATTTATGTCAGAGTCATCATGTCAAGAGATTAGCATATTACTTTTGTAATTGCCTATGTAAATATCTAAAGGCACTTACAATGGTTTAGCACCCACACCTCTAATTATGACGATCCCCGTAGGCGGCACTCATCCTTTCTGACAATTTGTCTACCACCATAGGGTTGATAATCGTGGACCGATGTGGGATAGCAGCTGGAGGCTAGGAAAGGATGTAATGGTAGTACTGGTGTGGGAAATACAAGGAATCCATTGTTAGGTGCTCCTGCCATCACTATTTGACTGAAATAATGTTAAAAGCGGCGTAAAACCCCATTCAATTAATCAATCTAACTATGAATTCGGCAAACAAAATAAATAGCAAAAACTGGATAAAAATCCGAAAAACCTAAAGATAGAATTAATCAGTCTGTTGCTAAAGGCCATCTGCAGTTGTAAACATGCATAAAGCACATTTAATATGAACTGTCCTCTAGGGGCCAGAATATATCATTATGTATTGACAGATTTCAATATGATACAAGTCCTATCAACCCAAATAGCATAATGAAAACAAATAAATAGGGACCCTCTTGTGAAAAGTATCAATTTGGCAAAATGTGAAAATTATCCTTTCTGATGAGACTATCATATGAGCCTGTACATGACATTTCCAACAATTTCATATGTACTCAAGCAAAGACTCTGGCCAGTCTGTGTATCTGCACAGTCTGGCCAGTCTTCCCTATGCCGTTTGTAGATAAATAAGGTTTTTACGTATCTGTAGACAAATAGGCAAACTTCTCATTACACTATGCTACAGTCTGGGCTTCTAAATATTTGTACCTGAAGAAGGTGTCAAATTGTTGGAAATGCCACCTACAGGCTCAAATACAATTAAATATATTGGAGTAACACACTCACAAATATATTCTGGCTTTTCTTTTAGGGTTGTTCAGCTCTGCTAGCTTGATCCAGCAATCTTTTGCCATGGCATCATGTCTTTCAATGTAAATTTCTATTTTTATGCCCCTGTATCGAGAGATCGGGGGCATATTATTTTACTCATGTCTGTCCGTCCGTCCGTCTGTCTGTCCGTCCGTCTGTCCGAAAACAACCCGAAAACTTTACCTTTGCCTTTTCTCCAAAAGTATTTGACATACAAAGCTGTACACCAAAGTCAAGGTCATGTGACAAGGTCAAGGTCATCTGTCAAGGTCAAACTTTAAAAAAAAATGCTGTTCCGGGGGCATTTGTGTTTCACAAACATATCTTGTTGCTTCTGTAATCTTTTGTCCTAAAAAATCTTCTTAAATAGTTCTACATGAATTTGATTTGAATTTCATGATAGTGATCTTGAATATTCAACTTTTGATTAGATGGTTCCTTCAGATAGTCTTGAATGACTGTTTATCAGACCATTCCTTCAAATAATTTCTACCGCCTTAAAAAAGACAGCTATATTATGGCAGAAAGGAAACACCATCTTGCATCCTTCTCAGATGATGCTTTTACCTTATGGTGCCTTTGACATTCTTATTTTCATGTGTACACTAATGCTTGTACAAGCTATGGCCTGTTTACTCAAAATCTTGACCCAAAGGTCCTGAGTTCGATTCCCGGGAGTGGCTATCGATCTTGGTTCTTTCATGGCCCACACATTCGGCGCGAGCACTGGTGAATTTTCCAGGAAGCAGAATTGAGGGGGTTTAATCTAAGTTGTGAGAACTTGTTTCCCGATCGATGTAAAATAAATAGGTTTAAACCAAACTCAAAATCTCAAAAATAAAACAAACTGCTCAACAGGGTTTGACACAAAGGGGAGTCATAGGAGTCCAAGACTCCTTATTTACCAGTTTGGGACTCCTTTATTTTTCAAGTGTGGTGAGTCTGATGGTCTCCCTCAAATGTTGGTCAAAACTAGAGTTGTATTTGCTTGCATCTGGTAGATTTTTGAAAGAAGGTCATCTTCTTTAGGGGAAGAAAATTGTGGAAAAGAAGAAATTGTTTGTAGCAAGCAATTTCTTCTTTTCAACATATTCTCCCAATTTTGAAAATTTGGACTCCTTCATTTGAGCTTGGGATCTTTTATTTTATGAGTTGGGAGTCTAATAAACGCCTAACTCACAGAAGTTATTTTCAGTCCTTGCTCAATATTTGTCCTTGCAACTGATGTATAGCAATGAACCTTTAGGATGCTTTGCTTGTGATAAACCTAATACTGAAGGTTTATTCAGATAAAGAGTTCAACATTTGTCCTTGCCGTTGATGGAACCTGGAGGGTAAATCGGTAACTTTGTTTGTGATAAACCTGGCTGAAGGTCTAGTCAGATAAACAGTTCAATATTTGACCTTGGCCAGTGATGTGCAGTAGTCCCAATCATTGTGCAACAAGACATTATATTAGTGCAGTTTATTGATTTTCTATCTAACCCAGACTGATCTAACACTTTCCATTCTTCTTCATTATACTTTGGTTATTGGTATAAAAGTCGGTCTTCAGTAGGATAAAAAAAAACACACACACTCAATAGAATTCTTTAGTTTTCAGCAGTATTTGATTGATATTTATAAGGGTAAAAATTAAAGGTTTGGTAGCTCGAGAAATGCTCTGTTATTCATAGAAATGCCATGGACCTCTTAATCAATTATTCTGAAAAAGTAGCTTTTTCCTGCATTACAAGTACTTAAAGAATGACAGCTACTTAGAATCTTTTGAGTGTTTTTTTTTTCAAATTTTAAATTTATCCAAACTGTTAGGGGATATATACAAACATTTCCAGTGAAGTTGTTTAATTCCTTTTTAGCTCCACTGGCCGAAGGCCAGCGAGCTATTGTCATGGCGGTGTGTCCGTCCGTGCGTGCGTAAACTTTTTCTTTAAACATCTTCTCCTCCCAAACCAATGGGTGGATTTTGATGAAACTTGGTAGAAATGTTCCTTGGGTGACCCTCTTCTAAAATTGTTAAAGAAATTTTGATTGACCCCCAAATATGGGCGTGGCAGGGCGTGGCATTTTTTCAATTTGAAATCTTTAAAAATCTTCTCCTCCCAAACCATTGGGCCAATTTCAATGAAACTTGGCATAGATGTTCCTTGGGTAACCCTTTACCTAAATTGTTCAAGAAATTTTGATTGACCCCCAAATATGGGCGTGGCAGGGCGGGGCTTATTTTGAGCCCAAAATCTTTGAGTGACATCTCCTCCTGAACCTTTGAGCCGATTTCAACCAAACTTTACCAGAATGTAACAGGGGTGACCCTTTTCAAAAATTGTTCCTGAAATTTTGATTGGCCCCCAAATATGGGCGTGGCAGGAGGGGCTTATTTTGAGCCAAAATCTTTGAACGACATTTCCTCCTGAACCATTTGGCTGATTTCAATGAAACTTTACCAGAATGTTCCTTGGGCGACCCTCTTCTTAAGTTGTTCAAGAAATTTGGATTGACCCCCAAATACAGGGGTGTCAGGGTGGGGCTTATTTTGACCCCGAAATCTTTGAACAACTTCTCCTCCTAAACCACTGGGCCAATTTCAATGAAACTTTACCAGAATGTTCCTTGGGAGACCCTTTCCAAAAGTTGCTCTCAAAATTTTGATTGGCCCATAAATATGGGTGTGGGCAGGGTAGGGCTTATTTTGAGTCTGAATTCTTTGAACGACATCTTCTCCTGAATCAATGGGCTGCTTTCAATGAATTTTACCAGAATGTTCCTTCTGTGACCCTTTTCAAAAATTGTATGCGAAATATTAATTAGCCCATAAATATTGGCATGTCAGGGTGTGGCTTATTTTGAGCCCGAAATCTTTTAACTACATCTCCTGATGAAGGTTGGGCTGATTTCAATGAAACTTGCGAATTTTGGTGCAATGTGAGCCATACCCAGTTAATTAATATAAAAAAGGTCTTAAGAGATTTCAAAGTGTTGTTTTCATTCAAAGAAAGATTCATTTAATGGGAGTCTATTGATGTTAAAGCCAGTGGAGCGATACAGGCCCTCTTGGGCCTTTTGTTTTTCATTTTGGGTAGAAAACATTATGGAAATTTGGGAATTTGCTTGTATCAAGCAAATTCTTCATTTTCCACAAAGTTTTCCAAATCTTTCTTCTTTAAAAGCATCAAAAAGTCAGATAATTTTAAATATGAGTATACCCACAATGCGCAGTAAGTATGTTTGAAATCAACACAAGCCTGCATTCTATAAATACTTGTATGAAAAAAGAGGAAATAAAAGCCGAGTCCATTCACAGCAAGGTACTCAGCTAACCAAATTTGTGCATTTCATTGATTTTCCTTAGTCCCAGACAGTCTAAATGGATATTTTCTTAAAGCAGTAATTCACTGTGTCTATTATAAACATTCTTGAAAGGAAGAGCTATTTTTAGCTCACCTGAGCACGAAGTGCTCATGGTGAGCTATTGTGATGGGCTGCTGTCCGGCGTCCGTCGTCCATCGTCCGTCGTCCATCGTCCGTCGTCAAACTTTACCTTGTGTGCACTCTAGAGGCCACATTTTTTGCCCAAATGTCTTGAAACTTGGTCAGAATGTTTGTCTCAATCAAATCTCGGTCAAGTTCGAAATTGGGTCAGGTGGGGTCAAAAATGGGGTCAAGGGGTCAAATTTTAGAAAAACCTTGTGTGCACTCTAGAGCCCACATTTGTGGCCCAAATGTCTTGAAACTTGGTCAGAATGTTTTCTCCATCAAATCTCAGTCAAGTTTAAAATTGGGTCAATATTGGGGTCAAGGGGTCAAATCTTATAAAAACCTTGTGTGCGCTCTAGAGGCTACATTTAAGGCTGAAATGTCTTGAAACTTGGTCACAATGTTTGTCTCCATCAAATCTCGATCAAGTTTGAAGTTGGGTCAAGTGGGGTCAAAAATGGGGTCAAGGGGTCAAATCTAAGAAAAACCTTGTGTGCACTCTAGAGGCCACATTTTTTGCCCAAATGTCTTGAAACTTGGTCAGAATGTTTGTCTCAATCAAATCTCGGTCAAGTTCGAAATTGGGTCAGGTGGGGTCAAAAATGGGGTCAAGGGGTCAAATTTTAGAAAAACCTTGTGTGCACTCTAGAGCCCACATTTGTGGCCCAAATGTCTTGAAACTTGGTCAGAATGTTTTTCTCCATCAAATCTCAGTCAAGTTTAAAATTGGGTCAAGTGGGGTCAATAATGGGGTCAAGGGGTCAAATCTTATAAAAACCTTGTGTGCGCTCTAGAGGCCACATTTATGGCTGAAATGTCTTGAAACTTGGTCACAATGTTTGTCTCCATCAAATCTTGATCAAGTTCGAAGTTGGGTCAAGTGGGGTCAAAAATGGGGTCAAGGGGTCAAATCTTAGAAAAACCTTGTGTGGGCTCTAGAGGCCATATTTTTGGCCCAAATGTCTTGAAACTTGGTTTGAATGTTTGTCTCCATCAAATCTCAGTCAAGTTCGAAATTGGGTCAGGTGGGGTCAAAAATGGTGTCAAGGGGTCAAATTTTAGAAGAACCTTGTGTGCACTCTAGAGCCCACATTTGTGGCCCAAATGTCTTGAAACTTGGTCAGAATGTTTTTCTCCATCAAATCTCAGTCAAGCTTGAAATTGGGTCAAGTGGGGTCAATTATGGGGTCAAGGGGTCAAATCTTATATAAACCTTGTGTGCGCTCTAGAGGCCACATTTATGGCTGAAATGTCTTGAAACTTGGTAACAATGATTGTCTCCATCAAATCTCAGCCAAGTTTGAAGTTGGGTCAAATAGGGTCAAAAATGGGGTCAAGGGGTCAAATCTTAGAAAAACCTTGTGTGCACTCTAAAGGCCATATTTTTGGTCCAAATGTCTTGAAACTTGGTCACAATGTTTGTCTCCATCAAATTTTTGTTAAGTTTAAAAATGGGTCAAGTAGGGTCAAAAATGGGGTCAAAGGGTCAAATCTAAGAAAAACCTTGTGTGCTCTCTAGAGGCCATATTTTTGGTCCAAATGTCTTGAAACTTGGTCAGAATGTTTGTCTCCATCAAATCTGGGTCAAGTTCGAAATTGGGTCAGGTGGGGTCAAAAATGGGGTCAAGGGGTCAAATTTTAGAAAAACCTTGTGTGCACTCTAGAGCCCACATTTGTGGCCCAAATGTCTTGAAACTTGGTCAGAATGTTTTCTCCATCAAATCTCAGTCAAGTTTAAAATTGGGTCAATAATGGGGTGAAGGGGTCAAATCTTATAAAAACCTTGTGTGCGCTCTAGAGGCCACATTTATGGCTGAAATGTCTTGAAACTTGGTCACAATGTTTGTCTCCATCAAATCTCGATCAAGTTTGAAGTTCGGTCAAGTGGGGTCAAAAATGGGGTCAAGGGGTCAAATCTTAGAAAAACCTTGTGAGGGCTCTAGAGGCCATATTTTTGGCCCAAATGTCTTGAAACTTGGTTTGAATGTTTGTCTCCATCAAATCTCGGTCAAGTTTGAAATTGGGTCAGGTGGGGTCAAAAATGGGGTCAAGGGGTCAAAGGGGGTGTTCCAAATATATAGTAAAATGTGCCCACGCTTAGATTTTTATGATATTGTGGGTAATTGTAGTAGTGGGTATACTGATTAAGGAAATGACTTTTTTTGCCAAAATGAGTAAGGAGGGTCGACCATAAAGTACCCGAAAGCACATCTTATCAAATGCAAAGGGGTGTCTGGAAAAAAATCACCTTGCGAGGAAATTTTGGAATCTGTAAAAAGAATTTGTTACTGATTTAAAAGACAATTGGTACCTTTATGTTTTTATATAGGTTGGGATCTTATGTCTGTTTCCTCCTAACAGATAACTCAAAAAGTTCTTGAAAAATTCATGAAAATTTTAGTAAAATGAAATAATGTTCTGAGTTAAAGGGTTAAAATTTTTAAGTTGTAGCTCTAGTCCAGTTATCAAACTCTTTTAAAATTAAGATACATATGTTCTTAATGTTTACAGAAAGTTTCATTGAAATCGAAAACCGGTAAGTTAGTCGAAAATCTCTTAGTGTAGAAGATAGTGGGTGGGGTAAGATATAGATTTAAACAATCTGATAATCTTAAAGTGTGAATTACTTTTCAACGGCTGTAGACAGGACGTTCGTATTTCATACATGGATCCTTTGTGACAAAGCCTATTTACATAGATTAATCAAAATCAACTGTCAAGGTCAAGGTTAATTATCAAGGGCATTGTTATAAAAAAAAACTTCATTGAGCTTTGGGAACATACTTTGCAAAAGTAATGAATGATGATTTTGATTTTCAATTATAGTTTCTTTTAAACAAATGTATTTCAGTTTGTTCCTAACTCAAAGTCATTTGCGAAGGTCAATGTCAGATTTTCTTTTTAAACAAACTCATTTCAGTTGGTTCCTTATTCAATGTCATGTTTGAAGGTCAATGCCACATATGAGGATGGTGTTTAGGATTTGACTCTATGTATTTTCTGTCACAATCCTGTAGAAGTTACTTGTTCTATGTTTTACAGGTCCGTTTTAGAAATAAGATTCCCCCCAAGAAAACGCGAGACACTTTTAGCAATAAATCAAAATTTAATCGTACTGTAGGTTATGAAATGAAAAACTTTGGAAGGAAAAACAGTGTGGGAAAAGAAGGAATGTCTTGTTACAAGCATTTTCTTCTTTTTATACAGTGTTTTCCTTTGGGCAATGAAAATGTCGAGTTTTGGGATAGGCAATTTATATATTTGAATTTCTTAAGTTTACAAATGAAGATGAACAATCACTACATTCCTGAAGGACCTGCAACATTCCGGTGTAACAGTGTAACGTGTCCCCCTGGGTAACGTGTCCCCGGGGACAGGTTACCCCGGGGTAACGTGTCCCCCCCTGGGGTAACGTGTCCCCCCCATGGAAAGCATCATTTCTTATCAAAATTTTAATTTTTCATTCATGCTTTTTTGTAAAACTCTTAATCAATTAAAAGAAAACATATAAAAAGTATATCTGTTTTTTTGAGTGGTTTTCAATTCTTCGAACCAAAATATAATTTGCTTACTATGATTTTCTAATCAAATCAATTTTCATTTCCTTTTTTTTTTGATATTATAATAGTCAATCTTGGTATTTCATGCAAATATTAGAAAGTTTAATGAAAAAAAATATAAAAAAATAAAACTTTAGTGGGGGGACACGTTACTCTGGAGTAACCTGTCCCTGGAAAAATCTTAGCGCTTGCACTTTTTTAATTTTTTGCAATATTACTTTTGCAATATCTAAATTTTTTCCAAGTCCATAGTTAGATTGATTAATAGCATTTATTAACCAATCATGTTAATATTGCAGTTTTCATAAGAAAGCAACATGACAAATTCATTCAATTCTTCTTCTTTTGAAAGGGGACGGGTTACCCAAGCCAGGGTAACATGTCCCCGGGGGACAGGTTACCCCGGGGTAACCTGTCCCCCCATTCAAAATGTTTTTTCATTAAAGTTATCAACTTCCAGTCATTCTTTTTTATCAAGAAAGATATTCTTAGAAAATTTTAATAAGAAATTGAAAATAATTTGGTAAATTTGTGCACAGAACATTGTTGATAGCCTTTTTGGGGGTGGGACAGGTTACCCCAGGTTGTGTAACGTTTCCCCCCCCACACACACACACATACACATACACTCTCAATGAATTTTCTCAGAAGTGAATAATTAATTTGCAAAACAGTTTTGATATAAATGAGACTATTACATAGTTTTTAAATGAAAAAAAGGTATTTGCAAGTTTTGTTGAATAAATCCTCATTTACACCCTTTTTTTGTGTTTTCACTGGGTTAATAGGCCTGGGTTACATGTTTCAGAGACAAGTGACCACAGCTTTGGAAACCTTCTCCCCATACAATTTGAAATATTATTAAATAATTGAAAACATATGGGTTTATCTTTGCATATATCATTGCTGACAACATTTTGGGGGTGGGACAGGTTACCCAGGCCTGGGTAACGTGTCCCAGGGGCCAGGTTACCCCAGCTTGGGTAACGTGTCCCTCCTCCTACACACAAAGAAAAAAAACATGCTTTTGAAAAGTTTTTCCAAAGATAAGATCATTCTTAGATATGTTATAGTCATGATGACATTAAACAATAATTTTTCTAAAAAAAAAAACCAAGTTTGACTATTATGATACTTATCAAGAAAAATATAAAAATCCTTTCAAACTGAAACAGTTCGCAAAACAAATTAAAATCACATACAGATCAAGGAAAGAGACTTGTAACACATGGAATAAAAATTTCTTGGTAAAAGAAATGTGACTAAATATTGGTTTACACTATCTGTAGGGGGGGGACAGGTTACCCCAGGGGGGGACAGGTTACCCCGGCTGATTTCTAGGGTAACCTGTCCCCGGGGACAGGTTACCCCGGGGTAACCTGTCCCCGGGGACACGTTACCCAGGGGACAGGTTACCCTGGGACACCGGCATTGCTGATACATGTACTAGTCCTTCCTAAAATATACTAGCCTCCGGCCCGAGTGTTATTGTCTATGCTGACCCCTAGTCTTAATTCAAATAAGAAATACTACTATAACGATAATACAATTTGAAAGAAACTTTTTTTCCGTCATAAATAAATGATTCTCCTAGGTCTTAAGGTAAGTGTTGTTTGTAAACAAGGGGTAAATAATGAAACTTAATCACTCAACTGGGTTTTATTGGTCACTGAAGTGACATTCTGGCAAAGATTCGTAGAAATTAGTCTAGTTGTTGAGATGTAATTCAATGAAAAGGGTCAGCTTAGAAATTATTGAAATTGGTATATTGGTTAAAAAGATGATCATGTTTTTATCCGCCAATTCAAACAGATTTTTTATGCCAATTTCAACAATGTTTGCAATGGGTTTCCAAAGGAATATTCTGGAAAAGTTGCATTAAAATTGGCTTGATGGTTCAGGAGGAAATGTTGTTCAATGATTTAATAGTGAAAAAAAAAGCCATGGTCATATTTATGGGCGAATCCGAATTTTGCGAACAATCTTTGAGAAGGGTTACCCAAGGAAAGTTCTGGCAAAGTGTCATTGAAATTGCCTTGAGGGTTAAGGAGGAGATGTAGATTTAAGAAATTTGGAAGACGGAAGCCACATGCTGCACACGACCTGCGACGGACTAGTAAATAACTCGGCCCGTTAACTCGGCCCGTCAACTCGGCCTGTTTATGTATTATGTATGACGATGCAATGTAAATATTTTGGATACCTTATGTGCTTTTTTGATAATTGATAAATATTAATTAATAAATAATCACTGGTTAAAAGGGTTTTTAATAATAATGATCTTATTTTACTATTATTTGGCATTTGCGTAAATATAAGATAAAAAAAAATATAATTAAATACATAAATCACCTTTTTTTCAAATTTATTTTTCAAATTATTTTTTCCTAAGCACAATAGAAGATGTCAAGTTATATGCGTATTAAATATGAAGATCCTAGATTTTAGTCATCATTTGTGAATTCACACCTCCTTTAAGTACATTTCACACATTGATTAACTCTCTGATAAGTGTGCTTATATATCCGTTTGCTAGGCTAAACAATTTATAAGTTATAAACAGGCCGAGTTGACGGGCCAAGTTATACACAGGCCGAGTTTTACGCGGGCCGAGTTTTTAACAGGCCGAGTTGACAGGACACCATCCTAAAGCTCCCTTCGGGAATGTTGTGCTCTGGTGAGCTAGAAATCAAGAAACGATACAGATCCCTATTACGTTAAAGCATATCTTATATTACATTTATAATTAAACTGTGTAGCCAATTTAGTGAAAGTAAGACTTTAACCTTTGAACTCGAGTTGCGACAAACGACATATTTTCCGTTTCTTTCTGATCTAGAACTGTGTTTATTTAATTAAATTCAACCAAATAGTTTATGGTAATTCTTTTAGACATTTGGGACAGAATTAGGACATTGAACCTAAAGATTTTTTAAAAATATTTATGCCCCCATAAGAGCAAGCCAATGACCTATTCCTTGTCAATTAACAAGCAATATCTCAAAAAATATGATGAGTAGAGTTACGGTTCTTGTGAACTGTACTTCTCTTCAATAGATGAACAGACCGACAAAGAGTGGTGCATAACAACAGCAAAATATGTCTCCTAGAGGATATTACCGGCCCCTTTTCCGTTGCCATTCAAATTAAAAAAAAAAACCTATAATGTATTGTTATAATAATTTGTTTATATACTTTTATTTCAAAACTGGCCACGATACTTATACTTGGCCAGGTCGATGATATCATAAGGTTATGCATAAACATATTATGGAAATCTTTCATAAACCCTAAGAGGAGTATTGCATCTAAAAAAAAACCAAGAGGACCGTGATAGTCCTAGATCGCTCACCTGAGTCTATTTGATCCCTGGGACATCACATGAATTGAAGGCAGATGTCAACAACGTGACACTTTCTACATAAGATCAATACAATGAACTCTTTTTAGCCAAGAGCAAGACAGATACATGTATGCCTTTTCGCTCTTTGATTCAATGTTAAAAGGGTTGCACCAAAGCCCAAATGTGACCCCAGGGTCTTGATATGAACAAACTTGGTCCATTAGATGATGCTACATACCAAATATGAAAGCTGTCTGCCTTCTTGTTTCAGAAGAGAAGTTGTTTTTAAGTTTTTTGCTCTTTGATTCTATGTAAAAAGGGTTGTGCCCGGATGGAGCCCAAATATGACCCCAGGGTCTTGATAGGAACAAACTTGGTAGAGGTCCACTAGATGATGCTACCAAATATGAAAGCTGTCCACCTCTTTGTTTCAGAGAAGAAGATTTTTGAAGATTTTCATATTTTTACTCGTTTTGTTAAACGTAAAGGGAAAGTTAAGGGTGGATTTTATCTATTTGAACAACTTTGGTAGAGCTTGACCCAAGCATCCCTGCCAAGTTTCATCAAAATTGGTCCACAGCTTTAGGAGGAGAAGATGTTTAAAGAATTTGTGGACGACGCACGACTGGCGACGGACATTCTACGATCACATTAGCTTACCTTGAGCACTTCGTGATGAGCTAAAAACAAACATAGAATAAACAAAAATGCTAAGTTTTTGTTTTTTATTTTAGTTTAACCTTGTTTGCTGACAATGACCTTGCACATGTAAGACTATCATCAAGTTACTGGTTGTGTTAACCTGAGATCATATATCCAACCAAAAATAAACATTGTATATCTTGAATAGGCTCGCGTGTTTGTTTATTTTTGCTAAGTTTAACCTTTGAGGTGAAATTGAACATAGAACTTGAATGTGTATACACACATACTTTTAAGCAATTTTTATTTTTGAGTGTGTAAAAAATTGTCAAACAACATAGAACTTTTCATTTTATATATTCATTATCTTAAACACTTTTATAGGCTTTACAGTACATGAAAACTATTCATATGCAATGCATAAATTGATAAGTATAAAGACATTATAGCATATTAAACTACCCCATCAACTTACCTAAACATGGATGACCTTGACCTCAGAGATTTCAGATCTCAAGTGATTTGTTTCATTATGATGTCACATATGAGTAGTGTATCTAGAAAAGGATTGAAGTAATTGGCAAATATCATTTTTTTATGATGTGCAGACAGATAGGCAAATTTCTAAGAGACAGACAGACAGCTAGATAGATAGCCAGACACTAGCACACACTATTTTTCCTATTATTTTCAACTCAGGAAAACAAGAAACAAATTCTGTAAAACTTACTGCAAGATACTATTGAAATTTTTGCAAGGATTAAAGAAAATCGAGTAAATTATATTTTTCATCTTACCCCACCCACTTTTTCAACATTGGGGTAAAGAAAGGGCTGTAATTTGACCAGTTTAGTGATGCAAAAAAACATCCAATGCAGTAGATGCATTGACTAGTAATTATTTGCAAATTTGTATAAAGATAAATGCAAAGACATTTAAATAATGTCTATTTCAGGACATAATACAAGATTTTGGATGAATTTTGAAACTAAAGATATGTATTTATAAGCATAAAAAATAATGTTACCGGTTTTCAATCTTCTTTAAATTTTTACACAAGAAAGAAGGATAGTAGAGCTTATTTTTTGAAGAGTAACTAAACTGGACTAGCATCATAAGGTACTAATCTATGCGCTCAAAATTTATATTCACCTCAATTTTTTTAAAAAAAAATAAGAAATTTTTATATTCAAGAGTATAAAAATTCTTCAAACAACGTAAAACTTGCCATTTATATATTCATTATCTTAATAATTACTATAAACTTTACAGTACATAAAAAACAATTCAAAATTTGATAAGTATAAAGAAATTATAGCATATTAAATTACCCCACCCACTTACCTCTACATGGATTAAGACAAGGGGCTGTAATTTGACCTCTTTTTGAGATATTGACAAATGAAAGTTTGTTCTGTAGTACATTTAATGTGTGGTATGTATTTGCAAAGTTTCATGAAAATCTGTGCGTGGGCACTTTTGGAACACCTCCTTTTAGAAGAACCTTGTGTGCACTCTAGAGCCCACATTTGTGGCCCAAATGTCTTGAAACTTGGTCAGAATGTTTTTCTCCATCAAATCTCAGTCAAGTTTGAAATTGGGTCAAGTGGGGTCAATTATGGGGTCATAGGGTCAAATCTTATAAAAAACCTTGTGTGCGCTCTAGAGGCCACATTTATGGCTGAAATGTCTTGAAACTTGGTAACAATGATTGTCTCCATCAAATCTCAGCCAAGTTTGAAGTTGGGTCAAGTAGGGTCAAAAATGGGGTCAAGGGGTCAAATCTTAGAAAAACCTTGTGTGCACTTTAAAGGCCATATTTTTGGTCCAAACGTCTTGAAACTAGGTCAGAATGTTTGTCTTCATCAAATCTCAGTCAAGTTCAAAATTGGGTCAAGTTGGGTCAAAAATTGGGTCAAAGAATCAAATCTGAGAAACCTTGTGTGCACTTTAAAGGCCATATTTTTGGTCCAAACGTCTTGAAACTAGGTCAGAATGTTAGTCTCCATCAAATCTCGGTCAAGTTTGACATTGGGTCAAGTGGGGTCAAAAATGGGGTCAAAGGGTTAAATCTAAGAAAAACCTTGTGTGCACTCTAGAGGCCATAGGCCTATGTTTGGTCCAAACGTCTTGAAACTTGGCCAGAATTTTTGTCTCCATCAAATCTTAGCCAGGTTTGAAATTGGGTCAAGTGGGGTCAAAAATGGGGTCAAGGGGTCAAATCTTATAAAAAACCTTGTTCGCACTTTAGAGGCCAGTTTATTGGCCCATATGTCTTGAAACATGGTCACAATATTTGTCTCCTTCAAATCTCAGTCAATTTCAAAATTGGGTCAAGTGGGGTCAAAAATGGGGTCAAAGGGTCAAATCTTAGAAAAACCTTGTGTGCACTCTAGAGGCCTTAGTTTTGGTCTCAACGACTTGAAACTTGGTCAGAATGTTTGTCTCCATCAAATCTCGGTCAAGTTTGAAATTGGGTCAAGTGGGGTCTAAAATGGGGTCAAATCTTAGACAAACCTTGTGTGCACTCTAGAGGACATATTTTTGGCTCAAATGTCTTGAAACTTGGTCAGAATGTATATCTCCATCAAATCTCGATCAAGTTCAAATTGGGTCAAGTAGGGTCAAAAATGGGGTCAAGGGTTCATATCTTGGAAAAACCTTGTGTGTACTCTAGAGGCCACATCTTTGGTCCAAATGTCTTGAAACATGTTTGTCTCCATCAAATCTCAGTCATGTTCAAAATTGGGTCAAGTGGGGTCAAAATTGGGGTCAAGGGGTCAAATCTTAAAAAAAAGAAAACATGTTTACTCAAATATCTTGAAACTTGGTCAATTTGTTTGTATGAAACCTAGGTCAAGTTTGAAATTGCCTTGAAATCTTACACAAGTTTGATAGAGGGTCAAAAACATTTTTTAGTACTTTAGAGGCAACATTTTTAACTGAAATGTTTTCTTCTTGATCTCTTTGACTTTTGTTTAGCCATGCATCAGGTGAGCGCTTTAGGGCAAATGGCCCTCTTGTTACAAGATAATTTAATATTTATTGCTAAAAGAGATGTTCAATCTGCACTCAAGGTTCACTGCAGATTGAAGACATATTTAAAATTAAAGATAAAAATGTTTCATTAAAACCAACACAAACTCTATGCTGTGGGTACTCATTGTAATTGTCTCAATTTAAATGAGTACTCACAAAATAGGGGATCATTGCGAAATAGAACAGTATGACTGTCTTAACACTATGTTATCTGTACTTGTGGTTTATTCTTTAAGGATATTCATGTACAGCCAAAAGATAACAAATGAGGTTACTATTTCTAGGTTTTATAAATGGACCGATTATTGATAAAGAGAAATATTATTTAGTTCATCAATGTTTGTTTTTTTTTTGTCATTTTCGGGCAAATCTTTTGTAGTATTGGTTAGTTTCGTTAAAAACTGAAATGCAATATTAGACCATATTTTCAAGAAGTTTTTAAGATAAAATAACCTTTTTTTTACAAGAGATGTTTGTGCTTGTCTTTAAATTTGAACTAAAATAGATCTATAATAACTTATGAATAAAAGTAAACCAACCATAAAGGATAAACTATCAAAGATCAATCAGTAGACCGTTGTACAAATTCATGCGGGGTTGAGCACCTCGATATCAAAGCAGAATTCGGTCACACTTCACTGTACAGCCGTACAACAGACAGATTTGTGCATTTTATTGATTACCAATATGACCCAGACTCACTTAATGGATACCTTCAGACTCCGCTATGTTACGCTTTACAATATCGAGAACCTGGATGAGAGTTTGGGTAAATCGTTGTATGATATTATAGTTGTCCTATTTATCAATATAAAGGTTAAAAGATATCTAATTAACAATGACATTTCTATGCATGTTGAAAAATATTACATGAAATTTAAATCCAGTTGTCGGCACAAAATATTGTTAGTGCCTATCAATTGATAGGCACTTACAATAGTACTGCTCTGAGTCCTCAATCAATGTTTTTTAAAGCAAGTACAGCAACTGCTATAAGAGAATTCCCTTTTGGATGGGAAGTTTTTATCATGGCCTACGGCGGCACTCATTCTTCCCAACTATTTGTCTTCCACCAATGGGTTAATAATGGTAGACCTATGTGGTATAGCAGCTGGAGGCTAGGAAAAGTTGTGATGGTTGTACTGGTGAGAGAAATAGTAGGAATCCATTGTTAGGTGCTCCAGCCACCACAATATAACTGAAAAATGTTGATAGCAGCATAAAACTCCATTCAATCAATTTATCGTGGCCTCTCAATCATAGCTGTCCCTTATTACACTTCAAGGTACAGTTGTGTGGAGAGAGTTTAATGAAAGGTAATCCAATATCGCAAATTTTGTTCAGGATGTACAAAAAAATATCGATATTTAATACCTCCCTTTAATAAGATTTGCCTAGAAGTTCTATAAAGAGCGTCCTATTCTCCAAGAATCAATCAGACTCTTACAATTTGAATTATGTCAGTAAAATTGCAATTTTTTCCTAGCTTCATTTATTTTGAACAATGTTGTTGAAACAATGTTTTTTTAAGTGAGTTTGGAGCGTTTGTGAATGGTTTGAGTGAGTGTTTTTGGAATGAATTAATGGAGCGCTAAGCAAGTGATTTGGAATATGCTTTGATCGAGATGAATGTCAATTTCACAATGTTGTTAATTGTAACAAATTTTTGGACGGGTCTAATTTGGTAGGATTTGCAGATACCAATTTCAAAAAATTAAATGGTCTTTACCCTTCTTGGTTGAAATAATTTTGTGAAATGAAGAAATGGCTTGTAATAGGCCATTTCTTGATTTTCCTTGGTCTTTTTCCAAGCTCTCTCCTGAGAAAAGCATAGGTAGATTGTGATATATTAGGTTAATAGGGGGGACACTCGCTTGAGCAAGATGAACAGTAACATTTAGTTTAAATTTCTCATTTCAGATCGCCAAGGCCTTAAGAATCGTGACAAAGTGAGCAAGTTACAGGAGCTTCTGATTCAAGCCTTACAGAGTCAGGTGACGCTTACACACCCAGAGGAGAGTGGACTCTTTCCGCGATTACTGATGAGCATATCAAGTCTTCGAGAGCTCGGTGTGGAACACAGACGGATGCTTGGAAGTCTGAAGGGGCAGATTAGCTTTGCGCATGATCTCTACGCAGAAACATTTGATTTGTTGTCATAGCCATGCGGCACGTCTTTCTGCATTAATTTATATAGTTGTGAGTGTATGAGTTGAGATTTTTTAATCGGCTTAAAATTGAAACTGCTTACATAAAACATACTGGAAAAATCATAGCTGCCGACAAGAGAAACCAGAGGGGGTGATTTTGATATCTTAAGTATTCTGCTTTTGACAAAATTTTGTTGGTTCTAATTGAGATATGCCTTTTCTAAATTTTTGAAATTTCGGACTTGTCCAAGTTGAAAGAGGTGGCAGATGACTATGAAATGTAAATGCATTTTGGAGATTACCCATTCTGTGTCATAAAAAAACATTGTGGGAATAGAAGAAATTGCTTGTAATAAGCAATTTCTTCTTTTTCCCCAATGTTTATGTAGAAAACAATCACAGGGACATAAAGTTTATGTAAATCTTCTGCATCCACACAGTCAAATCTGAGTCTATTATGTGCTCTGACCATTTCTTTTGACTCAAGGTTTCATTAGATGATCAAAGATTATTTTAATGCCGATGACTCTGCTTAAAACAGTTGTAATTGCTGATGGATAAATAGGCAGTAACAACTGTTTCACACTGAGCCATTGCATTATCACGCATTTTGTAAATGTCCAGTCTGCTCAATGTCTGCTCTTACAGACTTTTAAAAAAAATGTTTAAATATCACACAAGGGCTAAATTTACATTTTAAGATGATTCAGTTCAGAAACATAACTCAATGAGAGTTGAATTGAGTAATCAGCTTTTAGCCCTCTTTATATCTTTGATTTTGAATATGAAATTTACTGTGAGCTTCCTGAACATTTGTCATATATATCATGTCACTCCCTATGCTGTTTCTTCGTTTGAAATAAGTATGAGTTTTGTATCGAAAGCTGTGCAAGTTTGATAAGAATCATCACAATTTCATTTTGTCAGCTAAGCTGTGGAATCATAAAGGTTGAATGTGTTTACTCGCTTTTAATTTAAAATTATGGAATAAGTGAAATGTCATCCATTTTCTTCCTTTTTGAGTCAAACTCAATCATTTGGTGTGATGGAAAACTGCTCGAAAGTGCTAAAGTTTTTTCTTAATTTTACGATTATTAATATTATTTATGTAAATAGTGTGTGCTTTATTATATCAAAATCCTTAGAGAGGTATTATAGATTATTATGTTATTGTTTTTTGAAAAAAAAATATGTGCCCACAAATTTTGGGAGTTTTGTGTATCAGTCTACCAATTGTTTTGTATTCAATTTTAGAATCAAGTATTAAAGACATGTTTATTCAAAGCTAAGTTAGACCTATGACTTAAGAATTCCAAATCAAAAAAGGAGGTTTTTAAAAGTTTATTGGAGTAAGTTAAATATGTCAAAAAATAAAATATTTTACTTCCCAAAATATTTTCAGTTCTCAAATTAATTGATTTTCTATTTCTATAGTACTAATTTAACCCTTGTCATACTGAACCCTAAATATTCATACTTAAATATTCCTTCGTTGGCAGGAGGAATAGACAAAGATCAGCCTGCAAATATGTGAAGAATACAATTAATATTTTCTAAATAAATACTGTCTCACAATACAGGCATTCAGTATGTTGATTTTAAAGTAATTATCGCAATGTTCAAGGTTAAACCCTTGTTATTCTGAACCTGGAATATTCATGTTTTAGGGAGTAAAAAACTAAGACCTGTCCATAAAAACTGACCAACTTTTGACTCGCAATGAGGAGAAATTTTTTATTTACCTTGACAAGGGTTAGTATTCTTCAATGATGGATTAAACCACTTTAAAAGTAACAATAATTAATTGTATAGTTGTCTCAATAAGAAACTAAATGAAAGAATGCCATTTTTGAATATTTTCTTCTATTCATATTGTAGATTCATATGAATAAGAAGTGCATGATTGAAACTGTCTTTCAACATAACAAAAAATGTTGAATTTTCTTATTTGCCTAGTTATTTATCAACACTTTATTTTGTTTTGACTCTAAAAACTTGTTTGATTCAATTAATTTCTATGGTCTAGGGACAAATGAATCTAACCTTGAACAACTGGGATAGGCTTTTAAATTGTAATAGATACTTGATTTGATAAAAAGTCCAGGGGTCAGTAGAAACTATTGTAAGTGCCTATAAATATTATAGGCACTTAAAATAGTTTTTGCTGACCCTTATGGTAGTGGACCTGTAAAAGTTCTGCAACTTCTAGGGAGTAATGAACTTTAACAGTGTTAACTGAGGTATCCTAATGATTTTCATTTTGAAACCTCGGTCATCATTGTGAAAGATAACAAGTTCCAAAATGTTGCAAACCTATTATAGATCCACTACCTTAAACTATGATTTATCAACATGTTGAAAGATCAGAGTGCATATATATCACTATTTCCATATATTTGTCTTCATTGCCTACCTTTATAGCAAAGTTATAGAAATGACCTTTCTAATAAATTGTGGCACTTTTAATAATATGAATTTATTCACGCTGGCATTGTTTCATTTTGTTTCATCAGATTTTAGCTTTTTATTGTATATCCAATTTCTTTGGAAGGACTCCTGTTTATTGTTCCTATCCCTATCACAGTGAGAATTATTCGTTTACAAACAAAATTTGATAAATGTTTTTCTTTTAAATGCTTGCACATTACTAGGTTTTGGGACAAAAAAATCTAGTTATCACCAGATCATAATTGAATGAGGTGATGTAATACACCCTTAACCAAGATTGCTTCTTATTGTAGTTATGATTGAATATGTTTGCTTAAAACTTAGCATCTGTCTGTCATTTGAACAACAATTATCAAGAGGTTAAATAGCTTTATCATTATAAGAAAATTATACCACTGTTTCAATCCATATCAATTATTGGTGTTGTTTTGAAGGTTTTATATGGAATTAAGAAACAGCCAAGTAAATGGTATCATATAACTTGCTTTTTTCACATGAATCTAAAAAGTTGCTAAGTTATAACAGATTTTTACTTGATTCAAAGTTTGTTGAAAATGGGTGTCATAATTTGATTATGCAAGATATATTATGAACCTTTGTAAGTTTGAACAGATCAAATGATTTTCTAGTCTAAAGAATCACTTATGAGTCAACGGAGGAAAATTTTAAGCAGGTATCCTTCCAAATAATGAAACTTCCAAAAGAATCTCAGATTTAATGTGCAAATATAAGTGGTGTTAAGGTGATGTTTTATTTATTGTACAATAATGTCAATTTCTGAAGTAATTGTTGTGATGTCACATGAAATAGTGTTCCATAATCCTGCCTATCCAACCAAACCAAATGGCAAAGCCCATTAGATGAAAATGCCTATCATTGATAAAGTTTGTTCCCTTTTTTATATGTCTTTATTTTTTGTTGTCTTCAAATACCATATTGTCTAGAAAATAATGATACAAACAGTGGCTTATTGTCATTTTTCACACCAGTTCAAACACGACATTTTGTAGTGACAACATTCTAACCCTTGTTACGCTGAATAAATTTTGGTTGAAATTTTTCATCAAAATCAAAAAGTGAAAAGCACTGAAAGTACTGTAGGTCAATTGTAGTTGTAAAACTAAATCTATTGACAATTCTGGTTTGAAAGTGAGAAACAGGTAGTGTAGACTAACATCAGACTGCACATATGCGCAGGCTGATGTTGGTCTATAGCTCCTGCAAAGCAGAAATTTTCCGGGTTCAGCATGGCAAGGGTTAATGATATACAACAAATCATTAGCTCAGCTAACATGCCACACTGAATTTAAATTGTTGTCTAGAGCTTCTTTCTGTTCATCGTTAAGAAGTGGATGACCAAAATAGATCACTGTAGCGTACTGCATAATTGATTTATAGTTAATTCAAAAAAACATTAGTTGCAACTAGATTATTGATGCTTCAGTATTTTGGTTCTACGATATGTATTAAATCATTCATAACATTCTAAGCAATCATGTTTTAAAACAATGTCTGAAAAAGCCTCTGTTGGATATTTATCTTTTCCATGTATTTGTTTTACAAAGTTCACAGTGCTTTTTCATGTGGTTTTCTTTACCGAAAATTGTATAACTTCGAGGAACACTACACCTGGATTAAGCAAATTGTTAATGGATCACAAAACCTTTTAACTACAGCTTAACCCGTGTCATCCTGAATAAATTTTGGCTGAAAATTTTCATCAAAATCAAAGTGCAAAAAGCACTGAAAGTACCAACTGAAGGTCAATTTTTATTTAAAAAAACTAAGTCTATTGACCATTCTGGTTTGAAAGTGAGAAACAGGTGGTGTAGACTAACATCAGACTGCACATATGTGCAGGCTGATGCTTGTCTGTAGCTCCTGCCAAAGCAGTAATATTCCGGGTTAAGCATGACAAGGGTTAATTAAAGTTGTAGTTACAAAGTTTGGTCTCCCACTGACAATTTTGTGATTTGTTTTGTTAGTGCCATGTGAAGACTTTGATATTTTTACTTTTACACACCAAGAACAAAGCCACACACATTCATTCCTTATCAAAACAAAACAATTTGAATCATGTGCTAAATTTTTTGTAAAGAAAAATCTGTGTTTATATCATTCTTTGTAACATTGAACAGCTCTGTCGCAGAATGTCTTTCCTAAGTGCACACCTAATGTTGGAAAAGGTTTCTCGAAATAGAATGTCATGGATTGATCCATCCCTGTGTTCAGGATGGAAAAAAAATGTGTACAAACTTTTAAGAATTGTGCCCGCCTTGCATGCAAGTCCCTATGCCAAAATGCGTGCAATTTTTCAAATGGTTTCATCTTTAACTAAGTGCAGAAATTTGAAAATGGAAAACGTGTTATAGTATTTGAGAGAACTTTCAAATCAGTGACTAAAATATTGTAAGAATAGCTGAATCAAACTGAAGTTTGTAATATTACTTTGATTTCTGAAAGTAATATTCTGCTTTAGAACTGGTACTGGTACTTGAGGATCAGGGTTAACATTCCTACCCAGGACCTGAATCATTACCCATTACCTGACTATTTTATAGGCACTATGTTCCTTTGGGAATCAAGTTCAGAAAAGAATTGAAGACTGTTTTAACCCTTTCCTGTCCAATCCCTGGTTTTTATGTCCCTAAGATTTTGTAATTGAGAAAATATTGTAGAAAAAGAGGAAATTGTTTGTGACAAACAATTTCTTCTTTTTCTACAAAATTTTCTACCTTACAGAATGGTTATTTTTCAAATTAAATCCACTTTAAATTTTTGTCTGCAAACCCTTTGAATTTGGACAGATCCAAAATTTTGTAAAACAGGAAAGTGTTAAATAGTCTTCTATTCTTTTCTAAAGTTGGTTTACAGATGAGTTTATGAAATATTAGGTACTCATGTACCTGCAGGAAACACTATCTCGGGTATCCGAGTAAAGATTTCTCTTGTCCCAGCTCTATTCTGTTTCCATGATGAGACTGCTACAGGTCTGTTAAATGCTACAAAGATGTAACATGTGCTATGTTTTTATGTCCCGTCTTAGAAGAAGAGGGTGTATATTGCTTTGCACTTGTCGGTTGGTTGGTCAGTTGGTCCATCCCTATACCTTTTTTAGCCCTGAGCATATCTCATAAAGAATGCAGGCTAGAATCATGAATCTTCACATGTAGATAGATCTCATTGAGGAGAAGTGCTGTGAACAAGAACCATAACTCTACCTATCATATTATTTGAGTTATTGCCCATTGTTGATTGACAAAGAATAGGCCATTGACCTGCTCTTATGGGGGCATAAATGTTTTACAAACCATCTCTTGTTTCCACCTTGGGCTGTGGGTTGTTTTGTATATAATGTCTGTTTGCTTGTGCTTGCGTTATTTATTTGTTATTTATTACTTTGACATTCATGGATAAATGTGAGTGTAATTTATTGACAAATTCTCCCCTTCCCCCACTCAAACTTTTTTTTACAGATGGTAAATCTGATATACCATGAACTGAAACCATTTTATTTGTGTTGTATTTTTTAAAGGGCTTATCAATGTATTTTCAAGGGGGAAAAAAAGTGAAAAAAAGATAAATAAGTGACAAGGAAAAAAAGATAAAATATGTATTTTCTACCTTTTCTGCCTTAAATATGTTAACTCTTGATATGCTGTTCACAATCTAATCTTGCTGTAGACAAAGCTTTTGCAGACAGCATAGACTAAGATCAGGCTGCACAGATGTGCAGCCTTAACATAGCCTGAACTGCCTGCCTTCTACTTAATGATTATACAAACAAACTTCATCTAAACTAGTTGAAATGTCCCCAAAATTGTCAATTTGTCTGAGCAAAGTCTTAAATCACCAGGGTTAAAGGTTAATCCTTGTCCTATAGAGCCCAAAATGAGGCAGGAGGTACATGTACACAGAATATCATCCTTCACACATCTATGGCTCAGTGAGAAACTGTTGTAACTGCCTATATGATTATTGGCAATTACAACTGTTTCATGCTGATCCAATGATATGCGCTGTCTGATTTAACCCTTTCCTGGTTTACAAAATTTTGGACCTGTCCAAATTCAAAGGTTGTGCAGACGAAAATTTAAAGTGGATTAAATTTGAAAAATAACCATTCTGTAGGGTAGAAAATAGTGTGGAAAAAGAAGAAATTGCTTGTCAGAAGCAATTTCAGCTTTTTTTACAATGTTTTCTTAATCATTATATCACAGGCACGTAAAAATCAGGGTTTAAACAGCAAAGGGTTAAGCATTCTGAGTGTTACCCACCTGTTTGTCATTTTAGGTAGGAAGTCAATTTCTAAATGCAATGTTGATTTTTTGAAACCGCAATTTTGATCCTTTCTGTCTGTTGAAACAATTTTAAAATAACTTTGAAAAGATTGTAACTGCAACTTACTCAATATGTCGCATTTTTATTGTTACTGATTGAGTACTTGTATGTCCAAGTTGCAAACTTACAATTGAAAAAATAAATTAAGACATAAGAAGAAAATCAGAATGACAGGGTAAACACTTGAAATCATAAGCAGATAAAATCAGCAAAATTGCATTCTCACAAATTGAGAAATTAATGAAATATCAATATGGAAAGATTCCTTTTGTTCAATCCCCAAAAGCAACTGTATTTCAAGATTTTCTCATATTTTTAAAGTAAATTTTGTTTCTGACTTTGTTGGCATATTTTTCCTGTGATAAAATGTTGATAAGCGCCTTTAAGTATCTTATTTTTGGTTAGAGGTATTAAAGTTTACTTGTATATGATGGTGTTACTTTCTCAGTTTTCACTTTTGTTTGTGAATAATTTATTTTGGTTTAGTTGATTTATACCTGTTATGTTTAAGAATACTAAGTCCTTTATGGTTTAGTCAATTATTGTCTTTTTTTCGATGAGAAAAGAAAGTTTTGTGAATTTGAAATAGTATCCAATAGCTAAACAAGCTTTAGGGTTCTTAAATTAGCTCCTTTTAGTTTGACATTTTGAATTTGATAAGTAATTATATGTGGGTGCCAATGAGAAAACCAAACAAAGGCCTTTGCATAAATTTAAGGTGCACATTTTGGCTGGAGATTATAAAGTTTTTCATGCTTAACTGAGAGTTTCATTTTAATATTAGAGTTGTAATTCTACTGTTAAACAACAATAAATGTATAAACACAAAAGATGATATTAATAAGTTGTTGAAAATAGCAACTTATTAATGGTATCTTTTATGTATATATAATTATTTTATTTCTAAGTTTCAGTTTGAGCTCAGAAAAAGAATAAAACCTGACCCAGATGTACAGTAGCTGAAAATCTGATCTGGGCCTGAGGTTATAAGACTTTTCTTATTCTCAATTCAAAATTTTCTCAATTTAGAAATTGAGATTTAATATTTAGTTCTGTATCAACACTATAATAAATGTATGAACATGGAAGATAATATGAATAAGATGTTATTAATAACAACTTGTTGATATGATCCTTTATGTTCATACATTTATTTAAATTTCAAATTTGAGAAGATTCTCAGTTGAGCATGAAAAAAGTTTTATAACCTCAGGCCCAGATTGTTGATTTCTGTGTATGACACAGTCTGACAAGGGTCAATACTCTAGGCACTACCCAGATGGACCCTATGAAATAAGCAATGTGCAGGAGAAAATTCTGGAATGCAGGTACAGAGATTTAAAAATTTTCTCATACTCAAAAAGAATTTACTCAATACTTTGAATAAGTATTTGTAAAGTTACACTTTATTTCAATACAATTGCTATAGAATTTCATCAAAAATACATCTTAACTCAAAGTGAAGGTTTGATTAAATTCTCAGTTGAGAATAAAAACAGTTTTATAATGAGGGCCAAAGGACGAGCTGTGAAAGTTGTTTGAAATTTAAAATGCATAATAATTAAGGAGCTTTACTCAAAATTGTACTGTGTCATTGTTAAGTGCTATTTTGTATGACTTAGTTGAAGAGTTCATTTCAATCACCATTTCTAGTAAAAACTATTATTTGAGGTTGTTGAACCTATTAAAGTTTTTCCCTTTTATGATGAATAGAGACAAAAAGTTCATTACAGTGAATTTCATTCTTTCTAAATATTCCATGAAATAAAAAAAGTTTTTTTTGAGAAGATGCTGTTTTATGGATAAGAACCCAATAATTTACATTTACTTTTAAGATTCGTAGTCTTCAAAACTTTAAGTATGAATAGTTAATAGATAATTTTCTGGGTTTTGGTTAACAAAATTGCACTTTTGACGCCCCTCAAGAAAAAATAGCTTTGAGAAACATTATGAAAGAAATTGCTTGTCACAAGTTAATACCTGTGCTACAAGGAATTATTTACAAAACTTAATTTCTTGTTTTGAGAGAAATACACATCTTTTAATGATAAGGTCATCTATTTAAGGTCAAGGTAAATTGTCCAGTTTAAATATTCAACAATATGATCACCAGTTTTCACAATGCTGTTCAAAATTATTCCTTAAAATTAAAGAAACTCTTGATGGACAAACTGCTGTTCTTTTTATACAAAACTGTAGAATTGTCATTTGAATGGGGTTATATTAAATCTTTTGTTAACAGTGTGGCATGAAAATGAAAATATGCAAGATGAATCAATTTACGTAAATATTTTGGGTGGTACTCCGAAGAAAATAGTCTTTTGTATTGTGTACTTTAAGTATTTTGTCTATGCGAATGAAGAAATCTATGCCAATGTATGTGTTTATACATATCCTAACTATGTGTTATGATGTAAGACAGTGTGTAAACCTTGTTCCTCATATAGTGAAAGATATTTTGATGTTTTCAGAAAGAAAAGTAAAGAGAATTAATGTTAAATGGGGGGTAAAAAAATTAATTGTGACTGAAATTTTTACTTAGGTGATTCAAATTCCAAATTAAATCCAATCAATTTGTACTGCTGTTTTGTCATTTGTGGGGCAAAATCTAAAGGTAATAAAATGCACCACACAAGTTGGCCAACGCTTGGCTCTTGGGTGCTGAACAATGAAATAACTAAAATATATATTTCCAGTTATGCTTCTAATAGAATACACCAGGTTTGATCCACAAAGGCAGCACTCATCGTTTCCGACTAATTGTTTCCTATCAATGGGTAGATAATCGTAGACCCATGTAGGATAGCAACTGGAGGCTAGGAAAGGATGTAATGGTAGTACTGGTGTGAGAAATACCAGGAGTCCATTGTTCGCCATAAAACCCAATTCAATCAATCAATCTAATAGAATACAAGTAGACTACTCTTTGATCATATGTTTCAAAGGAGATAGGTTAATTTATTGTTAATGATAAGGATTTGAGCTAGTGTGTGAGATTTCCAACGATTTCAAATAAATGCAAAGCAAAGACTCTGGACAGCCTGTGCATCCGCACAGTCTGACAAGAGTCTCCACCATGCGTTTTGTAGATAGGTAAGGTCTCAAAGTATCTGTAGACATTCAAGTAAGTTTACATTTACAGTATGTGGCTTTCTATGCTACTCAATATTTGCACATCATGAAAATTTCAAATTGTTGGAAATGTCACGCACCGGCTCATTTCATAAAATGTAAGTTTCTGCTCAGTGAAGACATCAAAGATGAGCAGTAGCTCAGGTTTTCTTTGAAAGCTATTAAGCTAAAATGAGCAGTGGTGTAGGTTTTCTTTGAAAGCTATCAAGCTAAAATGAGCAGTGGTGTAGGTTTTCTTTGAAAGCTATCAAGCTAAAACATTATAAACTATTTCCAAATAATTCTCAATATTCATAATTATGAGAGGTTGTCAAAATTATTCCTAAGATACTGTTATTCCCTATAACTAAAAAGAAAAAGTTACAAATCAAGTTATCTTATAGTTATATGAGAGAACAAGGTGATGTTTAAGGTAACCTTGTTTTTGTACGCAGATAAAGAAATTTGATGTGATTCCAAAGAAGATAACGGTGCTTTCTACATATTTTTTACTATTCACAAATTTGTCTTGAGTGTATATTCTACATATTTTCTGTGTTTTTGAAATAGTTCTTTACATTCAGTCATATGTGCAGTGATCAATACTAACTGTTTTTCAATGGGGTTTGACAGGGATCTCTACTTCTTAATGGTAGGCATCCCTGCAGATAATCAGAGATCCCTTCCTTAATGTAAATAGGTAGAATTTTTCAAGGAAAAACAAAGTGATAAATTCTTATATCTTTACAAGTCAAGGATTCTCACTTCACTTTGTTCCTTACAAAGGTAAGGAACAAAGTGAATTGAGAACCTTGGCTGGACAAAAAATTCTGATTTAAAGAACATCCCAATTTTATAGATGAAAAAGGTTCCTGACGAAATCCATTCCTTTGAACCAATGGGATCCCTCCCAATTTTCTGGGAACCTCGAGACACTGTTAGTGTCGAATCTGATTAGAATATGCAAGAACATTCAAATTTTATAGATGAAAAAGGATCCTGACAAAATCCCTAGTTTTGAACTAAACGGATCCCTTCAAATATTTTGGGGCCTTGGGACACTGTAAGTGTCGGAACACTGTAAGTGTCAGACCACTGTAAGTGTCAGAACACTGTTAGTGTCAGAACATGGTTAGTGTCAGAACACTGTTAGTGTCAGAACTCTGATTAGAATATGCAAGAATATCCAATGGTGTCTGAGCTGTTAACAAGATATGAAAATAGGAGACCTTATTCCAAGGTTTCATGTCAAAATTATTGTAACTGGCTTTATATTTTGATGGCTTAGGGCAAAACAGTTGTAACTACCTATACATTATAGGAAGTTACAACTGTTTTGCTCTGAACCATTGATTTGTAGTACTTTACAATAATTTTGGGCCTGAAACTCTAGCTGTTATTTCATACCTAATTCCTATGTTGTTTGTGTATTCATCTGAAATGAATCAAGATTTAAAATTAGCTACATCATCTTGTGACACACATAGAAATAAGATTTAAGTAAAATTGTCTCAATCTCTCTGGTGCATAGAATATTTTTTTCCTTATGTTCATTTGGTATCATAGTTTGATGTTAATCCTTGTCATGCTGAACCCAGAATATTCCTGCTTAGGTAGGAGGTATTGACCATGATCAGGATGTACTTATACCCAGCCTGATCTTAGTCTATACCACCTGATTTGCGCTTTTAAACTAGAAAAGTTTAAAAACAATATTTTCAAATTTAAAACTCTTCCCAGTTAGTACCTTTAGTACTTTGATTTTGATGCAATTTTTTCAAAGGTTTTTAATCATTATGACAAGGGTTAAGGCACTACAAGGTCTGCAATTTCATGAAAGGCCTTGTGGCTATTCTTATAAAAAGAGGGTTAAACATTCTGTCTTTTTCATCATAATCCTAGAAAATCAATACTTTCAAATCTGTGATTTTACTTTCAGCTAATTTGAGTCAAATGTTGGTGCTCTATATACATTCATTGTTGCAAGATCTAATACTATGTGATGATATTCTATTATAAAGAGATCTGTACTCAATGATGAAATAAAATGGTATTGTTTAATTGTTGAAAAGTACATGTGATGCTACAGTAATCAATTAAAATCAATTTTAAGATAGGTTACTTTAAAATATTCCTCTTGAATAATATATTTCTTGTATCAATATTCAGACAAAATATTCACTTACGTTTAGTTCATGACCTTTGTTTACAATGAAAATGTTTTCAGTTTATTGTTGATAGGTATTTAATTTGAATTCAATACAGAGGTTATCATTTTGTAGGCTTAGCATCATGAGGCAGCTGTAATTGCCTATAAACTTATAGTCAGTTTCAACTGCTTTGCACTGAGCCATTGATTTACATGAAAGAACAAAAAAAATGTTCTAAATTTGTCCATATATGTATTATCATTCTTTTTTTTTTGATGAAATCAAACCATTAGACTTTAATTTTTTTCCAACACCTTTTGCCTTGTCTTAGCTTTCTGCACTTTGTGCTTTCCAAATTTAAACAAAAAGTATTTTTAACGGGAGAGCAACATATACAAATAATGACTTGCATGCACTTGTATGTCAATTTACAAACTGTTTAGTCTTAGGTCCAGATCACATGGGTTCTTAAACCTTTCCTACATTTAGTTAGTGTATCTCCAAAACTTTGTAACTACAGCTTGACTTAAGCTGTATTTGTGAGACATTGGAAAAACACTGTATTACACTGTCGATATCCTATATGCTTTGTCTTAAGAATTAATGACTTCTTCAACCAATTGAACTATTACTAACAGCTTAGCCAAACAAGTAGAATAAATCAAAAGTATGTTGGGCTTTATATAAAAAGAATCTTGTTTCTAATGATTCTAAATGCACTTTTTCCTTGCATTCACAAAGAGGAGTTTGGGTAAAACTTTAAATTGCAAAGATGGTATAAACCATGCATCTGATTGTGTAAGGTCTTTAAATCAAGATGCTTGATCCTTAGATAGGGTGGCTGCTGTCATAGCGCAGTTGGTAGCGCATCGGACTGTCAATCTAGAGGTTCTTGGTTCAATCCTTGACGGCGGGACTCATTCTTTCCGACTATTTGTCTCTCACCAATGAGTTGATAATAGTAGACCTAGGTGAGATATCAGCTGGAGGCTAGGAAAGGATGCGGTGGTTGTACTGGTGAGAGAAATACCAGGAAACCATTGTTAGGTGCTCCGGCCACCGCGATATAACTGAAAAAAATGTTGAAAGTGGTGTAAAACTCCATTCAGTCAATCAACCTTAGATAGGGTGCTATATAACTCTAACTCCTGTCTGATCTGGATCCACTGTTTTGTCTATGTTGTTTGTATTTAATTGTTAGATAGATTTAGAATTTTATTGCTTATGAGATTACTGTATTCTTTCTGTAATTCTTTCAAAATTGGTCTCAAAAATAATGTGCTTAATTAAGGAAAAGGGTCTTATAAATTGATATCATTATATCCAAGTTTTATCACTTGAATTTCATTTAAAATTATTCTTAACTCACCAGTATTTCCAAGGGTTGGTGCAAGACTTTTGTAAGTGTCTATATATTTATAGGCACTTACAAAAGTGTTGCACTGACCCCGTCAATTTGGTATGAAATATTCTTAATTCTAACATGCATATCTTTTCAGAAAATACAAGGGGCCCATGCATAATTAATATTGTTATTGATAAATCTTTAAAATTGCTCAGTCACTGTAAATAAAATTGTCTATCAATAAGATTGCGATTTTATTGATAGAACAGACAATATTGAAGATTAATGATTGTTAATAAGTATTCATGGCTCAGTGCAAACCGTTGTAACTACCTATATATTAATAGGCAGTTACAATTGTTTGGGACTCGGTCATAAATATTTTAGCCCTGAAGAATTGATTGTTTAAAATTATTGATCAACTAATTTGAAAGACCCTTTTCCACATCATTTGGCTAAATATATTAGGTAGTACACCCAAAATGAAAATTATCTAAATCAGCCAATTCATTGGATATCTTTTTTACAATTTCAATTGCTAGTGGAGGATTATTACTATAGAGGATTAATCTTTGTTGTAATTTCATTGTTGAAACAACATTGAAGTGCTTTAATTTCTTATCTATACATTGTTTAGGCACCTACAATATCTAAGAATGCGACAAAAATAAAGTAATATTGATAGCTCGGCACAAAACAGTTGTAACTGCCTATAAACATATAGGCAGTTACAACTGTTTTGCACTGAGCCACGAATAACCTTAATTGTTTGGAGAAGTGAAAGTATTAGTGTCAGAATCACCCTGACATAAGGCAGATTTCAGATTTTTTTTATCATGGATGTATTACCTTAACTCATTAAGGTGTTATGTTAACGATTTCCAATGTTCTGTTCTCTTTACATACAATTATGATTCTCCAACTTTCTTGAGCTAGACTTGTCTAAAAGGGGCTGTATTCAAAATTATGACTTGAATTCACGCTTACACAACAAATTTTTTTGATGTCCAATGAATGAATCTTGTATTACTTGAAAACCTATTTAATTTGATATGGGATTTATTTTTAGCTCACCTGAGCACAAAGTGCTCAAGGTGAGCTATTGTGATCAAACAATGTCCGTCGTCAGTCGTGCGGTGTGCGTTGTCCACAATTTCTTAAAACATCTTCTCCTCCTAAACCAGTGGCCACTGGGTAATGGAATGGTGGTAACTACATTAAGCTGCAGTTTCAACATTTAGGCTGCCCAAAGATGATACTTGTATTGATAAAAGAACCATTTGATGATTATATGTGTTATTTGACATATGAAGAAGGACCATCTGGGTAGTGTGTAAAGTGTCGACCATAGTCAGACTATGTGGACTGCCTAGGGTAAAAACTTTTCTCATTTTACTGATTTTCTGAATCTAAAATAACCAATATACCTTTCTGTGAAAGAATTTTTAAATACAATCTCTGGCAGACCTGTACTAGAGCCAATCTCTTTTATCAATGTTAATTTTACAAAGTTCCCAGATGGTTCCTTTTTGCATGACAGGTCACATATATACATGTATATGTATTCTATATCAAACATGCAGTCTGAAGTTTATCATACACCAACCTCTTCTGAATTATTGTTAGCAAATACATGTATTGAGCCTTGCAATTTATTTGAAACAAAATACAAATTCAGTGGGATAATCTGCCCAAAATAAGTCTTCACACTTCTTTAATGTCCAAAGTGACTAAACTCGTCCCCTTCTGTGGGTTTCATCCTACGGCATTCATATTCAGTAGCTTACCTCCAGAGGCTAGTGTTATACTTTCATAAGTGCCTATATTATTATAGGCACTTAAAATAGTGTTGCACTGACCCCCTAACTTATAATTTGTTCCTTCCTAAAATATATATAACAAGGGCATTTCCAGGGGTCAACACAACACTATTGTAAGTACCTATAAATATATAGGCACTTACAATAGTTTAGCAATAATCTCTAGATTTAGCCCCTTTCAGACCAAGTCTAGCCCCTATGTATGCAAGTCATATCATGCCAAAAATGATTGTGTCATGTAGCTGGTTGGATACATTATAGTTCTTCAGCTGTATTGTTTGCCTCCCTGCAAAGAAAAAAAATAAACGAAAAAAGCAAGCAATGTGTTTGTTTTGTCTACTTATACCTTATACCGGTATTTTTATCTGGTTTTCTTTCTTCTTTAAATGTATTTTATACTGGCTCCTCCATACACACAAAGATGCAAGGTGGAGGAGGTCATTTGGAACACCACTTGGCTTATCAAACTATCTACCTTGGATGTATAAAGACTACTTTGAAAATAACTGGAAAATTTTGAAAAACTCGGAAGACATGGGTTAGCCCCTAAATCTATTTTTTATGTTCTCCACACATGCAGACACAAAGTGCAGGAAATCATTCGGACTACCATTCAGCTAATCTAACGATCTACCTCAGATGTATAAAGACTGTTTTGAAAATAACCTGAAAATACATGTATTGAAAAACTTGGAAGACGTCGGCTAGCACTTGAAATTTTGAAAGAAAACATTGATGTGGCCAAGGCTACTTGTTTAAGTCACTGACATGAAATCATTGTTTCCTAATGTAAATATCTTATATTGTGAACATTCTTAAACATTTTTTATAAGCCCGAAGGGTTGTATCATGTAATGGCCCTGTCAATCTATTTGTCTGTCTGTCTGTCTGTCTGTCTGTCTGTCCGTCTGCTAGCAATTTTTTGTGTGCACAACTCCTCCTAAACTATCAATAGGAATAAGTTGAAACTTGGCACAACTTGGCACAATTACTCATTATCATGTCAAGTTGTGCAAAAGACCTTTGAAAATCAAATCGCTCCAGACATTCCTAAGAAATCTTGAATTATCTGTTCTTGAAATGAACAAAATCATTGTTGGTCTTGTGAGCTCAATTTCTCCTACATTTTGGATGGGAATGAAAGGAAACTTACCACAATGACTCTGTAGGTTGGCTATTTGTGCTTAGAACTAAATATTTTTTCATATGTAAAGTAGTTCCTGATTTTTCTGCACTTTACTTAACAAAATAGCTTAAAATTACAGAATTTTTGTGTGTGTGCACAACAACTCCTACAAATTTATTTGGATTGAACTGAATCTTGCTACAATATAACCCTGATACTTTGTTTAGCATAAGTACTTCAGAAATTCAAAAAGCTTGAGTATTTCTTGTATTAATTGCCCTTGAATTGATTGAAATTCACTATATTTCTTTTTCTTATATAACTTGTCACACTTTGAATGGGATTGAACTGAAACTCGCAAAATGACTGGTGTATAGTTTTGCATAAAACCATTTTCAATATACACTCAAAGGGTCATACTATGTTATGGCCCCAGTCGTCTGTCTGTTTGCAATTCTTTTAGCTGTCATTCAAGCTCACATTACTGACAAGCCAAGGTTACTGACAAGCCCCATCGGGCGTATATGCGCCGCTCTGCAAAGCTCTTGTTCTTGTTCTAGTCATGAAAGATGAGTAACATAAAATACAAATCAATTGACAAACAGCAGCTTTGTCTTGAACCGCATAATCTGCTGTATAAAGTAAAATATTTAAATGAGATTTTGCTCATGTGAAATACGCCAATTCTCAGGAGTAGTAATGGAGCGGTATTCAAATTGGAGTATGAAATGTTAAGAGTCATAAATATTCATCAAGTTAGGCCTATATTTAGATCATCATGTCATAATCATTTGCATTACCGACTATTGGAATGACAAGTCCAAACTGAGAATAAAAGTCTAGTTTTTGTGTACATAGTCTTCTAAGACCATTGTCTTACATTTAGGAAATATTCACTTGCACAGACAGGGGCTTTAAATAATGGCTGAAAAATATTTTTTTTTTGAGAATGCTTCATCTTTAGTCTCAATTATACACGACATATAAATCTCAAGATCACACCTGTTGTACTGCGCTTGTTTTTCACTGTTTCTGCCTACCAAAATGCATAGTTTTTATACGCCCAAAGGGGTCGTATTATGTTATCGTCTGCATCATCTGTCTGTCCGTCTGTCTGTCAGTAAGCAAATTCGTGTCCGGCCCATAACTTTCAAACTATAAGGCCTATAGTCTTGAAACTTCACAGGTGTATAGATCTCATAGCTAGGGTGTGCAAAGCACAAGAACCACAACTCTACCATTTTTAATTTTTGAGTTATTACCCTTTGTTTGATTCAGTTAGCAAATTTGTGTCTGGTCCATAACTTTGAAACTATAAGGCTTATGGTCTTGAAACTTCACAGGTGTATAGATCTCATAGCTAGGGTGTGCAGAGCGCAAGAACCACAACTCTACCATTTGTAATTCTTGAGTTATTGCCCTTTGTTTGATTCAGTTTGCAAATTCGTGTCTGGTCCATAACTTTCAAAATACAAGGACTAAGATGTTGAAACATCACAGGTGTATACTTCTCATAGCTAGGATGTGCAGAGCCCAATAACCCTAACTTTACCATTTATAATTTTTGAGTCATTGCCCTCTGTTTGATTCAGTTTGCAAATTGGTTTCCAGTCCATAACTTTCAAAATACAAGGACTATAGTCTTGAAACTTCATATGCATGTAGAACTCATAGCTAGGGTGTTTGATTACATTATCTCAATCTGTTTGAATTTGTGAATATTTTAGTAGTACTTGGGTACATATAATTACTTGAAGAATAGTGATGATATCCATAAGTAATCCACAGTTCTTTAATTGCCTAAGAACACATTTTCCCAAAGACAAATAGGAAAACAAAACAAACACTACCATCATAATAAATACAATATACTATAGTGTTTGCTAGAGAATACATCCTAAGGATCAATAAAAAGTTCAAAACATCACCCATTTATTTCTGAGCTTCAGGCGTATAATGCCACGCCCAGTGTTGCTCTTGTTGATATACCCATCAGCCTTATATACATCTGGTATACAACTGATGCAGTTTAAAGAAATGGCCAAGGAATATTCCAAATGTGTAGGAGGTATGTCAGATTCAAAATGTCTGTCAATCTGCAAGATGTGTTCAGGTGAGCCAAAAAACTTTAGTCCTAAGCACAACAAGACAACCTAGAGAGTCATTGTGGAAAGCTTCAGTTCATTCCAATTCAAAATGTAGGAGAAAGTGAGCTCACAAGAAATTTTGTTTTCATTTAATTCAAGGGCAGATAATTCAAGATAACTCAAGAATGACAGGAGCGATTTGCACAACTCAAAATCATAGGGAGTGATAGTGCAAAGTTACAGCTTGTTTGGGAGTTGTTCACAAAAGAAACATTTTCATTCAACTCAAAGGCAGATAATTCAATAAGTAAAAGGCATATAAATCAGGAACTACCTTACATATCAAATAAATTTTAGTCCTGAGCACAATTAGACTTCCTAAAGAGTCATTGTGACAAGTTACCCTTCATTCCAATTCAAAATGTAGGAGGAAGTGAGCTCAAAATAAATTTTGTTTTTTTCTGTAAATTCAAGGGCAGACAATTCAAGATATCTCAAGAATGACAGGAGCGATTTATATTTCAAAGGTCTAATGCACAACTAGACATCAAAGGGAGTAATTGTGCCAAGTTTAAGCTCATTTCCATCAATAGGTTAGGAGTTGCGTTGCGCCCACAAAAAACGGTGATTTTCGATCAATTCAAGGCATATAATTAAAGATTCCTCAAGATTGGGTTGAGTGATTTGAATTTCAAAGGATTCATGCACAACAAGACATCATAGGGAGTAATTGTGCCAAGTTTCAGTTCTTTCTCATTAATGTTTAGGAGGAGTTACACAAACAAAAAATTGCGGATGGATGGACGGACAGACAGACAGATGGAAGACCAGGGCCGTACCATAAAATGACCCTTTGGGCGTTTAAAAACTCTCCTCTGAAACAATTGATCAGAATTTGCAAAAAGTTCAGATATGATACATGTGTCATGCTTTTTCAAAAAACTTCAAAGATTTTCAATCAGGGTCAAAATGGGGACAAAATAGGGTCCGGAAAAGGATCGAAAGGTCAAATCTTGAGATAATCTTCTTCTCATAAACTATTCGGTAATTTTCTATCATAATAATTTGGCCCTAGGTCAAACAAAGGGTCAAAAAGCTCAAATTTTTCAAACTTACTCAGGATGTTTGTCTAGACTTAAGGAAGATCCCTATACATTTTGGTTGCAATTCGCCTTATGTCAAGGCAAAAGGTGCCCTTTGGACCAATATCTTGTTACCACTCTAGAGGTCACAATTTGGCTATATCTTTCTCAAACTTGCTCAAGATGTATGTCTAGTCCAAGGAAAGAACCCTATTGATTTTAGTGGAACTTCAACATAAGTCAAAAGAAAAGGAGCTTATAGACATCTGTCTTGGTATCACTCAAGTGTTTGTCTGGTTGTAAGGAAGGACCCTGTCCATTTTGGTTGCTTCTGATGTATGCCACTGGAAAAGGAGCCTTATTGACAGTTTTATTATAACCATTCTGGAGGTCGCAATTTTTGCTTAATCTCTCTAAAACTTTTTCAGGATGTTTGTCTTTAGGAAGAACTCCTTTTGATTTTTATTGATTTTGCTTGTTTGAATAGGGTTTACACTGCTTTCAACAATCATTCAGTTATATGGTGGAGGCTGGAGCCCTAAAAATGGATTCCTGGTATTTTTCACACCAGTATAACCATTACATCCTTTCCTAGACATCAGCTGTTATCCCACATAGGTCTTCGATTTAATATCAACCGATTGGTCCAAGACAAATAGTCGGAGAGAATGAGTGCTGCCATTGGGAATCAAACACGGGACCTTTTGAATGATAGTCTGGCCCGCTATCACTGGGCTATGACGGCGGCCTTATTTTGATCGAAATCTGAGGAATATCATGGGGAAAGGAGTCTTATAAACAAAACCCTTATTACCAAACTAGATTTCACAATTTTCTCTCAATTGCTCCATAACTTGCTTAGGATGTTTATTTGAGCTTACAATGTTAAAGTGTAAAGTAAACAGTAATGATTTTGCTGAGAAATGGGCTCTTAATTATTATTTAGTTATCTTTCAAGGCAATTCATTTTGATAAGGCAGGTTAAGGACACAAATCAATGGCTAAGTGCAAAACAGTTGTAATTCCCTATATGTTTATAGGAAGTTATAATTGTTTCGCTTTGGGTCATCAAAATGTGAGTGATATTGGACCATAATGGTCCTCTTGTTAGCAGTTTTGTGTTTGTGTGATGTCCATTGACTGTTGACGTTCAAAAGGCCATGCTTTTTGTTTTATCAACCTGATCTTTAATCTGTTTGTCTTGATAAAATCACAAACAAGTTCTTCGAAAAACCTTATGGACACACAGGAGGCTCTTTTTTTACTCAATTAACTTGATAAATTGTCAGATTGATAATATCTTAGATGAATTCAAAATAGGGTCAACTAGAGTCGAAAACTAAGTTAAAGGGTCAAATCTTAGAAACCCCTTGTGGACTCTTAAGAGGCCACATTTTTGCTCAATCAATCTGAAAATTAGTCAGATTGCTTGTCTTGATGAAATTTGTGTCAAGAGGGTGAGAAAACTAAGCCACTGGGTCAAATCTAAAGAAAAACCACTTTGAAACACATTTATAGCCGAATCAACCTAAAAAATGGTGAGAATGAATAAAATCTCACACAAGTTTATATATGGGTCAACTGGGGGTCAAAAATTAGGTCTAAGGGTCAAATCTTAGAATATTTGACGCTCTAGCAAACAAATCTTAAGTCTAATCAACCCTCAAAACAGTTGGAATTAATGTCTTGATAAAGCCTCACACATCTCATCAACTTAGGTCATAACTAGGTCACAGAGTAAATCTTAGAAATATCGTGAGTGACTTTAAAAACGCAACTAAGTAAATTTTAAATTTGAGCACGGAAAAGCAGGTTTGTTTTAATTAAATTCAGCTAAAATCATACAAAGAAGATACTCTGTTGAATCGACTTAATCTTTATTTGATCTGACCCTTTTGTTAGTTTTGGTATAGCAATCTACTGTTCACTCTTTCTTTGTCATTGCACTTTGCATAGTTGATTGATTTAACAAATCAGAAGTGTGGAAGGTAAATAACGATAGACATTTCAAAAACCATTAAAAGAAACGATATCAACTCACTCACTATGCAAAGACTGTGCTCTGAATCAAGTATGTCAAAAGGGAAATTGTTCCGTAGAATCGGAATGTTGTTAACCTCGATTAGACTAAAAAATATTGATTTATTCCATCAATATTTGAACATCAGTAAGGTTAAGACCTTGTCAATAAGGTGTTTCATAAGACTTTACATGTTAAAATGGCATTAGAGTCATGCTGTAATTACGCTCAAAAAGCCATTTCAGTTCTAAATAACATGTCTGCTAAGGGGTAAAAAGCATTCACAGGCTATGTTTGCCAAAACTGCATTCACATGAACAACATTTGTGGTTCTACAAAAGGAATGAAAAAGCATGTAAGAGACATCATTTCAGGTAAAAAAGACGACTTTTTTGTGTCGCTTAGGACCAAATGTACTTAAACGCTGTATTGATAATTTGTTTGACCCCTTGATTCATTCAACTTAACTCTGAAATTTGTTTGGCTTTTGTTTCATTTGAAAAGATAAAAATGTCCTAACAGTAGGGCTATGGAGAAAATTCATCTTTCAAGGGTATGTTTATGTCACTATATTGAGATACAAGAGAATGTTTCAAAATGAAATTCATGTTGGATTAAAAGGTAGCTTGTTAAGGTAACAAAGTAAGTATATTTTAGTCCGAAGTTGTTCACTTATATTTGCATTTTATTGATGTTTTTAAGTATTGCATTTTTTAAAGTCGCTCAGTATATTTTGGAAACTCTACAAGCTACTTTTTAGCCCCAACAACCTGAAAATTGGTCAAAAGGAATGTCTTAATAAAATCTTGATCATGTTCAAAATTTCCCAATGGATCAAGAATACGGGGTATGTTTGTGAGAACAGAATCATAAGAAGAAGCTTGATTGACACTGGCTTAAATGAGTATAATTTCATTACAATGTCTTAACAAGAGGCCAAAGAGGGCCTGAATTGCTCCACTGGCTTAAATATCTCAAGATATGAAAGAGAGATATTGACAATAGAAGGTAATGTAAGTCACCAGCATTCACAAGGAATTCTGACTTTTTCCAAATTGAAACTCAGCTATCAGTAGTGAACTCATATATCATACATGTATATGTTTAAGTAAAATTACATGGAAGGAAACTATTTAGACTTCACTTTAAAACAAGAAAACCAGAATTCACCTGAATTTTATTGATCCAGTGGATCTCATCCAAGTGAATTTCTTGCAAAGTTTCATTCACATTTGCCTAATTGTTGAAGAGGAGTCGTTATTCAAAGAATTTAAACTGATGATAGACCCTGCCCTCCCATTCATTACTGAGGAGACTCAAAATAAGCCCTGCCAGTCCCATACTTATGAGCAAATTTTTTTCATTTTTTTTTGAAAAGGGTCACCCAAGGAACATTCTGGTAAAGTTACAGTTAAATAAGCCCAATCGTTCAGGAGATGTCATTTAAAGATTTCGGGCTCAAAATAAGCCCAGTCCTGCCACATCCATATATATAGGCCAATCAAAATTCTGCAAACATTTTTTAAAAAGGGTCACCCAAGGAACATTCTGGTCAAGTTTCATTAAAACAGCCCAAGGGTTCAGGAGATGTCGTTAAGAGATTTCAGGCTCAAAATAAGCCTCGCCCTACCACTCCAACATTTGGTAGTCAATCCAAATTCCTTGAGCAACTTTAGAAGAGGGTCACCCAGGGACCATTCTGGTAAAGTTTATTTGAAATCAGCCTGGTCGTTCAGGAGATGTCGTTCAAAGATTTCAGGCTCAAAATAAGCCCCTCCCTGCCACTCCCACTTTTGGGGGTCAATCCTTATTTTTGAAGAACTTTAGAAGAGGGTCTCCCCCCGAAAAAAATTCTGGTAAAATTTTTGAAATCAACCCAATGGTTGAGGAAGAGATGTTGTTCAAAGATTTTGGGCTCGATTTATGCCCTGCCCTACCACGTCCATTTTTGGGGGTCAATCCAAATTTCTTGAACAACTTTAGAAGAGGGTCACCCAAGGACCATTCTCGTAAAGTTTATTTGAAATCGGCCTGGTAGTTCCAGAGATGTCGTTCAAAGATTTCTGGCACAAAATAAGCCCCGCCCTGCCACACCGGTATTTGGGGGTCAATCCAAATTTCTTAAACAACTTTAGAAGAGAGTCACCCAAGGAACATTCTGGCCATGTTTCATCACAATCCACCCATTGGTTTAGAAGGAGAAGATGTTCAAAGAAAAGTTTATGCACTGAAGCATGCATGGACACATGACAGACACTCCGCCATGATGATAGCTTGCTTGCCTTTGGCCAGTGGAGCTAAAAATAATTAGCAGGATTTTTAATTTTCTTTAACAAACACACCATTTGTCATGGGTCTTGCTAGGAAAACTTCGTAGTCACTATGTAGATTTTTTCTCAACTTGCCAAAAGCCACTGAGCTATTGTCATGACAGAGTGTAGTGTGTCCCAGCGTCTGTCCATGCATCCAGTTGTAATCCCTTTCTTTAAAAATCTTCTGAGATACTACAGGACGAATTTCAACCATACTTCAAATGAATGATCCTCGGGTGACCCTCTTTCAAAGGTGATCAAGATATTTTGATCCAATCAAAAACATGGATTAAATGGGTGTGACTAATTTCCAAATATGGTAAAAAGTGACTCTTCTCAGAACCTGCTGGATATTAACCAATTTCACAGGTATGGTCCTTGGGTTTTCCTTTAACAGAGAACAAAACAAGAGGCTAAAGAGGGCCAGTTTCCCCCCACTGGCATTTAGTGCCTAGCAGATTTATGTACATTAAATGATAAATTGCATTTAAAGTATCAACTAGGATAAAATCTGCTTGTAAACAGATAATCAACAATTAAAACAAGAAGGCCCTTTTTCATGACAGCTTTTAGTTCCCATAGTTACATGATTAGCAACATTTTTAAGTTTCGTGTTGTGATAACAAGAAAAGTTGCATCATCAAATTGCAGGTGCACAAGTTCATTATACTCATTATGTATGAATTTCAAATAGTCTCTGAGAGAACTTCAGGACAAGATTGAGCCTATGGACAGACGGACGGGCAGACAGACAGACGGACAGCCATGGCGAATCTAGTATACACCCCTCTACTTCTTAGTATAGGTTTAAAGCTAGGAGACATAAGAAAAACTTCTGTTACACTTAACACCATAGTGAAATTGAAATTCATTATGATCAAAACCATTCAAACTCACTGGCTCAGCGCTCCATTCATTCCAAACACTCACTCAAACCATTCAATAACCCTCCAAACTCAGTGAAAAAGACAGTATCATCAATGTCACAAAAAAATAGATAAAGCTTGAAAAAAGTGCAATTTCACTGACAATTGAAATTCTAAGCATCTGATAGGTTCTTGAATAGATGGGAAGTTATTTATAGAACTTGTATGTGTTGCCCCGGTAGAAGAAAGCTGTGGGCGACCTCACAGTCTGCAACAGACAGAGGGAGAAAATAAAATAAATCGTCTTTGATGAAAGCATGAGTTTATTTCACGCGCCGAAAGAATCCAATATCCGGCGGCTTTTCTCATCCGGATTAACCAAACATAACAATATCAGGTATCATCTGACAGAGACTTCAAGTATATTTTCTTATGATTGGTTTGAATGCAAGTGTGGCCCAGATCAGCCTGCACTCAATTGTGCAATCCAATCCGAGTCCACACTTACATCTATAATCCAGTACAGAAGACAGTATGGTCACAATCAGCCCACGCATGACTGCGCAACCCGATCTGAGCTCACACTGTATCCCAAAAATAGTAAGTCCATGACAGTGCAGTCCGATCTGGATCTAAATTTGGCAACAACCAAAAATTATCATAAAAGGCTACATTCACAAGAATTACCTGACCAACATTATGCTGTTCTTTACAAATGATTGGTATGGAGAACCTAACAATCAGTTGCAAAGGACTGAACTCTATCTCTGCATTCTTGTAATTAGACTAGAAACCCACTTGAACATTATTCAACATGACTAGATTAAATAATCCCATAAATCAATCATTCATTCAGAATTACAAATAACTAAGGACTTGATCCCGCGACCTGAAGAGTCATCCTTCATTGATGCTACCCCAAAATTTGTAACTCTAGCTAAAATGAGGTGGCACATGTCCACAGTGTTGACACAGATCAAGGCGCACACTGGTGCACCCAGATCAATGCCACCACTAAGGACACCGACCTCACCAAAACCTCCGGCAGTATATGGATACTGTTTAGCAATAACATGAAACACTCTTCAATTGACCTTGACCCTCACTGGCACTAGCAACACACCTAGTAAGCTTACAAAAATGATAATCTATTGTCACTGTTTGATATGAACCGAATGTTAACAAGTTCATCGGAATAACGTGTCTGGCTCGTTAGGGCAACAATATTACACAACTTGTTCACATTAAGGTATCACTTCGTAAATGCTTGTTCACTCGATATTCACGACTATTGTCACTAGTATCTTGTTCCATTAAATATCACTTAGATTTGGTCTCTTACAATACCCCTTCTGTTTTCAGAAACTTGCAAACTTCTCAGTCATGTCAACCTATCTGCATCAAACCCCTCCAACAATGATTAAAGGAAAACAGGCAGTGTAAGCCAAGATCAGTCTGCACATCTGTGCAATCTGATCTCAGCCCAAACTGTCCGCAAAAACCTCATGTGCGGCAGAAACGGGTTGCGAATAGCATGTCGATGAAAGTTAAATCACTAGCACTATTTACATAAGAGATCATCATTTGAAATGAGCCTAGCAAGCCGTTGCCCTTGTCATGGTCAGATCCCTACTGCAAAGGCTTCGGATTCCCCCGATAGGGTCCGACCATGACAAGAGAACTGCATAAAATATAGAATTCAACTTAAATCAGCTCATATTGACAACTCTGTATCTTCAATAAAGAGTACCAACAATATAGGGCAAAGTTAAATTGATCATGCCCTGATCAATGCATGAATGCACCTGCGAAAAATTATAAAATACTGTTGTGTAATCCCGCAGAAAAGGCCTATCTACTTATTCGATGCCACCTTTTATAAGGAAACCCTCCCTTAAAAAGGCCAAGCAAACACGAGGATTGTCTGAGTTCCTGGTTTGAGCCCAAATTAACCCTAAAGAACCTGTCCAAACCCCCCCCCTATACCTTGCCTTCATTACCTGGGTACCTTAACTAATATTTGGCCTTACTCTTTAACTCACCTGCAACAGACAGAGGGAGAAAATAAAATAAATCGTCTTTGATGAAAGCATGAGTTTATTTCACGCGCCGAAAGAATCCAATATCCGGCGGCTTTTCTACCCTCCAACGTTAAAGAGTTCCCTCCTTTTAGACTGGCCACTTTCTCGGACCTTGCTCTAACTGTACTCTACAATCTTCGTACATAACGACCACTTAACTAGAATCATCGACTTATTTACAAAAAAATTATTAAATGGGGGGTACCTAATTCCCAATCGCTACACCCTCCCCTCCAAAAACAAATGTCTCCTGACATTTAGCAAACAAGAAGAAAAGAAACAACAACTAACATTTAATGTTTCCATCATTTACATGGTTCCCAGGAGTATGGTCTGGTCAAGTTCAACCTGTAATTGTTCTAACCCTCAAGATCCCCAGTCCAGGTTTATAAAAACCGCTTCAACGATATAGTTGGCCAAACTATATCAAGACAAAAAAATGTCTACTCTGACTAAATCATAAGGGTTTCCTGCTTTAAAGCAGGGCTTACAATTGACCCCCTATGGTAAGAATTATCTGATTCCCAAGTCTCCAATTCAAACCCAATTTCCCAATTCCATGAAAATAACTAGATCTACAGCACAGTATGATTCCTACTTTAACATTAGGAACTCCCAATAACTGAATTAAAAAAAAAAACACAAAACCAACTGAAGAACATTACAGGGAGAGTCTTCCCTGAGGCCTGTTATCCTCTGTTCTACTACCATGCATAACTTGAGGGGTTACCTAGCTGATCATATGTAAGCCTATCTGGAGCTTTATGGGTTCTACCATAATGACCCCTTTTACCTTGTTCATCCTCTGATGAGGAACTGTGGGGACTATCTGTCCCAGTCTCACTGGTCTCCTGTTGTGACTCAGAATGGTCACTATCAGAATCTGATGGTCCCAGTCTCTCAGTCTCATTAATTGGAATGAAAGGCTCTGCAAGAGGATTAAGGGAGCTCCATACCTCTTGTTCCGGTTCCTGAAAATATTCAGACTCCTCCGAAGAGCCATTTCCAGTAGCTTGGTTCCTATTCCTACCTTCTGATCTTGTATGGGTAGACTTTTTAGTATGCTTTTGAAAGCTTTCTTCCTGTAGTGGTAAATGATTACACTGCAACAACAAATTCCTATGTAAAACCCTATGTCTACCCTTTCCAATTTCAGGCCTTACCTCATAAACTGGCAAATCCTCACTAATCTTTTTTATAACAACATGAACATTATCTTCCCAATAAGAGCGCAACTTCCCTGGTCCTCCCCTCTCGCCTAAATTCCTAACCAGAACCCTATCACCTGGCTCTAATGCTACATGTTTAGACCTCTTATCATAATAAGTTTTACCCCTGTGGGCCCTTGTCCTCGAATTCACCGATGCTTTCTGGTAGGCCTCTTGCATGCGTTTTTTCCACTTACTTGCATAGTCCTGATAGCTCTGACCTTGTTCTTGTCCCTCATTAGGATAAAACATTAAGTCTATAGGTAATCTAGGTTGCCTACCAAAAAGCAAGAAATGCGGTGAAAACCCAGTGCTTGAGTTTTGTGTGCAATTATAGGCATGGACCATTTTAAGCAAATGGCTCTTCCAATCAGACTTGAAATCTTTGGGAAGGGTTCTTAACATTCCGAGTAAAGTGCGGTTAAACCGCTCAACCTGACCGTTCCCTTCAGGATGATAGGGAGTAGTACGTGAATGGCTAATATCACAATATCTCTGTAAATGACTAAATAAGCTGTTCTCAAACTCTTTTCCCTGATCATGATGTAACCGTTCAGGGAACCCGAATCTTAAGACATAGTCATTGAATATCCTCTCAGCTGCAGTCTTACCAGATTTATTACGGGTGGGGTATGCCTGCGCAAAACGAGTGAAATGGTCCATTACTACCAATATATATTCATATCCACCCTTGCATTTCTCCAAATGCAGATAGTCTATTGAAACAATTTCAAAAGGATAAGTAGTAACAATTGGAACCAATGGCTCTTTGGACTTACTGTTTGGAGGCTTATCCTTTACACAGGGGCAAACTCTAGTAACATAATGTTCAATATGCTTAGCCATGTTTACCCAATAGAACCTGTCCCTAGCTAAACTGACCACCCTATCTGTCCCTATGTGCCCCATTTTGTCATGGAGTTCTGTGAGAACCAACTTCTGATAGGACTCGGGAATAACCATCTGCTTACGCTCCTTACCCTTACCCCTGCATGAATACCTGTACAACAGACCATTCTCAAGATGGAGGCAAGACCAGTCCCGTAAAAGGGCTACAACCTCGGTTGACTCACTCTTCCTATCCTCCTTAGAAGGCTTTTTACCCCTTTCCACATAAGCCAGTACCCTCGAAATGACCTTATCATCTCTCTGAGACCTCATTAAATCATCGCGTGTAAGCGGACAAACAGGCCCAAACAGACTCTCTTCCTGACCACTAGATTCTGACAGTTCCAAAGAATATACACAGGGGATATTTTCATGGATCTGTGCACTTACCGAGTCCAATGTTGCTCTGATAGCATCAAGGGAAAACTCCGAACTATATTTTTCCAAGTGACTATCCAGCTCAAGTGGCATTCTACTTAACCCATCAGCATCATTGTTTGCCTTACCAGGCTTGTAATATACCTTAAAATTGAAATCTGTCAACTCTGAAACCCATCTTAACCGAGTGGCATCGAGTTTTGGAGAAGTTAAAATGTACGCCAAAGGATTATTGTCACTATATACCTTAAATGAAGGAGCATAGTAAAGATAGTCTCTGAACTTATCTGTAATTGCCCATTTAAGGGCTAAAAATTCTAACTTACCAGAGTGAAGATGGTAATTTTTCTCAGCAGATGATAGGGTCCTTGATCCAAAGGCTACAACCCTTAGTTTACCTTTCTCGTCATGCTGATACAGGACTGATCCTAACCCTTCTGCCGATGCATCTACATGCAGAACAAAGGGTTTCTCAAAATCAGGATATGCCATGATAGGTGGTTCTACCAATGAATCTACCAACTTTTCAAGAACCTGTTGATGGTTACTATGCCAACTTATAAGACTGCGAGAATTCACCTGACCTGTTTTCTTGGATTTCTTACCACTTCTCCCGTTATTTCCCTTGGGATCCTCAGCTGCATGTAACAGCTCAAATAATGGTTTGGCCTTCCTAGCATAGTCTGGTATATACCTCCTATAGTAACCCAAGAATCCAAGCAGTTTTCTAACCTCACCTACAGTGGAGGGCTTCCTACCTTTAAGTGCTAAAACCGCCTCTTTATCGGCAGGGTCCATGGTATAGCCTTCTGGGGTAACTAACTGACCTAAATACCTCACATGCTTCTGAAAAAAACTACACTTGCTTGCCTTCAATTTAATACCCTTTTCTTTTAACCTTTGGAGAACTAACCGAAGGTGCTCCAAATGATCATCAAAACTCTGACTAAAGACTAGAATATCATCCAAATAAGGTAAACAACATTTATCCCTTAGTCCCTCAAGACAATCCTCCATGAAGCGTTGAAAAGCCCCGGGCGCTCCCGAAAGTCCAAATGGAATCCTTGACCACTCATATAATCCCCAAAGTGTGACGAATGCGGTAAGATGCTGACATTCCTCCTTCACAAAGCCCTGATGATAAGCCTTACCTTGATCAAGAACTGAGAACCATCTACTTCCACCTAGACTATCCAGCGCATCCTGAATCCTAGGGATCGGAAGCTGTTCTGGAATAGTTTTACTGTTAAGCTTACGGAAATCACAACAGAGACGTAAAGTCCCATCTTTTTTTCTTACGCAGACTATTGGGCTTGAATACGAAGACCGAGATCTTTTAATCCATCCTTTAGACAACAGATTTTTCAAATAGTCCTTAACCTCATCAAATAATGGTCTAGGTACAGACATATAACTATGCTGGACAGGCTCGGTATCCCTTAACCTAATATCTAACTCCAAATCAGGCACAGTCCCGATCTCGTCTGGATCCTTTGCAAAGGCCTTACATTCTTCCCTTAAGACTTGCCTTACCTTGAAAATTTGTTCGGTGGTGAGACCACATCCATCCAAATCCACTGGTGGGTCCCAAACATCCTCGATCTGGCTTTCTGCACCTGCTACCTGGACATTTACCTTGGGCTTTAAATTTTCAGAACACCTCCCTTCCTGCGGCCTAAACTTACTACCACTTAAACCCTCAATGGATTGCCCTAGATTACAATAAGAGTCCTTATCATTAGTATCACTTTCAATTGGTAACCCAACAACCGACCTTATGACCTCCAACCTCCCTAGTTTAGTTCTTGATGGCAATGATACAGAGTGTTTATTACCGTTACTCAACATAATGTTAATTTTGCAAGTTGACCCTTTCTTAAGGTTAACAACAGTCTCATGTGCTTCAATTCCCTCAGGCAAAAGCAGATTTTCCTCTGGTACAAACAGCGCAGTGGTATCATTCTGTACCACTGCTGAATGTACCCTTAACTTTAAGACATGAACAGAACCCGGAGGTATAATCATTTTAGCCTTCCCAGTTTTTACATTGCAAATTTCACCATTACAATATTCCATCATACATTCAAACACATTTGACATTTTTTCTCTCGTAATGTCCGGCAAAGCACACTGCAACTGGCAAAGTGAAACTGGCACTTCCTTATTATTAAATAACTCGGCAATTACATTGAAACCCAGTATTGGATACTCAAGACCAGCATTCTTACAAACTAAAAATGGGACAGTCAGATATCCATCCTTTGAGATACTTTGCTCAGATCCCAACCGGAAATTAAGCGGAACCCAGCCAACAAATGGGATATCAGTCCCACTTGCCGACCTGATGCTCAATTCCCCATCTTGTAGATCATCCATAGAACGAATTTGAACCTCTGGAAAAGTTTCACTCAGCCAGTCACTATGCACTAATGAAACCTGTGCACCCGTGTCCCACAAGACTCTTACTTCTACTTCATTCAAATAACAGTGGACAAGGTACTGCCGCCCAACCAACCCAACAAATCTGTTGAGTGTTTTGGGAGGGAATGCCTGGACCTGACCTTTCAATTCATTTACGTGCACCGAACACAAGTTTTCAATATTGGGGTTTTTATGTCTGTCTTTATCGGTTGCTGTATCCCCCGTTACGGCAACCAGATGGCGTTTCCCGACAACTGTCCTTGTTTACGACAACCTCGGCGGAAATGGTCACTCCCCCCACACTTCCATCAATGATTACACTTTTCTCCGTTGGCACGACATTTCTCACAAGCTTTGGTATGGTTAGGCCCTGATTTCTTCTGGAATTCTGAAGAGTTTTCATACTTCACCCCTTGATTCATATGTTTTTTTATTTCAAGCACTTCTGCCTTCAGTTCTTTTAGTTCTGTCATTAAGACCCCCTCTTTAGCTTCTTTTGGTTTTGGGACTGGATTTGACTCAGCCTCACAACTCAGTATGGAATGTTTCAACTTTCCTAGTTTGATCTTCCGTTCCCTTTCCACTAGGAAAATTCTATTAAGGGAGTTTATCAATTCCTCATCACTTGCATCCTTTTCCAATAATGGTAACATTTTATGCCTAATTGTGTCATCGGAGAAACCTATGTATAAGGCGTGCTTGAACATCCCTTGTACCAATTCCTTATTATATGACAGTCCTTTAACAGATTCATCAGATGCAAACATTACCTTTTGCCTCAATTCCAGGCACCTCATAAGAAATTCAGTAGGGTCTTCTTTTTGTCCCTGTGTCACCCCACACAGCTCCTGATATAATTCTGTGGCGTTTTTCTCCTTATAATGTGCCCTTATAATTTGTCTCAGTTCAGGCAAGTCTATATCATTTCGGCACTCCAAATATTGTCTGAGGTGAGTCCCCGGAGTGATGGCCCTGATAATCCCATCTATTATGTCATTCCTAGGGTATTTCTTTTCCAGGGCGGAATCTACCTGCCTGATAAAACTTATAAAACTGATCTGAGTCTTTTGGTCACCAATAGTCCCTGATATTTTGAAGTCCTTCTTCCATCCCCCTGAAACGTGTGACCCAACAGTAGTTTCCAGCTTGTTTATCCTTACAAGTAGGTCCAACATTTCCTTTGCACCCTTATCCTCCTCTTTGTCAAGTTTCCCTACAAAGTCCTCAATTATCTGTAGTAATGTTACTTGAGATATGTCATCAGGGTCCTCCCCTTTGTTACAAAATCTGGCTACGTTATAAAGGACAGTGTGTTCAGCTCCATATATCTTGGCTCTGATCTTTGCCAACAGTTCAAATGGTCCTGACGCCATGATCACCAAACTGACACTTCGCTCCAACGACTCAGCAAAACCGTAGTGGCACCCCTGTCTTACGTCTACCGATGTACATGTAGTGTATCCCGGACGAGCCCCCAAAATGTTGCCCCGGTAGAAGAAAGCTGTGGGCGACCTCACAGTCTGCAACAGACAGAGGGAGAAAATAAAATAAATCGTCTTTGATGAAAGCATGAGTTTATTTCACGCGCCGAAAGAATCCAATATCCGGCGGCTTTTCTCATCCGGATTAACCAAACATAACAATATCAGGTATCATCTGACAGAGACTTCAAGTATATTTTCTTATGATTGGTTTGAATGCAAGTGTGGCCCAGATCAGCCTGCACTCAATTGTGCAATCCAATCCGAGTCCACACTTACATCTATAATCCAGTACAGAAGACAGTATGGTCACAATCAGCCCACGCATGACTGCGCAACCCGATCTGAGCTCACACTGTATCCCAAAAATAGTAAGTCCATGACAGTGCAGTCCGATCTGGATCTAAATTTGGCAACAACCAAAAATTATCATAAAAGGCTACATTCACAAGAATTACCTGACCAACATTATGCTGTTCTTTACAAATGATTGGTATGGAGAACCTAACAATCAGTTGCAAAGGACTGAACTCTATCTCTGCATTCTTGTAATTAGACTAGAAACCCACTTGAACATTATTCAACATGACTAGATTAAATAATCCCATAAATCAATCATTCATTCAGAATTACAAATAACTAAGGACTTGATCCCGCGACCTGAAGAGTCATCCTTCATTGATGCTACCCCAAAATTTGTAACTCTAGCTAAAATGAGGTGGCACATGTCCACAGTGTTGACACAGATCAAGGCGCACACTGGTGCACCCAGATCAATGCCACCACTAAGGACACCGACCTCACCAAAACCTCCGGCAGTATATGGATACTGTTTAGCAATAACATGAAACACTCTTCAATTGACCTTGACCCTCACTGGCACTAGCAACACACCTAGTAAGCTTACAAAAATGATAATCTATTGTCACTGTTTGATATGAACCGAATGTTAACAAGTTCATCGGAATAACGTGTCTGGCTCGTTAGGGCAACAATATTACACAACTTGTTCACATTAAGGTATCACTTCGTAAATGCTTGTTCACTCGATATTCACGACTATTGTCACTAGTATCTTGTTCCATTAAATATCACTTAGATTTGGTCCCTTACAATACCCCTTCTGTTTTCAGAAACTTGAAAACTTCTCAGTCATGTCAACCTATCTGCATCAAACCCCTCCAACAATGATTAAAGGAAAACAGGCAGTGTAAGCCAAGATCAGTCTGCACATCTGTGCAATCTGATCTCAGCCCAAACTGTCCGCAAAAACCTCATATGCGGCAGAAACGGGTTGCGAATAGCATGTCGATGAAAGTTAAATCACTAGCACTATTTACATAAGAGATCATCATTTGAAATGAGCCTAGCAAGCCGTTGCCCTTGTCATGGTCAGATCCCTACTGCAAAGGCTTCGGATTCCCCCGATAGGGTCCGACCATGACAAGAGAACTGCATAAAATATAGAATTCAACTTAAATCAGCTCATATTGACAACTCTGTATCTTCAATAAAGAGTACCAACAATATAGGGCAAAGTTAAATTGATCATGCCCTGATCAATGCATGAATGCACCTGCGAAAAATTATAAAATACTGTTGTGTAATCCCGCAGAAAAGGCCTATCTACTTATTCGATGCCACCTTTTATAAGGAAACCCTCCCTTAAAAAGGCCAAGCAAACACGAGGATTGTCTGAGTTCCTGGTTTGAGCCCAAATTAACCCTAAAGAACCTGTCCAAACCCCCCCCCCTATACCTTGCCTTCATTACCTGGGTACCTTAACTAATATTTGGCCTTACTCTTTAACTCACCTGCAACAGACAGAGGGAGAAAATAAAATAAATCGTCTTTGATGAAAGCATGAGTTTATTTCACGCGCCGAAAGAATCCAATATCCGGCGGTTTTTCTACCCTCCAACGTTAAAGAGTTCCCTCCTTTTAGACTGGCCACTTTCTCGGACCTTGCTCTAACTGTACTCTACAATCTTCGTACATAACGACCACTTAACTAGAATCATCGACTTATTTACAAAAAAATTATTAAATGGGGGGTACCTAATTCCCAATCGCTACATATGCATATTTTATTAAAGGGAGGTAATAAATATTACAGGATGTTGAATTACCTCCCTTTGAATTCACTCAAAGTAGCTCCACAAACACATTCAATTTCATTCCAAAATCATCCCAAAACCATTCACCTTGTCAAGTTAACGATGTTGTTAACTGTGGGTATTATGATACAATTCAGGGTAATCTTATAATTGTGCCTTGTGATTTATAAAATCCATTAACTGACAGATGGTTTCATACACAGACACTACCTTGTCAAGGTGAGGACCAATTCTGAGGTGCGTCTGTTAGAGCAAGACAAAAAATCCGGCTAAATGAGATTTTTAAGACGTCATAATTAATGGTTTTCGATAATTTGCGTGAAACATCAACAATCATCTTGATTCCTTATTCTATCTTCCTTTTGTATTTGAGATATCTTACGATTCTTATTAAGCAGCAGCCACCATCATAGCCCAGTTAGTAGTGCGTCGGACTGTCAGTCTAGAGGTCCCAGGTTCGATCCCCAACAGTGGCACTCACTCTCTCACCAATGGGCTGGGTTGATAATTGTAGTCCTATGTGAGATAGAAGCTGGAGGCTAGGAAAGAATGTGATGGCTGTACTGGTGAGAGAATTACCAGGAATCCATTGTTAAGTGCTCCAGCCCCAACAATGTAACTGAAAATATGTTGAAGCGGCATAAAACTCCATTCAATCAATCAATTAGTAAGCCGCTTAAAAATCTCGCTATACAAAATGCTTTATCTTAAAAATCTAAATTACAATCTAAAGAATCTTGCTCTAAAAGAACGCACCTCTGGCATCACAACAAGAAGGCCCAATCAAAGGTAGACTCAACAAAAACTTCAGTAAGGTGTAATGTTTTTATTTTCTTTACAGTTATTCAATTCTACTTAAAACTTTTGGTGCCATGTTGCTGAAATTGAATGCAAGCATCTACTATTCTTTGAAAGTACAATCCATTGCTATCACAGTATTTGCTAATGTTTTTCTACAAAAATTGTGACTTGCTTTTCATGTTTGAGGTAGTGGACATTTAATAGTTCTGCAACATTTCGGAAGTCATGAACTTTTACAATGTTTACCAAGGTTTCCTAATGATTTATTTAAGTAGGAAACCTCGGTAGGTTTCCTAATGATTTCATTAGGAAACCTTGGTTGACAATGTGAAAGATAATGATCTCAAAAATGTTAAGGAACTATTATGGGTCCACTACCTTATAACAAAAAGAGCTGCTATTGTGAATTAAGTAAGTTTTGTAGCACTTCAATATGTATGCTTCATCCAAATGGTATGTCTATGGGTAGAGTGAACTGTGATACATCATAAAATGCTATGTTCCCTGTCTCCACTACAGCCCACTTTAAAGGCACATCGTCTTGTAGATAACTTGTAATGGCCTGAATAGTCGACAACTCTGGCATGTGATCACTGCACCTAGAAGTAGAAATATATTACCTGTTAAACATAATGGCAACTTATGGGAAGTTGTGTCAAAAGTTTTAACCTTGATTACACTATGTATAATATTAAGTGAGCAGGGCCTATGATTATTGGACATTTTTCAGAATCAACCGAGACTTTACTCAAAACTTGACTTTCATTTTAACATGTACAGAAAAATTTGAAACTAGATTGTCGCAAAAGAGACTAATACCACCCCCACCCCTCTACAAGTGCTTGTCACTAATGAAAAAACATTTTCCATCAAAGGGCCATAACTCCTTCAAAAGTCAATGGATCATTACCAATATATCTCTTTCAAATCCCTGCCTGATACTTATCACCGTCCATTAGTAGCTAGGAAATTGAGCTGACAAGACAATGCTTCAAACATACAGACTAACGACTAACAAACCAACAAGCTGATTCTTATATACGTCCAAAACATAATATAGGGGGTTAAAATAAATCATTTGTTGGGTAAGAAAAGTTTTATTATCTGGGGCCCAGGTAATAAAACTTTTCTCATTCTCAATTGAGAATTTTCTCAAACTTAATCTAAATAACTGTATGAGCATAAAAAATAATATTAGTATGTTGTTATTGAATACAACTTATCAAAATTATCTTTTATATTCATATACTTTTCACAGTTTTATAACAAAATTAAAAGCTTTAATTACAATTTGAAGTTTGAGCATTATCTGAGCTATTTGATATTAAAATGCGTTAATAGTTGTAAATGTAGAAGTTATGCTCTAGACAAAAAAATGACCTTGACCTTTGGTGTGACCTTGACCTTTGAGATACAGACAAAAATCCCTACAAATGGCATATCTACTCATTGTGGGGAACAATTGTGTGAAATTATTTGAAATCAATCCATAAATATAGGAGTTATGCTTGGAATCCAGAAGGACGGACTAATTCAATAATGCACAACAAAAGCTAGGGAAAGTGTTCAAAATGAAGAATCTGCATATCTAGGGTTCAGCGCAAGACTGTTCTTAGTGTCTTTACATATATAATACATATTTAGTGTATTGTATGAATAAAAATATCTAACGAGGTTGGGAGAATTGAAAATTGTCCAGGCTCTGCCGAGACAATTATCAATTCTCACAACCGAGTTTGATATCTTTTCATTCAATACACTAAGTATGTATTATATTTATCTTATAACCTATATTTGTCTTGTTTTTGTCGGTGTTTCTAACTGAAATGCAAGTTTCTAAAAAATAACCGCATTGTATCATTGTTCTAAAAATAGCTATGTGATATCATAAAAAATATCATACAGTGTGTTATCACACAGATATTTGTATAGTTATAAGATAAATTGTATAGACACTTGGAACAGTCTTCCACTTAACTCTTTTTTATCTTTCTTTGCATTTGAACCAGTATAGAAATATGTCTTCTGGCAATGGACTGTGAGCTTTGAATATTTCTATGGCAATGAATTAAAACCATTGATTTTTTTTACCAAGATAAGAAAATATTACTTTGCTACAACCACTCTATGATCTGGCATTCTAGGTGCAGTTTTTACAAACTTTGTATCTGGCTTGTACACATCAAAATGGGGTAAAATGGTGGGTGGATCTGAATTTCTGTAATACATAAAGGAAATCGAATGAGCTGTCATCAAATATCAAATTTATTCACTCTTGTCATGCTGAATAAAAATATCTTTGCAAAATTGCAACAAAATCAAAGTGCTAAAAGCACTGGATGCATTAATTATGAGTAGGTAATCATTAATTTAAAAATTAAAAAAAATCAGCTTTACTGGATTCAAAAAAGGAATAACAGGTGGTATAGACAAAGATCAGACTGCACATATGTGCAGGCTGATGTTTGTCTATAGCTCTAGCCAAGGCAGGAATATTTAGGGTTCAGCATGACAAGGGTTAAACATGTGATCTATATACAGATAAGGTGGCAAATTGTCACAAGATGTACCCATTACACTGCTGGATGTCCAAGTTTGAAAAACAGCAAAGGGAAATAACTCCAAAATTAAGCCAAGGTGAGTTATGTTTCTTGAGCCCTACATCATGAGAGGAACACAACTGCAAAGTTTAGAGGCAATTGGACATAAAGTGACAGAGTTGTACTCTGGATAAAGAAGTGGATGCCGCCCTGACACCCAGATAGACGGACAGCAGATGTCAGGATACCATGGGTAATCACATAATATGTCCTGCTTTTCAATGAGCATATAAAAACAAGGCTTTACCTACTCAAAGCAGAGGTAACATTTGACCTTGAGCTTTGACTTTTAGCATAAGGCCAGAGGGATTTGTTTTACAACTAGGACTCCATGTAATCAAGTGAAACAACATTAAAACTGGCACAACCATTTATATGCATAGTGCTAACAAGAAACGTAATAACATTTAGCAAACCAAACGGACCACAGTGGTTTTGAATTGCTCAACTGAACAAAATTCTGAAACAATGAAGTCCATATATTCTACGTGAATTTCCAGCGTGAATATCTATACAAAGCTTCTCCAAAGAACATGTCTTAATTGTTATCAAAATATTGACAGTTATATTAGTGTAATGTTATGTATTTTATTATTTCTTGAAGGTAACATATATATTTACTTTTTAGGGTCTTTGGTTTCTTCTTTAATGATCTGTAACTGGTCAAGGACTGCAGCTGTAAATATAGATAATTTTTCATTGAAACTAAATTCCAGTTGTGGATCAATTTGGGGTTCCATGGCATCTATTTGATGGTTCAGCACAAAACAGTTGTAACTGGCAGTTACAACTGTTTTGTGCTGAACCATCAAACTGACCCTCCAAAAAATGGCGTTATTTTCTTTAACTTTACAAAGATCAATCAAAATTTGGTAAAGACGGGAAAAGAAAAACCCTCATTTATTAAGTTTGACCCTCAAACATAGGCATCTTATATCTTCCACTTGACTACATTATGTATTTTTCTATATGCTATACTATATATTTTTTAATAAATGACATGCAGCTTTTAAGATTAAAATATCAAACTGAGAAAACATTTACAGATACAATTTTAAAGATGAGAATGCATGGGACTTTGGAAAAATGAAAAAGAAACAAAAGCAGATATTTATCTTATTTTCTTGCTAATTTCTTTCTATTGAAAGTATGGGTTAATTAACAAGAGGACCATGGTGGTCCTATATCGCTCACCTTCATTCCTTTGTCGTGGCCTCTAGAGTGTCAACAAGAAAATTGTCATTAAGGCCCCTTTTCCCACAATATGGCACAAGTCCTTCCCATTTTCAATAGGGTTCATTCTCATCTCCTGACAAACATTCTGACCGAGTTTCATGAAGATTGGTCAATATTTGTGGCATCTAGAGTGTAAACACTTAAATTGTTGATGTCTGACAATAGACCACGGAAGACAGACATTCAATGATGACAAAAGCTCACCTTGAGCAGGATGTGCTCAGGTGAGCTAAATATACATACATATATTTACCATGTTACATAATTTCAATGAAAGATATACTTCTTTCAGAGACGGATTATCAAACTGAAATATATTGAATCTGTCGTAAGATTTTATTGAAGACAAGCTGATCTTCACCAAGTATAGAATAGAAAAAGCTTGCCAAGGCTTGCTTGATAACATTTCAATTCTAGACTCAGCCTAGAATAAAGTAAGTCAAGTAACAGATTTTTTTCTCACATTAGCATCATTTTGTATGTAAAAACCAATCGTTGTAATGTTCTGATGACAGAAATACCTCGAAAAACGTGCATTTGATGTCATTTAGGATGAGATCTTTCATACATGTGAGATATGGACTGAAGCCTTTAGGCGGTTCATTATAGAAGACAATTGTGACAATGTGAAACATGAGCCGTCAGAGACGAATTATGCTCCCCAAAAAAGGCATTGTCACAAAAACAAGAGCCACGTTGGACATGGACATCCCCCGCCAAGAAAGCTTGATAGTAAACTGAAGCCTAATAGATAAAAGATTCTATGTACTGTCAAAGATTTGCCTCCTATAAAATCTAAGTAATAAAAATAACAAAGGGCAATAACTCTAAAATTATGCAAGCAAGAGTTGTAGTTCAGGTGTATTGCACTTCTCCCTCATGAGATCCACCCATAAAGTTTCAAGTTGATAGCTATTATACTAGGAGATATGCTCAAGACATAATCTAAGTATCAAAAATATCAAAGGGCAATAACTCCAAAATTATGCAAGCAAGAGTTGCAGTTCTTATACACTGCACTTCTCCTCTATGAGATCTATCCACCCATAAAGTTTCAAGTTGATAGCTATTATACTAGGAGATATGCTCCAGACATAATCTAAGTATCAAAAATAACAAAGGGCAATAACTCCAAAATTATGCAAGCAAGAGTTGCAGTTCTTATACACTGCACTTCTCCTCTATGAGATCTATCCACCCATAAAGTTTCAAGTTGATAGCTAATATACTTTAGGAGATATGCTCCATACATAATCTAAGTATCAAAAATAACAAAGGGCAATAACTCCAAAATTATGCAAGCAAGAGTTGCAGTTCTTATACACTGCACTTCTCCTCTATGAGATCTATCCACCCATAAAGTTTCAAGTTGATAGCTATTATACTAGGAGATATGCTCTGTGGTCAGATTGCAAGGACTCAAATAAGGTGTTTTCTTATACAGCAAACATAAAGGTAACAAACATTAAACCCCCCTTTTTGCATGACATATTTTGAGACACAAATTTCAAATACTTTATGGTGAAGGGAATCTGATTTGCTACTGAAATTTGAAATTTCATCAAATTCTGAGCATGAGACTAGGAGAAATGAAAGAATAACTGTATTTTACACTCTAGTGTAAAGGTAACAAACATTTAGCCCCCTTTTTCCATGATTTTTTTTTTTTTTTACGTTAATTTCAAATTGTTTATAGTAAAGGGCATCTGATTTGCTACTCAAATATGAAATTTCACTAAATTCTGACTGTTAGACTAGGAGAAATTTGGGAAAAACAGTTTTTACCCTAAGTCCCCTTTTCCCAGATGCATCATCACTATATCATAGGGAGTTCACATGGTAAGTTTCATTTGATTTGGACCAAGGGTTATGGAGAAATAGGTGGGGACGGACGGACGGACGGACGGACAGACAGAAGGACAAACGGAATTACGGATGGACGGACAGACGAAGCGGCGGCTATATGCTCTCCCTTCGGGGAGCATAAAAAAAAGCTTCTTTGTAAATGAGAACATATTTGAAATTTCAAAAATAAAACAAGGTGGCAAATTTTCATGAGATACTGATGAGAAAAGTGACCATCTAGGAATTCTGTAAAATATATATTTGGAAAAATTATTTGGATCCAGCGTAGGACAACTAGAAGGCTTAATTCGGAAATAAATACATAGGAAAGAAGAAAAATAATTCTAACTGCAGAAAATTCATTACTTACTAAAAGTTCAAACCCTGGTAAGTCTGAGCAGATAGCACAGTCTGATCAGGGTTAACAATTTTGCATTTCCAGATTGTCCCTTTTTGCATGACAGGTCACATTTCAGAAATTTTAACCGGCTTTGAATGTGTATTCACATGCAAAGTCGAGAACATTTCTCAATTGTTTGCAAACATTTTTGCATCTAGATTGAAGAGTTTGTCAATCCCTTGGTATCTACACTTTTATATAGATCCACAAGTTTGAGTGAGTGATCAAAGGTCAATTTTGTCTATCCACTGTATAGACAAAATTGACCTTTGATCACTCACTTCAAACTGTGAATGTATACCTGTAGATGTAGCCTGTTCAGGTCGCACTAGGGGCTCAACATCTTCAAACAAATGAGGGAACTCTTTCTTTCGTCGCCATGACTGTCTGTATCGAGCTTTCTCTTCTTTATACTCGTGCCAGTTTCTGCATGATTTTATCCTCCTCGTAAACTCATCTGTCATCATTGAGCATGAAAACTTCAGTTTCTCACTACTTTCTCCTTCATCTTTCTTGTTTCTCCTTTTTTCTTTCTTTCTATTGATTAGTGTCACTCTGTCGAATTCATAAGCTAGGTTAGATGTCACTAATTTATCAGGTGTCTGTTCTTTATCTGGTTGAGATATAACTATAAAAGGTTCCTGAATACCAAAATCTGGAAATTTGATCTCATCGAAATTCCACGAACAAGTTCTAGTTTCATTTCCTACAGAATTGTTAGCATTATTTGTTGATTCCTCTTTAATACTGCTAATACAAACTGGACTGGACCCCATTTTAGAAGCAGATTTTTCATCACTTTCAACTAATATATGAGAAGTACTTTCTGGTATATCTTGTCCACATTCTGTTTCTTGTTTCAGTTCAATATCATTATGATTATCACTACTTTGCTCTATTGCATTGTCCATACCATTGGAGCTATCATCATCAATACAACCATGTACTCCATCTTTAATGTTTACAAGTCTATCCTGTATAAGACCAATATCTTCTTTCAATTCACTTATGATATTTATTTCAATTTCTTTATCATTATTGCTTGTTTCTTCTGACAAATCTTTAATAATATTGGAACCGAAACCTTCAACATCAACATTTTTTGTTTTACTATTGAAGTGTAATTCGCTTTCATTATCAATACCACTTGTTTGCACAGATAAATCTTCCATGACTTTAGAACCATCACCTTCAACACCAATAATTCCTGAATCAATATCCACCTCCATATCTTCACTTCCACATGTTTGATTTGATGAATCTTCAGTAGCGCTTGTTGTGTCTTCATTTTTTCTATCTTTTTGTCTTGTTTTCCACAATGCTTTCCTCTCTTTCCGAGATAAATAAATCTTGTCTAATCCAATCTGCTGTTCATATTTGGTTATGTGTTTTCTAAGAAATAGAAAATTAAAGATGTACTATACAATACATAGAGGATAATCGTTTGTTTCAGTGTAAGATCGATTTATATTCATTGAGTGAACAACACGAAATGAAATAATCGATCTTACTCCAAAAACAAGCAATTATTCTATTTTTTTTTATTGTAAAAAAGAGACAAAATGTAAATTTTGCCACGCATCGATGACATCAGAAAGGATGAAATGCACAAAGGCAGAGTGTAAGTTTTTGATAATTTCACTGCTTTTGCGGTGAGATTATCAAGTGATAATCTACCTTTAATTCTCGAAAAACCACCGAAAAGCACTAAAGAAAGTAAACTCAAAATATACGGATGCTCCTGGGAAAGAAGAAATTAGATAGGAGATAGTTGTTTGTTTCAGTGTAAGATAGCTTAAGGTTCATGTAAAGTGTTTGAGACCCAATATTTAGGGCACTTCATTAGCCAAGAAAAAGCAGTATGTCCAGGTATATTATATATCAAAATGAAGCTATTCGTGAGCAAAAGCAGTTAGGCAACATAAGACCGCCATAGCTATAGCGGTATAGCCAAAACATTGTGGAAAAGGGTCATTTTGTACAGAACAAGCAACTGCATGACGGTTGCATAAAATTGCCCCGTATTTTAACAAAGTACAGTCTGAAGTACCATCCAGGTAGTGCTACAACCTTAGATATAAAACTCAGTCTCAAAAGGCTCTTTTGAAACAATCAATTTCCATTTATTTTGTCACCATACATGTCAAACCGGTTTGGTCTGTTTTCAAAATAGATGTAAGGTATGGTGCAACATCACACCATTATATTCTGAAATATTTTCTGCGATTTATTTAAAATTATATTTTTTTTAAATTCAATGATCTACAATATTACTATATATTTATCATTCTGTGAAATAGAAATTGATATATTGCTAAACAACCTTACAGGTATATAAACAATTAATGTCTATTTATGTTGTGATAACACACCATACCCTAAAAAGATCTACATGTTTACAAAATTAGAATGACATATATGACATATGTGTTTATAAAATAAGTCAAAATAAATTACTTGCATAACTACGTTTTGGGCTGAGTTTTATACCAATGGTTGTAGCACTACCTGGATGGTACTTTAGGCTAGACTTTGTTAAAATATGAGCCAATTTTATCCAACAGTCATGCAGTTGCTTGTTCTGTACAAAATGACTCTCTTCCACAATGTTTTGGCTATACCGCTATAGTTATAACAGTCTTATGTTTTTCAACTGCTTGTGCTCATAAATAGCTTCATTTTGATATATAATATTTCTGGACATACTGCTTTTTCTTGGCAAATGAATGCCCTTAAAATTGGGTCTCAAACACTTTACATGAACCTTAATCTTTCATTGAGTGAACAACAAAAAGTATATTACCTATAATAGGTTATCAACAATAGGCTATTGTTGATTACAAATGAAAGATTTAATGTGAAAATGAGATGTGTGTGATAACAAAATAATATCTTTATTTATTGCCTCAGCTTGGACGATAAAAATAGGGTGAAATAAATGAAAGTAAGGTACAATATTTTAGTTATTACACTAGTTTGGTGGTAAGATTATCAAGTGATAATCTACCTTTTTCCCTACCAATATTTTCTGGAAAGCATTGAAGAAAATGAATATCATAAAGACCAATAACTATTCTTAAAGAAAGAGTCTATTGGGACCATGACCTACAAATTTTATATAGTATTAACAAATATCATTAGTAGGGTTTAGTGCATTTGTTATACAAATTGTCTTGTGTTAATGGCTTTTTAAAATTGTGACCTTGATATCTGACCTTGAGCTTGACAGATAATGCGGCTTTCAGTCTAAAAACCAATAGGAATTTCTGACCATGAAGATATATTGTGAGATTTGGAGAATTTATCACTTACTATCCAAAAGGAATTGTTTTCATTTTTAATCATTTCACGAAACGTCATCACATGGTGACCAAAATATCATAAATACAACTTTATTCCGGCTGTATTTATGATATTTCAGTCAATACAGTTGGTTTAAAAAAGCCTTACTATAAAAAAATTCTTTCCAACAAAATTTTCTGTAAGTTTTTTGATATGTAGGTTTATTGATAAAGAATAATCCAATTACTAAATCAGAAGAAATTTGGTTTTGAAAATATTCTAAAACTGACTAGAAAGCCATGAATGGCTTGAGTCGCTCCACAGGCTTGAAATTCTTATAAAAGCAAAGAAATGATTTGACTTGATTTTTAGATATTTGGGGTTCTACTGATGTTGAAAATGATTTTCAAAGTTTGAACTATTTAACAGATAGAGAAATGACCTCCGCTCTTTAGAGACATATCTTTCATCAAATCAAAATGATTTTTGGCTGCATGATAATGGGTCACCCAAAGATCATTCCAGTGAAATTTTTGATTGATATCCATCAGTTACATTCTGAGAAAATGATTTTCATAGTTTCCACTATTTAACTTGTTGAGAAATGACCTCCACCCATAAAATGCATATTTTTCATCCAATAAAAATAATTTTTAATACACTGATAAAGGGTCACTAAAGGTTCATTCAAGTGAAATTTGGTTGATATCCAAAAATTAGATTCTGAGAAAATGATTTTCAAATTTTCCACTATAAAACATATGGAGAAATGGCCTCTGCCCATAAAATGCATATTTTCCATCTGATCACAATGATTTTTTGTAGACTGATAAAGGTTCACTCAAAGATCATTCCAGTGAAATTTGATTGATATCCATCCATTACATTCTGAGAAAATGATTTTCAAAGTTTCCACGAAATAACATATAGAGAAATGACCTCTGCCCATAAAATGCATATTTTCCATCCGATCACAATGATTTTTTGTACACTGATAAAGGGTCACTCAAGGATCATTCATGTAAAATTTCATTGGTATCCATTGATTAGAATCTGAGAAAACTCACTTTTTACCATATTTGGAAATTAGCCACGCCCCTTAAATCCATGTTTTTCATTGGATCAAAATTTCTTGAACAACTTTGAAAGAGGGTCACCCAAGGATCATTCCTGTGAAGTTTGGTTGAAATCCATCCAGTAGTTTCTGAGGAGAAGATTTTTAAAGAAAAGTTTACGACCGGACGCACGCACGCACGCACGCACGGACGGACGCATGACGGACACAACGCCATGACAATAGCCCCAGTGGCTTACAGCCAGTGGAGCTAATAAGAGAGACCATAGGTCCATAGTTATCATGACTTTGGTTGGTCAGACTGTGCATATGCACAGGCTGATTTAAGTCTGATGTGAAACTGTTGGAAATGTGTTGCGCTGGATCAAAAATATATACCTTCCTTGATGTCTCAGCACCACAAAACCAATTCTCCGAAGGTGTGCAAATACTTGATAGTACTCCAGTGATAATGTCTCATCCAGAAACAGCATGTAGCCTTCACTGATACTCAGTGGTAGTCCATTATACCATACCTCTAAAACATTCTGAAAGGACAGGTATCAGAGATCCTGATTACAGATTTGTCTCAATTAACCCTTTGCTGTTTAATCCCTGCTTTTTACATGCCTGTGATTTAATATTTGAGAAAATAGTGTGAAAAAAGAAGAAATTGCTTCTGACAAGCAATTTCTTCTTTTTCCACACTATTTTCCACCCTACTGAATGGTTATTTTTCATATTAAATCCACTTTAAATTTTCTTCTGCAAAACCTTTGAATTTGGACAGGTCCAAAATTTTGTAAAACAGGAAACTGTTAAGACATAAAGAAAACATGAGGATCATTTAAAATGTAATGCAACATACTCAGGTTTGTTTTTTCAATTGTCCCTGGAAAAGAGATGATTTTCTACTTGTTCAGGAACAAAATAAACCTGTCCACAAAATGTGAATAGAAAGCATTTAAAGAAAACATTGTTGTAAATGAATAAAATGCTGGTTTTTTTTTCATTTCCAAAAATATTTTCTACCCTTGAATGTAAACATAAGGTTATTTTATCTTTGAGATCTTTTTTGTACCTTTTCAAGATATACCTTGGTATCAACTTGTCCAAGGACTAGTGAGCTTGAAAAACCTACTAATTTGCAAGTAAAAAAAGAAGACCAGAATGAATGAATGAGAAGAATCTTGCATAGGTATTCATCATATCTTAGTGTGACCAGACAGATTAAATTAAGAAATCAGATTAACATAACATATAAAGGAGTGTTTGCTTTTATAAAGCAATCACTCCCATTCTCGAAATACTTTCTACTTCTGGGCCCCGAAAAACTTATAACCTATAACTTATAAAACTTTTCTCATCTCAAAATGTTCTCAAATTTCAATATGAGATTGAAGAGTTCTTTCTGTTGTAATACTGTTGTAATACTAATAGAAATGTATGAACATGACAGATTATATAAATAAGTTGTTATTAATGACAACTTATTTATATTATCTTGAATGTTTATACATTTATTTGAATGCAAAATTAGAGAAAATTCTCAGTTGAGCACGAAAAAAAGTTATATAATATCGGGCCAAGATACCATAGACTATTAAATTTAAACACACCTTCAATTATCCCAAACAATTTCTTTCAATTTGGACAAGTTTAAAAAGTTGCAATCTGGTAATAGATTACCATGTCACATAGCTCCCATTATCTTGTATAACAAACAGCCATCAGAGATATCCTTGTATTACACATGTGTAAGATCACATTATAAAGGATGTCATCACTATGTTATCTAACCTATGCTTTTGTGGTATTTTTGTTATCAGAGCATTTAAAATTTTTGTTTTTTAACATACACAATGTTGTTTGTTTGAGAAAACAATTCTGTTATTCAATTTTGTTTGAGACAAGCTGATTTTGTCTAAAATAGAAAAGTTAATTAACCCACGAAGGCTAACTTGATGACATTTCTATTCTAGACTCACTAAAGACACACTTGTCTCAAACAAAATCTAATCACAGATTCTAAAGATAACAAATTGACCCAAAGCATTTGGACAGACAGGTCCGCATAAACATTCTCAATATAGATCAAACTGCTCCCAAAGGAGCAGTTTGATCCTTGGGGAGCAGTTTGATCTGGACCTACAATGTTCGCCACTTTTTTGGCCTTATTTGGACCAATTACTACCAGTATATTTCTATTCCACTCTCAGAATTTTACAACAAGAGCATTGCCTACATGTGCCAACACTCCACTGCAGGTACTTGATATTGCAAAAAAACTAAGTAAACAAGATGTGTTTGTGAAACACGAATGCCCCCGTAACGGCATTTTTTTCAAAGTTTGACCTTGACAGATGACCTTGACCTTGTCACATGACCTTGACTTTGGTACCAGCGCATGGGGTCATTGAGATCTATCATGCCAAATATTAGCTTTGTATCTTGAATAGGCTTGAATATATTGGCAAGGTTAAGTTTTCGGACAGACGGACAGACAGACAGACATACGGACATGAGTAAAACAATATGCCCCTGATCTCTCGATACGGGGGCATAAAGAGGGGCATAACTCTTGCAAAAATGCTTTCAGAGTTATCCTCTTTAACTGCCTAGATAGGTTCTGTAATGATGAAGATGCATGCCAAGTTTCATGAAAAGATCATCAATAACAACAGGAATATGGTTAAAGTTTGTCATGCCAACACTAACGGCAACTGAAACGACATCAAGGTGATCACAATACCATGGATTTTCTCCATAAAGACTAGAGCTCAGGTTTTCTATCAAAACAGCCAAGCTAAAAATAATTATATGTATAAGGGGTGTGGAAATATGAATTTTCTCCACTTGTCCCTGGACAACTAAAAGATGATTTTTGACTTTTCCAGGATCAAAATGAACTTGTCCGAAAAAAGAGAATTAATGCATGTTGAGAAAACAGTGTTTTTAAAGAAGAAAATGCTGGAGACCAGCATTTTCTTCATTATAAACAATGACTGTTCTCTCCCCTTAAATACAAATATTAGGCTAATAAATCTCTGAGATCTATTATGTACCATTCCAAGATTTGCCCTGGTATTTACTTTTCCAAGGACAGGTAGAAAAGCCCATGTCAGACAAGTCAAGCATGTGAATTCCACAACCCATGTGTATTACGGGTGTCCAAAATCAATGGGTGATGGCAGGTACCTACTGTTTCCATAAGAAATAAAGCCTCCTCAGGGTACAGCCATTTTCTCTGTCTGTCTATAAAGCCCATATGCTCCCAGAAATTTTTCTGCAATATCAAACAATACAAATCTATGTCAAACCTTCTCAAACTGTTCAAGCCAATGATCTACTAGGGATGTTCAATTTTTATATGGATTAGGTCAATTAATCATCACTGATTTATTGCTAAGTGAAAAAAGTATACTCATATGAACGGGACACATTATATGATCAAACTTGATAAAGCCTGAAGCAGGTGAACGATGTATATTCATTTCACACGCAAATAAAAATACATGGGTATTAGGTGGCAGTGCACAAAACATGACGCTAGCGACGTTGTCAAGAATTCAGATATTTGGTGTTGTGTAATTTAGCTAGTCATGACTCGTTATTCATGGAAGAATGATGAGTTCAGTGTTCCTGTAACTAAGCTGTGCTTTTATGATTTGTATTAAGATAAATTCAAGTGGTACGACATCAAAATTCTCGGAAAGGTACCCCATAGTTAATCGCATGTATTTTCAAGAGACTGGGCAATTGGGTCCAAACAGTTGCTTTGACAAGTTTCTCTCTGTCCGTTCTTCCACTTATCTTAAGGGGCATGGAAGCGTCTTCAATGATGAAAATTTAGCATTTCGAAGAATGAAACATTCCCTTTCAGCTTGCAAGTGTTTTATTTATGTCTTTCTTTTTTTTGGTAAATAACAAATAGAATAATAAAAGATCAAAATTCCGAGCATTCAGTTGATGTTGTCTAGAACGTTCTGGAACACTTACCCTGCCACATTTTAAACAAACCATATCGAAAAACTCTATGGTCAAATTACTTCAAAATAAGACAAGACATTTGTAATACTTATTCCAGCATTTCAATGAATTTTCCAATGTTTCAATAGTTAGACAAGAGCCATGTCGGACATGGCCATCCCCCGCCGAGAAAGCTTGATAGTAAACTGAAGCCTAATAGATTAAGGGTTCTACTTTAAGAAATAAAGCCCCTACAAAATGTAAGTCTTTAAAATAACAAAGGGCAATAACTCCAAAATTATGCAAGCCAGAGTTATAGTTCTTGTGCACTGCACTCCTCTTCCATGAGATCTATCCACCCATAAAGTTTCAAGTTGATAGCTTTAATACTTTAGGAGATATGCTCCGGACAAAATCTAAGTCTTAAAAATAACAAAGGGCAATAACTCAAAAATTATACAAGCCAGAGTAATAGTTCTTGTGCACTGCACTTCTCTTCCATGAGATCTATCCTCCCATAAAGTTTCAAGTTGATAGCTTAGATACTTAAGGAGATATGCTCCGAAAAAAAAAACATTAGGAGATATGCTCCGGAAAAAAATCTAAGTCTTAAAAATAACAAAGGGCAATAACTCCAAAATAATGTAAGCAAGAGTTGTAGTTCTTGTGCACTGCACTTCTCCTCCATGAGATCTATCCACCCATAAAGTTTCAAGTTGATAGCTATTATACTTTAGGAGATATGCTCCGGACAAAATCTAAGTCTATAAAATATCAAAGGGCAATAACTCCAAAATTATGCAAGCCAGAGTTATAGTTCTTGTGCACTGCAATTCTCCCCTATGAGATCTATTCTCCTATGAAGTTTCAAGTTGATAGCTTTAATACTTTAGGAGATATGCTCTGGACAAAATCTTAGTCTTAAAAATAACAAAGGGCAATAACTCCAAAATAATGCAAGCCAGAGTTGAAGTTCTTGTGCACTGCACTTCTGCTCCATGAGATCTATCCACCCATAAAGTTTCAAGTTGATAGCTATTATACTTTAGGAGATATGCTCCGGACAAAATCTAAGTCTTAAAAATAACAAAGGGCAATAACTCCAAAATTATGCAAGCAAGAGTTGTAGTTCTTGTGCACTGCACTTCTCCTCCATGAGATCTATACTTTAGGAGATATGCTCCGGACAAGTTTAGTGACGGAATGACGGAACCGGAATGACGGACGGAGAGCATTACTTTATCCCCTTCGCCGAAAACGGCGGGGGATAAAAAGAAAGAATATTTACAAACCAAGACCAAATATATGAATTATTTTATCTACTGCGCCAATTACTCTTTACCATGACATTTTATATGGCAGATGCGCACGTAAAAACATCAAAAAGATCAAATAGAAATGGATTAGTCCTATCAGTAATACCCAAGTTAAACTAATCAAATCATGTTTTGGCACTTACATGTAACTTCTCCCAAGGACCATTCCGACAAAATATGGTTGAAATTTGTTCCAAAGATTCGAAGAAATTAGCTTTACTCTCAAAGACTAAAAAGAATTAAACCCAAGCTTTGTGAATTTTTTTTTCAGCTCAGATAAAATTGATTTTTAATTTCTTTGCTATCAACCAAATAAGAGTTAGCTTGGTCCATTAAAGCCAAGTTTATCATTATAATAATTATTAGTGGTATAATATTTGAAATAGAAATCTGAGAAAAGTAACTTTGTATTATGTATGAAAATTAGCCAGGCCCATAACAGCCATTTTTTTAACTGATTAAAATTCTTTGAAGGAATTTGCTAAAGGTTTGCCAATTTCTGATAAATATTGAAGAACAAGAGGACCATGATGGTCCTAGTTCACTCACCTGAGTCTCTTTGACCCCTGTGAAATCACATAAATTAAATAGGCAGATGTCGAAAAGAAGATAATTTCTACATAATATCAATACCATGGAATGTTTTCAGCCAAGAGCAAGAGGGATATGCCTTTTCACTCTTTGATTTTCTGTAAAAAGGAATGCACCCAGGTTGAGCCCAAATGTGACCCCAGGGTCTTGATATGCACAAACTTGGTAGAGGTCCATTAGATGATGCTACATACCAAATGTGAAAGCTGTCTGCCTTCTGCTTTCAGAGAAGAAGATTTTTGAAGATTTTCATATGTTCACCCTTTTTGTTAAGGGTAAAGGGAAAGTTAAGGGTGGATTTCATTTATTTGAACAACTTTGGTAGAGCTTGACCCAAGGAACATCCCTGTCAAGTTTCATCAAGATTGGCTGACCAGTTTAGATGGAGAAGATGTTTAACCCTTTCCTGTTTTACAAAATTTTGGAGCTGTCCAAATTCAAAGGTTTTGCAGACGAAAATTTAAAGTGGATTCAATTTGAAATATAACCATTATGTAGGGTGGAAAATAGTGTGGAAAAAGAAGAAATTGCTTGTCAGGAGTAATTTCTTCTTTTTTCACAATGTTTTCTCAATCATAAAATCACAGGCACGTAAAAAGCAGGGATTAAACAGGAAAGGGTTAAAGAAATTGTGGACAACGCATGACACACGACGGACGACAGACATTGTATGATCACAATAGCTCACCTTGAGCACTTCGTGCTCAGGTGAGCTAAAAAGTGTAGAAACATTGATGAATGCAGGACAGACACAAGACATGAGTTTTCTTTGGCCAGTGGAGTTAATTACTTAATCAATGTCTGCTCAAGGCGCAGTACATGTAATACTTTCTCTTTCAAACAACAATAAACAATTATTCAGACTATCACTTACCATTTCTTTCTGGAATTCCACCAGTTTTCTTTCAGGCTTCCATTCTCCCTTTACTATGTCACCACTAGAAAACAATAAACACAACATTAGTTAGAGAAAAATGAAGGATTTTTTGCTTTTGCATGACTTTTCCAACAATGTCATATTGTTGATTCAGCTCAAAATGGTTGTAACTGCCTATATGCTTATGCTGGGAACTCCGTAAAATAAAACTAGAACTGTCGCAGAGCGGACTAATACCACCCACAAGCGCTTTGTCAGAATGCAAGTGCTATTAGTGCAGGATGTAACTAATATTGAGGTCATATGTAGCATTTGCATGAAGTTTCATGATTCTAGGTTGCTTTGCTTTTGAGTTAAGAGTCCAGAAATGAAAATTTAACAAAAATTTACTGTGACCTTGACCTTTGACCTAAATGACCCAAAAACAATAGGGCACTTCCTTGGATCATAAGCAACATTTGCATAAAGTTTCATGCTTGTAGGTCACTTGGTTCTCGAGTTAGAGTCCGGAAACGAAAATTGAACAAAAATTTACTGTGACCTTGACCTTTGACCTATGTAACCCAAAAACAATAGGGCACTTCCTTGGGTCATAAGGAACATTTGCATAAAGTTTCATGATTGTAGGCCACTTGGTTCTTGAGTTAGAGTCCGGAAACGAAAATTGAACAAAGGCTGACTGTAACCTTGACCTTTTACCTACATGACCCAAAAACAATAGGGCACTTCTTTGGGTCATAAGGAACATTTGTATAAAGTTTCATGATTGTAGGTCATTTGGTTCTTGAGTAAGAGTCCGGAAACGAAAAGGTCTACGGACGGATGGATGGACGGACGGATGGACAGACAGACAGATATGGTGAAACCAATATACCCCCTCTACTTCGTAAGTGGGGGGTATAATAAGGAAAACAGATTTGGTCCAGCATAGGCCAACCAGAGGATGAATTTCAAAAATTGTTATACAGGAAAGTAGAATGATCATTCTAGATTCAGAAAATCATCAAATTTGGAAAAGATTCTTACTAAGTTGACATGCGCTATAAGCACAGGTTAACAAGGGGGATATTTTAAGCACTACCGAGATGGTCCATTTTCACCTGACGTCTCACAAATACAAACTTGCCAAATCATCTGTCAGACCCAAAGGAGCAACAATTAACTAAAAGGAAATTTAAGCTAACAGTAAGTTAAGTTCGAGGTAAGACAAAATTTAGGATGCTGACTCAAAAACTTTTATGGGGGGTCAAATGTTGTCAACCAATTTACGTATCACTGCAAACTAATAAAATTTTGAACAGCCAACAGACTTCCATGTTAGTTTTATACTAGAATTTTAGGAATTGTTTTGTTACATCGTTCTTTATTGTGAACAAGTGAAAAGAGCTGTCGCAAAGCGGACTTATACCCCCAACCAGGACTTTGTCCAAATATAAGTGCTAATTATTGTAGGTTACTTGGTTCTCCGGTAAGAATCTGAAAAAGAAAAATGAACAAAGCTATGACGGTGACCTTGACCTTTGATCTATGTGAACCAAAAACAATAGGGCACTTCCTTGGGTCATAAGCAGCATTTGTATGAAGTTTCATCATTCTAGGTCACTTGGTTCTTAAGTTAGAGTCCGGAAATGAAAAGGTCTTCAGACGGATGGACAGATGGACAGACATGGTGAAACCAATTTATCCCCTTCTACTTCGTAGGTGTGTGGGGGTTATAATTATCAGTGTTTGAATAATTTCTTTGCTCAAATCTGTATAATCTCTTCTATGGTACTTAAGCCTACCTTAAGCAAAACACCATAACTGATTTCAAGACAGAAAATGAGCCAAAATTCCCTTACTCTCTTTGTACCCTGGGTTCAGACAGCACCCTCTGCCTCTCAATGTTGAAATTTTCAAGCTTCTTGTCTTCCAACCATGATCCATCCGGCATGTAATCTTTGTGACCACCTCGCTGCGGAACATTTTTGTCTAAAGCTTGTCTGTACTTGAACAGTTCTTTAGCACTGAAGTTACAGGATTTTAGTCTGACATCAACAAAATTGAGTCTAAAGGACTCAATAATTGGAATTTTAGGGGTCCTTTCTTTAATTTTGGGAGTCCCTGTTTTAGATCTATGCTGTTTTTTTAAGCTATTATCTTGCATTATGTACATTTAGAGCTGTTCCTAGTTCAAGATACAGAAATTGATGGAAGTACATTAACATTTGGGGCTCAACTTCAGGAAAGTATTGAAGACGGTTTTGAACAGTCTTCAATTCTTTTCTGAAGCTGATCCCCAGAGGGACTTTGGGACTCAAATCAGATAGATTGGAGAGCCCTGACTACTTATTTCTGCATCTCAGTTGCGTAAAACCTGCGTCCCTTTAAACCCTGAAAATAGTAAATAAATTCACAAGTTTATGGTTGAATACATCCAACTTATGAAATCAAAAAGTCCATGTTAAAATTAGGGGTCCAAATTTTCATGTATTAAGGAGAAAATTGTGGAAAAGAGGAAATTGCTTGAAACAAGCAATTTCTTCATTAACACAATAATTTCCCAGGGACTACAAGATATTTCTCTTTCAAAATATTGTAGATGCAACCAAATGTTATATGTAACAACATTCTAAACAAGTAGATCTGAAACTACGAAAAAGAGGTTATGTATAGAAACTTAAAGGATATTTTTCTGCTAATTTGTTTGAGGAAATATGCTATGACCTGGGAGTCCATCAGACTTCTAACTTGCAAAGTAAGGGAGTCCTGCACAAAAAAATAAAGAGTCTCAGACTCCCCTTAGTGTCCAACACTAATAAAATCACTAAAAAGTCCACTAGAGTCCCAGCTTATGAATTTAATGAGTCCATTTTAGCTCAAAGTGAAGAGTCTAAATTTTCATTATGGGAGAAAATTGTGGAAAAGAAGAAATTGATTCTTACGAGCGATTTCTTCTTTTCCACAAGTTTGTCCTCAAGAGTAAATGTTAGTTTATTTTTTTTTAAATATTACTAGATGCAAGCAAAATGTTATCTTCCACAATATCAGATGGGAAAAGATCTACAGTTTGACATAGGAGATGGTCGTATTTTTTTTTAATATTCTTATAATGTGATCATTGGATTCCACTGGACTCCTTACTCGCATAATGAAGGAGTCCCAACTGGTAAACATGAAGTCTCGGACTCCTGGACTCCCCTTAGTGTCAAACGCTGTAAATCCCAAAGTATTTTGAGTACTATAGTTACCTTAACATGGTGATTGTAAGGGCAGTGACTCTAATGGAAATGACAATCTATATTCTGATGGTATTACATCTGTGCTTGCAATGTTTGGTACTCCAGTGTTTCCTCAGTGTAAAGATTTCCTGCAAAATCAATGTACCTTTAATACTCAAAAGCTATTAGTTCAACATCAAAAGTTAGGTCCCAAGGAATTAAAATAAGCTACATTTCAATTATGTAGTTTCAGAGTTTTACATCAACCTCAGTAAGTAAAGAATCAAGCTGACACTCAATTTTGAAATCAATAAGTCCAAGCTATAAGTATAAAGTAAGAATTTTCCTACTGGGAAAGACATTGTGAAAAAGAAGAAATTGCTTGTTACAAGCAATTTCTTCTTTTTTTTCGAAATAATTCCTCACCAATTATACAATAGTTTTCTTTCAAAATTATTGATAGATGGAAGCAAGTGTTATCTGTGAAAACATTTGTATTGAACAGATTAAAAAATTTAAAAGATGGATAAGAATGGAATCAGCCCTAGAATTCTGATACAAACAAGGAGACCATCTGACTTCAAGATTGCATTAAAGCTCAATTCTTCTTGGAAAATAAGTGTTCACATGATGAGAAACAAGTACTGTAAAACTTGTGTTAAGCGACCACCTAAGGGACCACCAAAAAGCAGTCGTTTATGGGAACGGTCGCTTAATACAAAATATTATGATAATGTGACAGTTCATTTTGATCGCATTTATAGATTGTCGGTCAAGTCGTTCTGAATCCTATGATGTTTAAACCCATTAGAATCATCTTATTGAGACGATTCTAATGGGTTCAAACAACATAAGATTCAACAATAACCAATTTTTCGTTAAGAATGTCCCCTTTTTCAGAGATTCTGCTTACAGTGAAGGGACTTTTTATGGTGGTCGCTCAGATAAAATTGGTCGCTTAATGCACGTGGTTGCTCGAGCAATATCGACTGTAAATGGAACTTTCATGCAAATCTGTCTATTATGGAACGATAAGTTGTGTTAACAAGGATCAGACATACAGACATATGTATGGACAGACAGACAGATTAAGAAGATGACACCATCACAACAGCATAAAAAACTTGAAAATAATAGATTGGAATGCTACAATGTTTTCAAACAAACCTTTTGATAAGATGATAGAACAAAGAGGTAATGTTGTTGTTAATCTATAATCAACCAATGATGTACATTTGCATTTAAGAACAAAACTTTGTAAGTGTCATTGAAAGAATTTTAAAATTTCTCCCAATATTTTATTTTTTTACTAGAGGATAAGACAATAAAGGATCAAAAGACTCTTATTTCCATCATATTCCTGTCTCATTCCAGATCTTATCATGCACATAGAGACAGAGGCAATGGATTCTAACCACTGCTACTAACTTTTACAGCTGGGTTGACTGGGGCTCTGACTGTAAAGTGTCCAAACCAAATACACTACCAACCTCCAGTGGAACTCAATCCAGCAACCATCAGATTGCGGGAGGAGCATGCTAACCACTCAGCAAACAAGCAAGACAAGCCAGTTAACCCAATCCTGTTTTACAAAATTTTGGACCTGTTCAAATTCAAAGGTTTTGCAGACGAAAATTAAAAGTGGTTTAATTTGAAAGATAACCATTCAGTAGGGTAGAAAATAGTGTGAAAAAAGAAGAAATTGCTTGTCAGAAGCAATTTCTTCTTTTTTCACAATGTTTTCTCAATCATAAAACCACAGGCATGTAAAAAGCAGGTATCAAACAGCAAAGGGTTAACTTAATATTATGGCAATAATACCTTCTCTAGAGATACTGTTCTCTTTTAACATTTTCCATTTAATAAACACTTGACCAAAAGGACTTATCTATGAAATATGGCCAAAATGTCCAGTGGCAAAATGTTCTGGCCAAAACAAACCTATACAAAACATCCAACATTTGCCTGGTGCTTTGATATTGCAGGCATGTGGAAATACAGAATTTCTCCACTTACCCTGGACAAGTCAAAGATGACTTTCTACTTGTCCAAGATAAAAAAAAAAGTACTTGTCTGTAAAAGGGAAATTCGATAAATTTTAAAAAATTATTGTTTTTTCAAAGAAGAAAATGCTGGACTTCAGCATTTTCTATATTAAAATCAATGTTTTCTACCCTTTGATATGAACATTAATATAATCGATCTCTTAGATATGTTTAGTAACATTCTGATATTTGTGCTGGTATTTACTTGTCCATGGTCATTTGGCATAGAAAAAAGTACTGGTATTTACTTGTCCATGGACATTTGGCATAGACAAAAGTACTTGTCAGCAGGTAGAAAAACCCCTGTCCGGCAAGTGGGTCATGGGAATTCCAGAACCCTGGATAATGGATAGTTAATCAAGTCCTTCATTGAACAAGCATGGTTGTGCAAGGACAACATTTGTCTATCCGGCAAATGTTTGACCTTTGACCTTCAGCCACTTGTTTATAAGGAACTGCAAAACCTTAAGGGGAACTCTTTGCTTTAATTCAGTTTAAACCCACCAATAAATGTAGAAGTTATAATCCGAAAAAATTGACCTTTACTTTCAGTGAGAACTTGACCTTCAAGAGGAGGAAAAATACTTTCAAAATACTACAAAAAAGAACTGGAACTTGAGCCCCTAGAAGAAAGAAGAAAAAATCTGTGACTTGTTCTAATGTACAAGGTGGTTGAGGGGTAAGTACTGTCCCTGCCTGCATCAAAATTCCTCACATTCCAAAAGCCAAAAAGGTCAATTAGAACAAAGAAATACACTAATCACATCAGCACAAACATAGTCGAAAAACATGCTCGCAACAACAAAAAAAGTCTAGTCATACCCCTAGCAAAAACACCACAATACAAACACTAATTCTTTATAAACACCACTATCCAGGTGAATCACCTACCAAATGCAACAGTGCATGCAGGCTCGTTAGCGGCCTTTAAGACAGCCCTCAAAAACGAGAGCCAGTAATATGGCAACACACACTTCCGTTGTATAAAAGCTTTTTAAGGATTCTACAACGTACACATACAGATACAGATACTACATTTACTCATAGTCAGGAATAATTGCAGGGATCATTTTTGGGTGAGATATAGAGAGATTCTCTTATTTTTTCTGCCAGAAATCTCATTGAAACTGGCTAAATGAGAGAAAAAACTCAAAGCAAAATTTAATTTAGTGAAGGATTTTGTTGGCTCAGTGTAAATCAGTTGTAACTGCCTTAAATTGTATCCCCAGTTACTAACAACTGTTTTGCACTGAGCCACAGATTTTTTAAAATTTCTCACCAAATTTTTTTCAATTTCTCATTAGATTCAGCTAAATGAGATATTTTTGTACATGCCAGAATCATCCCCGATTGTACTACATTATCATGAAATCAATCCTTCGATATAGGAGTAATGCTCTGGACTAAAGCATCCACTGCTACCCATTTACAGCAGGGTGGATTAAGGCAGTGCCAGTGACTAATAAATTTCTTGCCCAAAGAAATACCTCACTGTCACCAGGACTCAAACACCTGACCTTCTGATAAAGAGACCGACACTTACCACTGAGCTATCGAGTAGCGATATCAGGGAAAATCGATTTTGTAAAATCAACCAGATAATCTAGTTTGGTTGTTATCTATGAGGTCTATGAAGACATTTGCTGTTTATTTTATCAATAGATTGAGAAATAAGGAGGGTATTGAAGTTTAAAGTTTGCCAATTACCTCCCATTTTCTGTCACTTGATGTCATGTTTTAAGTTGAAGTACATTAATATGCTAAAAGATACTCAAATGCGCTCATATCCACACCAAAGCAGGCTATTGGAACTCCTTATTGCTCTTGTCAAAACAGGATAGAAGTTAAAAATGAAAGGTAGCTTCAACATTTTGTCATGAAAGTGAACTAGGGTGGTTGCCTCTCTTGATTCCATCCTTTGATATTGCTATATCAAGGCTGAACTGGTCTTTCTGACGACTCATGTATGAAGCCGACAGGTATACAGACAAACTTACGCTAAAGGCAAAAAAGGCCCCCCCTCCTGACTTGTTGTTTACAAACAATTCATTAGCCAATCAGAAGTGCGAGGTGGACGAACGTCATCAAATATTGATAACATTGATAAGCCAATACCATGTGACGGTATTTTGGTGACTACCTATCGGCTTTTGTGATAGTCGACAGTGGGACCAGTCTATATCAAGGCAGTCAGGGAGAATTTTAGAAATTGAAGGTTATCCTGAAATGTCATACACATTGTCAATGCAACAAAAATTGATTGAATGCCGATAAGGTTATGGTTAAACCTTGAGAAATTGAAAAAGAGCAGCAAATCTGTGTGCATGCATGTTGTTGACATATGAGAAAGTACAGTCAACTGGCCAATAGCACGTCACTAGTGAGAACTTTGTTGATTATTTTCCAAAGAAACGTGACAGAATCCCGATGTTGGTCTTAGGAGGCAATAAAATTTGTACACTTTGAAGTGCAACATACATCTTTAGTCAATCAATCAAAACAGTTGCATAGTCCGGGAAATAGTAGTATGCGTAAATTAGCCATTTCTGGATCAATTTGGCCAATAGCGGATCACGTGATAAGATGACTCTGGGGCTGTCTCAAAATGATTTTGACCTGTCATCACTATCAAACCAACATGTTTTCTTCCGTTATAAGTGATTTTTACAATATTTATGTCATTCCAATATTAATTGAGTAGGACAAACGAAATCATTTATTAAGCTTCTTACTACAGAAATTAACTAATAATCAACATTTTGAAGATTTAACTGTCTAAAAAATGTATAAAAACCAAAGGTTTTTATATATTTCATCAATCCAAACTTAAACTATGTTTTAAGACTGGTTTTTAGACTGCATCAATTTGAATTTGTAATATTCTGTTAATTGCTTTTGTGTAAGAAGCATTGTAACAAAATGTTACATGTAATCCTACCATTTTTCATTTTCCAATTCTTGATTTTTCAAATCCTAAAATTATCATTTGCTTCAGTAACTACCCATTTACACATGACACAATTTTGGGCTGGTTGAAATATAAAAAAATAAGCACTGTACCACAAATTAAAGTATCACTTTTTTCAGTTATGGAAAATTGAAAATATGGACATTTTCAGTTGAAACCATTGGAAAGAATTAGAATTCACTTGTACACTTGCAACTAGAATAACAGTTCTAACCACCTACCTGTTACCAGACAAATTTTTCACTTCGTAACTATAGCTTGATCAAAGCTGTCGTTACGAGATTTTAGAATAACAAAGATGGCATGTATTGTTAAAAAACTCTTCTTATTCTAGGTAGAAACTAGCATGGGAAACAAAAAGTAATTTGTTACAACCAAATTGTTATGTACACTTTGTTTTTCTGGCCCATGCCAAGCATGGTTCAGAAATCCATATATGTTTACACTTATCCTTGCGGCAAATCATTTATTTTGTTTTGCGATATAGTGAATCTAAACACTTCTTTAGAGCAATTCTATTGCAGAACCTTCTGGTTTTGTTGACAAAAGTGCCTTTAACTTACTTTCATGATGTAACTGTAGCTGTATCAAATTTTGATAGAGGCTGCAGACAACTGGTGGGAAGTGATGGGGCCTTAAACATACTTGATGAAATAAAATCTTTAAAGAAATTGTGTGTGGCAAGCAGCCGAGGCTTCTTTTACAGTCCTGTTTTCTTTTTTTTTAAAAAAGTATCTAAGTATCTTTAAAACATTAGAGTTGTAGATTGATTGAAAATGATAAAATAATACCCCAAAAGCAATTACTTTTCTAACCACCATAATTTTGGCCAATTCTTCAAAATTTTCAACACTTTTTCCCCTCTGGTTTGATACATTTATATAGGTAGAAAATCTGATATCTATGGCCAGATACCTCTGTAATCTCCGAACTACCACCTTTTTCATTCAAGACGTAGATCTAGTTAAGGTACTTTAGGAAAAAAACCTACCAATGTTATAGCCCTTTAACATTTAGACTCAACAAACAATTTAAAACACCTTTTTTTTACAAAAAAACCCAAAGTTTTTGTGAAAGACGAATACCCCAGAAAAGGCCATTTTCATGACCTCGTCACATGAGGTTGGCCTTGGTATCTGTAGATGCGCACTATTGAGATCTAACATTATACCAACTATGAACATGGTATATTGAATAACATTGCAGTAATTGGCAATGTTGGGATTTTTTTTTGTGAAGTGTTGCAGACAGACAGACAGAAAACAGTCAAGCAATATGATCCCAATCTTTCAATGTACTGGCATAAAAAACAGCCAGATATGCAAAAATTCTAGGAAATCTCATCAGCTACTGCTGTCAAACAATGACATTGCTTAACAGATAAATGATCTAAATATAGGTCATTTCTCAATTTAATACAATGTTTTCAGAATTAATCAAAACCAGATAAGAATTGGGATCGATAAAATTTCTTATCATTTTTTTCTTTAAGAACTTCAATATATTAAATCAAAATGTATAAGTAGCTAGATTCGGCGCAGTTATCTTTACAAAACATTTGGTTTGCTTATATTGAGATGCCCCCTGTGATTTGCACAGCTGATCCGCTAATGGCCAGTAAGGGTTGGGGATTGTTTCTTTTTATTGTGCACAAATGTTTTCTAGAAAGTTTCAGGCACTCCTTTTGTAAACGGGGAGGAATGTAGTGTTGATTGTCAATAACCGGAGCCCAGATCTGGAGCCTTCCGGAAGTGGATTACTGTGGTGGTGTAAACAACTGATATCAGCCAATCAGTGCGCAGTATTGTTCCCGCCTTGGGTGGAATTTAGCATATCCCACAGTGCGCACAGAAGATCCCCCCCAGTACACGTTCGACGTCTTGAAGGAAGCTTAGCAGTCCAATACTTGGTAGTGCCGGCACTAGCAGGGACGACTACAGGACTTACGTAAGTAGTAGTTTATATCCCTCGTATAAGTGGCAATTACACAACAGGTGGATAAAACCATGCGAAAGCATAGTGAACCAACAATTTATGCCCCCTTTTCGTGATTTTATCCACTATTTGAAGTTGTACTCGTTTACTCGCCTTCAATTTTGCTGACAAATTCTTTTCTTTGAAATTCCTATGCAGTGGTTCTGAAATAAGCTGCCCGAGTTGTCTGACTTGTCCATTAAGCTGCACGGACAAGCATATTTTCATGGCTAGGTTGCCCATAGACAAGTTAAAATATCTCTAGAGAAAATATTTTCTTAAAAAGTTAGCTGTTTTCTGAAATTCCATGTCATCCCATGTGAACAGTAAGTCTATTTCTAGGATACTTTTAGTCTTTTTAGCAACAGCAATTTTGTTTTTCGATATTTTGAAGACTCTTAAAAATTCAATGGACAAGTAGGTTTTAGATACGGACAAACCAGTTTGTGATTGTTAATTGTCCATGGACAAGCAGACATTCAAAATATTTCAGAACCACTGCCTATGACGTAATCTTTCAGTCGAACAGACGCTTGACTAGCGTTTCGTCGGTCTGAAGCACTACAACAACAATGTGAAATGTCAAAATTTTGTTATGCTACGAAGAGATGGACAGTGTCTTGGGATAGAATATTAGTTTCTTCTTCGGCATTTGCGAGTGAAAGTAATAGAAGATGGAAATCAAAGGGATCCGCTATTGGTCGTGATCCGCTATTGGCTAGTTGACTGTACGAGACATACCGTGGGCGAATAATTTGACTTTGATTTAAGTATCACAGCAAAAGAATAGAATACGTGCTGTTTACATGATTAAAAATAAATTAATAGGAAGGCTTTTGGTAGAAAATAAACATTTCGAAATACCCGTTTAATCGGTAATAATAAAAAAGTTTCTCCAACAAAAAGTTGTTTCTTTTTATGTTGTTGTTGTTGTTTCTTCCCCGGTTAATTATCCGTCGTTAAAGGCCGCACATTTATCTTAGTAATGAGTAAGAGTGGATTTCGGGAATGAACTGAGTCAGAATGCGATGACCCTTCTCTATTTAATACTGCCCCCCCCCCCCCCCCCCTATAAAATGCTTATCCCCTCCTTATTTCATCTATAAAATTTTGACCCCCGCCCCACACACACATAACTGTTGTACCTGCATGCACACCCATTGAGTGCTGCTTAGGGGTTAATAGACCTAGTCATTGAAACCCCATGAACGTCTTGCATGTAAAGGTCCAAATCATTTTTAAAACCGTTAACTGTGTCCTTTCCAATGATACAATCTGGAACACAGGTAGCCAACTTTAATACTATTTCTTTTTATCACAATGTCTATATTATACATTGTGATAGAAAGAAATAGTATTATAATTTTTTGTGGTCAAAATTTGGTATAATTATACTATCCCCACCCGCGTTGGCTACCTATGATCTGGAAGTCTGTTCCAGGCGCCATTGATGATAGGCCTAACTCTCTGGCTGAAGAAGTGCTGTCTGATGATTTCAAGGACATTGAGTGGTATGGCTAGTTTTAAAGAATTTCCTCTAGTTCGGATGATGCATTATATGTGAAGAGACGGTCACAGTCAATGCATTCTTTACCTTTAAGGATTTTGAATGTTTCAATTAAATCTCATCTGAGTCTTCTTAGTTCATGTGTGGTTAAATCGGTAGTTCTTTAAGTCTATTGTGAATTGTTAGATGGGAAAGTTCTGGTATAAATTTAATTGCTCCATGTTGTACTTGTTCCAAAAGTTCAATATCTTTTATCAATGAAGGATTCCAGGCTTGTATAAAATATTCAAGCTTTGATCTAACAAGTCCCTTATACAGTCTTAACATGATTTTGACCCGACCCATGGCCTACTCGATCGCTTCCAGACCGCTTCTCGATCATTTTTTCTACTTGTTCGTACACGAGTATTTTTCACATGTCAAAAATCTTCGGAACGGCATGTCAAAAATGTTCGGATTGAAAGTCCGACCGAGGCCGACACTGGCACTCGATCACGCCGACCTGCGTCGATTACTCATGTCGACCAAGCTCGATCTGTACTCGATCGCTCGATTGGGCTTTAGGGAGTTGATCGGCTGTTGGAACATGATTTTACTGTGAAATGTAGACAAAATGAAAAAATCGAAGGCTTAATGCAACACTGTTGTAAACCTGTGTCTATATGGGGACTAACAATGTTCGGTGTTTCTTAAAGCCTTTGCAATATTTCTACCTCGCTAAAATTCAGATTCCCAAAAACCTCAGCCAGCACAACCGTTGAGCCGCGCGAAAAAAACAATGATCCAATTTATCCGAAAGGCTTCCGATGAACATTCACTCAAAATCCCCGCTATATACTTTACGATATTTTCCGTACTGTTTTCGCAAAGCTTTGCCACTATTATCGGTTTTCATCAAGCGTATGAGAACGGATGGTAATTTCACTCTTCCATCGTTGCCGTTTAATATACGTTTTGTGTCCGTTTGGCAGTGTGACCAGACCTTAACTAAATATCCCAAATGTCGCCAAGTTTGTCCCACATCGGCGTTTTGTCATACTTTACCCTAATATTATATGTAAGTCATAAGTAATTTTACGTTCCATGTACTTTTCCTTGATTTCATCCAAACTCACTCCTATAATGCATTCATTTACATTCCAAAATCATTCCAAATCATAAGTCTTGTCAATTTTTTGATGTTGCTTCCTGTAACCGATTATTTAGATAACTTCTTTGAAAATATTGAGGCATCGCTTATACCCGTATTTTAAAAAAAACATTAACTATAGAGTATACTATCATTTCTATCAGGCAATTAAGCACTTTGATTATTTCCCTGTTTTATCGATGAAATTATCATCTTGTAATCCATCGAGAGACTTTCAATTGTTTACTGAAATTCAGAGAAAAAATACATAGGCTAAACTAATATGATCGCTCATGCGAAAATGCGCCTGCAAGAAATTTTGTTAAGCGAATCGCACTAGGCAAAGAGTCACACTTTGGAAATACGATTTTTGAGAGAAAGAATCAGAATTCTAGATTAATCAAATATTCAAAAGGCGAAACATTTTCGACAATGGCCAGTCTGCGCAGTCCGCGCAGTCTTACCATCGTCGAAACTATTTCATGCTTTCTACTAGTCCCTCTTTGGCACGACGAATCGCATATTCTCTCCGGGATTCGCGAAATACCTTATAAAGGTTGTTTGTCTATTATGTATATATTTAAGACAATCGCAATAACAATTGATGTAAGTCGACGACATGATTCTACGAAGCATGTTTGGGATTTTACGTGAGCTTTGCGAGAGTAGTTCCTTACACGGGGTCCCAAGAATCGTATCTTCAAAGCACTTATTGATAAAGGCATTTTGGGTATTGATCGTAATAGGTGAGTAAGCTTTGTTTTTAGCTCACCTGAGCACAACCTGCTCAAGGTGAGCTTTTGTGATCACCTTTTTTCCGTCGTCTGTCTTGCGTCGGAAGTCGTCAACAATTCTTTAAAAATCTTCTCCTCAGTAACCATTGGGTAGATTTCAAACAAACTTGACAGGAATGTTCCTTTGGTGATCCTACTCAAAATTTGCTTGTGGAATTTTGATTGACCTCGACATAAGGGCGTGGCAGGGCGGGTCAGTGTTTGACCCTTAAATCTTCAGATATCTTCTCCTCAGTAACCAATGGCGGATTTTAACTAAACTTGACAGAAATGTTCCTTTGGTGACCCGCCTAAAAAACTTATTCGTGAAATTTTGATTGACCCTCCAGATATGGGCGTATTATGGCGGATCAGTTTTTGGCCTTTAAGGCTTTAAACATATTCTCCTCAGTAACCAATGGGCGGATTTCAACCAAGCTTGGTTGAAATATTCGCTTGGTGAGCCGTCCTCAAATTTTGTTCATGAAATTTTGGTTGACCCACACATATGGGCTTGGCAATCTTTGAGCCTGAAATCTTTAAACTTCTTCTCCTGAGTAAACTATTGGTCAATTTCAACCAAACTTGGCAGAAATGTTCTTAGGTGCCCCTCCTCAAAACATGTTTATGAAATTTTGATTGGCCCCAAATATGGGCGTGGCAGGGTGGGGCATTTTCTTACTTCGAAATCAGTGAACAACTTCACTTCCTAATCCAGAAGACTATTTTAAATGAAACTATGCCAGAATGAATCTTTTGTGACCTTTTTCAAAAAATGTTTGTGACATTCTTATTGGAAATAGATATGGGCATGGCAGGGTCGGGCCTATATTAGCCTTGAATTCTTTGAATAAAACCTCAACAGCTAGGAAAATATCAATGAAATTTTACTAGAATGTTGCTTTGGTGAGATCCACTGGACCAATAAAATTCAGTTGAGCGGTTTAGGGCCATTCTGGCCCTCTTGTTAAGTAATTGCCTATATTCCTCTGAAATTCATCTCTTTAAAAAACTACGATGTTTGACCAGCTTTTGATAAGGAATAATTTAATTAAAAGTTATAGCTTTAAACATGTATGATTTGCGACTCAATGCAAGCGTTTAATGCTATTTCTAATGCTATTAAAAGGGGAAATGTCCAGCTTAACATTCTTGCTTACATAAAAAGGAAACTGACAATTGAGCTTGGGTTCCAAAGATATATATTAAAGAGCGGTAATAAAATATCGCTTACTTCGTTACTGGTGAACGAAATTTAGCGATATTACACTATTTCCCTTTGATTTCGTTAAAAAATCGCTCATCCCACTCATGTAACTTCATTCTCCTTGTTAATTAAATAATGTTCTTAACCGTACCTTGTAGGGTAAATTATCACAATCTATGAGTTTATTATAGGGACGAGTGTCTTTTCGATTGCGAAAACTGCCGTTACCTTAGCACATGGCAAATAACGTCCGTTTAAGTGTCGATTTAGTCACGTGATGCAAACCAGTCAAATTCTTTTTACTTTATTGGATTGAAATTATCGCCAATTAAAAGTTTTACTCTTTTTGCAGGTGCATCAATACTTCTAGGTCTCCAACTCACAGCTTTATTTGAAGACTACAATAGTTACCCAACCAAAACATCAATCAAAGTAAACTATGGACCTCTTGCTTTTCCCTCTGTCACACTCTGCAACATGAACCCTGTTAAACTATCAAAGATTGATAATCTCCCAAATATATCTGATATTCTGAAAGAATCAATAACAGGAGAAACATCCGCGAAAAGTGGACCCGACCAGTCAGGTCAACTGGATGGGAGGAATAACGAAGATGGGGTGGCGCAGGATCAAAGTGACATTACAGGACGCGATAAACATGACTGGAACCGCTGGAAGCAAGATGTTCTGATCTCATTGCGTAGAATCAAGCAACCCCTCAGATTGGGAAACGGTATGACCAAAACAGATTTCTTTATACAGGCTGAATTCAATGGTTAGTTTTACAGTCCTTCTTAGAATCTTTTAATAGTTCTAAACGTGTCTGAATGCATGTGTATTGTAGTATACATGTTGAATTTTATATCCAAATATTTACGATAGCCAAAACACCGCGAGGGGCGAATTAAAATGTATCAGCCAGTCATTTTTTGTCCAGATTTCTACTTTGCGTTTCAATATCACGCATTCTGAGGCAACAAGCATTTGAGCAAATGATATCTTTAGTAATTGGCTGTCTTTCATACCGAAACGAATCTTCTGCATGTAAACGTTTGGTTGACGTTACGTAATTAACGACCCCCAAATATTCTGAAGCAATAACTGACGTGGAGGTTTTCAAATGATCAGGTCAAATTTCAAGTGATCATGGTCATGTTCATGAGCTAATTTTCTCGTCTTTTACACTATTGACGTCATAGAAAATTGACAATACGGAAAATCCGTAATATGATCATCCTCCGTAAACGGTCCTGTCACTGATCTGTTCAATGTTTAAAGCGGCTTTCTATCAATTGTTTTAGTACTTATTCAAAGTGTTGAAAAGCAGAAATTTGCAATATTTTTTTACCATATATACTTAGTTCCAAAAGAAAGTGTGCACTTTTTAATTTTGAATATCTCTAAAATTACACTATCTATCGTCATGAAACGTCGTATGACTATTCCCAATAGTATGTGCAAACGATATTTGAAATCAAAATCGCTCGATGAGCAAAAATTTTCTGTTTAATTGAGACACTTGATTTTACATATTTTGCATGTGCATCATGCGTTAGACGAATAATTGGTCTGAAAAAAACAAACATTCAGTTGAATTCCTGCGGCTTTCCTAAGCCTAAAATCACATCTTCAATACAATTATGCATGATGCTACAGCATGGTTCGACTACCAATAAACGACGTTGAACAAAATCGAACCTTGTCAGATTTAGAACGACATTAAAATTGATTGAGCATTCATATTCCAATATAAGGGAGATCGTCATTTTGTAAGGCCTTATTAAGCAAATCGAGATGTCATAAACCGCCACAGCACCATTCAACGACAATTTACTGGGCTAGCAACGTAGTAATTTCAAACGTTGATGTACACGTAAGGTCTGCATAAAAATTATAACATTTGTTTGGAAATGGCTTGGAATCGCTTCTTAATCTGTATAATGCAATATCAACACATAGCTATTAGCAAAGAAAAAGTTGTAAGAAGGTCAAATCTTAACAATTTAAGTTCTGCCTGTGCGTATGCAGCATGCGAAACTTGATCCGAAAAGGATTTGACTTTTAACTTCAAAAGGTCTTGAGTACAGTATGGTATCAAATTTACTCCATAATTTCCCCCCAAGTTTGTTAAAATCAAGAAAAATGCAAATAGTGAAAGTGCACTCTTTCTTATGGAACTCAGTACATATTATGTCAAGCAACAATAGCAATGACATCAACAGCAACACATGGACAGACGAAAACTGTTGTCATCATTGTTAGATAAGTCTGTATTGCTCAAAATATATTTCACGTAACTCAGATTAATTTTCTGTTGTATTTTAAATTCAGAAATGGATATTCCAGACGAAAATATCCGCCCAACTTTATCATCTGAATATGGCACCTGTTACTCTTTATTTGTTGATGATTCGGACACAGCGGGACCACAGACTGGCATGAAACTTACCCTCTTTCTCGACAAGGATGAATATATTGAAGAACTATCGGATAGTTTTGGTGTTAAACTTGTCATACATGAAAAGGGTACATTTCCTTTACCGAGCGAGGAGGGATATGTCTTAAACCCCGGATATCAAACGGAAATAGGCGTAAGTCTAAGAACAATCGAACGACTTAAATATCCTTATGGAGATTGTAATAATGGTACAGAATTCCGAAATAACTTCGGATTTGACTACTCTATTCCATTATGCTATGCCTTGTGTTTACGAGATAGGACGATGAATAAATGCCACTGTATGCCTTACTCGTCTCCGGAGTTGATGAGTGAAGATGTTGAATCAGATATTTGTTCCGCGGAAAGCAAGTGTGCAAAAGATATAAAGAAAGAATTAAAAAGACATCCTGAATCCTGTAATTGTTTTAGCAAATGTGAAGAGTCAGTCTATTCTACACGATTTTCGAGCAGAAGATGGCCAAATCCAACCCATCTACGCAATAATATATATGGGGCAGCTTGCTCGAAAAATATTACGAATTTGAACAAAGTCTCTCTCGATATTCAACAAAGGAAAATAAACATCAATGACACTACGTACAAAGAGTACGCTGAAAATTTTGTGAAGGCACATATTTATTTCGAAACACTGGTTTACGAAGTAATGACAGAAGAACCACTGTATTCCACAATTAGTCTTTTATCCGACATTGGGGGTTCCATGGGGTTCTTTCTTGGGGCTTCATTCTTAACATACTTGGAATTGGTACATCTCCTTGTAGAACTCATGGTCTGTTTGTTTGATAATTTATTCAGGAATCCTGCTTATGTTTGTTCAAAGAAATCAGTCGTTAATCCTGCAATAGATAGAGAACACTAAGTTAAACTTTTACCGTAAGGTTATTGAAGTTCCGATTTTATAGCAAGAAGAAATGTCCCATTGGGATCCATTTGGGTAGTTATTAGCCCAAACTCCACTTATCATTTTAGATCTTAATCAATATTTCTTTAATGCTTTTCGGTGGTTTTTCGAGAAATAACGGTAGATTATCACTTGATAATCTCACCGCGGGAGCAGTGAAATTATCAAAAACTTATACCCTGTTTTTGTGCATTTAATCCTTTCTGACGTCATCTATGCGGGGCGAAAAAAGTGACGTCACAATGAACGTTGCATAGCAATCACGCGCAAAATGACGCGCTTTACGAAAATATGTCCTAGAAATTTCACATTTTGTCTCATTTTTTCATTAAAGAAATAGAATAATCGTTTGTTTTTCGTGTAAGATCGATAAATATTTCATTTCGTGAACAACAAAAGCTCTATTTTCACACCCGTGGCTCTGCCACTCGTGAAAATATAGCTTTTGTTGTTCACTCAATGAAATACAAATCAATCTTACACTGAAACAAACGATTATCCTCTATATATTCTTTTGAGAAGGATGCAAATTTGAGTAATTCAGGACCGCCATGATCTATTTGTTAATGTTTAAAGATACATTACACTGAATAAGATTCTTCGTGAGAAATATACTGAACAACAAAAATAATGCATCACCTTTGAATGACAAATAATTCTGTTCAGAAATCGGCATACAGCATATAAGGTAGTAACGGAAAAACGTGTAGACATTTGTCAGACATTTGCCAACCCTTCGAGTTTGGCGGTAGCGAAACATTGAATTTCGGAACGTCATCGCGCCATAGTAATGTTGACCTGATTCATTTACGTAATTAAAATCAAGGACCCTTTAACCTGCCTTTAGGGGTCATAACTTGACCATTGTAGATTTAAAACGTCGATTATAACAACTACCGGTGTCGACATTTGAATGCTGACAGGATGGGGAGGCAACTTTGAAATGCGTTACTCTCTAGGTCCCAGTTTTTCAGGTTATTGAGGTCTAGCGATGACAATAGACCACAAAGATGATGTGTATGAGTCGTGTATCAACTCCGTCATTAGCGATAGTCATAGGTTAATAGGGTAACGCCCGTAAGCAAGTCAATGTTATGGCCCATTCACACCATGCCATAATGGACTTTCTTCGCGATCACCTTCTTTATGTTATACCAATGCCTTTCTTTTCACCGACCGGACTTATCGCAAACTCGACCATTTCAGAAACGAGCTTGCCATGAGAGTTCACAAACAAGCGCAAAATGCAAGGTTTTGAGACAGATTGAGGCATCATGAAGAGCAATTGGATAGCCTTCAAGATATTTATTCATGGTAAAATTCAGACATCCGCGCGTCTTATATACTTTAAGAACAATATTGCGCATGAATTCACGCGCTATTGACTTTAACTGAGCAATAAAAACAGACCCCAATTCAAAATTTTGATTTTTGGGGTAGTCGTTTGATACTAAATTCAAAGCGTATGTCTACCTTGCCATCCTTTTGGTCACAAATCAATTAGTGGTTAACGTTTATTTCGGTGTAACCACACTTCGAAACTTTAGATTATGGAAAAAAGCTTATATCTAAAAAAGTTAGTGACGCGTTATTTTATATGCAGTATAAAATGCCCTGTGGTTCAAGTTAAAGATACAGCGTTAAGGCTGACAATCCAATAAGATATTTCTATCGCAGTTTAAGCCTAACATCTTGATGTCAGGTTTGTAAGAATTCCAGGAAACATTGATCTATCGCGGTAGTTTGAATCCATCGCATAGTGTTGTCCGTATCTCATGGCAAATATATAGCACATTCGGAACGAAAATATACATCGGTTTCAACCGAGACAATAAGTAGTTTAGACATCCACATAGTGTTTTGAATGTTCTCTCATATAAGACTATGGCCAGATTGCATAATAAAAATTTAGTGGTTACCTCGGGGCAAACACAAAGATATACACATGGAAAAAAGTATTGCAACATCATAACTATGTAGATATAAAAGTAATTTTAATAATGCAAAATATAAACCCAAATGAGCATTTGTTGGGTATTATATTGGTCGGTTGGTGTGAACTAGTGAACTAGTGAATTATTAAATCATCGTAACTACACATTAAATAAGCTGTAGTTTCATGACCATTTATCAACGACGCTTTTCGAAAGAGAATTTATTTCTATTACACACTTGCGTAATGTGCGTAATGGTAGTAACGCCCTTGTGAAGGGAAGAGTGAATACCATCAATGCCAATGTCTGTACTTATACGCGATATTGACTGGATAGTTATTACCATTATTACTCTTGGATTAGAAAAAAATGACCAGCTTGAAATCGAACCTACTTTAGTCGATGAAGCCATAGTTAATCGAGTAAGAATATTTGTTGAAAAAAAAAAAAAAAAAACCCAACCCAACACATATTCTTGTTACAACGGCCTTAAATTTCATAAAATGGCTGATCCTAGTGAATAAGTTCATTTTCCGTTTCATTGAAGATTATAAGGCTCATTGTAAATATTTCTCGTGTCTCAAATGGGTCAAATGAAGTTGTTTAGAACTACTTTATTGAAAATCTGATGTTGTATTACTTTTTTTTTCTTTTAAGCCCGAGGTAACCTCTAAACTATTGTAGTGCAACTAATGTTGTGCAATTGGGCATATTCATGGGTCTTAACTTATCTACAGAGCGCAGAGTGAAAAGTACTTGACAAAATAGTGCAAACTGTAATTGCAAGTGCAAAGCGGGGTAAACTTACTAACAGAATGTACTGTTTTGTCATCCTGAACGCAGGGCTATAGGTACAGTTATTGAGCAGCCGATGTGTGTTTTTTTCTACAAAATTACATTTGGTCTAATGTTTATAAGTGAAGCTCACAAATTAAATCCATAAAATACATGGTGATAATCACTGGTGTTTAACGATGTTACCGTAAAATGGTTGTCTATGATTTTGTATGTTGGTTTGCTATGATTATATAGGTAATTTTTGTAAACAATACACATGTCGTATGGAATGTTCGTAATTTTGGAGAATGCATGGAATGAATTTAAAATGGATCACCCCAGACTAAGGAAACGAGTCTCATTGCACTTTGCGCTACCTCTTTGTCTTGATCTTCATTTATCATGAATGTTAAACTTAAAATAAATTCATTTATGAAGAAAATCTTTTAAATGGCTCTTTGATTTCAAAGAAAGCAAACTCTTGCCAAGTGTCGGTTGTTTCAGATGAAGTTGTATTGTGTTCTTCGTTTTTGCCTCTTATAACAATGATGGTCCACGGTTAGATCATTTTTAGTGAATATTTATTTTTTTCCTAAGACATGGTTAATTGAAGATGGTATATTGGTTTATTGAAGAAGAGTATTGCTAGTGTGTTGGTGAATATGTGATTATCTACAAAAGTTTATGTGAAGCCAAACCATATGAAAACGCGAATTCATACGAGAAATATACATAATCGACTGTTGGTCGTAGGTAGTTGTATCAATTAAAAATAACGATTCAACATTTCAGGTTGAATAGTATTCAATTCTCTAAATACTGTTATTGCTTGTATGAAATTTTTTTCAGTTCTTTGTCAATTTCAGACCAACTGCGACATCTATAAATCAGGACACAATAATCTTCGATTAGAATTAATCTATATCAATGCTTTCTTTAATAAATATACTTTCCCACAAATAAAAAAATGGCAACACGTCAGACAAAAAAAACAATTTGGAAACCAATTGTTAACTATGTTGGCACATCATTAGAAATTAGTCAATATATGTTTAACAATAACGACACATGATCAAAATATACAACTACATTATTGCCTTGTGAGAAATTCAAGTTGGTAAAACAACAAATGGCTATTATTTAAAAAAGTCAAACTAACCTGTCACTGCAGCTCATAATCAACAAATATAACTTCCAAATTAAAGTACACCCTCGTTAGTTTCATAGAGATGCGTTTTTATTCTGAGAATCCTGTATATAACCAGGATAAAGACGTAGGGAAATAGTTTTTTTTAAAAAAAATCCTACGGTACATTTGATATTGTACGTTTTTTACGACAAATGTGAACACAAAATTATGCTGTGCTCGAAGTATTTCCAAACCTATCACAAGACTCGCTGATGTGGCTGCATGGTAACTGGGCATCCCCTTTGGAGACGATGGCATCATTCACTTAGATCTACTGTACACCTTACGACCGTCGCATTTCCCCTTATGGTGACAGCGGCTACAATAGGATGATGCGGTAAAGATTTCCAAGCACAACACCGTACATTGACCGTCTGATGACCGCGAGCCCTTTTAACTGACATTTTAACGACATGTCTATGACTTAAGGGTTCTCTTCGGCCTTGCGATTGTTGTACTTCTGTCAAAAGAATTACGTGATCACCCATGGCATCCGGCGACCGACGTCCGACGGACGGGTGGCATTCACTCCTTTGTCCGGAGCATAACTCTGCCACCTTATGTCAGATTGACTTGAAACTTGGGAGTTATGTTCCTCTCGTGATTACGGACTGAAGTGTACAGAAAATGTTACTCTACATTGCTTAATTTTCTAATTATTCTTTTTTTTTCATACTTTGACAACCAGCATTGTAACGGGCTTTTGTGTGAGATTTTGCCAACTTGTTTCAACTTATTTTTCTTTAACAAAATCAAAGGTCTTTGTTTTCCGTTCTAACTTGCACTGATTTCACAGACACAGCTTGTCGCCTTACGGTCTATGCATGAGTTCTTAGTTACGGTTAGTAGCGCGTCGGACAATCAATCTAGAGGTCCCGGGTCGATCTCAGACGGCAACACTCAATCTTTCGTCAATATTTGTCTTTCACCAATAGGTTGATAATTGTAAGGATGTGGTGGTTGTAATGGTGAGAGAAATATCAGGAAACCATTGTTAGGTGCTCCAGCCTCCGCATTATAACTGAAAAAAATGTTGAAAGCGGCATTAAACTCTATTCATTCAATCAATCAAGTTACGGGTTTCAAGGTTCGATCTCTGACAGCACACACCTGACACTTGTCTCCAACCAACAGGTAGAATCTAGTAAATATATCTGGGATTAGAAAGATGTAGCCCGGAAAGGAATTTCCTGGTAGTAGCGATTAGAAAAATACCAGGAACCATAGTTAGGTGCTCTGTTTTCAGCGTAATGACATTGTTAATACAGATGTTAAATCCTTTCCAAACAAAACAGTTGATTTTTTATCGGCTTTGAATTTAAAAAAAAGTGTCAAATTTGTGTGAATCTTATGCTTTCGAAAAAATAAAACAGCTTTAAGGTTAAAATTTGTGAAAAGAACTAAATTATTTAAAAAAAAAAAAAAATCTCATCCAAAACATTCAAACCTAAAGTCTCCGCATATCAAATCTAGCAATTGTAAAAATGTTTCAAATGTAAGGTCAAACTAGTGTGTTCGTGCAATATTTTTTCTTATAATACTAGCATTATCGCTACCAAGCTCTTTTTGGTGTGAAAAATAGACTTTTTTTTTTTCATAAAGTTACCTCCCTCAAAACTTCATATAGATGATTGTCTTTGTGCTTTGTATAGCTCCAATTCCATAATAGGATGAGGCAATAAGACAAATCCATGGCTCTTGGTATATTTTCATAGTGCAATTAAACTCTTTATGTACAACCAATGAAATACGTCGTTCTTGTCAATTCTTTATATATTTTAGAGAACATGTCAACCCAAGACCATATCTAAAGGTTTAGATAAAATCAAATCTAAATTTTGGAAAGATTTCTTTTTTGATGTGCTAAATAAGACTGGTGATTATATGTATAACTATTTTTAGTTATAGATGCTCACGCAAAATTTTCTACATGGGGGAGGAGGGGGGGGGGGGGGGGTAAAAATGTTCAAATCTACTTGGACATTGAAAAGACTTTGGACTGTTAAAATGTTGCAGACCTATTTCTTGAAGCTAACACCCCTTTTTTGCCAAAGCGACCATTTTCTACTTCTTTTCAATGTTAAAGTGAGTGGGTGGGGTAATATGTTTTAAAAATTATCTCTAAAACTGACCAAATAACAAAGAATATCCTATTTTTAATCAGCCAATGACTTATTACAATACACTACATGACTTTTGATATACCAACAACTTCTAATTTAGAATTAAACATGTTTTCTGTCAAAAAGTCTTTACAGGTCTAGTTGGCAAAAATCTATGATAAAAATCACGAAAAAAATCAAAATACGTATCTTCCGATTTTGTCCTACTTTATATATGTTAAATGGGTATGTCTATGGATGTCAAAAAACACAACATTGTTTTTGTTGCAATTTGTTTTGGGTCCTACCATAATTTGACTGGACTATTACCAATTATTTCAATTGAAATTATTGTTTGAGAATGCATGAATTTCTAATATAAAACGCAACCTAAAAGCTTTTAATGCCTTAATTGAAAAATGGCACACATTACTTCTAATTTCCCTTTAATCTTCACAGTTCTAGTTATTTGCAGGATAAGATATGAAAGTAAATGATTATGCGGAGTATCAGACTGTAAAAGCTGCACTTGTTGTTTTTTGTAAATTCGATGGATAAATGACATTATTTTAAAAGGCGTAGCGTTTTTGTTTTCCGTAAGTACAGAAATCGTGACTGTTTTCATTGCGAATGCTTAACATGTTTTCATGCAGAGGTATCTGTCCGTTGTAACAGTTCTTAGGGTGTGTTTCTAGAGCCTTATGACTACAGCTTTTATCAGACTGTGATTGCAAGTTTTGGAATTATACAAGTGGTATTCGTCTCTGATTCTTGTTACTGAAAAACATTGTAAAATTGATCCATTCCGATCAAAATCATTCTAAATCATTCACTCAGCGCTCCATCCATTCATTCCAAACACTCACTCAAATTGATGAAAAACGCTCCGAAATTACTGGAAAACATTTCGACATCGTTCGCGACGATCAACATTTAATTCAAATCGATCAAATTATTTTACGATTTTATTGGCTGCTGTGGATTAAAAATGTGTAATTGTTCCTCGAAGACTCACAAACAGAAAAGTACGTATATTTTATTAAAGGACGGTAAAGGACGGCCTAACCACTAGTGAAAATATAGCCTTGTTGTCCACGAATTGAAATATCTCGATCTACATTACGATTTTCTTAATGCAAAAATGATAAGAATCGAGGAATTTTTTTGGGAATAACGCTCGTCAAACGGGTCGTTTCGCTTCTTGCTGATTTGATATCACGGGCTCAGCATGTATGACGTAGAAAATGGTGAAATAAACGAAATCAGGATATAATCTTTAGGCATTTTCGCCGGTTAAGCGTTTAAATGATCCACTTACAATTACAAATGAACGTGTTTCTCGACAATTCGTCGATTATGACAAATGCTTAAGCTTAAAGAGCCTTCATAGAACATTATATCCAGATGTTTTACCGTCCCTTACAGATTGGAAGTGGTTTAAACCTACTACTTGCCATTTCTACAGTTTGGTGAACTTGGGCTGGCCATTTATCTTTTTTGCCAATAAACAACCTTGGCGAAGGTTTGGCTTGAATCCAAGCCCTCAAAGTAACGAGTCAAGCGTCTTTCAACCAGGCCACAGAGGACAAAACGCATTCAAGAATAAATGCCATGTGACTATAACATTTGTAATCTAAATTATCTGTTTGGACAAATATCGTATATTCAGATGAACTACAAATAATAAATATCATCAATAGTCAATGAATATTAAATGTAATATTCGTCCACGTTTTAACTGATTAAATGTAATCGAATTACAGAATCGCATTTCATATGTGAAGAGGATCCATCGAACAATGTTGTTTAGTAAAGTAGGTAACATTTTTCGTGAACTTGGCGAGGGAAGCTCGCTTCATGGACTTCCAAAAATAATATCGTCGAAACAAGTGGCTATCAAAGTATTTTGGACTATAATTGTAGTAGGTGAGTCAAAATTCGTTTTTCAATCCCGAGATCTGAATGGTAATACATTCGCAAATGAGCCTGTGCGTGACATTTCCAACAATTTGAAATGTTCGTCAGGTGCAGGCATTGAGTTGCGTAGACAAACGCATACTGTAAATGTAAAGTTACCTGATGGTATACAGATACTTTGGGACCCTATCTATCTTACTAAACGCATAGTGAAGACTCTGGTCAGACTGTGCGGATGCACAGGCTGGTCAGAGTCTTTGCTTTGCGCATATTTGAAATTGTTGGTAATCTCAAGCACAGGCCCAAATGTTAAAATATGATATATGCTTTTCACGCAAGTGTGCTTGCAAAAAATGCATCATTTTTTTTTAAAAGTTCGCGAATGTTTTCTTTTTTCATAAATGGCAATTTGGCTTTTTTTAAATATTCACCAAACTCAAAAATTTGATTGTACCATGCCTCATTAGGATCATATTTGGATATTGCCTGAGACATACCAAATCTAATTTTAAAATAAAGAAGGAAACTTTAAAAATTCTCTGAAATCGTTTGGCCGAAGACTTTGAGATAGGAAATTATACATCAGCTGTTTAACATCTGTCAAATTTGTTCATAAATATTCGCGATCATTCGGAATATCACTGGGACTTTTCCGTAAATCGAAAAGTACCTCGTAAGTTTGAACCCTAGCTCGGCAATAACTTCATCCGACATTTGACAAATTCAATTTGTCACGGGTTATTTCAATCGGAAACCTTATAGGGCGATTCTACGGAATAGACCTCGGGAATAATGAGGACGCAGACATGAAAGCGCGTCATATCGCACGTGTTTTTTTTTTTTTTTTTTTTTTTGACGTTACAAACATAGAGGAATGAAGAGAAGAATGAATTGAACTTTGTTCGATTCCTTCGGAACGAAATGTTCTACACCGATAAAACGTACGATTTTGCCGGATATAGCCGCGATTTGAGGGCAGAAAAATCTAAACGATAAAGTTTGATAAAAGTTACAGAATCGCGTAGAGGAGATCTCCGTGTAGGTCTACAGGTTGTTGGTTTGTCTGGGAAAATTCGTAGTGAAGAGAAAATTAGGTTCGAACGTGTATATTTCTCATCTTAGCAAGACATTATACATATGACGTCATGATCGACGTTGCCATGCAATCTCGCGCGAAATGACGCGCTTTCAAGAAACAATCCTACAATTTCCGAATTCGCGTCATTTTGCATTTAAGGAATAGGATAGCCGTTTTAAATTTCCGTGTAAGGTAAACAAATGCTCGATTTATTGAACATCAAACGCTATATTTTCTTTTGTAGCCCCAACACTCGTGAAAACATATAGCCTATCGATCTTAAGGTAGTGGACCCGTGATAGCTCCAAAACATTTCGGGAATTATGAACTTTCACATTGTCAACCGAGGTTTCCTAATGAAAATCATTAGGAAACCTCTGTTAACACTGTTAAAGGTCTTTACTTACGAAACGTTAAGGAACTATTACGGGTCCACTACCTTAAGCTGAAAAAGAGACAAAATAATCCCCGTCTCGTTTTTTTCTTTTTCGTTTCCCCCTTTATTGCAAACGGTTATGAGTAAGATCATCAGTAATATGGACATTCAATCCATCTTCTCTTCATTCCTCTTCTGCAAAACCTTTGAGGGGTCGCCCAACTAGTTACTGAAGATGAAGTTACGAAAAACAAAATCAACGAAATGTAAAAACTGTACATTAATTTGATTTTAGAGGAATGAAGAGAAGAATGATTTGAACCTTGTTACATTCCTTCGGAACGGAATGTTCTACACCGATAAAACATACGATTTTGCCGGATAAAGCCGCGATTTGAGGGCAGACAAGTTTGATAAAAGTTACAGATTTGCGTAGAGGAGCTCTCAATCTAGGTCTATAGCTTGTTGGTATGTCTGGGAATAATCGTCTTGAAGAGAAAATTACGTCCGAATGTATACACATTTCCCCTCTAAGCAAGACATTATACATATGACGTCATGATCGACGTTGCCATGCGATCTCGTGCGAAATGACGCGCTTTTAAGAATCAATCCTACAATTTCCACATTGTGTGTATTTTTTGCATTAAAGGAACAGCGATGCCGTTTTAAATTTTCGTGTAAGGATAATAAACTATTGATTTATTGAACACCAAACGCTATATTATCTTTCGTAGCTTAAACACTCATGAAAATACATTTTTTGTTCCCTCAATTTAACATAGGCTAAAGCCCATCCAACTTAAACTGAAACAAAGGGATAGAATAACCCCTGTATCGTTTTTCCTTTTCGCTTCCCCTTTTTCGCATACAATTTATGGGTAAGATCAACCGTGAGATGGACATTTATTAAAACATCTCTTCATTCCTCTTCTGCGAAACCCTTGAGGTGTCGCCCACCTTGTATGACAAAATACAGTGTTTTACCGCGTTTTGTCATCAAATTTTAATGCCCAAAAATCTTTGCATAGAGGAATGAAGAGAAGAATGAATTGAACTTCGTTCGATTCCTTCGGAACGGAATGTTCCACACCGATACGATTTTACCGGATATAGCCGCGATTTGAGTGTAGACAATCCTTGATTTATTCAAACACCAAACGCTTTATTTTCTTTCGTATTTCCAACACTCGTGAACTTACAATTTTGTTCAATAAATTCAACGTAAAGCCTATCGACCTTACACTAAAAAAGAGAGATAAAATAATCCCTGTGTCGCTTTTCTTTTTCGTTTCCCCTATTTTTTCGCAAACAGTTATGAGTCAGATCAATCGTAATTTGGATATTTAGTTAATCTTCTCTTCATTCCTCTTCTGTCGTTCATCTAAAAGTTTGAGCGAGTGTTTGTATTGGAACAATGGACGGAGCGCTTAGTGATCGATTTAGAATGGTGTTGATAAAGATGAATGTCAATTTCACGATGTAAATAAACTCTACCAATAATTGAATTGCCGATGTAACCACTCAAAGACTTCTCCGAGATCTTGGCAACCAAAATCATGTCTCAAAATGAACATTACCCTATAAAAAAAAATACGATTTCTTAGCTGAACCCTAAAAAATTTTTTAAATTTTTGGGACAGTTAGGAAATTATGGACCAACTTATTTGTCACCCAAACGGGTCCCGCACATGCGCGCACAACGGGTTTAATTAGAAAACGGTTTGCAACATCTTGTCAGCCGGAACATAGAGCTGGTTTCTTATAGTGGCCCGACTGAAAAACGGGACCCGTTCGGGCGACAAATAAGTTGGCCCTTTGACTCAATTTTTATAAAAAATAATCGAATAAAAGATAGACAGTGAATGCTAAGGTCAAACTACACATCGATGAAGGCTGGCTTAGGTCTTTATTGTCTATCAAGACGTTGTAGATAATAATATGAGGCACGAAAAGGGTAAATGGTCCAATAAATTAAAAATAAATGCGTCGCGATTTTACAAAAGGTAAATTTTTCAGAATCATCTTCTTTGAGAGATCATATTTGCACAACGATTGAAATTTATTGTGAAAACCTAATATTTCAAGGAATACGTTTTCAAATTAAATATAGAATTATTCCTATTTTTGTTTAAAATGAAAATATATTTTATGATTAAGAAATGAAGGAAAAATAATAAGCGTTATGTTTTGCTTCCTTTTATTACTACGTTTATCTATTGAAAATCTTTAAATTCGATCGTACGAGAAAATTACAGCTAGGTTCAAAACTCCTTTCCTAGGAGTCCTTACAGAAAAAGTATTATCCCTGCGATTTTGTAGCTTTTAAATTCAAGAATGAACGCTTTTATGATTTATTTCGAGTTGCTACGGTGCATTTTCGAATAATATAATAAAAGTATAACCTTGACGGACAAGGCTACAACCTTCTAAGAGTTTTTAAGGTGATATTACGCTTAGAGTGTAGGTTTTAAAGATGTTTTCACCAATTTCTGGCGATTAATTAAGGATTTCCCGCGAGTCCTATTTTTTTCAAATTCAATTGTTTGTCTTAATTCATAATAATAGCCAACAATCATCTCAGTATAAACATTAATAATCAGGGGCCTGTTTACTTTAACATCTTAAGATCAATAATTGCGTAAGTCAAAAATCAACGTTCCTTCTACAGTAGTAACTAAATAAGGAATTCTACATTGCAATATCTCATTAGAATCGTCTTCTGCTGACGATTCCAACGAGATATTGCAAGGCAGAATCTATTGATGAATGAAAACACCAGGTACGAGGTACGATTTGTGATTTTGACTAACGATTATTTTTCTCGTAAAGAGTTAAGTAAAACAGGCCCCTATATTTAAATTGGCATTTCGAGATTCTGAGGGGATACTTTAGTCTGATCATTAAAAGTGTTTGCGAGCAAAGACGCGCAATAAACGGATTTAAAGTGAGTTATATAAGGAGGCTTGCAAACGACTATGAGTGTGTCGATTGTTAAGATCAGTATGTATGAGCCCGGTATAATGCACTCACTTTTAAATATTTAGCATGAGGATTAGATTCGGCTGAAGGTAGTGACCCGTAAAAGTTCCGCAACGTTCCGGAAGTCTTCAACTATAACAGTGTTAACCAAGTTTTCATAATGATTTCATAAGGAAACCTCGGTGAACATTGTGAAAGATCGCGAGTTCCAAAATGATGCGGTTTTATTACGGGCCCAATACCTTAAACGAGGATGCAAATCTTTATTTTTCCAGGTGCGTCGGTACTTCTTGGTCTTCAACTAACAGCCCTATATGATGAATTCACCAGGTATCCAACAAAAACATCCATCAAAGTTGAATATGGACCCATTGAGTTTCCTGCTATAACAATATGTAATATGAACCCAATGAAGTTATCGAATATTCATTATTTGCCAAACGTAGCTGAAGTTCTTGGCAGAGAAAAGGCAAATGGTAACACAGACACGCCCAACACAGTAAACGTAAATGGTGACGTAACAAGTGAATCACCTCGGCGGCCAGATAGTTCAACAAATCGGAATTCTCCAAACAGAAATCGTCAAAGGATGGAAGACGCTAGACGAAGCACAACAGAAAGTTCGAGCCAGGCCAGACCATCTAACAACCAAAATGGGACTGACAGCTCGAAAATACAGTCAAAGAACGATTGGTATACTCTGAGAAAGGAATTTTTGGTCGCATTTCGGAAAGAAAAGCAGTCACTCCGTTTACTTCACGGTCATATCCGAACCCACCTGATTTTGATGGTCATGTTTAATGGTAAGTCGTTAGAATATTGATCATTGTAAATCGGGTTTGTTAGCGAAGATTTCCTGTCGCTCATTTCCCTACTGAATGAACACGCGAATCAAGATTAATGCTTATTTTTGAATGATTCATAAAAGGGAACAAATTAAGGTCACGTTGCTGAAAATCACGGAACAGAGCTACAGAGAGAGGGGGTATTTTGGATTTCAAATAAAATAATTTCAACAATATTTTCACAAATCCTATATTGTGGGAATTATTGGAATCGTCTCGCTGAGACGGCGATTTCAATAAGAAAGAAAGATTTAAAACTGACAATCCTCCCATTTGAATGTCTGTACCTTATGCTGGGAAGTGAATGTTTCCGAGACACTCACGATCTATTTGAAATAGGACAGGGCTCGAATCTCGATAAACGTAAACTCGCAAATATATGTACGCCCGTTAGACATGGTACGAAATTAATATAGGGATGTGTGTTTTTTTCACTGCGTTTTTTGGGGTATACAGTGTAATTGCCTTAGCACATGGCAAATAACGCTGGCGGTATGTTTAAGCCATGTGCTAAGGCAATTGCACTTTATACCCAAATAAACGCAGTGAAAAGGCACTCGTCCCTTATAATTGCAATCCTCTGGATAGAAGAAACATTTAAAATACTTGGCCGAACATTTAAGCTCCAAGTCTACTTTCTGCGCGTATAGATTACCCAATCTATTTCTAGATCGTGTATTTTTTTAGCTCGATATCGAAGTGAAGTTTCATAAAGTAAATCAAATGATGCGCAAATAAACGCAACTTTGAAATTCATAGAGGTACTTATGACAAAAAAAACTTGTTTCTGCTTAGTAAGTCTGTATTTTTAAACGAAAACGCCGTGGTCGGTCTTAGTTGAGAGGGTTCGTTGTCTGCGCATGTCATATTCTCCGAAGATTGACCTGTCTCCGGGACCGTATCACTTATCCAGATTGGGATAATTATTACTACCTCGTACGCACAACTCCGTATTTTATCGCCAAAAAGTAGTAAATGAGGAATTTCAATTAAAACTTCATTTTTGTAGAAAACAAACTTAATTTTTCCTTAAATTAATCGACAAAAATATTGGTTTAAATTGCGAAAGTATATTTTTTAAAAGTCGTTTGCTTAGGATCTATTTATACTGTACACGTGCATTTCATGGCCGCTGACATTTTGAAAGTAGTTCGACGGAATCGGCCGAGTTGTCACGAATAACACTACCCAGAATGCTCAAATCAGATAGGTCAGTATTTGAAAAATGCCACCTATCGGAAGATAACGGAGAGGGTTGCTTGATGATCTTCGTCGACTCGCTGTTTTCTTAGTTTGCGACGGCTCAGAATCAGAATTGCATGCTTGTTATCGTAAATTCTTTCGAAAATATTTTAATTTATGATAGATTAAATAGCAATGTTGCAATGATGATCGGGAAATGGGTTAATTCGAGTTCCTACAGCACATGACTTGCAGATCGAAGGTCGGGGTTTCCCGAAAGACCTATTGCATTTTATACAGAAATAAAGTGCAATGGATTTCCCAACGTGATGCGATTAAAACCAATCAGAATTCTTTATTTTAATGGATTGCAATTATCCAGACTTAGGGTACCTTGCAACTAACTTATAGATGACCATACGCTCTTACTGACTACGCAGTTGTTAATTCATCGTCACTTGTCTACAAAACCAATCGCCGTGGACCTAGGCGCGGTCGTTGTAAGCTGAAAGCAAAGTTTTGCCGGGAGACTCAAACGGCTCAAATATATCTAAAAGGATAATTTCGATTTAAATTTCGCTATTCAATGTTATAAACAGGAGAGACAGATTGGCCCATAGCTCAACAGACCAAGGTGATCTGACCTAGAAGAGGCTTGCAATAATAAAGTATTTCAAAGGGAATAGCCCATCTTGTGGAGTTTTCATTAATTGACCAATCGAATAAGAATAAAAAGTAACAGTGAATTTGGAGGAGAAGAGTTTTAAAAGATTTCGCTGTGAAAATAAGTCCTCTTCCCCACACCACACTACACCCATCTATTTTTCCAATATGAAAAGTTCGCTTTTTTTAACAAAAGGACTCGAATGTATATGTCTGCCAAGTTTGGTTCAAATTGGCCCTATGTTAAAAGGATTTTAGAATCACTAATGTCATTATTCATCAAATTACAAAAAAGCCACAAACCCTGTCATATCCTTATTTCCTGGAATTCAAAAAATCACGAAGAAGCTTTGAAAAGTAACGGAACATTCATAATCATTTTGATTGTAATTATCAGGTGATAAGGCGAATCGTTTTTCTTTTTAAAAAATATAACACGATTTCTTAAAGTTAGCAAAACTGATCCATTCAGGGTCGATTGATCGCTCTTTCATTTTTCTAAGAAATAAAATTTAATGTACAAATGACAGAATGGTCACCAAATGAACATTCATGCAAAGTTGGGTTGAAATTCACACAGTGGTATTCGAGGAGAAGATCTTTGAACTATCTTATAACTATACAATTATCCGTGTGATAACATCCCGTATGATATTTTGTATGATATCACGTAGTTATTTTTAGAACAATGATATAATGCGGTTATTTTTAGAAACTTGCATTTCTGTTTGAAAAATCTACGAAAACAAAGCAAATAGAGGTTATAAGATAAATATTATACGTACCTAGTGTATTGTATGAAAAAATATCTAACTCGGTTGTGGAAATTGATAATTGTCTCGGCGGAGCCTCGACAATGATCAATTCTCCCAACCTCGTTAGATATATTTTCTCATACAAAACACTGAGTACGTATTATATATTTACCATGTCACATGTCATTTTTATATCATTTTGTCGTGCTATGGGTAACAAGAGATCACTTAATAAACTAATGGACGAAAGTCTTGTCCGGTTCGGCGAATATGCAAATAAGGCAAAATCTTTATCATGAGAAATAGAACACGAATGAATGTAGCATTGTGGTAGAGAAGACGCTAAAATCTTCCAATCTACGGTGTTTTGTAAAACTTTGATCTACGGTCTAAGAATAAAACGACGTTAATAATAAACACGTTAGATTGTCTTATTATGACTCGCTCTAATTAAAGCGAGGGACAAAATTTAATGAATTAAAAATCGCGCATACTTGCATACGGTATCTATCTCAATGACATGATGCATAGATTTTTCTTAAAAGATGAAAGGGGTTCGCACAACGTTGTTTCAACTATTCTAACTAACGTCGTGTAAAAAAAGCGGCATGATGCCTAAAATTCAGAAAAAAGATGCAATCCTTCTGTAAACAAAGCATAATCAATTTAACACGTGTTTCGTTAATCCAAACATGACAGAAACCGTCTTTATTTCATGATCCAAAACCAAACCCGCAAAAAGTAAAACGTATGCTTAAATAAAAATAACGTTTCCGAAAGGTAACCAATTTTCTACCAGCTTTTTTAGTGTTTACCTGTTGGATTATCAATACAGAAAGTCTATCATCCAAAATTTTACCATGACAAGTCGTTTGCAGCAAAAAAAAAAAAAAAATAAAAAAATAAAAAAAATAAAAAAAAAATAAAGAAAAAAGGTTAAAACGTCATTAACGTCCTTGGCACTAAATCAGCGTCATTTGTGATCCAATGTGGGTGAAAACAGCCCAAAGGATATGTCGGTCCGATATTACTAAGCTATATCTTCAAAACATTATATTTCAAATTAAAAGCTTTACCATATTCTACCTCGCTTTAACCGCTTGTACCATTTAAAGGGTTTCGAACGTTTTTTGCACCCTGAACGCATGGCTGATCCAATTAAGAGCTGAGAGATTATTTATTGATTTCACGGAGATATGAAACCAAAAAACTATTCACCTTGTATGAATACGCGAAGCAGATTTATACATGAGGGTGATTAGATTTTAAGTTTTATTCCTCCATGAAACCAACAAATGTTCTTTAGATCTCTTATAACTCAATATCAAGAATCATATGTAAAGATTTGTCGAAAAAGAAACATATTTCTAAAGGGACTATTTTCTGAAGACGCCTACAAAATAGTTGCGTACACAAAATTGTTTTCATTGATGAATTAAACCTTTTTTTCTTCCGATCAGAATGCCCAAACTTCGATGGGCCAGACTAAAGTTAAATTATATCATCTTGACTTTTTCAGAGGAACCCCTTTCACATATAAACATTGATCCAGTTCTTTCACCAGAGCACGGGACTTGTTATACAATTAACGTATACAGAGACGTTGAGTTGGCGGGTCCAAACTCAGGGCTGGACGTTATCTTATTTCTGGACAAACAGGAGTACTTAAAACAAGTAATTGACGGATACGGAATAAAGGTTATAGTCCATGAAAGAGGAACATTTCCAATGCCTACAGAGGAAGGTCTTGAAATCAACCCAGGGTATCTTACAGATATTGCGATGGAACGAAAAACTATTGACCGTTATGGGCCTCCATACGGAGATTGTGTAGATGGAAAAGATTTCAAAGAAAAATATGGGATTGAATATTCGATTCCAGTTTGTTACGCTCTTTGTCGATCGGAAACTGCCTTGTCTGAATGTGGATGTGTACCCTACACGGCACCAGAGTTTATTGATGTACAGACGGATAGAACCATTTGTCCATGGCGAGGAAGTTGTATTGGACGTTTAGCAAATGTAATGAAAGAACGCCCATCTTTATGTAACTGCTTAGCCAAATGTAACGAGCATATCTACAAAAGTAGATTCACAAGTAGACAGTGGCCGAATGCAATCTATTTACAAAGTAGTATTTATGCAAGTGCGTGTAACAGAAATATTCCTAGCTTAAATAAAACTTGTGATGAACTTAAATCAAATAGTCTTAACATCACCGATGAAAACTATAAAGAATATTCAGAAGATTTTGCAGGATTGAGAATATTTTACGAGACATTGGTACATGAAACAGTAGTAGAAGAACCATTGTATTCCACAATTACCTTCTTGTCAGATGTTGGAGGTTCTATGGGTTTCTTTTTGGGAGCTTCTCTTATAACATACCTGGAGCTGGTACATCTCCTTGTAGAACTCCTGATTTGCTTGTGTAAGCATTGTTGCAGGAAAAGTGTCCGTGTCTGTCCAGATAAAAAACCAAAAGAGTAGAAAAACTTAATTTACTTATTAAGGTGTTAATTGTAAGCATAGATGAAGTCTATTTCACTGAAGTTATTAATTTCTATGAGCAAACGTTTGTTAATGAAAACTAATAAGTATTTTATCGGATTGTACTAGTATTTTATCGCTTATATTCCTGTTAAGCCAAACAACAATCGTTACAGATATTGAAACCAAATATCCTTGTTGTAACATATATGCACTTTTTTACCCTGGCAAGGCGGAGCATAAGTAACTGGTCATTGCATTTAAGGTTAAGGTTTATCTTATCACTATACAAATATATGCGTGATAACATCCCATATGATATTTTTTATGATATCACATAGTTATTTCTAGAACAACGATATAACGTGGTTATTTTTAGAAACGTGCATTTTGGTTAAAACATCGACGAAAAGAAGACAAAAAGAGGTTATAAGATAAATATAATACGTACTTAGTGTATTGTATGAAAAAAAACATCTAACTCGGTTGTGAGAATAGATAATTGTCTCGGCAGAGCCTCGACAATTTTCAATTCTCCTAACCTCGTTTATTTTTTTCATATAATACACTAAGTATGTATTTATATATATCAGCTTTCTTTTATAGATAGTCGACGTGAAACGTTAAAAAGTGTAAATAACCCCTCGTCCGTCCATCTAGCTTTTAGTGTCCACTCACTTTCCCAGCAACTAATTGCAGGATTCCATTCAAACTTCACACGCGTGATTCGTATCAAGCAGAGATATGCATGTCCTATTTTGGTAACGGTCCATTAACTTTCGACAGAGTTATGGCCCTACGATTGAAAACGGGGTATTGGTCCGCTTTGCTACAGTCCAATCTTGTTTATCATAACCATTACCGTTTGTGTTTAAGCATTTTAATAATAATAAGCGACAATATCTATTTCCCAAGAGTTTCATTAGTGGCACTATGTTAAATTGTTTTCGGCCTTGATATTGCGATTGTTCGATTAGAGAATTATGTCGCATATAAATTGACCATCTGAATTTGAACACAAAATGTCATTATTTTCTGCCTTGATATTGTGATTGCTCGATCAAAAAAGTTTGTCGCATATAAATTGATTGTTTGAAGAATTCACATTAATCTCAATCAAAACAAATCTAAATCGATCACTCAAAGCTCCATCCATTCATTCTAAACAATCACCCAAACCATTCAAAACGCTCCACTGAATCACTAAAATGGTAAGATCAACAATTACATTATAAAAAAATACAGTTGGAAAAAAATCGCGATTCTACTGACATAATTGAAATCTTATAAACGTCCGATTGGTACTTGAAGAGATAAGCTTTTTTTATAGAAGTTGTATGCATATTTTATAAATGGGGTTTAATGAATATCCTGAACAAAATTAGTGATAACGGATTACCTCCCTTTAATTAAACCTACTTATCGCTCTCGTTCAATCTCATTCGAAAATCATTCTTCTTGTCCATTCCACGATGTTGTTAACTGTATTAATGGACCTTCTGCGTCCGTGCCCGGCGTGCCCATTCGGGAACCTTCGGCGATTCTTCGAAATAGACCTCGGGAATAATAAGGGCGCAGCCATGAAAGCGCGTCATATCGCACGTGTGTTTATATGACGTCCCAAACATAACTAAGGATGACGTTGCGAAAAATAAAATCAACGTAAGGTTAGAATTGGGCGTATTATAATTTGAAAACAAAACGCAGTGTTTTACTGCGTTTTGCTTTCAAATAATAACATGCCAACATGATCTCCACAGACGATCGGAAACTATTTAAGGAATAAACTTTTTCTTCGAGCGTATTAACCAAAGTACCACCAGGAGCCGAATTACCGAAAAATGACCAAAAATTACAACACTTACGTCCGAGGTACTTTCCAGTTTACGGAAAAGTCCGAGCGATGTTCCGAATGCGGCGTTCCAGACGAAATCGTTCGCGAAGCGTTCCGATTCATATTAAACTTTAACAGAATGATTGTCATTATGTTACCCTTTCCACATCATTGCAGTTATGTGACATCGTGCCTTAACCCTGGTGTTTGATGAAGATCCGCCTACAAATATCAAAATACCTATAAACTTGGTCGTAAACTTGAAAGAGCCAGTGTATCGATACTGGTCCTCTTGGGTCACTTGTTTGGCGACTCAACTACCCATACATGTAGTCTAATCATCATTAAAGGATGAAATTGGAAAGAGCATGTCCCAAGAACAATTCCTGTGAAGTTTGGAGGAATTCTGTCTAGAAGATTCTATGGGGATATTTTTTCACCATTATTAGGGTGACTCAATTTCTCAATATGGGACTATTTCAGAATTTAACGAAGAATTCTTAAAAAGCTTGTTCGAAAGAATCATTCTAGGGAAGTTATGATGGATTCTGTACAATCGGTTTATTTCACGTTTTTTCGCGCGTTAACATTTGCAGAGACCCTCAAAATGCTTTAACGCCGTCAATAAACCAATTTTCGGGTCTCTACAAATGTTAACGCCCTTAAAAACGAGAATTAACCCTATAATACACGAAAGATTAATGACCTTGGCATTGGTAATCTATAAATCTGTTTGGATAAATAAAATTCCATTTATACATATTAATAACAAATAAGTTTCAGTTATAATCAATGAATATCAAATGTAATATCCATCAACATTTATATTCATTACATTATGTATTAGTATATCATTTGATATCTCGTAGGGGACGTTAGTTCTTGAAACAATGTTGTTGGGTAAAGTCGGTTTCATTTTTAGCGAACTTGGCGAGGGAAGCTCGCTTCACGGACTTCCGAAGATAATCTCGTCGAAACAAGTCGCCATCAAAATATTTTGGGCTGTGATTGTAGTAGGTAAGTCAAAACTCGTTGTCAGTTATTTTATTTCATTGCATGAAATGTACGTTTTCGGGTCGTTATAGACATATGTCAACGGACAAAACCCGGGTGTTAACGGGAGAAAACGTAGATTCATAGGTAAATTCACCAGCCGTTAACGCCCGGCTTTTTTTTTTTAAAAAAAATATCCTCGGTCTGGGCCTATACACTTTATCACTTTCTATGTCAAACATTAATATAGAGCATTAAAAAAGACGTTGATATTATTTCCGCGTTAAATTTTGTGACGTCATGAATTTATAAAGCAACGTCGGTATAAACAAAAGTGACGGAGTAATGCATGACGCAAATTTTCCAACACATTCCTGAATTTCGAGCTACTTTGAAAAGCGTCCATATGAATCATTTTAATTGCGCACAAGAAGAAGCACAATTAGAGCGGCTCTGCCCAGTCCTGTGTTCAGGATGTAAAACCGTTTCGCGAACGCTTTGAGATGATACCCCGCTTTGCACGTGCACATACGTGCAAAGCAAGGTATCATTTCGAAAACGCTTTGCTAACGCTTTCAACCTGAACGCAGGGCTGGTTGAATCTTATCAAATTTGCAAAAGCTACCTTTATTCCAACTCATATCCATTTTTCAAACAGTTTGTTTCGAAAATTGCTGGCAAAAATAAGGCTTCTGAATTTCCCCGAAAATCAACTCAAATGTTATTTACAGTTCATTCCAAGAAGGATTGAGAAATTTGTTCATTTAGCTTAACAACAGAATATTTACTTTAGTTTACTAAAATACAGTTACTTATTTTTTTCCAGGAAATTTGAACGAAGCCCAAACATGGGTGTTGCGGGACTGGGATCTTTTTCACTTAAAAGTCTTTAGAAATCTTCTCTTCCCTAAACATTTTGGACCGATTTGTTCAATACCTAGCTGTAATGTTCCCTTATTAAGATTTTTAATAAAATTGTTTTAGAAATTTTGATTGCAACCTCAATACGAGCGGGCTGAGCTGGGTTTTTTTCTTTAAAATCTTCTCCTTTCCTCTCATATAATTGGCCGTTTCGAATGAAACTTGGAATGAGTGTTCCTTAAGTGACGCTCTTCTTAAATTGTTAAGGAAATTATTAATGATTCACAATTACGGGCATGGCAGGCCGGGTCTTATTTCTTCTTTACAATCTTTAAAAATCTTCTAAAAAACAATGGGTCGATTACAATGAAACTTGACATGAATGTTCCTTAGATAACCCTTTGCTTAAATTGTTCTTGAAAATTTGATTGACCGCCAAAAATGGGCATGGCATGGGGTGCTTATTTTTACTTTTGAATCTTTAGAAACCTCTTCCTAACTCATTCGACTGATTTTAACAAACAGTTAACAGTTATATGTTTTTTTTTTGTTTTATTAGAACCCAATATATTGAAAAGTTAATTTTCCGAATTACGTCACGGCTAAACCACGCCCTTGCTTTCCAGGTCATAAATATCACATCTATTTCAGAACCACAAGAATGGTGCCATATATAAATAGATAGGAGCGAAAAAAAGATAAATAGATGTTGAGATGCTGATGTTACAACTATTAAACATATTGTGTTTTATGTATAAATTACAGGAATTTGGTCAGACCATAAGTTCTGGCAACTTAGAAAGTTACAAAAATAATCGAGAGTAACTTAACAATGGCAGAACCATACTATGTTGATGTTTTAAATTTACTTGAAGATTGTTCTAAAATCCATGCAAATTTCCAACCTTGACATGGGAATCAGCCTTATATTTAAATTGTAATTAAGTATAAGCATTTTAACCAAGATTTTAGAAAATGGTCTGCCGTTATAACAGATAAAAAACCTTTCAACTGTTTGAAAGAGCAATTGATAGAGAAATAAAGAACACTGATATTCTGTTGAAATTGTTGCTATTGTTTTGCAACGGATGCTGTTGCTGTTTACATGTACGATTTATTTATCTGTTATATTCTTGATACGTTTTAAGCAATAAAATATGAAAATTGAGTCACAAAATCTTACGTGTGACCTTCAGAACGAAAGGAACGTTTATCACTCTTTTACTTTTCCAGGTGCGTCTATACTTTTGGGTCTGCAACTTACAGCGCTTTACGAAGAATTCACTAGGTATCCAACAAAAACCTCTATCAAAGTAGAGTATGGACCCATCGAATTTCCTGCTGTAACAGTATGTAACATGAACCCTCTCAAGCTAACGAAAATCGGATATTTTCCAAACGTAGCTGCAGTTCTAAGCAGAGCGAAGACAAATGGCAAATCGGAGACACCAAACAGATTAAACGTAAATGATGACACAACAAGTGAAACGCCTCGGCGACAAGATAGTTCAACGGTTCAGAATTCTCCAAACAGAAACCGTGAAAGATCTGAAGGCGGTAGACCAAGCCCAACAGATAGTTCGAACCATGCAAGACCATCCGGTAACCAAAGTAATATTGAAAGCTCAGGGACACAGTCGCGACATGAATGGTATACACTGAGAAAGGAGTTTATGATCGCATTTCGTGAAGAAAAGCAGTCGCTACGTTTACTATATGGTCATGTGAGAAATCATCTCATTTTAATGGCGATGTTCAATCGTAAGTTGATGCAATTTTGTTATCTTTTTTTAAGAGATCGCGACTGTCAATAAAACACCAGTTGTCCAACAAACCAATTGCCAAATCAAAAAACTGAATTACACATGATTTTTTAAATAACTTTGAAATAATCCATGAAAATATTAGACAAAAGTCGGTAAAAGCCGGACATCAACATCGTTTTAGCGATTGGAAACTGCAATCTGTTAATTGCACATATTTTCAAAGATTTCAAATGAACATTTGTGTGGGATAAAAGTAGTACACCGATATTTTTCTATTAATTTTGAAATCGGCTAAACACCGGAAAGCTTAGAAAGACATCTTTATATTTCGGTTTAACCAATATGTATGCATTATTCTTTTTGGACGTTACCGTATGAACAAAAGTGTAAGTGCAAATTCACAAAGCCGATTTTTCTGAGGATGTTTTTACGAATGCATCCCATTTTCAAAAAGAATTCTCCTTAAAATAATCGATGAAATCCAATTTGATAATTAGACAACATGCTGTAAACTAGAATATTTTGAGTTAAAATTCCACGAGGCCATTTTCATAAGGAACAATTATTGTAACCCTACAATCATCCTGTGAAATTTTAATGAAAATCCGTTGATATTTGTGGACTTGGTCGTATAAAAAATAATACACTTAGTGAAATTCCATAAAGTCCCTTTTTCATAGGATCATCCCAACTTTAGAAAGCGGCGATCGTTCAATCATCCTTTAAAAGTTGCAAGGGAATCGGAAAACTTTAATTTCACAAACAAGAAATTTATGAATGAAATGTCATGCGACCCATTTTTCTAGAATTAATCGATTCTTCTTCAATTCCGAAAGAGATGATCCTTATGAAAATACACACACCCTGTGAAATGTTTAAGAGAATTAGATATTATTTGTCGACTTAAACAGAGGTTTCGTAGCTTCATAACCTACAGACAGATTGTACCTATTTTGTAAAGCGGCGATCCTTATGACCCTATGATCACCTACATTTTCAAGAGATATGGATCAAATCTGTGCACTTTTCGCGTAAATAAGAGAAAAGGTTTAGGGAGGGTCGCAGAGAAAGATGGAAACCATGTCATCGATACAGTTTTCGAACAATGACAGTGACATTGTTTCTTGCATTTTGCCAGTAGAGCTTAAGGATGCTTTTCAAACTTAAATGCAACAAACAGTTACTTAATGCAAAATTTCAATGACAATAAACGTATAGTTCGTCAAATTCAAAGAAATAAAAATACTCTTGAATTGACCCCAACTTTTTCAATGTTGTTCTAAGAGGTTAAACTAATATCAAACGTATTTTCCACAAGATCCTGTATATTTCAGAGGAGCCCCTTTCACATGTTAACATCGATCCAGTACTGTCACCGGAACATGGGACTTGTTACACAATTAACGTAGATAGAAACGTTGAATCGGCAGGTCCAAACTCAGGTCTAGACCTTGTCCTTTTTCTTGACAAACAAGAGTACCTAGAAGAAGTAATGGACGGATACGGAATAAAGGTTATAGTACATGAAAGAGGTACATTTCCAATGCCAACCGAAGAAGGCCTTGAAATCAACCCAGGATATCTTACAGATGTTGCAATGAAACGAAAAACTATTGACCGTTATGGGCCTCCATACGGAGACTGTGTTGATGGAAAAGATTTCAAAGGAAAATATGGGATTGAATACTCGATTCCAGTTTGTTACGCTCTTTGTCGATTAGAAACGATATGGTCTGAATGTGGATGTGTACCCTACACGGCACCAGAGTTAATCGATGTACAGACGGATAGAAACATTTGTCCATGGCGAGGTAGTTGTATTGAACGTATAACAGAAGAAATGAAAGAACGCCCATCTTCGTGTGTTTTGCTAAATGTGACGAGCATGTCTACCAAAGTAGATTCACGAGTAGACGATGGCCGAATCCGACATATTTACAGAGTAGTATTTATGCCAGTGCGTGTAACAGAAATATTCCTAGCTTAAATAAACTTTGTGACGAGCTTGGAACGAAACGTCTCAATATAACTGAAGAAAACTATAAAGAATATTCAGAAGATTTTGCAGGATTGAGAATATTTTATGAAACATTGGTATATGAAACGGTTGTTGAAGAACCACTATATTCCACAATTACCTTCTTGTCAGATGTTGGAGGGTCTATGGGTTTCTTTTTGGGAGCTTCTCTAATAACATACCTGGAGCTGGTACATCTCCTTGTAGAACTCCTGATCTGCTTCTATAAGCATTTCTCTCGGAGAAGTACCGCTGTATGTCCAGATAAACCCCCAAATGCTTGCGAACTGTCAGAAGAAGAAATATCCTAACTTACTAACTATTTTGTATACTATGAACTATTTTGGTGGTTTCATAATTTTTTTTTCAAATGAAATCATTTTGATGATAGATTGTTCAAAAGCATGATAATAAATCGGATTGCACTAAAAACCAATCGCATTTCATTATTTTAAGCCAGTCACTTATGCAGATAATTCATCTCAGAAGCCGTTTTGAGTAAAAAAAAAAAAATAAATGGCTGACGATGTGCGAGGACATTTTTTCAAATTCACTCCACAATCATTCCAAAAACATTCATCTTATCAATTTCACGATTTTCTTAACTGTTCAATGGTCTGTCTTCTTGTGCTACAAAAATAGTAGTAGCCTTTTCCAACTCTATTTTAACGATAGTTCAGCCTGTGCGATCAGTCGGCGTCGGTCGAAGTACATGTACTGTCAGAGTGACTATACAATGAATTCGAATAAATGACCAATCTGCATAGATTCTATTCTATTCTATTTTTCGCCGAATATTCGAATATTTTTAAAGTCAGGCCAGGGAGATTTCGATCGCCCCAAACAGCAAGCAACATCGTGAAATGTACAAGATGAGCGATTTTGAAACGATTTCGGAATGAAATTCAATGAGTGGGACCAGCGAATTTTGATTGGTATCAGAGCGAGGCAATGCACTATCGCTAATTTCGTCCAGTTGCAATATCAAATACTCTGTTAGTCTTCGAAATAGATTTGTCATAGCTGCAAAAAAAAAAAAAAAAAAAAAAAAAACCAAAAAAAAAAACATTACTGTGAAATTTCGCTGAATTCTGAAAAAAAAAAAATAAAAAAAAATCGGAAAATATTTTTTTTTATATTTCACTATATGAACCCTTATTGGTGAAGCCAATTCACCCATGTTTTCCACCGATCCGAATTAAACGAAGTAATCTAAAAAAATGACATGGCAATCATTTCTGTGAAGTTTCGTTGAATTTCAACAAGTACAGTCGATATTACTCGAGCGACCACATCTAATTAGCGACCATTTTTATTAAGCGACCATCGTAAAAAGTCCCTTCGCCGTAAGTGATATCTCTGAAAAAAGGGGACATTCTTCAGAGAAATATTTATCAGTAAAATTTATGACGTTAGAACCCATTAGAGTTGTCTCAATGAGACGATTCTTATGGGTTCGAACATTATATGGTTAAATAAGTATTATGGGACAATTTTCATATACATTTATTATAACACGTTTTATTTATCATTTAATATTAGATGAAGAGACCATTTTCATAAGGGACCGAATTTATTGGTTCCCTAAGAGGCCCCTTAACGTAAGTTTTACTGTAAGTTCATAAAAGAAGAGCTTTTTCATATTTCACACTTTAAGGCCATTTTTCGGTGACTAGACAGCCCGTAGCACTAAAGCCAAAGGTCCGATCAGTATTAAAACGGAAATTTGAGAGGGCATGTGTTAATGATCATTTCCTTAAATTCTGGCTGAACTCTGTCCACTAGTTTCAGAGAAGATGTTTCAAGTAAACGTTTACGACGCACGGACGGGAAAAAAGGCCATGATATAATCCACGGACTAAATAATAAAACACTAGAGTGCTATTTAAAACAAATGTTAGTGAGGTCTAGTGTTCTGTTCGTCGTTAATAATTTTGCCCCAAAGCATATTCATGTAATTTGTAAAAAAACCCGACAGACTACAGTTAACAACATCGTGAAATTGACAAGGTGAATGATTTTTGAATGATTAAGGAATGAAATTTATTGAGTGTGTAGAGCTAGTTTTGATAGAATTTAATGGGAGATAATCCTAAATCGCAAATTTTGTGCAGGATGAACAAAAATAGCGCTATTGATTGCCTCCCTTTAATAAAACTGCAATAAAAGTTACATAAATAGCTTCCTATTTATTCAAGAACCTATGAGACGTTAACATTTGAATTATGTCAGTGAAATCGCGATTTTTCTCTATCAAAATTTATTTTAAATGACGTTGATTATTCTATATTTTTCAATAGGTCTGATCGTTTTTGAATGGTTTGAGTGAGTGATTGGAATGAATGAATGGAGCGCTGAGCGAGCGATTTAGAATGGTTTTGATTGAGGTGAATGTCAATTTCACGATGTAACCAACTGTATGAACCCTTATTGGTGAAGCCACATCACCCATGTTTTCCACCGATCCGAATTTAACGAAGTAATCTAAAAAAATGACATTGCGATCATTTCTTTGAAGTTTCGTTGAATTTCAACAAGTACAGTCGATATTACTCGAGCGACCACATCTAATTAGCGACCATTTTTATTAAGCGATCATCGTAAAAAGTCCTTACGCCGTAAGTGATATCTCTGAAAAAGGGGACATTCTTCAGAGAATTATTTATCAGTAAAATTTATAACATTAGAACCCATTAGAGTTGTCTCAATGAGACGATTCTTATGGGTTCGAACATTATATGGTTAAATAAGTATTATGGGACAATTTTCATATACATTTAATATAACACGTCTTATTTATCATTTAATATTAGATGATGAGACCATTTCCATAAGGGACCGATTTTTTTTTTTGTTTCCCAAGAGGCCCCTTAACGTAAGTTTTACTGTAAGTTCATAAAAGAAGAGCTTTTTCATATTTCACACTTTAAGGCCATTTTTCGGTGACTAGACAGCCCGTAGCACTAAAGCCAAAGGGCCGATCAGTATTAAAACGGAAATTTGAGAGGGCATGTGTTAATGATCATTTCCTTAAATTCTGGCTGAACTCTGCCCACTAGTTTCAGAGAAGATGTTTCAAGTAAACGTATACGACGCACGGACGGGAAAAAGGCCATGATATAATCCACGGACTGAATAATACATAATACACTAGAGTGCTATTTAAAACAAATGTTAGTGAGGTCTAGAGTTCTGTTCTTCGTTAATAATTTTGCACCAAAGCATATCAATGTATTTTGTAAAAAAACGACAGATTATAGTTAACAACATCGTGAAATTGACAAGGTGAATTATTTTTGAATGATTAAGGAATGAAATTGATTGAGTGTGTGGAGCGAGTTTTGATTGAATTTAATGGGAGATAATCCTATATCGCAAATTTTGTTCAGGATGAACAAAATTAGCGCTATTGATTACCTCCCTTTAATAAAAATGCAATAAAAGTTACATAAATAGCTTCCTATTTATTCAAGAACCTATGAGACGTTAACATTTGAATTATGTCAGTGAAATCGCGATTTTTCTCTATCAAAATTTATTTTGAATGACGTTGATTATTCTATATTTTTCAATAGGTTTGATCGTTTTTGAATGGTTTGAGTGAGTGATTGGAATGAATGAATGGTGCGCTGAGCGAGCGATTTAGAATGGTTTTGATTGAGGTGAATGTCAATTTCACAATGTAACTAACTGTATAAATGGGGTCATCGTGGACCCTTGGTGATTATTTATCCGAAAAGGAGATCGAATCAAGATTAAGAAAAACGTATCGTGATGAAAAATTCGAAGTTTATTTTCATTCAACTAGCACGGATCGTTTAACTTGCCATTTTCAACTGATTACGGTGGTAAATAAACTACGGTCTGTTGCTTCAGGTAATCGGCTCGTAATAGTTCCGCTACGTTTCGGAAGTCATAAACTTTAACAGTGTAAACCGAGGTTTTCTAATGATTTCATTAGGAAACCTCGGTTAAAATTGTGAAAGATCACGAGTTTCGAAATGATGCGAAACTATTGTTGGTCCTCTACCTAGACTAAGGGCCAACTTATTTCACGCCCGGCCGGGGCCCGTTTTTCAGCTTGAATCCAGCCCTGCGTTCAGGATGACAAACCGGTTCAAGTCGTGTCCCGCTTTACGCGTATACTTGTGTGTAAAGCGGGGTATAATTTAAAAACGGTTTGCAATATTTTTTCAGCCTGAACGAAGGGCGGGTTTCAAGCTGAAAAAACAACAACAACGGGCCCCGATAGGGCGTGAAATAAGTTGGCTCCAAGTCTTGTGTGTCTAAGCCACCGACAGTACACACTTGGCTCAAAAATATTTTTCGTGGTGTTTATCGCCACTTTCATCACAATATTGGTTATGATGCGGCGTCTGGTGCGTATAACAATGACTCCCTGTAGTTCTGATCACAAACAGTAAAATTATTTATTTATGTAGTGTTTTTATCGTGGATTACACAACTTTTACTCGATTTTTGGGATTTGTTACTCTAGTTTTGCTGTATGAAAAAAAATACTTCTCATTTGCAGGACCGGTATAATTAAGCATTCAGAAATACAGCTTTGAAAATGTAAAAGTTCGTAAATTTACGAACTTTGCTATTTTCAAAGCTGTTGTTTGAGTTGTTTGTTGAATAAACTACTTCGCTTGTGTGCAGGTTCGGTCCTTTATTGAAACTGACGGATAAATCAAATTACAAAAGTAACAATAATAAACAAACACGTATCTTGTAAACAACGCAACGTCAAGACAACACAGACGTAAAATACGGAAACGTATACAAGACGCGGGAAAGACGGAACGACGTTAACGTAACGCGGGAACAACATACAGACGTTGAAGTGTCCACAACAGCTGTTTTTTTCTTCTATATCCCTTTATTTTTAAATATGTTATATTTCTGAGAATAGTCGCACAGTGTATGTTTAAATAAAATGGTATAAATAATGAATTTGACGGTCCTGTTAATGAGAAGGTTTTTCATACAGCAAAATCTGAGTCACGAACCCACAAAAGTGGGACAAAAGTTATGCTTTCATTTTAAAAACATTACCTTAATAAAAACGCATTTCTCGAACCTTTTATGGTGTATCTTCTCCCAATTCCATGCATAACTAAGCATATGAAATTGGACATTAGGTAGGCCAAAGGAACTTTGTAATCCAACCGTCTAAAGTGAACATGATTTTTTTTCATTATTTTATTTGTTACTTTTATGTAAACCAATTTTTTTTTATTTTTATTTTTTTTTATTTTTTTATTTATTTATTTTTTTTTGGGGGGGGGGGGGGCAACAAGAATCTGCAAAGGAAGATGCAGGTGCAATGGGTATGCTTTAACTAGACAAACAGTGATCAGTCAGTTATATGATGCAAAAGGTTGTTTCAAGAGCACAGAATCTCTTTAACTGGAATGTATATTCGCGTAAGAGACAAAAATTGAGTGAATAGCGGACCTTTTCTCTTTAAGTTATAGCCTTGGTAATTTGAGAAGGTACGGCTTGCTTCAGACGGCTGCTAAGAGCTCAGGCATGTAACAGGAAGACAGTTATCGATCTAGAAAATTAAGAAAAGGCATTAATTTTCCCATATGCGCTCTTGCAGACTAGCATTTTTGACTAGACGCATTAGATGCCAAGACTACCCTAACCAGGGAACCGTTTGAATTTATCTTAGCCGTCTTTGTATCTGATTGGCAGAATAATTTGTTTTATTCCTCAAAATAATCTTGATTACCCAGCTACTTTTTAAGCTTGCATGGAAAGTAGTCCCACAAGAAAACTGTCTTATACTTGTTACAGAGAAATTCTTCTAATTCTGCCTCAAGGTGTTAAATTATACGAGACAAAGAGATTTTATTTTTTATTTCATTGGAGTATGAGATTAAAAACACAATCACACTCATGTATGAATCCGCTTCGCGTATTCATACCTCAATGAATAGAAAAAATACCCTCTTCATATCTTTCTTGCTTTTCTTACGTGTTTTATTATCCCGATCAAGAGAGACAAGTGAACCGTATTATGATGAATTTTGTGTGAAATGACGATACAATCTGTACGAAACAGGCCGTTTATTTAGTTCACCATGAAACATTCCTTTCCAAAATGTTGAAAAAGAAACGATTACTTGGAATCTTTATCTTTACCACGCTTGGGATAATTTTATTACAGATATTCTCGAAACTACAGTTTAATATGTGAGTAGATTTAGAATATTTTGTTTAATTCGGCTTTTTTTTACTCAATAACAACAACAACGACAACAACAACAACGACAACATACAACAACACTCACACAAGAGGAGGGACGTTGGCCCTGGGTCGTTTACCTGAGAAAAAAAGCCCAAAATACCTATAGATCTAGCCGCCGTCATAGCGCAGTTGGTAGCGCGTCGGACTGTCATTCTAGAGGTCCCGGGTTCGATCCCCGACGGCGGCACTCATTCTTTCCGACTATTTGTCTCTCACCGATGGGTTGATAATCGTAGACCTATGTGAGATAGCGGCTGGAGGCTAGGAAAGAATGTGATGGTTGTACTGGTGAGAGAAATACCAGGGATCCATTGTTAGGTGCTCCAGCCGCCGCGATATAACTGAAATAATGTTGAAAGCGGCGTTAAACTCCATTCAATCAATCAACCTATAGATCTATCATTGCAACCCAATAAAAAGAGCCTTTCACAAATTCAATTTGATGATATTGGAAATGTATATAGTCCTTCTTTATTCTTTTTCAAGCTCTGAATCCTCCCTGTACTCCTCCCCTGGTCTAGTGTTTTAAGCTATTTTCATTTGGGTAGTCCCGTTAAAGCTTCGCAACGTTTCGGAAATTGTGAATTGTAACAGTGTTAACCGAGGTTTCCAAATCATTTGGAAACCTCGGTTAACAATGTGAAAGATCATGCGTTCCGAAATGAAGCAGAATAAGTACGGGCCCACTACATTAAGGTCTATGAACAACTTTGTTATGTCAGATAAGATATACAGGCCATCAGTCCTCTGGATCTTCAGAATATTTCTATAACGATCAGAAATGTATACCCCCTCCCAATAGTGCTCTGAACCTAATGGTACAATGGCTGAATGGATTCTGGTTCAGAAGGATAAGAAATTTTAAGAGTTTCAAAAAATCAACTTTTGTAGCCATAGTAACCATAGTTTTCAACCGTTTTCATTCATAAGACATTTTGGAAGAGGACCATTCCTAATGTAAATATTAATTGCCTCAGTAGTTCAGGAGTACATTTTGTTTAAAGAAGCTTATGATAGTCGCCAAGTGACGGACAGACGCCAGGAGACAAGCGGTCGCACGGTGATCATAATTGCTCACATGTGCTAAGATGAGCTTATAATAATATTAATGTAACGGAAGTTCAAAATTTAACTGTAACAAGTCCTTTATGTTTCACAGTTCTTTATTAAGGCATTAGGGCAGAGTGGTACAGACAAGATCTAACGAGGTCCCTTGAAGAAAAATCCACCGCATATCGTTTCTCGCCAACCCTGTCGTCGAAACTGAAAAGATAAACCGGGTAATTTTAAGTAAGCGCGAAAACGCATTACGATTCAGATTCGCACGTAAATATCAACATCAAACGCAAAACGCTCGCGTAATAGAAGCCTAAAAGCAAAGAATGTAAGCATTTTTATACGCAAATGGCTTTACCAACCTCTTTCGCCCCGTTTGACGCAGTTAAATCGCAAATTCAAATTCTTCGCAAGGTTTCATGATTCATTTCACGCGCAAAAAGGTAAAAGGCGGATTTTTCAACAAGGGAGATAATCGGGTTAAACTATAACGTCATAATTCGTACCATAAGTTTTTCGCTACTTCACTACGACAGTAACATGGCTCCCCTAAATTAGAATAGCTTTCTAATTTACTATTTTACAAAAAGAAGGAAACAATATGAACAACATATCAACACATCAATTGTGACAACTTAAAAAGCTTTATGACGTCATATAAAGTGCACTGATTTAGGTGCTTTATGAATCAACACATACTACTTCAGGCTAAATGATATTACGATCAGATGGCTCCTCGATGGGGTCGTCTTCGGTCTCCTGAATCAGAACTAGCTTGTGAATTGGTCGATCCAATGACACCGCAGAGGTGAATCTTTTACCACTCAGATCCAAATCGGACGAAGAGAGTGCCACTCTTACCTTTCTTACTAATCCGTCATCATCTATCGTAACCTCTTGAATCCGTGCTAGTTTCCACAGATTTCTAGGGAGATTCTCATCCTTGACAATCACAACATCACCCTTCTGAAAATTTCTGCGTTTAGACTGCCATTTATTCCTTACCTGAATATTTTGCAAAAATTCAACCTTCCATCGTGACCAAAACTGATCCACTAAGTATTGAGTTCTCCTCCAAAATTTACGAGAGTAAAGATCTTCTCTCTGAAAATTACCTGGTGGAGGTAGCACAACTTTAGACTTCAAAGTGAGCAACTGATTTGGTGTGAGTGGAGTGCATGAAAGTGGGTCATTAATATTTTCTACCGTAAGCGGTCTGCTATTTACAATTGCAGCTGCCTCGTAAAAGAAAGTTCGCAAACTCTCATCATTTAATTGAGGACCATGCATAGTCAAAAGATTACTTAAAACAGATCTAATCGACCTGATTTGGCGCTCCCATACGCCACCCATGTGACTAGCATGTGGCACATTCATCTTGAACGAAAAGTAGTCACAATCTTGTTCTAATAGGAATTGTCTTATCTTGAGGTCATTTAACTTTTCAAAGGACTGATACAGTTCTCTTTCCGCACCAACAAAGTTCGAACCCCTGTCAGATCGCAACTGTCGGATTGGACCTCTAATGGATATGAAACGTCTCAAACAATTGATAAATGAATCTGACTCAAGTGAGTTGACGGATTCTACATGAACTGCACGGCAACCCATGCAAGTGAAGAGGACTCCGTACTTCTTGTACTCTTTGCGACCTTCCCTTATAAGGAATGGACCAAATAAATCCACAGCGCAATAAGTGAATGGTGGAGCAGAGGTCAATCTATCAGATGGCAAATCTGCCATTTTTTGGCCTTGAAGGCCTGCTCTTAATTTCCTACAAATTCTACATTTGGAGACTAAAGAAGATACAAAACGACTGCTACCAAGGATCCAATAACCATTTTGGCGAATCTCATTCGTCGTCATGCCTCTACCCTGATGATTGGTTCTTTCATGAAAAAACCTTCCAAGTAACTCTGTTATATGACCATACCTTGGTAATATAGCAGGGTGTTTAACATTAAAGGCCTGGTCTGAGTTGCGAATTCTACCACCAACCCGTAAAATGCCCTCTGAGTCTACAAATGGGTCAAGACGCCTAAGACGTGAACCTGATTTGAGAACAACTTTAGTGTGAGCAGTCTGCTTTTCTAACAAATCATCAGATTTACTGCGAGTATTCAACTGCTCGATTTCATCTGCAAACTCATTATTTTGCACTAATTTCAAGATTAGAGCTTCCGCTCTTTGCAAGTCTACAACGCTCAACGGCTGGTTTGTAGTTTGAGTGATTATACCAACCCTCTTGTTGGTTACCCTCTGTTGCAATATGGACATGTATCTAAATACATGTGCAATTGACCTTTTAGCACTAAGCCAACTTGAAAAGCGTTCTAGTCTGTCAAGCATTGTCGGAAAGGTTGTATCAATACAAGCTTCATTTACAAGAAATGAGTGCTTTATTTCTGGGTCATTTTCATTCAAAGACATGTAGGTTGTCTCATTCTGTGGTAAAGATCGTTTCCACAAAAAGTCTGGGCCATTGAACCATAGGCAATTCTCAACAAGATTCTTTGCCGAAATTCCTCGGGAAGCAATATCTGCAGGATTGCTTTTCGAGTCAATGTGGTTCCAATCCAAAGTGTTTGTGAATTCTTTGATTTGCTGAACTCTATTAGCAACAAAGGTGTGAAACCGTCTGGCATCATTATTTATGTAACCCAGAACGACCTTACTGTCAGTCCAGTACACATGTCGAACAGTTTCATAGTCTAATTCGGTCTGAAGAGCAAGTCCATGTTTTGCTGCTGAAGTAGCTGAAACTAACTCAAGTCGGGGAATTGTAATGGGCTTAAGAGGAATGACTCTAGATTTCCCCATTAGCAAAGCACAATGAACAATGTTTTCTTCACTGATAAGTCGCACGTAACTACAGTGCCCATACCCTACTGTGCTTGCATCTGAAAAATGGTGCAATTCAACCCTTGCTACCTTTCCGAATCCATCAGGCTTAATACACCTATCAAATCTTAAGGAGGAAAGACATTCAAGGTCTTGTCTCCATTTCTGCCATTTAATGCATAAATGTTCTGGTAGTGGATCATCCCAATCTGCCTTCTCTGCACACATGGCTTGTAAAATCTGCCTACCCAAAAGAACCACTGGAGAAATCAAGCCAAGGGGATCGTACAAGCAACCTACTGTAGAAAGAATCCCACGCCTTGTGAGTGGTCTGTCTTTCAACACAATCTTAAATTGGAAGGTGTCAGATTCTATGCACCAGAGGAGTCCCAATGTTCTCTCAATTGGTAAAATGTCTTTAACCAGGTCAATGTCAACTAAGTTTTGTGCCCTTTCTTCAGGTTTTAATGACTGAAGAACTTCTTTTTTGTTAGATATAAATTTATGAAGATGAAGACCACCTTTACTACACATAGATTTAGTCTTTTCTATTAAGTCGATAGCTTCAGTGACTGTTGGCAGTGATTTCACACCGTCATCAACATAGAAATCCTTGTGAATGAATTCTTTGGCTTGTTCACCAAATTCATCTTGGTTGTCAGTGGCAACCCGTTTAAGACCAAAATTGGCACAACCTGGCGAGGAAGATGCCCCGAACAAGTGAACAGACATACGGTAGTCCACTGGGTCCTTAGAAAGGTCATTAGTGTCCCACCACAGGAATCTCAAATAATCTCTGCAATTTGGAGAAACTTTGAACTGATAGAACATCTGTTCCACATCGCAAACTATTGCTACGGGTTCCTTTCTAAATCTACATAGGACACCAAACAACTTGTTGGTCAAATCTGGCCCCTGCAATAAGTACTGGTTCAAACTATGACCTTGAAATGTAGAGCTGCAGTCAAAAACTACCCGAATCTTATCCGGTTTTTGCGGGTGGTACACACCATGGTGTGGTATATACCAAACTGTTTTATCACTAGAATAATCTGTTACTCTTTCTGCATGACCCTTACTCAAAAGATCTTGCATAAACTTAAAATAGTGGTCATGAAATCTCTTGTCAGATATAAGCCGTTTCCGAATACCATTGAGACGATTCAGTGCTAACATACGATTATTTGGCAATATGGGAAATGGCTTTCTAAAAGGAAGTGGCATTTCATAATGCCCATCTTTAATGCAAATACCCCTTTCTAATATATCGAGGAATTGCATATCCTCCTGTGAAAGCGGGCCGCAAGTCCGAGAATTTTCACAAAAATCTCTCTCCATAACACGCAAGATGTCATTGCCTAAAACTTCCTTAACAGAAGATTTGAATGAAAACATAACAGAAGGAGCGCAGCTGTTTCCATTACACGCAATATCTGCAGGAACTTCGCATGCAACGACTCGGTGACTTAAGCCGATGGTGTCATCGGTAGCACTACTTTGCTGGACAATACCAACAATACTCCAGCCCAAGTCAGTCTTCTGACCGTAAGGGCCCATTTTATATTGGACTGGAGGTGGAATTATCTCTCTTGGCAGTAAAGCTTGTGGACAATTGTAACCAATCAAAAGACCTATTTCACAGGAATTAAGATCCATCAAACTTGATGCTATTCGCTCTAAATGTGGCCAAGTGTTGGCTACACTAGGTGTAGGTATGTGAGACCTATTTGCGGGCATAATATCCCTCGTATACACATAAGGTAAGGGAATTTTTTCATGGCTATTAAACCCACGCACGTGAAAGCCCCGCACCTTCTCGCTACAGATAATTTTATTCTCTGCATACATAGTAGAGAGACATAAATTCACAGGGGTACCGGATACACCAAGTGCTCTGCATGTATCGTGAAGAATAAATGAAGTATCGGACTGCGAATCTAACAGCGCATAGACCAATCTTTCTGCGTCTGGGTTATCACAGTGAGATATATACACTGGTACAATGGCTGAACATTTACTGACAGATCCTGAATCATTTAAAAATGTAACACCAGATCTAAATTCACGATCAATGGGTTTATTCGCATAATTGTTGGAATTAGAGGGCTTCAAGTCCCCGTGCAATGATGTAGGATGCAACTTTGAGCAGATTTTACAAGTTTTCCTATTTTTGCAAAACTTTGCAACATGTCCAGGAAACAAGCAACCAAAGCAAAGGTTGTTTTCCCTGACAAATTTCTTTCGATCAACAATAGATTTCTGTAAAAAGGATTTACAGTCATCCAAAGAGTGACTATTTTTGCACATTAAACATGTGTTTACTTCAACTGATGAAGAATTTGCATTGACATAGGTATTATCATCAAATTCTTGACATAACCATCGTCTGGCTATTTCTCAAAAGATGTTTAGTCTAACAAGTTAATTTAACACCCAAATGTAATTATTTCTAAAAGAGTTCTAGAAATGTTCTAGAAAAAGTTCTAGAAACGCTTTTAAGAACATATCATCCATTTGTCACTGGCGATGCAATCACAGCCAAAAAAATTCAATTACTTTCATAGTTACTGAAAATATTCTGGACACTATAAACACGAATAATACTACAAATCAGAATCAAGTCTGGCCTCGAAAATTGCTTTCATAATCAAATAGACACAATAAGCACTCATATCTCTTCGAGTTAAAACAACTTTGATCTGGAAAAATCACTGCATATATGTGAACACTGTTGCTAACACTGCATATAGGTGAACACTGTTGCTAAACACTGCATATAGGTGAACACTGATGCCTAGTAACTGTCTGTGTGAAAAGTATATTTCTGTACTTTAGCATCCTAGGGAATTTGACATCAGTTTTCATTGAACCCAAGACTGGATGCCCTTGGATCGATCCATACTACTGTTAGCTTCATACCAGCACAGAGTTTCGACTGTAACGGAAGTTCAAAATTTAACTGTAACAAGTCCTTTATGTTTCACAGTTCTTTATTAAGGCATTAGGGCAGAGTGGTACAGACAAGATCTAACGAGGTCCCTTGAAGAAAAATCCACCGCATATCGTTTCTCGCCAACCCTGTCGTCGAAACTGAAAAGATAAACCGGGTATTTTTAAGTAAGCGCGAAAACGCATTACGATTCAGATTCGCACGTAAATATCAAGATTAAACGCAAAACGCTCGCGTAATAGAAGCCTAAAAGCAAAGAATGTAAGCATTTTTATACGCAAATGGCTTTACCAACCTCTTTCGCCCCGTTTGACGCAGTTAAATCGCAAATTCAAATTCTTCGCAAGGTTTCATGATTCATTTCACGCGCAAAAAGGTAAAAATGCGGATTTTTCAACAAGGGAGATAATCGGGTTAAACTATAACGTCATAATTCGTACCATAAGTTTTTCGCTACTTCACTACGACAGTAACAATTAAAATCAAGGATATTCGGTTGATTTTATCACTTTTTCATCGGGGGGAGCAGTCGTTTTCCGAAGTACCATAACCAGCCACGCACAAGTTTTCAGCCATCGAACACGGAATCATATAATCATTAATCGAACTCATCACAGTGTTGGCTGACCGCTGTTCAATGGAAAACACATTCTGGCCAAAAGATTGAAAACCTTTCACCAGTCTTTTCTGAGATAATGAACAATTGATAATTTATTTTGGTCTATCTATTTTTATTTGAAACGAATTGCGTGTTCCTCGGTGATATGTACATGTATATATCTGCCATTTCGATTTCAAGTTCGATTTCTGATTATCCAGTTTAAAGGAAAAGATTTTTTTTGGAAAATTATGTTTAAAAATCGCCCTGTCGTCATGCACTTCAAATCCTCGTGATTGACTTAAATTCTTGAAATATTTTTGAAGGCGGCGATAATCCCCATTCAAACAAATCCCTTGAATTCTGAGCTTCATCGCTTAAATGCTTCTGAATATCTTTATAGGACGAGATGATATTTCTTTAATTTTATATCATTTAGTCAACAAATTAGAAATCTATAAGAATACCTAAAAGTGGACCTCTTAAAAGGATCTATTTTTTTTTCAAGGAAGGTAAGCATACAGAACATCGGTCGGACTTTTTCGTAAACTAGAAAGTACTTCGGACGTAGGGTAGTAATTTTTGGTCATTTTATAGGTAATTCGACTTTGGTCAATACGCTTGGAGAATAACAAGTTCTTTGAATGCTTTCCGATCATGTGTAGAGATCATTTGGGTAGGTTATACTTTGATAACAAAACGCAGTAAACTTTCAAATTATAATTTGCCCATTTCAACCTTTCGTTAATTCTGAATTTCGTAACGTTATCTTCGGTAATGTTTGCGACGTCATGCTAACCCACTTGCGATATGACGCGCTTTCGTTGATGCGCTCTTATGATTCCCGAGGTCTTTTCTAGCGTAAAATCGCCACAGGTTCTCGATTTTGAGTATAAGATTTCCTTTCGTTACTTTTGCCTGATCAAATTAAGTTTCCATTGCTCGTACACCCGCATACGGACATTTCTGTAGTTTGAAATTAGACCATATTGATTTGAAACAAACATTTCTCTATGATTTCTTTTTAACCCGTATTTAACACTATTTGCATCTTTTTGCAGAATAAAAGTAACAGCAAACTTCGACAGAGTTTCAATCCATCTGGACAAACCAAGATTAAGTTTAACATATGAAAGTGAAGAAAACAGACTTTTACCCGAGGATAAAATTTCGAATATTTTATGGGATCCAGTCAGCCCCGTGTCGATTGCAAACATAACAGCTGGTAAACAGAATTTGACCGTGCACTATGAACGATGTCTTCATATTCCGAAGTCACCTAAAGGTATGTGAGTATCTAGTAAGCTATAAGAACGAACTTGCCTCTCGATTAAGCTTAAAACGATCACAAGACGTTTTATAGATCACGTAGGGTCAACGTTTAATCGGCCAAGTTAGTTACTCAATCTACTGCAAAATTAATCCCAATCGATAATTCGGCGATTTTACGATGTAGACCTCGGGAATAATTAGTGCGCAGACATGAAAGCGCATCAAATCGCACGTGTTTTTATGTGACCACAAACACATAACTGAAGATGAAAATACGAAAAACACAATCAAAGAAAGTTTAAAACTGGACATTTCATGATTTGATAACAAAACGCAGTTTCTTACAGCGTTTGTTATTTAATCATAAAGTGCACAAAAGATCCACATAGAAAATCTGAAAGAATTTGTTCTTTATCTTCTAGCCGAATCACTTCCGAGGTACTTTCCAGTTAACAGAAAAGTCCGATCAATGTTCCAAATAAATGACTCCATGAAACCATATTCTAATATGACTTTCATCGCGGGAATGAAGTTACCCCTTTGAATATTTTAGACTGATTTCAAAGGTTTTAAAACACCAATGTCATAACTTTGTTAATTAGCTCAGATACTTCAGTGACGCAATTTTGTGACTAAGAAAATGAAGCAACAATGCAATTCATGACAACTTTTTGTATAAGGCGTGATTTTCAAGAATTAAGTTATTTTGTTGGAGAATTTCTACAATTTCTTTATGGCAAATTGCGTTATAAAATAACGCCGAAGCCTCTTTTAAAACTGTTAAATGATTATTCTTTAAATGAATTCTGCATTTTATGACTACTAATTCAAATGACATTGCCCTTTCCTTGCAATGGTTAATGATAAAGCCTTTATATTTCACATGTATATTGCTTATGAAAGAAAAAAATCAGTATAAATTTAAGGCTAGGCCATAAAGTAATGGCCAAGGTCACTTATTGTTAACATAAAACTTTAACAACAAAATATGATTCATACCTCCTGTGAGAAGCACTTATTGGTGGGCACAAACCGCATGTGACGGCTCTTGATTTTATCAAATTTTCATGATGGCCTTACACCAAGTCCGAAAAGAAAGTATGTACAACGATTGAGCAGTCTTTCATTCCTTAAATCACTTAATTGACAATGGAAATTGAGACATCATTTCAACCTCGGACAACGTTTAAATTCCTGAAAATTATTCAGAAATCTTTCTGAATCTTTACAATGCATTCAATAAAAAAAATTCAAAGAATTAGAAGCCTTTCAGGTCAATGTGACAGACTAAAGACATCTGCAATTAGGCAAGGAAGACATATCGACTGGGTTTAGTGTAAGTGACAAAGAAAAAGAGAACATGAAGCTGAAACAGTTGCAAGACATCGCACTTTTATCACTATATACAAATAATCTCTATTTGGGCCAATCAATGGCTCGAATGCACGCGTAAATATCAAAAGAAACTCGCACTTACGTATAAATCTTTTCACGGCTTTACGCCAAATTACCTTTTTGATAAAAAACCCAACCAATGTTAAGTTCAAGATGTATATCGATGTATTCGGTTTAAACCAGAATTTTTGGCCACTTTTCTTCCCATCAGCACGTGGTCTTGCGTGCAGGATAAAATTTGCGAACGGTTGGCAGCGTATTTTCTTCCTGAACGCAGGGAAGGCAATTTTTTCAAATTATCCATCTAGAAACTCCACTCTTTCAAAATATAGCCATTATAAAGTTACTCCATAACTGGGACAAAATTGTCTTCAACTAATAATAGGAAAAATACCGTATATTCTATTTTCGTAAATGCACTACGAAGACAAAGTAGACACATTTTACTGAATGGCTGAATTTAAGTTTGAGAACTTATGACAGACCCTTTTGCCTTTGATTAATCAATGTTTGGCGTCTGTACGACGCCCTGTCCGATCGTCCGTCCGTCCACAATTACAAAATAAGCTTCTGAAAACAAATCTATCGCTTTTGAACCAAATTTTACAAAATGATCCTTAGGTCGATTACTCTCAAAATACTTCGTATAAATGAAATCCACGAAGAACTCCGTTTGCCTTTTGCAACGGAGTATAAAAGAAAGAATGAGAAAACAAAGCAAGAAAAAAAAACTTTTTCCAAACCTAAGGCTTAGAGCTTTCATATTTGGTATGCGACATTGACTCATGCTTGCCTAACAAAGTAAGTGAAACCACTGTTCTATCTTGAATGTAAGCCCTTTTTTGTTGGGTTCTGGAGTTCTCATGGAAATAAAGAAGAAATTTTAAAGTTCCATTCGCCAATCAAAGTGCTCAAACCTAAGATTTTTGTCATGAGACTCTCTACAAAAAAGGGAGAAAATCATGTTATTGCATCATCTATAATTAGCTTCACAGTGTATGGTCCAGGATGTAACATTGAAATAAAAAGGGAATAGAGTTTCTTCTCAAAAACAGTAAGGACAAAAACTTCAACTTTGATATTGTAAAAACACTTTACCGAGCATATTTCAATTTGTAGCTTTACAATACAATATATAGCCCTTTGCTGTTTGATACAGATTTTACATAGAAATACTAAAGATAACTTTGTTTGTTTAAATAAGGTTTTACGACGCTTTCAACAATCTGTCAGTTATAGTGTGGCGGCTGAAGCACCTAATAATGGATTCCTGGCCTTACTCCCACCAGTACTACCATTACATCCTTTCCTAGTCTCCAGTTGCTATCTAGTATAGATGTACAATCATTAAAAACCATGGATGAGAGACAAATAGTCGGAAAGGATTAGTGCCGCCGTCGGGGATCAAATCAGGGACCTCTAGATTGACAGTCCAGCGCGCTACTAACTGCGCTATGACGGCGGCTACTGAATGATACACCAGCACTGATCTCTTACATAACAGCAGAGCATTTCAGCTTTTGATTTATACTTCTTGAATTGACTTATAGTATCTGCCATGTTATTATATTCTGTCTCAAGATGAAATATTGTCTTTGTTTGGATAAAGATTGAAGTGGACTTCTCAAAATTTTTCCCGCCTCAATCGTCAGAGAAATTTCTTGAAATATTCAAAATGTGGCATTGACCTTTTTTTTAAAACAAAAAGAAGAATAACAATATTATAAACCTACAATGAAAATAAACCTAATCTGTGGGTCCGAAACTTTCAGTAGAAGTAGTAGGAGAGGGTAATTAAAGATTGATATCATTTTATATCATAAGTAGTGTAGTTTTCAAGTGAACAGATTTACTTTATAGTAAACACCCGACATGATTTTAGTTGTCAGTCTTGGATGGAAGTCATATCCCTTCCTTTTTGAAACCCATAAACGTCACAAATGGGCAAAAGGCCTTAAAACTTGAAATTTTCACCATCAGGCGAGCCATAAAGAACCACCATGAACATTTTGTTGACAATTTGTATGAGGAAAAAATCAGATGTTTGTATTCTGCATTATATTTCAACTTGCAGGAGTTGGCATAGCCGTGACGTTACTTGGCAAGTTCCCTTTTCAATATTTTGGGTAATTTCAAAAGTCAGTCGGCAATTTTCTTTTATGCGTGCAAATTGCTGTGTTCTAAAACCAAAGTGATTTACATGCTACGAAAAAGTGAAGACATTTACTATTTTGTTACCAAAGTTTCGTTTCTTCAGCTGACAAGCTGAAGTTACGATTTACGATGGTTTGGTTACCAATCTACGTTTTGAGGTCTCAAGCTATGTATGTCGACCTTCTATAGAAGTAAGTAACGGTAAGTTAAATCTTACTTGCCCTAACCTTTAGTGTAACGACACATTAGTCAGGCTTTGTTCTGCCAGGTTTAAACTAATCGGTCACCTTGAGAATACGGTTCGTTGCTCAAAATCAACCAAACAGTTTGAAATAGGCAATGAACCGTACTTTTATCTATACACTCCGTTAATAAAGATAAAGCATCAATGCCAGCAACAAACTTAAAAGTTACTTAACTTAAATGATATGATTGACAATCATTACATTGAGGATAATCGTTTGTTTCTGTGTAAATCGATTTGCATTTCTTTTGAGTGAACAACAAAAGGTTCATTTTCACTTGTGCCAACGACACTCGTGAAAATTCTGCCTTCATTTTTCACGAAATGAAATATCAATCGATCTTACTCGAAAAAAAATCTATTCCTTTAATGCAAAAATGAGACAAAATAGAAAAATCTTAAAGCGCGCCATATGCTATGCAACGTTCAAAATGGCGTCGCTTATCTTTAGTCCGCTAAGATTCTTCGCATAGTGTAGACGAAAGCGGGTTTTTAAATAATTTTCCTGGTTATTCGGCCAGTTTATCAAATGAAAACCTCCCATTACTTCTCGATAACCCACCAAAAGGCATTAGGAGAATAACGTTACCCCTTCTCTATCAATGTCATGTTTCCTTTAATTTCATATGAAATATGACAGTTGACAGGTTGCAGTTCATTGAGAACAGACACTATATCATTTACTTTAGTATACAAGTAATTAGAAAGCTGTTTTAAGTCTATAACATTAAGTTTGGTATTTTCTATATGGACAATACTGAAATGTTGACTGAAGTTCTGTTATTCTTAAACTTTTAGTTTTCACTAAATTTAATCGGAACTTTTATGTTGATTACAATGACCATTGTTAGACACCGTCAGTGAAAATAACATGTTTTTTGCAATAGAAAATGTACTTACACTTTATTGTTGTTTACGTCCGCCATCTCGCATGTTTCTACACTGGACATTTTTTTAGTTCTCTGTACCAGATATACGACTGTGAATCTAAACGCGCGGCTTGATGAGTGGAACTGAAAAAAGGTATACCTTATTAAGCTACGCCGAAAAGGGTTGTTCACTTTATACATATTCAATGAGTTGAATATCTAAATTTACATCAAATATGGTAAAATTGACGGATTTCCTGTCTTACCTTTAATCATTTATTTATTTGAAACCTTCGAATTCTTCTTTACAATATACAAATGTATTAAGTCCGCTCTGTACTTGTACTAACTGTAAAACTGAAACTATGGTTAATGTTTTCTATTTTCGAACACATGTATTGCCTTGCAACTTATCTAACGATAAATGCTTTATCACACAATTGTAAAATTCAGACTTCCACTGGGCTGAGGAAGGCTTTATGTACGACCCACCACCGAAAACACTTCAAGACGTTGTAGACCCTAGGAAGAGTAGTGTTACTGCTATAGGACCAACGGTTGTTAAACTTGGAGACAAAATTAAACTAAGGATAGAGTTGTATGATGGACATGGTAGGAATAGGACAGGGCGAGATTTAGTAAGTTGACCGAATCTAGATTTCGTGTGACTTACTTCAAGCTCATATAAAATGACTCCCGATGTTATACATTACTTAGAGCTGTGCATGCTGGGGTAGCTTTTGGGTTTCGAATTTAAGGGCACACGTCAGATAAATATAGCTTGTTCTGTATACTTCTGTTTATTTCTTTGCTCAAATACTGTTCCATTTCCGCTTCTCTATTTCTGGTATTTGGATTTTTCTCTAGCAATTTGAACATTCTACATCCAAGTAAGCTTAAACATACTTAGCTCATATTGAGAAAAAAAAAGTCTACAATGTTTTTTTTTCATTGCAAACACAACACCGAGAAATGATTTAAAGAAAATATTGACAAAAAAAGGAAGAAACAGTATCTTTATTAAATGAACAATTCTTCTCGAACGTATTGTCAATACTACGATAATAGAAAAAATATAATATACGGTCTCAAAACATTGATCAAAAATGATTATGGTAAAAGATAAATGATCTTTCATTTGTTTTGAAGGTTCGTGTATGGATGAAGGAACCAGTCTTAGGGGCCGGAAGTGTTGGCAAGGTTACTGATAACATGGATGGTAGTTATGACGCTGAATTAACGGCATTTTGGGTCGGACGTCCTACAATCAGAGTGGCTGTTATTTCACCAAGAGAAGTTCTTACCGTACAGTTTAGGAGAAAGTTTGTATAGTTAATAACATCGTAAAATTGACATTTATCCCGACGAATACTGTTCTCCATCACTCGCTCAGCGCTCCATTCATTGCTTCCAAAATACTCTGTTAAATAATGTTAAACGCCGCAAAGTAGATAAAAAACCCGCTTCCAAATAGTTCTGGTGTAATTTTATTCAAATCGGTAAAATGATTTCACCATTCCATTGACTTGTGTAGGTTCTAAAGCGTCTGCTTAGTCTCTGACGACACAAAACATAAAAGTGTGTAGATTAAATTCAAGAGGAAATAAAGTATCGCTTACTTCGTCCAGTTGGACGAAATTAGCAATTTCCTATTAGTCTACCTCCCGTTAATTTAATTAAAAAGCCTCTTCTCTTGCTCTCAAACAAAGTGACGTCATGCACGGTATTGCTAAACATTAGAAATTGCACGACTCCCGTTAAGTTCCATCAGTCCTTTTTCCAAACCTGTGGGTCAATTGCAATGTTCCTTATACCAAGTGAACCACAAGAAATCAGACTTTTAAAGTAATTTTTGTTAGGTGAATTGAGAAAAAATGAAATTCCCGTTTAATTAAGTTGCTTTGTCTCAAAAACACTTAAATGACGTCTGTAAAACGTAACAGATTATGTGTAGGTAGATTTCTTTAAAACCCCTAAAATGCGTTAAACTTTTTATGAAAAATTTGGCGGATCTTAAGATTTACGCGAGAAATGACATCATGTTAGTTGGTTGAACTTAAATGGCCGTCAGAAAAATAACAAACAATTGATGGAGTTTTATTTAACAATGCCAAAGTTACATAACTTCATATTTAAGCAATTATCTGCGTGTAAAATGGTAAAGTTTTCTCAATATCTTTTTAAATAAAATATGGAATTCTGATAAATTATCAAAAATGAAAATATTTTTGTCTAGTTTTTGTTATGTGGTTAAAATAATAAAACGTCATATACAACAAAATAAAGAAAGAAAATATGTATGAACACAATTGCTTACAAACGCGAATTTTTTAGCCGGTTTTCAAAATGCTTCGCTGCCGCATTTCATAATCAACATGATTATCATTAACCATTCTACATTTTTGAAATATATTTTTTTTCGTACATTGAAAATATTTTCGCATAGATTTGGCTGTGACGACATACTTTTCATTAAGAACATTTAAGTAGTTTTCAATACAAATTTGTTTTTTAAAGCGTTTGTAATACGTAAGTTTAGGGGAAGTATTTATAGTGTAATGCCACTTTTGTATAATTATACTGGTCTCTCAGGCGTTGTTTGAGTAAAGGGAGGTAATTAATTTGGCTATCAAAACTGTCTGTGATATGCCCAAAACCGAGGTTGTTAAGTTGTGATTTGATTTGAAAAGCCCATGATTTTTCATTGATGATTTCACATTGTTCTCTGTAAAGTTTATGCATTAGTGATTCTGGATTTTTCATTACCTTTATCCAATATTTTAAAGATCTTTCTTTGGCGATTACTGATAACGGGTATCTACCCAGTTCACCGTACACAGCATCGGTTGGCGTGGATTTATTCACTCCTAATAATTTCTTTAAGAAACGTAAATGTAAGCGATCGACCTCTTTATATTCATATAGACCCCAAACCTCAGAACTGTACAATAAGATAGGAACAACCATCGTATCAAATACTTGGATAGTAAAAATGCTTCCAACAGAAAAAAAATATTCTGCCCTATTCTAATATAACTTATATAGCAATTAAAATTAAATACGCATGACAAAATGTACGTGCGACTAACAAGACGCGCTTTAGAAAAAAATGATGTACTTACGTCTAAATGGCAAAATCGACGTTACAATAAATTTTTAAGCATAAGCGCGCGCAACGTCATTCCGAAACCATTTAAAAAAAAATCTCGACATCGTTCAATATGATTAATATTAGGTTCGAATCGATCAACTTATTCTACGGTTTTATTAGCTGGTATTGATTTTTAAGAGTTTGGTTGGTCCACGAAGACACACAATCAGAAAAGTACATGTACGTATTTTTTTATTAAAGGAGTTAAAAAATATCGCCGAAAAAATAGCGATATATGGATTAACACCCCCCCCCCCTATATTGATGTTATTAACTGTAGGTCAGTTGTATTTCTAGACAGCAGCGGTCTGTCAATTGTATATTTTCACTTGAAATTCAAATAGGTTCGATTAGAACATGTGTTTTTACAGATATATTTGTCCAGCCGTGTTGTTACTGCAGGGTGTATTCGGTACCACAGAGAGGACAGTTTGCTCTTATTACCCACAGGTTCCGGGTTATACCGAAATATGTAATTTAACGGACGAAAACTATGGACGACCATGGTATTGTGGAAAACCAAGGTACGTCAAATTTCTCGTCGTATTACCGTCATCTGATAAAAATAAGAGTTCAGATGATATAAAAGTTTAATCCGGGTATAAATGTTTTTCATGGTTCTTAAATTAGTGCGCAAGTGCACGATCAAAGCGGGGAATATTTTGCAAACAGTTTGTCACGTTTTGTTATTCTATACGAAGGGCAGAGCACGCAAAAACACCGGTATTCGGTGGTCATTTATACTTTGTCAAAAAACCCAAAAAATTTCCGTAAGTTATTTCCGTATTTCTTTAACTAAATATCTTTTTTAAGCGTACAATGATCTCAAAAGTCTGCTTATATTTTTTTCTTTTTAAAAACTATTTTACTCATTAAAACAGCAACAAAATAATCCTTTTCGCGAGTTCATTTAAATGTGCCAGCGTAAAGGACATTTTTAAAGACAGCAAGATATTGTATACATATAATTATAGAATAACAAATTTTTAACTTTTTTATTGAAATTTCAACTTATAGTCCCAATGCTCAATAAATGATAATAATCCACGAGAGCTTAAGCTCGATTGGATTATTCATTAAGTCTTAGAAATCAGAAGCTTGGATAAATTTGCATTAAAAAACTTGAGCATTTGTTAAAATAAATCAATCATGATATTTTTTTACAACTCCATGGTAAATAAAAGCGGAGATAGCAACATCAGATATGTTCCCTTTGATGATCCACCGCTGGCTCAACGTCGCTTACTTTTGTGAAAAAGGAAGAGCAGGAGTTATCAAAGGGAACATATCTTAAGTTGTTATCTCCGCTTTTATTTACCATGGAGTTATAAAAATATCATGGTAGATTTATTTCAACAAATGCTAACTTTTTTGAGAGGCGATGTTGAAAAAAAATGTTTTCTTTAATGATTTTCCATGTATCATCGAGGAAAAACTGTTGATTATCATGTGATTTACTCACTCCCTAACCATTGAAATCATCAAAAACTTAAATCCGGCTATCGTTCGTTTCAACCTTTTGCACATTATCTTGGCAAGGCACAATAAATGACATAATGGTGAACGTTTCATAGCAATCAAGTGCAAGATGACGCTTTTTTTTAAAAAAATGTCCACTTTTTTCACTTTTTGTATATTTTTTGCATTTAATGAATAGAATAAGATCGATTTATATTTCATTTAGTGAACAATTAAGAGCTATGTTTTCACTCGTGGCTCCACCACTCGTAAGTTGCTCACTAAATGAAATATTCATCGAACTACAAATGAAACAAACGATTGTTCTCTATTCTTTGCTAACAGATCAGAAAACCTGACCTGCAGTGACTGGAAGTCTATGTCATTTCAATTCATCTTTGAACACGAAACTATCCTGAATAAACCAATAGAAAGGGAACTTCTCTCAAGGTAAAATAGTTTCTCTATCCAATCCAGTATTTATATAGAAATTTACGCCCTTATAACTTAGCCATAGTTAAAACCGATTGCAAAAAGAAGAGATATATTCTTCTTTTCCACAATTTTTACAATCCTATGGATTCTTTTAAAATAGCGCCGTTTCACGCGTAATAGCGTCCTGAAATTGACAAGGTGAATGATTTTACAATGATAAAGGAATGAAATTGAGTGGGCGGAGAAGCGAGTTTTTAATTAAATGAAGGGAAGGTAATACGATATCACGAGTTAAAAAAATCCTAAATGTAGAATGAATTGATCGATTTGAAATAAATGTTGATTATTTTGAACAAGTTGGATTTGTTTGTTTGTATGAGTTTTACACCGCTTTCAACAACTTTCAGTTATATCTCGGCGGCTGCAGCACCTAACAATGACTTCCTAGAATTTCTCTCACCACTACTACCATTACAGCCTTTCCTATCTTCCAGCTACTATTCCATATAGGTTATGATTATCAACCAATTGATGAAAAACAAAAAGTCGAAAAAGATGAGTACCGGGATTCGAATCCGGGACCTTTAACCAGTGCGCTATGATGGCGGCAGGTGAACAAGTTCAAATTTTCTTTGAAGAATTCGGAGCGTGTTTGAGTAAGCGTTTGCAATGAATGGATGCTGCGATGATTGTGTGGTTGAAAATGGTCTTAATCAGACTGATTGTCATTTTCTCGATGTTACTAACTGTATACTATTTTGCCAAACTTCTTTTAATAAATGCTAGCCTAAAATATCAAATATGCATCTTTGTGGATAACTTAACGATATTTTTATCTTTAATCTTTACCTTTGAAGTGAGTTCATATCGTCGATATTCTTAAACACTCTTAATTTTGCTGCCATAACATTACTTTTTGTCGCTTGAAAATAAAAAGATAACAAGAAGCTTAGCAGAGAAACCTCGACGTGTGACTAGTTTCAAAATTTATTCAGATCAGTTTAAATAAAAGTCTCAGTTCTCACATGAATGCAGTCGGATAAGCTTGTACTGTCTGTTTGTAACGTGTTATTGTCAAATACCAGGGGTCTCAACATCTTACGATTATTTTGTTCTTCTTTTCCACAATTTAGGCAGGTTAAAAACCAAAGGTTCTTCTTTGGTAATAATTACCATGGAATTCTGTCAGGCAATATCTCATTATAATCATCGTCTAGAGACGATTTTAATGAGATATTGCGTGGCAGAATCTAAAAATGATTGAAAACACCAGGTACGATTTATATAATTTTGGCTAACGATTAATATTTGCGTAAGAAATTTAGTAAAACGGGCCATTGAAGCCCGACTGGTTGAAATGTCAAATAAAAAAAGCCAATTCGTTTTAAGTTGAAACTCATGAAAAAGAAAAAGAAATTGCTGAAAAAGGTGGAGGTAAATCGATCTTTTGATTGACAAAATTGATCTCTTTACTAATTATACCTGACCACAAATCTATTTTCGTACAGAAGGTACCAAACCATGATATTACCAGCAAACATACCGGCGAAAATCAGTTCAGGTATGGATCTAAATTTACTAGCTGCAATTTAAAACGATTTCCGGTGACTTTCGAAAGGCTTTCAGCTATTCAGATATTTTAACCTTATATGTAACTTAAAAGAAAAATGACAAAAAGTTCATCAATTTTATAAGGCCATGAAATTGCCGAAACCGTGCAAAATGCGTTTATCTCGCACATTTTATATCTAATCTGTGTATGAATTTTGCGACAAACTTTGATAGAAATTAATCAAAAAAAGATTTTAGTAATTTTAGACATGCATTTCGTAGCTTTCAGATATCTATTGTAGGTAACGTGCCTTATATTTGTCTTCGCTTAAGGATAATTATATAGATGATAAAAAATGAGTGGTTTAAGATGATGATTTAATACAGTCTGTATTTTAAATTGGCACATATTTTATATTCTATTTACAATATGACCCGATTTTTTTTTATGAAAAATCGGCAAAAATCTTGAAATTCAACATTCCAATTTTCTTCGAAACTTATAACGCCGTTTGAAACTGACGTCACGAATAAACATAATTACGTCATTTTCGCTATTACAAAAAAGTGTTGCTATTTGCTTTTTGCCCTTTTGCATAGTTATTCTACTCGTGTAAGAACACACGTGTAATATCAAAATATTCAACGTACGTAGGTCATATTATAAATATTCTTGCACCACTGGCAAGTAAATACGGGAAACACGGACCTTTTGGTAATAATTCTCTTTTAACTCAAGTATCAATTGGTAGATTTCTTTCGAGCATTTGGTTGATCTATTCTAAAATCCTTGACCTCTTGGATTTCTACTGGATCTATTCTCGTTTATGCGCGATTGTCCGCACACTCTATCCATTTTGCCTGAATTGTTTTTAGGTTGGGCCCGAAAGTTCCTTCGAAAATATTGTCGATCCAATCGAAAACAAAATCGAGAGGAACACGAAAGCCCTTTATCGCTAACCATCGTCCCTTTGTCTCCTCCCTTAGCTAATTGAATTAGACCATTCCCATTGAAACATTCTGACAAAGTTTCGTGAAGATTGCGCCATACTTGTGGCCTCTAGAGTGTAAACACTAAGGCTCATCTTCCTGCGATAGTACAATATCCTTTCAATTTTCTTTAGGGTTAATCTTTGTAACCTGACAAATATTCTGATCAAGTTTCATGAAGTTTTGGTCATAATTGCTGTCTCTGGAGTGTTCACAAGAAAATTCAGGCTTCTTTTCCCGTGATATCATCGATTCTCTAATCTTCCACCTTGTGCTCAGGTGATCTAAAATGGAGACCTGTGGAAACTCACTTGTAATATGTTCTGTCATGCATAAAGTCCACAAATTTGATCATATTTTCTTCAAATTTTTACATGAAGATTGCTTTAGCATAGAAAATGCTAAAACGGAAAACATGTTAAAGGGAGCCTAATGCAAATCCGCATTAATGTTCTTGTTTATGCAACAAAGTTAACAAAATTATACGATGCTTTCGAAACTTTCACCGGGTGTTTAAGAAAGGTTCGTTTCGAAAAGAAGTCGGTTCGAAAAAAGAACGAATAAAACGGTTTTTTTTAATCATGCAATGATATTGACCCGATATCACCTGTCTGTTAACATAACCTGATATCAGGCTTTTTATTTTTAAGAACATTTTGCACACAGTTTTACCTGAATTTATTTGATTTTTAAGAGTTTATCATAATTAAGCGCTAAAGAATGATTGCACGATAAATAAAATAGCATGTAAGTGTCTTAAAATATCAATGTTATCTGGTAATGACTGCGAGAATTTATCATGACGAGGCTATGATAAAACCTCCCAGTTTCACCAAGATAACACTGGTATGTTTAGACACTAACACGTTATTCTCTGTTTGTCCAAATCAAACACCAACCAGTTTCAGCTCTCAAATCATCGACATTATCCGTAATATCTTAACCTTTTATATATATAAGGGACACGTGTGTAGTTTCTATGAAAAAAACCTCCATTGCTGTTACAGTTAATTCCTTGGTCGATTTTCGATTTCTATCACCCAGTCTTCAATCTGCAGCTCGGGAATCCAGCATGATCTATTACACGAATACGACGCTGTGGTGAAATAATCCTGGAGAATATTTTTGAAATAACACGGGTATTATTGCACTAGTGAAATAAATATGCAAATGAGCTAAGAGCATATAGCGACACTTTTTTGTTATCTTGAAGATGACGTCTTTGTAAATAAAACCATGTCATTCTACAAAAGGCGATTAAGGTCATAGATGTTACGCGGAAAATTGATTTTGTGAAAAAATCGTCGATTTATCACAAAAATTTGGGTGATATTTTAAATAGAATATCCAATTTGTGTTCAGGAAGTATTGAATTTATTAAACTCGTCATCTTAAATCTTGTTCTTTTTCCTATTTTTAGATGGCTCGTTTAATAAATGTGCTATTTACAGACCACTCTCATTAAATATCTTCTATTTTGTAAACTAGCTATTTTGATATTGCTGATAAAATTAAGTTTCTTTTAAAGCAGCTACAACAACACCCCAAGCAACTCCATTTTAACATTCATTTCAGACAGTATGGGTAACGATGTAACCTGGATCCCGCCAGATATTAAATGCAACATCCCAGATCGCAGCCACACTTGGATTCCCCATCCACCTGCAGGATTCTTGTACAACAAACAATGGACTTCACGATCGTGTCGAGGTCGTGACAGAAGTAAAGGGATAGAGTCCTGTGTTAAAAACTTGAAGATCCTGATGATAGGAGATTCGACAGTGCGTCAAATTTTCCAGTCCGTAGCAACAATGATACCATGCTTGTGGGGAGACAAAAGAATAACGATCGAGAACAAACATGAAAAGTTCATATGCTCAAATGAGACTCTAAATGCATTGTTTGAATACAACAGCCATGAGTTGCCATTCTGGACAGAACTAGCTGAGCGTAAATACTTCAAGTCAATTACATCACACATTGAAGCAAATCACGAATTTGACGGAAAACATTCACAGGTTGTCATTATCATTCATTTATATTCTCACATTATAAGCCAACATTCGCACATTCTTTACGAGTCACTCATCCGAATGAAACCGGCTATAATAGCCCTTCTTAATGCTAATCCGAATGCATCGGTGATTATCAAAGGTCCACATGCATTTGCCTTCCAGCACTATTTGGAGAAATATATTTGCAAACCAGAAGGTTATTTAGAGGTATACGAAGAATATATAAGAAAAGTATTCAATGATGTTAAAGACAGAGTAATTTATCTCGATGTTGCTGACATGACATTGGCAACAGAGCAAAATCACATTCACCCTGAAACCTATATCGTGAATGAAATGGTGCATACAATATTTGATTACATCTGTAAGTATTAAATTATGTATAAGTATTTGATTATGTGTGTAATAAATTTTGTAAAGGACAAATAATTTTGTGTGTATGTCAAGTTATATAAATTATTTATGTTTGCAAGTATTATATGGTGTATGGAATATTTGATTTTGAACTTTGTCTGTAAATTTCTAATACTTGAACTGGTTGGAGACCAATTTTCGCCGAGTACCAGTTCTCGCCAGTAACCCGGTTCACGGTTAAGACGGAAAGAAAAAACCTTCAAAAAATTAAAAATTATGTTGACAACAACTTCCTTTTTTCAGAAAATAATTAATAGAAAATGAATATTGCATCTTTACTGTGAAAATGGTCTGGTGGCGAAAACTCGTACATCGCGAGAATTAGTCTCCAACCAGTATGCACGTGCATATTGATGACTTTTATAATGAAAATAAATTCTAACTTAAATTATTAGTCAATTGTTTTAAATAGCAACGCCCGTCAAATCTGAAGGCAAATCCCTCACGAGTTTTACGCCTCAAAAACGACGACTATTCTGGGGCCTGTTTCATCAAACTGTTAAGGACGTATTTTTGTCTTAAAAATGTCCTAGGATCTTTTTAAGACAAATATCGCGTTTCATCAAACTGGAGATACTTAGGAAGTTCCTAATTTTTGTCCCAATCTTAGGACACTAATTTCGACGTCCTACGCGATGCTTTTGTCTTAGATATTGTATTTAGATAGATTTGTTTGTTTTGTTTGAAGGTGGTTTTACGCCGCTTTCAACATTTTTTTTCAGTTATATCGCGGCAGCTGCAGCACCTAACAATGGATTCCTGGTATTTCTTACACCAGCACTACCATTACATTCTTTCCTAGCCTCCAGCTGCTGTCCCACTCAGGTCTACGATCATCGACCCATTGGTGGAAGAAATGGTTGTTATTTCAAAATTGAATATGGAGGAATTACGATATTTGATCGAACAAAGGCATAGAAGGGACATAAAATTTAATGAAGGACAGATGTATGTAATATGGAAGTGTTGTGTAAAAAATACGGAGAGACAGCACAGTTCGGTTAGGGTCGGCGCCCTCTTTGATTAAGTAGAAAAAATCGCCGCGGAGAGCGACGAAACTAGTGCATAGAAGAAGCGCCGCGACTGTCTTCATCATGGAAGCGGCACGAAAGAATGGTGCGATGGGCAAAGAAAAAGCCTAAAGCAGGAGATATGCGATCATTTTATAACGTTCTATGCGCATTTGTTACGTTATTTAAAATACTGCTGCATATGCGACATACGAAATAACCAAAACAAGCAAGGGCCCTGCATACGCATGTCAACGCTAGAATGTTTTGTGCTGGAGTAGGATATAAATTAGAAAAGTGCATAATTTGTAAGAAAATGCATTAAGAGTTATCACTCTAGTTAGTTTATGGTGGACTTTTTAATATATATGTAAATATAATTACAGAATATCGATTATTTTGAATGACAGCGAGACAACGCATATGACACGGAGGCTGTATTTAATGATTTTTCTTACAAAAGAACCAAGCTGAAAATAATTATTTTTGGGGGATAGAATTATCTGAGAATGAAAGTCGAAAGTTCGATTGCAATAAACACAGGTCATGCTGATATAATTCAATTGTTATGTAAAAGCGTAAGAGGGATGAAAGGTAGGTCTTTGGCATACATTTGCAGATACCCTGTATGCAAAAGTTAGCTTTTTGAATGTTAACTTTTTGCAGACATCCTTTCCTTTCAATTGTAAATAAAGTAATGCAAATGAATTAGTTCTTTTTTTGGCTCAATCGAACATGAATCATTGTGATATGTTATAACGTAGTCCACCCGAATGTAAGCTCACGTCGAAAAAATCTTAAAAATCTTTCTTCGTGGTACATACGTCAATTGTGCTATGCTATTCGCTATTTCAAATACGCCATATCTGCTAAGCTCTCGGTGAATATCCACTTAACAGCCCCTCTACATGCTCTATGATTTCGTTATTTTCCGTTCAATTTTGGAAAATTTTGGCATCCATTTTCAGTTTTTATGAAGCGTATGTGAACGAATGGAAAGTTCGCACTACCACCGAGTTCGTTTAACGTATGGTTTATGTTAACTTGGGACAACTCTTTTCCTCTTATTTTTTAGCTCACCTGAGCACAAAGTGCTCAAGGTGAGCTATTGTGATCACTCACCGTCCGTCGTCCGTCCATCGTCCGTCCGTCTGTCCGTCCGTCTGTCCGTCCGTCAACAATTTCTTTAAACATCTTCTCCTCCTAAACCACTGGGCCAATCAAGCTGAAATATGGCAGGGATGTTCCTTGGGTGAAGCTCTTAAAGTTGTTAAAAGAATTTAATTTCATCAAAAACTCTCGTTGCCATGGTTACGTAATAGGCCAAAATGGCCGAAAATATTAGAAAAAATTCTTCCCATCCTTAACCCACTGGGCAAATGAAGCTGAAACTTGGCAGGGATGTTCCTTGGGTGAAGCTCTTCAAAAGTTGTTAAAAGAATTTAATTTCATCAAAAACTCTTGTTTCCATGGTAACGGAAAGTCTGAAAAATGGCGGAAAATGGCTGAAAATATTAGAAAAAATTCTTCTCCTCCTTAACCACTGGGCCAATAAAGCTGAAACTTGGCAGGGATGTTTCTTGGGTGAAGGTCTTCAAAACTTGATAAAAGAATTTAATTTCATCAAAAACTCTAGTTTCCATGGTAACGGAAATCTCAAAAATGGTCGAAAATGGCTGAAAATATTAGAAAAAATTCTTTTTCTCCCAAACCACTAAGCCAAGCATGCTAAAATTTTGCAGGGATGATCTTTGGGTGAAGCTCTTCAAAAGAATTTAATTTCTGAAAAAACTCTTGTTTCCCTGGTTACAGAAAGACTGAAAAATTGCCAAATATCTTAGAACAAATTCTTTTCCTCCTTAACCACGAGGCCAATCAGTTTTAAACTTAGCATGGATATTCTTAACGTGTAGGGTTACTAAAGTTGTTAAAAGAATACTCCATGGTAAGAGAAAAGTTGAAATTTACGAAAATTAAAAAAAACAAGTTGCAGTAGGATGAAATTTTACCAACCTTAATGTATATCAAACAAATTCTGGTATTCATAACATGGTTGACAGGTTATGAGTGACTTACTCAGGGGAGCGATATAGGACCATCATGGTCCTCTTGTTTAAAAAAATATTAAAGACAAAGATGTATATCAAACTTTTTCTGATTGATTAATTAAGATGAAAATATGCGCGTCTTGTCTAGTTGAACAAAATTACATTATTTCTAGTAACAAACTTCTTTTTCTGCGTTCTGTGGTGGTATCAAACCTTATTCTGTTTGCAAATTCATTCTTACATCTGCACATTTGACAATTTTATTTCATATTCGAGGTCCTAAATTCGTAGAAATTATTTGCATTGTCATGGAAGACCTCGACGAATATACCGAATCTTAGATGGAAATTTTTGATCCCATTTGCCTGAATTTCATGTAAAGATGAATAAAGTAGCCCGTAATATTTTATACATCAATGGCATTACAGAATGCTTTAGCCAATAGGTAGAACAGAGAAGGTGGTTTGAATCGTACGGTTCCTGAATGAAAATGATAACAAACGGCAAAGTAAAAATAATGAAATCAGAACAATGTATTTAAATAAATAAAACATTGATATTGTAAAACATGAAATTTGTAAAAGCGAAAAAATAATACACATCGTATTGAGCTTAAGTACTTTTGTTAAAAATTGAGAAATGACTTTGTTTCCCAAACTGAATAATAAAATGTTCAAGTTTGGTCGCCTCAGCCACATCTGTTCTATTAACTTTCTATAAGCATCAACCACTTTTCTCTACCGTGCATTCCCTCCGCTGGACGTACGCGATGAATTGAAATTATACAAAAGAATTCTTTATTTTTTTTCATTTCTATAATTTAGACCTTTAAAAGTAAAATTAAAAGCATCTTTCATTTGAATGCCTTTTAAATTTTTCTATGTTTCTGATATCTACAAATTTAAAGAAAGTTCAATTTGCAGTGCTATAAGTAGGTCGCATGTGATTTTATCAGGTGGTTTTGGGGCTTTTTAATCGAGCATACTTAAATTAGGACAATGTTTGATGAAACGCAAATATACGTCTTAGGAACTTTTTAGGATGTTTTGATGAAACTGACTTACGAACGTCCTAGGATATGTCCTACGATACATTTAAGACACATCCTAGGACATTTATTGATGAAACAGACCCCTGGGCTACCGCTTTTAGATTGGTGAAGACTCATGTGACTTCGATATGACGGGCTGCTGTGGAATATTGCGTGCTTTTCCAGTCGAAATTGGAATTAGATTTAAACGGTCTGAATGACACAAACCTTTCTGGTGATTATTTACGCGATGCGATATTCACATCTTGAATATGTGACCGTCACGTGAAAAAAGACTATCTCAAAGGAGTGGTGAATAAATGTTTTAAAATCAAATGTCTCCGAGTAGAGGGCAATTGGGGTTGCATTTCGATAAAAAATTATTCAAAATGGAAAAAAAATCTTCATTCTAGATGCAGACAATCAGCAAAGCAGAAACACTTTCTTGCCTTGTCAGCCTGAGCAATTTGTTCGACTACTTCCGACGCTTTCCTCACTGCCAAGATAGATATTTTCTGCATGAGGGCTCATATTTACGTTTATGAACTCTCAACTGATAGAATTTAATTCTAAATCAATGATGGTCCTATATCGCTCACCTAAGCTAGTTAACTCATAACTTGTCAACCATGTTATACATACCAGAAATTGTTTGATGTACATATAGGGTTATCTGAAAGAAACAGACTTTATTGTCGTCCAACTGCAATTTGATTCCTTTTTATATTTTCGTATATTTTACTACATTACTGTTACTATTGCAACCATAGTTATCGATGGAATTGAATTCTTTTAACAACTTTAGTAGACCTACAACTAAAGAACATCCCTGCCAATTTCAAAATTGATTTGCCCAATAATGTAGGAGATGTAGGAGATGAACGTTTTCTTATATTTTCGGGATTTTTTCTTTACATTTCCGTTACCAATGAACCCAGGATTTTTGATTGAATAAAATTCCTTTTACAACTTTGGTAAAGCTCCATTCAGGAAACATCCCTACCAAGTTTCAGCTATATTGGCCCAATGGTTTAGAAGAAGATGATTTTTTTTCTAGGATTTTCAGCAGTTTCTTTGCCTTTCCATTACCACTAAACCAGAGTTTTTGATGGAATTAAATTCTTTTAACAAATTTAGAAGAGCTTTACCCAAGGAACATCCCTGCCAAGTTTTGGCCCTGTAGTTTGAGGGAAGATTTTTTTCCTTTTTTTTGCAATTTACGGTCTTTCTGTTACCATGGAAACAGAAATTTTTGATGAGATTAAATTCTTTTATCAAATTAGGTAGAACTTCACTCAAGTATCATCCCTGGCAAGTTTCAGATTAATTAGCCTAGCAGTTAAGGAGAAGAAGATATTTTTTAAGATTTTCGTTACTTTCCTGCCATTTTTCAGTCTTTCATTACCATGGAAATCAGAGTTTTTATTAAAAATAAATTTTGAAAACAAATTTCGAGCGGTTTTTGTCAAGGATTCCTGCCAAGTTTCAGCTTGATTTGCCTAGTAGTTGAAGAAGAGAAGTTTTTTTCTAAGATTTTTAGGAATTTCGGCCATTTTCAGCCTTTCCGTTACCATGGAAACCTTTTTTTAATGAAATTGAATTCTTTCAACAACTTTTGAAGAGCTTCATCTAAGAAACATCCCTACAAAGTTTCAGCTTGATTGGCCAAGTGTTTTAGAGGGATAAGAATTTTGTCTAAGATTTTTCGGCCATTTTTTAGCATTTACGTTACCATTGAAACCAGTGCTTTTTATAAAAATAATTTTTTTAACAACTTTTGAAGAATTTTCCCAAGGAACATCCCTACTTAGTTTCATCCTGATCGGCCTAGATGTTTTAGGAGGAGAAGGTTTTTCTATGATTTTCGGGCTTTCTGTTACCATGGTAACCAGAGTTTTTGATAGAATTAAATTCTGTTGACAACTTTTGAAGGGCTTTATCCGCGAAACATTCCTGCCAAGTTTCAGCTTGATTGGCCAAGTGGTTAAGGAGGAGAAGATGTTAAAAGAAATTGTTGACGGGCGTACAGACAGACGGATGGTGAGTTATGACAATAGCTCACCTTGAGCACTTTGTGCTCAGGTGAGCTAAAATAGTTCCCGGACGCAACTCCATCTCGAATAAGTTGAAGCTGCGGGGGTTGAGTTGCAAATCAGGCATCGCATTCCTTATATCTATAAATTTACGAAGATCTTCTATTTATACCTTTAATAACGATAGAAGCAAGAGGACCATGATAGTCCTATATCGCTCACTTTCGTCTTTATTATAGTTTTATCCCTGCATGGGATGATGCGATTTTTTAAAAAAAAATCTTTCCTAATGACTGGACAGTAATTCTGGCCAAATATCATTTGATCATATTTGAGTGTAAACAAAGGTTGCAATTTCGACCTTTTTCCCTTGATATAAATATGGTCCTCCAACTTTTTAAAAAGTGACCCGTTACGAACTCTTGCCAAGATTTATGAAGATTGGGTCCATAGTTGTGAACTTTTAGTGTTAACAAGAAAATGTTTGTAAGGGCCCAATTTCCTGTGATATCATTCTTTCCCTTTTTATAAGGGTTCATCCTTGTGGACTGTCACAAATCCTGATAAAGTTTCATAAAGATTAGGCACTTTTTAGAATCTTTAGTGTTAAAAAGAAAATTGTCATTCAGACACATTTTTTCTGTGATATCATTTTGAGCCTTCTCCGTTTAAAATGTTTCATCCTAAAGACCTTTCACAGATTCACAGTTTCATGAAGTTAAGGCCATATCTGTGGCCTTTGGAGGGTTGACAAGAAAATTATCACTGAGGCCGCTCATGCTGTGAAATCAAATTGATCTTTCACGTATTAGGTCACCGAACACAAAGTGCTCTAGGTGATGTATTGTAATCGGTCAATGTCCGGCTCTCGCATGTCCCTCCGTCCGTCCCTCAACAATTACAAACAAATCTTCTTCTCTGAAACTTCTGATCAGAATTTGAGCAAATTTTACAGATTATTGCTTGGATCATGGCTTTTTCAAAAAAAAAAAAAAAAAAAGAGGAGTGATTCGGGATTAAATGGGGTAAAAAAGGCGTCGAAATTAAAAATCATTTAAAACAAATATTCTCCACTGACACAACTGGACAGAATTTGACACAACCTCATGGCTATGATCATTGAGTCATGCTTTTTCAAGAAAAAAAACAAAAAAAAAACTTTAAAAGATTTTTAATCGGGGTAAAAACACGTTTTAAAAGGGTCTAACCTTAAGATAAATTTCTCCCCTGAAACTATTGTCAGAATTTAAAGAAAATGAAAGATATGATTCTTTGGTCTATTCTATTCTCTTTCAAAACACAAGAATTTATCCCGAGGTTAAATCTAATTCATGCTCTTGAGGTCACACTTTTGGCTCAAATTCCTTAAACCTTGCTCAGGATGTTTGTCTAGGCTGAAGAAATCTCTATATATTTTGGTTGCAATTCGACGTATGTCAAGGGAAAATGTACCTTACAGGTATTTTCTTTCGTTTCGTCAAGGGAAAAGGTACCTTTAAGGTATCGTGTTTCGTTACCATACAAGAGGTCACAATTTAGGCCAAATCCTTTTCAAGGTTAGTGAGAATGTTTATCTCGTCATAAGGAAGGACTCTATTAGCTTTGGCGACATTCCGACTTACGTCAAAGGAAACGAGCCTTGTAGAAAATTCTATTGTTTTCTCTCCAGAATTTACAATTTTTGCTCGATCTCTCTCAAACTTGCATAGGATGTTCTTCAAGTCACAAGAGAAAAAATGCTAAATTGATTTTGATGGCATTCTGAAGTATGTCGAAGGAAAATGAGCTTTTTTGACAATGTCGACATTACCATTCAAGAAGTCACCATTTTGGCCAAATCTCCCAAACTTGCTCACTATGTTTGTCTAGTCTAAGGGACATACCCGATTAGTTTGGATGCATTCCGAGGCACTTCGTGGGAAAAGGAGCCTTATAGACTATTTCATTTGGGCCATTATGGAAGCCACAACTTTGGCCTAATCTTTCTACAACTTGTTGAAACTGTTTGTCTGGTCATTTGAATGGCCTTTTGATTTGGTTGCATTCACAGGTATGTCACAGGAAACGGAGCCTTAAGGACTTCTACTTTCGTGCCATTCTAGAGGTCACAAGTTGGGCCACATCTTTCTCAAACCTACTGAAATTGTTTTACTTTGTCATATGTAAGAACCCTGTTAAGTTTGGTTGCAATCCCAGGTACGTTTGTCACGTGTAAAAGGTCGTAAACCATATACTTTTTTATATGTCATTATATACGATGATACTTACCACAAATTCCAAAAGAAAAATATTTCCGATGGTATGATGGTGGTCATAAAAAAGGGTAAGGGATATACTAACTAATCAAATGATTAATTGATTGAATGGAGTTTAACGCCTCTTTCAACATTTATTTCAGTTATACCGCGGCGGCTGGAGCACCTTACAATTGATTCCTGGTTTTTCTCTCACCAGTACAACCATCACATCCTTTCCTAGCCTCCAGCTGCTTTCTCACATAGGTCTACGATTGTCAACTCATTGGTGAGAGACAAAAAGTCGGAAAGAATGAGTGCCGCCGTCGGGGATCGAACCCGGGACCTCTAGATTGACCGTCCGACACGTAACAACTGCGCTATGACGTCGGCCCCACAAATCACATCATAGCAGAAATAACCCTTTATATATGAGTGATTTTGTCTATAAACCCCAGAAACGCAAATAGGGCTAAGTGTTGCCATGGAAACCATGCGTTTACACATAGCCTAAACCAAAAAAATTTTGCATTTGGAGGATCTTTCGAACATTTTGATACCCATGAAAATTTTTTCCTGGGGGGATGCAAGGTGAGCCTTATCGGCTCCCGGTCTAAGAGGGACAATCCACAGATATCACCATGTCCACATATACGACCTTAGCTCCATTCCTAGTATGACAAGTAGAAGCATTTATATCCAATACAATCCCTGTAAGACCAAGCCAACATGAATCTATCTGACAAATCATTGTGCCCAACCAACAGGCCAGCCCCCTTTGCAACATTAGACTTACTGCAAGTAACGGCAATTTGAGCCCTACAGGACTTTAGATGAAACAAATAGGGGAATCATATCTACACGACCCATCAAGCAAGTGTCCTCTAACTATTACCAACATGAGTGATATTGAAATGAACGAGGTAAATTGAACAATCAAATAAAAGGATTCCACCAGTGAGCAGAATCAACAAATGAGGAAGCCGAAAACATTTCACCTCAACTACTAAGTGAAGAATGCAATTAAATAATTCCGAAAAGAAGTCTAGAAAGTAGTATTTTCCCAAACAAGAGGATCCGCTATCCCTCCCTTTCGTTAGCCGACGATTACAGACACGACAATGGAAAGGAGACAAACACACACAAAAAGAGAAAAGAAAAACACACATGAAAATTCAAGATTTCTTAGAAGACAATACCATAGCAGTCTCATCATTGGAAAAGTCTGTGCTTACATTGGCTGAGGCAGAACTTCAACTTACCAAGGCTATGAACGATAACAGAAAGAAATACTATCCGAGACAACAAACCAACAATACCATTAATTATCATTAACCCTATAATCAATAATCATTAACCGGAGGTATCCTTCCTATTATAGAGACCTCGTCATCAACGACTACTGATAGAGAACACCGCATTTGCAAACTTACAGAGGAGATTATGGTTCTAAACGTAAGGGCAGTTTTTGGTAAGCCTCGCATCTAAGAAATAAGTTTGTTTGTTGTTATTTCTCACCTCAACTTGTCGTCAACATTAAATCAGTTTAATTGAAAGTTTTATTATTATACATATATTTCAAATAGTGTCAATATTAATTACAAGACCTCCAAACATTCTTTGCTTCAACTGCTTGAAAAATAGGGGTATAAATTGCGTTGAATTTGTTTCGTACTTCGCTTTTTCCTTATAGGTAATCACATGATAGTTTTGGGGCTCATATGATTTGTACTTCCCGAAATATTTCGAGATCCTGTCAAAAGCATTTGGAACATCTTCGACTTATCTATGTTCGGACCTCGTCGTACATCCGAGATTGATCTTAAAAAGATTGATCGAAGATGTCCCGATTGATGTAAAGCATTTAATATGACAATATGATTGTGAAAATTTTAAATGGTTCCTCCATCTGTATGTACATTTTATCAGATTTGCTTACCTTGGTGATAATTTCAAAATGTTGTGCTCTCGTTTTAATTCTCGTCCGCTATATAATGATTTTCGCTATTGTTGACTAACATGATTTCTCAACTTATTTAGCATTTCTTACGAAGGCGACATAGCTTTGTTTTCAGATATAAGTTTTTGATGATTTTGTGTATCATAACAACAATATTGTGGATACAGTATATGGTGGAGTGCCCTTGCCTAGTCAACTCTTGAAGAACATACAATATAGGGTTCGGAACCGAAATATCTTCGACATTTTACTGTTGTTCACCAAAGCTCTCGTAGACTGTATAGCACACAGCAATCGGGAATCCTCGGCGGTTCTTGGGAATAAAACGGGCACAGCCATGAAAGCGCGTCATTTCGCACGTAGGTTTATATGACGTCACAAACATCAACGATCCCGCTAATGATGACGTTGCATAAAACAAAATCAACGTAAAAATAAAAGGGGGCATATTATAATTCGAAAACAAAACGCCATTCTAATTATCATATTCCCAAAAGATCTCAAGAAAACGATCGGAAAGAATTAACAAAATGTGAATTTCTTCAAGCGTATTAAATAATCGTATTACCACCAGAATCCGAATTACCTATAAAATGACCAAAAATTACTACACTTTCGTCAGAGGTACTTTCAAGTTTACGGAAGAGTCCGAGCGATGGTCCGAAGAAGTACACAGTTCTGTCCTAGAAAAGCAATCTACTATTTAGACACAATGAAAAATGTCACGTTCAAATAGTGAGTATGGTAGAATGCATAGATTAAGATCAGTCTGCACAGATGAGCAGTCTGATGTAAGGCTACATACACTGCTTGTTTTATATTTTTAAGATTATTTTGGGAAAACCTTGTTTGAAGTTAATTTGCAATCAAAAAATGTTTGGCGGTAGTCGAATAACACATGAGTATAGAAATAATCAGACACTAAAATACATGAGAGCAATCCATATCCAAACAACATATGATGGTCCCTTTTCATAAGTTGCCGAAGGTGGTTGTATATTGGTATTACTCTGTCAGTCCGCCCGCAATTATTTTGTGAACGAAACTCCTCCTTCATGTATGGTGGATTTTTTTTGAAATTTTCACAGAATGTTTCAAGTCACCTGACCTTGCGCATATTGTTTGAGTTTTGTGATTTCTCGCTGCCTCAAGGAAACAGGTGCCAAAATGCTATGTCTCAGCTGACCCTAGTAGGCAGTTTTTAAAGCCTTGGTCACATTATAACGTAAATTACGTAGATGGTCGTAGTTATGCATCAACGTAGTCAGCCATATGATTTACGTAGCTCAGCGTATGCTGGGCACATTTAACTTTAATAATTTGAATTTGAATTGGGGTTTTACGTCGCTTTCAACAATCTCTCAGTTATATCGCGACGACTGGAGCACCTAACGATGGATTCCTGGTATTTCTCACACCAGTACTACCACCACATCCCTTTCCTAGCCTCCAGTTGCTATTCCACATAGGTTTACGATTATCTACCCATTGGTGGAAGACAAATGTCGGAAAGGATAAGTGCCGCGACCGGGGATCGTTAATAAACGTGGTTGACCGTAGTTATGCATCAACGTAGTCAGCCGTAAAATTTACGTAGCTGAGCGTATACTGCGCAGTAAGTCGAAGTAAGCCGTCCTTCCGCGTAGTGAGTAACATAGTGCAAACTCGTAAGTTTGACCGTAGTGTCTTGGATATTGTAAAAACTGTTCAAAAGTCTATTCACGGTATAGTACATTATTTTGTCCCTAATTTGGCCGTACCGTCACGGTAGTTGATCCCTGTTTTTCCGTAAATTAACCGTAGTAGCACGCTATGATATCGTAAATTATTGTCCACGATACCACGGTTAACCAAGGTTGATCTAGCAATTCACTACTCTTGCAGAACGTGTATTTGATTTTTGTCCACGGTTAGGTAGGGAAGACGGACGTTGTAAAAAATCGCGGTCGTATTTCACGTTGTAAACATAATTTCGACGTAGTGAAAGAATGCCTTACTACAACGTACCCTACCGTACACTGCGTGGACTGGACGTTCTTCTACCGTATAATCCTACCGTAGTGGCCGCACAAATCTTGGGCATGTTCAAAATCCCTACGGTGAAAAAAGACTTTCTATCGTAGTTCGAATGTAGTTCAACGTAGTTGTATCGTACTCTTGCCGAATTGGAACGTATCGTTTACCTTACCTTACCGTACAAACCGTTTAATAAACATCCGTTAAAATTAATGCTACGACCAAGCAGGGAAACACTGGGGTTTGACTACGTGAAAAGTACGAATAGAATCGGTGAAGTTGATAAAATCTAATCATGAAGTGCACGTGAATCCAATGGTTTGAAACTCGCGTGTTTTTAAAACACATTTATTATAATACCCGACGGTGACTGATAGAAATTCAAGGTTTTAAACCGTATGATATATTTTAAGATCGTGATTCTCATCTGTAGAATGACAAACAAGAGATATCAGGGCTTGGGAAATAAATAAATGGCGATTTTCCATAAATTGAAATTAATTAGTAATCTAATTCAACTTCTTTTTTTTACGTAGTTCTTCGTAGTTCTTCCTACTCGCACGTACTTCTTTCTACGGAAACTGTTCAATAGTACCTTTGTTAAATGTACCTTATTTTTCTTCAACTTAGTTAATCGTTTTTGTGACACGGCTTGCCTACGGTTTAATGGAGTGCGGGCTACTACGATAATTGCCGTAAATGTGACCATAGCTTAAAGACTGTATAGAAATATTATGAAAAATTAACTAAGTAAAGATATGTTTGGAAATTATTGTCAGTTCAATTTATGGTTATAAGTTTGATAATGGTACAAAATTCCATCACACTTGATGCAATATTTAACAGTTTCATTTTGGGATATGGCCATAACTGTCATTCTTACACTAAATGACTTTAAAATTCAGCAATGTTTTAGATATGTTTGCAAATAGATCCAATCATCAAATTGAATAATAAAGGCCTTAAGCCAGTGTACTAAAAATCTTGTTTGAAAATCCTTAAATGACCATGATTGATTATACTATTTTCAATTCGGCATCATTGATCTATGTTGGTTAGTTGATAACTTATCATTTTTATTTAAATACTTCTGCCTGATTTTAGAAAAAAAAACATTTATACAGGTTTAACTGCTATTCTGTTCCCCTTATGATATTGTAATCAAAGTACTGACAATACTGAAAGCCAGGTCTTGAGTACAGTCAAACCTGTCTTAAGCAAGCCCCCAAGGTACATTAAAAAGCGCTTGCTTAAGACAGGTGCAAAACACAATGAAGTACAAAAAAGAAATTGTAACCTTTAATTTTAGAAACTTGCATAAATTCTTACAAAAGAAAAAAAAGCATTACAAAAATATACATACACAATATCATGAGTACATTGTATTGGTAATAGGATATGAAACACATCTACAATAAAACATATTTCAAACGATAGAAAATTGTTTTCCTTTTTCTCTTGATGATATGCAGTACTTCCGAAATGATTTATCAAGGTGGTTGAGATACCCCTATATCACCCCATTTACTATTCAACGCCAGCAAACGCATTTTTCTATTTGTATCCTGTAGCAGACGTTTTTAGAATAGATTGATGCAAAAGCAAAATATGCTCCTAATGAGTCATTTGGTATAAAAATTTCAAAGATATTATAAAAATTGCCGACGTATCAGCCCAGCAAAGCACACCACCGTTGCGAAAGTCATGCCTTTTGCTTAAAGACGTCGCATATGATGCGTCTCAAATTATAAAAAAAAAATATTTGTTGTTGTCGATGAAAGTATGTTAAACTTTAATATGAAACGGATTCACATGTAAAATGAAATGCTACTAATGCATATGATTTACTTGACCAATTTTGTATTTCTACAGCACTATTCTGTGGTTGCTTAGCAACACAAACAAAATATACAAATGCTTGTTCATTAATCGAAAACTTTCGATCTTTATTTTCGACACTGGCTTTGGTTCATTACATGCACCCAATTAAATCACAGAAAACACTTCATTCACTTGTCAATTCATGAATTTATTAAGAATCAGAATGAAAAGTATAAAAGAACTATCGAATACTTTGAAATTGAAGAAAATGTTACCTTGATCGCATGATGAAAATTCGGCGTAAGGGGAAATTGAGGTTACCCAATCAATCAATCAATCAGTCAATCAAAAACAATTTATCAACCAACAAACAAATGAATAAATGATTTAAGGACTACATGAAGATGTCTACTTAAAGTACATTACTTTAGATTCAACTCATGAGTAGTATTTTTTTTAAAGATTTTCAAATATTAGCATAAAAGTAAATGGAAATATTACCTGTGACCCGCATAAGATGACGCTTGCATTCTGTCCTGTCAATATTCGCAAAAAATACCACATAAGACGTTTGGTTTTGCTCCCAGACCTGAAAAACAAACGTTACATTCAATGTGTTAAGTCGCTTTTTTACTATTATGTTTAAAAACATATGTTTATATTGTTGTTTTAAATAAAATAATCTGCTTGATGACACTGTAGTTACGGGGGTTTAGATTAAGAACGATCATAAGTTGTTACTCATTTACCAACATTAAAAGTGTACGAGAAAACAATTTTACAAAGGACTCAAACCTTATAGTAAACCATTGATTAGATGATCACGAAACGCTTGTGAGCATATACCACCCAAAAAACCTGCATCAGATACGTTGAAGACGTACAGTTTACGAGGCTCCACTGAGGGCTTCATGATTAAACATACAGGGAAATTTCAAGTATATCCCTTGATATGAATGATAGCGAGCGCAGCTCGCGAACGGCCGAAGGCCGTGAGCGCGAAGCGAGCGTTAATGGTAACGCGTGTTATTCTATTCTATTCTATCAATACTGTCAAACGAAACAATCGTGTCATTTCTCACCCGGAGTGAATTCACTTGCAGGATAGAAAAAAAGTCAAAAATTGAATTGGAAAAATACCTCAACGTATCGTTCGTAAAAGAAAGATTTAAAAATTGAAAATTAATTTAAGCTATCCCGTTAAAACGAGGTTTCTATAAAAATTTTATTTTCTACCGGAAGCAACAAAACAAAGCCAAAAGCGAGGCCGACCGAAGCGATTCACGCGGTCATTCCCACAAAATGTTCTTTAGTGTTAGTTAAACAGAATGACAATGCTAATTTTAACATCCTTACCGTAAGTCCTAACACGTATACGACCTGGAACATGTTAAACCCCCAGATTACATGAATGTAAAGATTAAAATGTCAACACAAAATTCTTGATGTCATCAATAAAGGACAATGACGTCACGAATAATTTAGTCTGGAAATTTAAAATTTTCAATTATAGACTTGAGGACTTGTTATGCATGCAAGATGTTTCTTACGATTTTCAATGTGTTTAATATAGAAAAGAGTGACTAAAGTTGCCTTGTAATAACCAAAACAAGAATGTAATGATTTTTTTTCAGGTCATGAGAAAACATTTCGGGAAAGAAGGAAATGCTAGTTTGTAAAGTTTATGTTAATATGTTTGTCTTTTGTTGTTGTTACCGCCTGTACAAGGACCCGTTTTCAAGAGCATTTTTTTAAAGCCTGAAGATAATATAATAGGTTAATTCCAGTTATGTTCAAAGAGGTTTATGCATTCTTATTTGCCCAAATAAAAACAATTTTGAGTACACAGTTTTTTAATAACTTCCGCGGAAAGTGGCCCCATGAACAATGTTTGCTTTTAGTGATAAATCTTTACGTTGTTGCTAAATTTTATTAAATCTGAGCACTTGAAGAAATTATGTCTCGATTTCATAGAGGTATGAAACTTAGTCGCTTAACTGATGAACGGATCATTAAGTATTGGAGGAATAGATTGTACATCACAAACATACATCTACTCAATACATTATTGGTGTTATGTAATGGTACTTAGATAAAATAGACATGGTAGTAGCCTATTTTATAATTTAGTAAACTTTATTACCCTATGTAGATCCATGTAGAAAATACAGATTCTATGGGAAATTTCAAACAGTTCCTTAGAAATGTTTTGACATTGATCAAGACGAGTTCTTATCACGTTATAGTATTCAAAAGCTGTAAGTTTATCAGTTTCATTTAAATGAACGAAATTTAGGTCTGCTAAACCTACGATTTCAGATTCGAAACTTTTTTCTCATGTTAAGTGGGCCATATACAATCGGAACATAAGACATTGATATTTGAATCTTGCTATAGAAATACAGGCTCATTAATTTAACCTAGTGCTCATTCATTTTTCCTGTTGTTGTTTTTTTTTTAATAACAATTTGGGAAATCTCAACCAGAAATAATGTTTTCTTTTTTTTTTTTAACAATTTGGGAAATCTCAACCAGAAATAATGTTTTCTTTTGTCTGTTGTTCACATAACTTTACACTATGACTAAGTCATTTTCAGTCTAGTATCTGTGGCGATTTCAGCTTTTTTCCAGGAGAGAAATTACAAAAGGTTTGGGGTATTTTTAACCAGAGAATAAAATTGAAATAAAGGTAAGGTGCAAGTTTATTTGCGAAAATCTTACGTCACTTAATTTGTTTTCAGTTAGACATAACAGAATGAAATGTGCAATAATTGAAAATTAATTTCGCAACTGATAGATCCTGGGATTACGCACTTAACTTTAAAATACATATGCTCGCTCTCTCTCTCTCTCTCTCTCTCTCTCTCTCTCTCTCTCTCTCTCTCTCTCTCTCTCTCTCTCTCTCTCCCTCTCTCTTTCTCGTAACAAATAATTTGTCAACTAGTACACAAATTGCTGCGCTCGCTTTTAAGGCATTGCCTTATTTCATATTATTAGAATGGACTAGAGAGAGAGAGAGAGAGAGAGAGAGAGAGAGAGAGAGAGAGAGAGAGAGAGAGAGAGAGAGAGAGAGAAACCTGGACATTTGTCGACATGAATGGAGAATAATCATGACTGTATTTCGTGTATACTGAGCGTACGGTCTTCAAAAGAAATAACTGCAGATGTCCATATCATTATGATCCGGAATGTTTTATCTTCGTCAATGAGGAAGTTGTATTGCTTGGGAAAACCCGGTCAGATCAAGTGGCAAAACTTTTCATTTTCCTCAGTGTCATGAACTACAAAAGATCTATCTATCTCCAAAAGCAAGGTAAGCATACTTCTTGTGTAAAATCAAAAGTAAAAAACAGGCGAGGTCAATCTCTCTGTTTTGCCTAACACGTCTATATAAATGATGTACAGGTCTCGTTCCTGAAATATGTCAATAGAAAATGATCTTCTTGTGTAGAGGCATAGAGTTTGGGAAAAAAAAAAAAAAAAACAGAAAAAAAAACAAAGAACAGAAACAATAATAATAATGAAAATAATAATAATAAAGTTACATGAATTTAGACCTTTGTTTAGGATGCAAACAAGTTTGCGAACGTTTAGACACTTTACACCGTGAGATTAGGTTACCAGGGATAACTATTTCTAGCTCAGATTTTCACGAGCAAAAATACCTCACTAGCCAAATCTTATGAGAAATAAAGAATTTCTGTGAGATGTTTGAACCAAATCCCTTATCAAATTACATTATGCTTCTATTTTCTTTTCTCTTTAAGCCAGTTTCAATTAAATATAACAGAAAAATGAGAGAACTTCGCAATATTTCGCCCCAAAATGATCCCTGGATCGGATCTTTGTTCAAATCTTAGGGTGTTACAGACGTTAAAAAAACTTAAAAAAAAAAGAATAAAAACATGATTCACCAATGGTGCGCCTCGAACCCACGCCGCGAATGTACAAAAGATTTTGGTCTTAAGACGTGTACAATAGGCTACGGCCACTCTGACTATAAGTTATTGAATTTAAGACTATTTATTATTGATTTCCTAAAATAGGATCCCTTCTTACGATTTTAATAAAGAAATGAAAATAAATAAATAAATGAATACATATAAATGGGCCAAAATCAATACTTACGTTAGGATATTTCAATTGTGTAGTATTGATTTACACTTTACCAAGATGTGCTACCGTATTGATCAAGCATGTATCTACGATATAGGTCGATAGATTCAATAACAAATCAAATAAATGAGTCGTAGGGACGCGTAGGCGGTGCTCATTTATTTATATTAGTTACCCTTGCTTCATGCTGTAGCTAGCGAACCGTATTCACCTTACCCCAGTGGAAAGATTTTGATGTTTAAAGAGGAAATATATTGATGTTTACACATTGCGCACCAATTATCAACTTGGGCTGTATGGACACCTAAGGAAATTTGTCTTATCCTAACAGACATGGCCATCCGCTTAAAAGAAATAAGAAGCTGTTTCACCGTCTTATAATGGAACATACACGTCTGTGATGCAAGTGTGAAATGCTTTTAGCTCATTTGAGCACAACGTGCTCGGGGTGAGCTTTTGTGATCACCTTTTGACCGTCGTGCGTCGTCATTAATTCTTTAAACATCTCCTCAGTAACCATTGGACCGATTTTAACCAAACTTGGCAGAAATGTTCCTTGGGTGACCCTTCTCAAAACTTGTTCGTGAAATTTTGATTGACCCCCAAACATGGGCGTGGCAGGGAGGGGCGGTTTTTGACTCTGAAATCTTAAAATATCTTCTCCTCAGTAACCATTGGGCCGATTTCAACCAAACTTAGCAGATATGTTCCTTGGGTGACCCTTCTCAAAACTTGTTCGTGAAATTTTCATTGACCCCCAAACATGGGCGTTGCAGGGAGGGGCGGTTTTTGACCCTGAAATCTTAAAATATCTTCTCCTCAGTCACCATCAGGCCAATTTCAACCAGACTTGAGAGAAATGTTCCATGGGTGACTCATCTAAAAACGTGTTCGTGAAAATTTGATTGTCCCCAAAATATGGTCGTGACAGGGCGGGGCTTATTTCGAGCCCGAAATTTGTGTCTGACATCTCCTGCACCACTGGGCTGATTTCAATGAATCTTTACCAAATGGGTGACCCTTTTTAAAAATTGATCGCAAAATTTTGATTGATTGCAAAAAATGGGCGTGGCAGGGCGGGCCTTATTTTGAGCCCGAAAACTTTGCCAGAACGTTTCTTGGGTTAGATCCACTGGACAAATAAAATTATTGTGAGCGGTTTTGTCAATAAATAAAGGAAAGATGCACTTGTAAAGATGCATTTATGCTTATTTTGACCTTTGACCTTGATGTGTGACCTTGAGCATAGACAAATCACTTTTTTTCTTGTATTAATTTTTGCTGATATAAGGAGGCACTTTGTCAATTCATTTAAGGATCTACAATAACATATGGTAGATATATACCTGTTAGCATAAACTACTCTTATTTGAAATTTGACCTTGAAGTTTGACCCTGAACTCAAACTTATGAAAAATTTCATTTAAAAATATGCTTAAGCTTATCAAGGGTAACAACTGCACTAAATATCTTTAAAATTTGATGATAAATAAATTAGCTTTATGCACTTGACAAGCTGAATTTGAGCTGATTTTGACCCTTGACCTTGGTGCGTGACCTTTTACAAATTCCAATTTAAATTACAAAATAGTTCATGTGTTCGAAAAGATATACAAAATATCATTGAAATCCATCTTACTTTGGCTTGATAATGCCAGTTTAAAGCTATATTTTGCTAATATCTAATATTTCAGGGGCAGATAACTCAAAAAATTAATGAATTGATTTCTGCGAAAAAAAAAGTTGGGGCAATGGTCTTGTATTTTCTTTGCAAATAATGAAAGAAATAAGATATTCAAGGCTATTTGTAAACTTGTTGTGCAAACCTGCCAAGTTGGTGGGAAAAAAACAACAAAGAGATTCCCTTAAGACAAAAACGGGGAGATAATCACAATGGAAAATAACATATGTCAAAATAAATTCTGCATATCAACTGAGGAATAGTTCATAGTTGTATTGTGTGGCAGCCTTAAAGTCAAAAAATAATAATTTGGGTGACATTAAAGTTTTTAAATGAAACTCAAGTTCTTAGTTAATTACCCTACCCACTTTTAACACAAGGCACAGCTTGAACCAATAAGTTTGAGATGCCAATATTTTGTCAGTAGATGCAGATTATATCATAGTATGTATGGCAAAAGTTTAAAAAGAAATCTATTCTAGCCACGAAAAGGTCCTTATGGAGACCCGTCCCCTTGCACTTTGCAGGTAGTTTGATAAAACTGGTGTCTCGACTAAATCCCTGCAGGACGCAGTCTATAGGATGACAGGGTCATCCAGTCTGTTCATAATTCAAAGTTAAATTGACTATGATTCTGTTAAACTGCAGACTACACTTTGACAGCTAACGTCCTTTTCCGGGCTACTGAACACAATACCTGATCAGCCCGCTCAAATCTCATGAGGATAACATCTGATACCTTATAAGTCATCAAGGTTACCGACAAAAAGTAGGATTTTGTTAGAATAGCAAATCGCTAGCAGAATAGGACCAAAAATCAGACGCCTGTCATAACTTTGCAAAAAACTAAGTTTTCTACTGTTCCCTGAAATGCCTCAATATTGCACTCTACTACGTTTCCACCACTGTTTACTTCAACAATTTTCTTATCTCAATCGGTTTTTGGCAAAAATTTGTTGAAAAATGAACAACTTTAAGTATCACGTTAGTTAGTATTTACTGATCAAATTCCTTTAGTTCGATCGATATTTTTTCATTTGTTTCAAGTTTATTCAACAATAAACGCTCAAAGTGCTCTGGGCACAAACATGAGCTCAGCAATTATTTACAATAAAAGTCAACATGATAATAGAGGACAACACAGTGTTACATTAAAGAACGACAGAGAAAGGAAAATATTAATAATAATTTGGAAAAGGCAATAGAAATTAAAATAAGTCTGTCATAAGCAAAAAGATCTTTTACGTCCACATCTAATTCCTAGCCTTTGAAACTGGTACTATTTAAGGGGATAATTGCTTATTCGTAGATGATAAAATAGACCAAGCAGGAGACGAACCAATTTTCAAGGGCGTATTTCAAAATGTTGAAAGGTTTTTCAGAGATTTGCTTGATAATGTAAAGTTTTTATCTATGTTCAACAATATATTTGATTTGAATGGTTTTTTTCGCCGCAACAATCTTTTCTTTCGAGCCACAATATGCCATTTTCTCTCGGTTAAGCTCACTAGTACACCTTTTATTCGCCCATTCGCGGAAGCCAAATGAAGCGTGTCATTATGACTAGTTATACGACGATAAAAGCTGTCAAGGCCGGGTGACGAGCTTGTTAATTCGAATTTCATGCACTAGCACACTATGGAGTATTCTGCCAAAAAGTTCTGGAAGAGAAAACGATTATTTGGATTCTGTATATTTTCCACAATTGGGATAGTTTTCTTGCGGATCTTCTCGATAAATATTTTGAATATGTAAGTTAAATTATTTTCCCGTTCATATTCGTAGTCTCGCTTTCAGGAGACTGTTATCACCGTGAGATCTACCACAAGAAAGGTAGATCCACCATCCAGTCTATTTATGGCTGAGTGAACAAAGGTTCTGGACAGAAGATAAGAAGGTTATGTTATAGACTTACCAATAACCTCAAGTCATGATGGATGATTTAGATATTTCAGTTATAAAATTTACTTTATCCAACTGAGAGCATATATACCGATTTCGATTCATTGCAGATAGTCAAATTACCTTTGTCTCTTAAAAGCTACTATCAGATTTTTGTATTGTTATAGAGGATTTTAATCTCTATTTCACCTGGGCACAACATGCACAATGGTAACTTTCAGGAGTATCCCGAGTCCATCATCTGTCGTCCATCGTACATTTTCTGAAAACTTCTCCATGTGACCCGCTAAGCCAATTCCAATTATTCGGAAAATTTGGGTTGACAAAAAAATATTGGCGTGACCGGGCGTGTCTTTTTCACAACAAAATATTTGACCCTCGTCTCCTAAGCACCAGGGCAATTTTACTGCAACTTTACCAGAATGACCTATGGTGACACGCGCCAAAAGTCGTTCGGAACAAAAAAGATAGCCACCTTCATATCGGTGTGGTAGGTTACGCCATTTTTATCCCCACCGGGCAAATTTCAATGAAACTTTACCAGTGCTCCTTAAGTGCCAATTTTTAGCTCACCTAGGCACAACGTCGAAGCTTTAAGGATCTTTAGGATAAGTGCTTTTTGAGCCTAAAAAACCTTTAAACATCTACACGGTAACCGATAAGCAGATTTCAACCAAACTTGACAGAAATGTTACTTACGTAACCCTTTTCAAAAAAATGTTAATGAAATTTTGATTGATACCAAAACATGGGCATGGATGGGTTTTGCCTCAGTAGACTCTTAACTTTTAAAACGTCTTCTTTTCATTAACTTATAGGTCAATTTCAACAAAACTCTTCAGAAATTTATGGAAAGGCTGAAATGGTAGTACTGGTGAGAGAAATACCAGAAATCCATTGTTAAGTGCTCCAGTCGTCGCGATATAGCTGATGATTGTTGAAAGCGGCGCGAAACCCCATTCAAACAAATACATTTGACGAACCTGATTAGTTATAACTATGCTGTATAGAAAAGGAAGAAATGTTATAGATCTTCACTTTGTTTTCTGCAATGACGGTGTTTGAGTTGTTGGTGAGACAAACGTGTGTACAAATCAACCACCCTACTTTGCAAGTGACGTCACTTGTTATTTACTTTTCAAAGGCAAGGTTGAAATTAAATTGTAATTCAACCAAAATTTAGACACATTTCGTTATTAGCGCAGTCGGTAACGCTTCCTAGTCTAAGTAACGTGCCTCATGGGTTCGCATCGGCGCAAAAGATTTTTTTTTTTAATTCTTTTTTTATTTTTCATAAATTCAAGATTCAAAACTTGATGTGTTGTATCAGCAATAACAATTCTACACGAAACGATTTTGAAAAAAAAAAACACATTTGCTTACCATTTTTTGTGATATTCATGAATACATGTGTATGAGTTGACAATAGAAAAATATGGAAATACTGGCACATCAGTAGAGCAAAGAAAAAAAATATAAAATGAAAAAAATATACATGTTACGAATAAACGATTCAATCTTAAATTAATGGAATTAATTATTTTCTATATTGAAAATACTCTAAAAAAGATAACATTACAAAAAATATGTAATCTGCAGAGTTTCGAACCTCAATATTAGATTTCCCTTTACTTTCGAGGGGCGGAGATGTATGTCCGAACACACTAACTACCCGAGTTATTTTTCAAATTCAAGTGTTTTTACAATTTATTAAACCTTATATAATTCACATAGCAATAAAATAGTAAACAATTCATGACGTCACTTGCAATGTTGGTAGGTCGGACTGTAAGATATGTATCTCGGAAGACTTTAAAAAAATCTACAATGCTAATTTATCAATTGAATCAAATAACAAGGTAACAAATTCAATATTCAAAGTGAATACTCGTGCTTCTGTTGAGTCATGCAGTTCTGCCAAGAAAGAAGTGAAGAGAGAAACACAAGCCAAAATAAACGAATAAAAAAGATGAATGAATGTATAACTAAATAAATAAATGAAATAGAAATAAAAAAATGATAAAATAAAAAGAGGCCCAAAGAGTTACAGTATCACTTTTCAGGCATTTAAGCATTAAAATGCCTAGCAGATTTATGAAAATTCGACATTGAGGGATTAAATAGTCTATAGTTTCTTAATTTATTGCGATTGGGTAGGCTTTCACGGTAATCAAGCAATCTTTCTAACCTGGGGTGAACACAGGAGTCTTTAAGTTTAGTTTTAATTGCATGTGACAATCTAGTTTTCGAAATGGTATTCTGGTTATCCCAGAGATGAGAAAATTGAATGTTCTGCAGAAAGATTCTTAACTTATGGGCAAAGCCTTTTTAAAAGTCATGCTTTCTCTGTAGGCCTTACAGACAAGAAAATTTTCTTTCGGATTCACTAGATGAATCCAAAAGCTAGTTGATGCCTGTAGACCATATATTGCTAATGGTAGTATACATGCTCTAATATTTCTGTGTTGAGGGCTTGGAGCGGCACTGGTGGGAGTGCCCATATTTGTATGGGCACTTGTGACAGTGTTGCTTTGGGTCCTCGATAAAGATACAAGTGGTTGAAAAGGTTCTGTAAAACTTAATCAGGGACTCTATGTATGTATATGTACATTTAGGATCCGTGGCTAACTCAATATGCTGTCTAGTAGTAAGTGCTTTTTTTTAGCTGTATAAGGCGATTCTTTATGACTATTTAAGCCATGTTATTCGCTACATTTATGAATTTAATGCTACTTTCTCACCAATATGTTTTTTTGAAAATGTCGATGGGACCTTGATGTTCTTTTTGTTTTAACAGCGACTCTCTACTACATTTAACTCATGTCATTTGCTAATCTTTATTTATTATATGATCTGTTTTGTTTTTGTGGTGACAGTCCTATCATTGGATTTTAGACCAATAAAATATTTGTAATTGTAGTATACCGAACTCTGCCCTGACTGCATCATTCACTGAATATATGTTGACACCCAAAACATGTTTAAAATATCCTAGATATTAAAGAGTTGTACTTTTTCTCCATCTGATCAATTCCTGGTTTATTTATTAGAAAATCAATGGACCAAACTTCACTGCTATATAAAAGAAATGGTTTGACACAATGGCTATACAGCGTCATGTAAAGTCCAGTGTTCATACTATCTGACAACAGGGCTTTTCTTATACAAAAGATAGATTTAAGTGCCTTATTGTTGAGATAGTTGATGCCTTGTATGAGCACACTAGATGACATAAAATATATTCCAAGTTATTTATATTCATAAACAATTTCTAGGGAATTGTGTCCTTTTAAAAAATCATAGCCCTTTAAGTCTCTACAGGATTTATTAGAAATAATTACTCTTGTTTTGGCAGAATATGTCAGTAAGAGTTCAGAACAACTTTTCTGCCATTATGAAATATGCTAGCGAAATTATGTGCCCGATGACGTAAGCTATGACTGTTGTGCTGTGCCAGTAATTAAAGAAGCTTCCATTAAGGCAATTTGAATGTTGAATACGTTTAAAATTAGAAATGGCGCGTAATGCAGACTAATATTGGATTATTTTTTTCACTAAAACAAAACTTCGGAACACCAATCAAAATGCTTCATGAATTGTTCATGAGAACGAGGAAACGTTTACATGTTGTCCCAGTGTAAATAAATAGCTAATGGAAAGGAGCGACCGACGATACCCTTTTCCATGACGCGGAGTTATATTTCAAACAGTTTTAATGTGTCCATAGTCACGATAAGAAAAACCTAATAAAGTGTCATGAAATTCTGCCAATAAATGTGAAAAGCATGTGCCAATGATGATTCTTGTGAAGTTTGGTTCTGACCAGTAGTTTCAAAGTAGAAGATTTTTTCACGTTTTGTCATATGGGGCCATTTTTGGGGACTCGACAACCCGTACAGCTCATGTTATAAGACTAACCAGATTTTAAGAAAGAAATCAGAAAGAGAATGTTCGAAGCATCATTGCTGTGAAGTTTGAACAGTAGCTTCTGAGGAGAACATTTTTTGTTTATTTCATCATATGGGACTATTTTTCAAAGACCGGACAGCCGGTAGAGCCTTTTTCGTCTGTCCGATCAGAACTTAATTAAGAAATCTGAAAGAGCATGTCCTTAACATCTTTCCTGTAATATTAAGTAGAATTCTGACCTGATGTTAAAGAAAAAGTTGACGATTACACGAAAGGATACGCTCACCACGGACATCAGGCTATAACAATAGCCCCAATAGACTTCCGCCAAGTGGGGCTAAAAAACAATAAGATATGTTCTCTAAAATAACCCCCTATCAGAGCAGGTCGATGGCATATTCTTTGTCAAAGAACAAAGAGCAATAACTAAAACAAAATGTGATCTGTCCACCTGAGAAGATTCATGATTCTAGCTTGCCTACCTTTTCTAAATATGCTCCGGACAAAAATAGTCTACGGACGGACTAATGGGGGACATAATAAAAGTAAGTAAATTAGTTCGAACGTGAGTAAATTGATCAAAGAAGTATAAACATAAAAGCTAAATAATATAAATGTGCTCATGTATAACAAGAACGTAAGATTAAAGCAACTTTATCGACCTTTGTTACTAGCGCCTCGGACTCTCAATCCCTGCGCCCCGAAATTAGTACCTGTCGCGCGGGTAATTGCAACTCCAGGTAGATGGGGCATCCGTGACATGGAAAAGAAGTTGTACACGTGTGAGAAAAATGAATCCCATTATTAGGACTGAAATATATTGAAAGTGACGTTTTACTGCATTCCACAATCGGCCTCGGCCTTTCAAGGTGTACGTAAAGTTAAAGGTTCCTATATGAAATATCAGTTTGCTAATGAATAGGAGTACACATAATTATGCAATGCAATATGCGATGCCAACTATGCGTACGATCGTCATTTAATAGTATTCTTTGATTATTATGGTAACTTAAAAGAGAAAGTGGATTTTACAAAAAACAATAAGCTTCACGATTCGTGATTTCACTCCTGATACTTTATGAAGATAAGCGGTATCATTTCCGGTTTACCTTCACGGTTTTATAGTGTTGGACTCAATTCCTTTCAAGGACGGAGTAAAAAACAAACATTTATCAATGAATTAATGTTTTCGTTGAAATGTATAGTTGCACCAGGACTATGAACTGAGGAGGACCAACATATACATTGTTGTATATATTACCGATGATTTATATACTAATTGGCAAAAGTCTTATTTGTTGTCGTCACTTACAAATTAAGCAAAATCTTTTATTAGATATCGAAAATATATGAATATATATAGGCTATTGAATGATTTTTTTCCCCAAAGACAAGTTCATTCTTAGTCATGTTTATAGTCAAAATGACATTAAACATTTCTTTAACAAAATGAAACAACAACAAAAACAAAACAAGTTTAATTTTTATTACACTTATTATAAGAAATATTATAATCCTTCCGAACTGAAACAGTTCGCAAAAAAATTAATACCACACACAGATCAAAGAACAAGCTTTGTAACACGTAGAATAAAAGATTCTTGGTAAAAGAAATTTGATTAACATTGGTTTGCAATATCTTTAGGGGGTCAGGTTACCCGGCTGATTTCTATGGTAACGCGTCCCTGGTACCAAAATGTTTAAAACACGAAGGGTTTGGACTCAATTACGGGGGATTAGTTATCTTCTTCGTGCAATTTGCCTTCAGAAATACAGATTATTTGAAAATGAAACCAATACGCCAGAATTTCAGAAATGACGCCATTGTTCCTAGAAATCGTCATCATTTTTAATAAGTAATATGGCCTAATTAAAAAGAACATTGTAAAAAACTCTTGGCATTCTTTTAAGTGTTCGCTTCATGTTTTCGCGTTTGAAGGAACATGTTATGCTAAAAGTTACTCGTAGAAATGGATAAATTTGCAGTTAAGATATTCGATAAGTGTAAATAGAATAATAATGTCGAGAAATGAGGACAATCCTGCTGGGCTGTGACAAAATTTGTTTTCTGAAAGATAACAGTTTTCTTATCATAAATTCATTCAGAGAAGGTAGGATTTAAAATATTTCAGTTTTCGCGAGGACCTACCTCGGGCCGAGAAAAAAACACCTTTAACCGTTTGCGAATGTTTAAGAAAGAAGAAATAGATATTCAGTATTGACAATCAAATTCCAGAAATTCATTAAAAAAAGTTCGGACTATTATAGATCTCGGATTCTTGAAATTTTTGGTTATGAGAACGGTGGTAAATATTCTTGCGCTTCGACATAATTCAGGCCTCCTAGTGAAACCTTTAAAACCTTTAAAAACCTTTAATTTCATAGCAAACATTTAAAACCTTTACATTTCCCCAGAAAACCTTTAAAACAGCAAAATGGCCTGTAATTCTCACTCAAAACCTTTATATTTGCTCTGACTAGTTGCCTTTCGAGCTTAAAGCAAGTGATGGCTTTTGTTCTGCATTTTCCCTTCTTTTATGTGTAGTTAAACAATGCCGCTTTTGTTTCTTTCATCTTGAGTTTTCACACATTAAAGAAGGTATGTATTATATTGTATAATTCAAACAGTATATAACATCAAAAAATGACTTTTGATATGACTGTGGGTTTAATAAAGAAATGAGAACTTCGACTAAAATAGCCTTAATTTACTCTATATTTTTTCATATTTTACACTAAAAGGTATTTATTTTCATACATTGGAGCCTTTATATAAACCTTTATTTTTGTTTTGGCCTGCTAGGAGGCCTGCATAATTCTTAAATCTTTTCAAAGAATTTCGTTTATTTCAAAGTTTATGGGTTTTAAGTCCCGAAAGATACTTGCATGATAAATAGAACATCATGTAAGTGTCTAAAAATATCAATGTGATCTGGTCTCGGCTGTTTGAAATCATCGAGACTCGACAAAGCCTCGTAATGATAAATTCTCCCAATCTCGACAAGATAGCATTGTTATTTTAAAACACCAACATGTGATTCTGTATTTCTCGAAAAATTACTCTTTTATACACAGAAATTTAATTTTATTTTTACACGGGATTTTATGTAATCGTTTGCTTCCCGTAAAAACTAACAATCTGCGTTGTATCCATTTTGTTTCTGTTCAGCATACGTGATCGCACCCGCTTTTTCTGCTTTTCGAAAATCGTCACAATATTACCCTGCAACTCCTTCTGAGCTCATGCTTTCATTTTCTGTCTAAGTATTGATCATTTTTTTCTCCCAAAATGGATGAAATAATAACCCTGAACTCTAAATAAGACCTTTGTTGTAGGGCAACATGCGCTTGCGCGCAAAGTGGGGTATAATTGGCAAACTGTTTTTACTATTGCGCCATCCTGAACGCAGGACTGAAAGATTCACCATCAAATTCAAAATATTGCAGAACGACAAATACATTATTTTGACTGATAAAGCATTGCTTTTGTTCGCGCAGTTACATCGTTTGGCAATTCATTTGAAAATTAACGTGCTTCAATTGTTTTTTTGGTGCATAGTTTCACAAATGGTATCCCCTTTACCTTCAAGAAGTTTGATCATGGTTGCACAAGGTTCAGCGAGTGAGCAAAGGTCATTTTGGCATTTTATTACCCAATTAAACTTTTGCATCTATAATCTTTCGTTAATTTAACGTCAAAAAATGTTACTATATATTTGGTCGATATTAAATTTTATTTACCGAAATATATACTGCACAATTTTGAAAAACTCTAGCTCATTTTAATACAACGTTTATTAAATCAATCTCTTTTAAGTATAACCTATTCGTTCGACTTTTATCCCTTCTTTTAAATATGCATCAATAAGTAATCCAACACAAAACATCGAGCTATTTTTCTTTAGGAATAATCGACATTGAAATCATTGGTCCGATCAGGGGTCGACACTAACACCAGTCCTCGAGCCCGAGATCTGCAGATTTCAGGGAGGACTGGTAGAAGCTTCCATATTGCAGGTCCTTAAGGCCGGTATAGGTAATGACCATATTATGTTCAAACTGTCAAGTTTTGAAAAATAAGCTACCTTTCTAACACTAAAATCTTCCATTGCACCATGGACACAATTGTGAAAAAAGAAGAAATCGCTTGAAACAAACAATTTCTTCTTTTCCCAGAGTGTTTTCTATACAATTCCCTCCTTAGATTGTTTTAAACAATAGATAAAGTTTTCACAGAGGAACGGTTATTATCAACGAGGACTCGTAAGATTTCGAGCTTAAAGGTCCGACCTTTTGGTAAAACGTAGGTAGTGCCAAACCCTGCAGATTAACAAAAAGTAAATCTTAACCAGTGTTAAGTCATAAACAACCCGGCATTCAAGATTCAAAAGCGTTTTCGAACCTTCAGGAATTTACCGACCAAAGTTGACATGCAAAGCGGGGTAACATATGGATGAAAGGCAACGATACTTACCGCTTACAAATTGATGCAAAATGCGTATGCGAATAAAACAAGAGGCCAAAGAGTGCCTGTATCGCTCCTATGTCTTTAATATATTTATCAATGAGGTATTCAGTCTGATATGGAAGTGGAAGCTTGCAATGAAATATGGCCAAACGATAGGACAGCAAAAGCTGTTTCTAGAACAGTTAAAAGACATCGTGAAGTTGACATTCATCTCAATGAAAACCATTCCAAATCACTTGCTCAGTGCTCCATTCTTTTATTCCAAACACTCACTCAAATCATTCAAAAACGCTCAAAATCATTGAAAGATATAGAATCAACAACGCCATTCCAAAAAAAAAAAAAAAAAAAAAAAAAAATACAGCTAGAAAATTATCGCGCTTTCACTGACATAATTTAAAATTAAAAGCGTCTGATAGGTTTTTGAAGAAATAAGACGCTCTTCATAGATCTTGTTTGCATATTTTATTGAAGGGAGGTAATTAATATTGCTTATTTTGTTCATCCCGAACAAAATCAGTGATATTGATTTACCTCCCTTTAAATTCACTCAAAACTCACTCAACACACTCATTCCGCTTCATTAAAAAATCATCAAAAAATCATTCATCTTGTCAATTGCACGACCTTGTTAACTGTGTAGTTTAAACCTAGGATTGAAAATCTTATTTCAAAATATTGAGGTCTAAAGGCAAAAACAAAGTGTGCGTCTCTACAGTGTATAGACACATACAGTGTTTTTGCTCTGAGCCCTCGATATATACATGTATTAGTATTGATTCAAATCGGGAAAGATTCTTTGTTTATTTTAAAGAGAAGTATAAATGGATCTTTACCACTGAAACAATTCTAAAGCATGATTGAATGACATTGATTTGTGTCAAAATCAAATCAAATCAAAGCAGTACCAAAACAATAATTTTCTTTGCTAATAAAGATTTCAACAAGATTTTCCCTGCCCTTATATATATAATACGTACTTAGTGTTTTGTATGGAAAAAAATATCTAACGAGGTTGGGAGAATTGATCATTGTCGAGGCTCTGCCGAGACAATTACCAATTCTCACAACCGAGTTAGATATTTTTTCATACAATACACTTAGTACGTATTATATTTATCTTATAACCTCTTTTTGTCTTGTTTTAGTCGATGTTTCTAACTTAAATGCTAGTTTCTAAAAATAACTGTATGATATTATTGTTCTAAAAATAACTATGTGATATCATAAAAAATATCATACGGGTTGTTATCATACGGATACTTGTATAGTTATAAGATTAAAATATTTTCTTTCATTCTAAGTATGCAAGATGATACCTGGAAGTATAAAAAGTTATTTAGATATTGCTTGCTTGAATTTTGAACAAAATTGATTTAAGACGTGGTATGAGCAGCTGAAGCTATAACTATACTTTTATTCATATTTCACTAATTGTCAATATATGCTTGTTATTTGGGGTTAATCGTGTTTTAAATGACAATATTCTTATAATTCTTAAAATTAGATAAACTGAAAGTTTCAAGGATATTTGAGCATATATCAGGTTTATTCTTAGCAAATCAAAGTACCTGTGACTGTATTAAACGGAACAGTAAATTGTCTATCTAAAAATAGTTCTGATTTCTGAGGGGCCGAGTCAAAAGGGTACAACCTAAATTGATTTGTTTTAGTATACTGTTTATTTTAAAGACTAATTTCAACGAAGATTTCACTTCCTTAGGATATCAAATCTGAGAGTATGTTCTCTTTGTTCAAAGAACGTTTGATCTGATAATTGAAAATTGTTTTTATATATTCTGAGATGAACTCCATCTTTGTTTGTTTTCATTGGTCTTAGAGTAAAGATTTATCTATAGTTAACTGTAGCCATCTCTTTCCCAAAGCTTCTCTTCGATTCCTTAAACTTTCATCTTTGTCTTTAGCCTGCGTCATCCATAAAATTGCATTAGAATTACAGATGAAATGAAATTGGAGTTTAATCAAAATAATAAGAGTCATGATTAACATTAGCCTTTTGATGGAAAAGGACACCTCATGTGATTTAAGAATAAATGCCCTACTTTGAAGAAACTAAACGACCTAAGCTTTAAAACCAACAATTGCAATACTAGGCAAATGGCAAATGATACAAGTTATCCTTTGGTAAATTTTTGTTTAGGCTGATGGGAAAATATTAAAAAAAATCCTCCTTTGGTCTAGAATGGGTTATTGTTCATGGTGAAATCTCTATAAATAAACAAATTTAAGTACTTTGATTTCATAAAAATTGTTATAAAGTTCCCCTTAAATGAAATTTCTCAGCAGAAAAATATTAAGTTATACATCTAGAACCATTTTCTGATATATTTCAAAAAAATATAATTACATTTACCATTTCAAAGTGAAGGGTCACACGAGCAACATTCGTGCCAAGTTTCATTGACATCGGCTCAATGTTTTTTCTTATAGAAGACGTTTAAAAATTTTATAGTAAAAAAATCCATCCTGCCTCGCACATATTTTGGGGTCAATCAAAATGTTATGAACAATTTTAGTAAAAGGTCATACAAGAAATATATATGCCAAGTTTTTTAGAGTTGGCCAAAAAGTTTTGGAGGAAAAGATTTTGAAAGGGTTTATGGTAAAAAATAAGTTTCGTCTTGCCACGCCCATATTTTGGGAACGCTTATGTCAAGTTTCATTCAAATTACGACATAAATGTTTTTTGACGAGACGTTTATTAAGAGACATTTAGCCCCGCTCTATCAGCCAATATTTTGTGATCAATCAAAACTTTTTCAACCTGGTAAAGAATATCTGTCAAATTTCGTAAAAAAAACGCAAATAAGTGTAGGAGGAGAATATTTTTGAAAGAAAAGAAGTTTAGCGATAGAGTTCATGCAAGAATGCGCTCACGTACGCATGATAATAGACACATACTTTTCGGCTGGCGACAATTATGACGATTTTGAATTGATCGATTGGATGCACTTAATTTTGGAAAGAAATATCTACCCATTTAGAAAATTGAAAAAAAAAAAAAACCCACGTCATTTTATTGTGTGTAAAAGATTTTTTCAAATATTGATAATTTTTTTGGCCATCTTGGAGTGATGATAAGAAAAAAAATATAAAACATACTAAGTGTATTGTATGAAAGAAAAAAATCTAACGAGGTTTTGGGAATTGATAATTGTCGAGGCTCTGTAATAAATTAGTTTATATAATAGACAAGTTGTTCGAATATCAAAAACTTACGCGTCTTACCAATTTACTTCTTTTCATTTTCATACGAAAGCGTCAATAATAGATTCCCTGATAGCGCTTACAATGCCAAATGAGACTAATTAGATTTCATTGGAATTTCAGGTAATTACCGATAATTGCTTTTATACTTTGAGTAAAGCTCGTGTCCAACGATGGACGCACGAACAAAAAATTCACCGTGACGGATTCCAAAGTATCATGCTATCTTTTACTTGATTAAATGGATGAAATATACAACGTTTTGTTTAAGAAAACCGTGAGTTTGACCAGATGAATGATAATTGATATTTTAAGAGTGCGATGAGTGAGCTATGAATGAAATTAGGAACTTATATGATATTGGTAATTTTCGATCCGCACTGTTCTATAAGTAGAATTGCGTGTCTTTGCATATGAATCAAAATGTACACTAGTCTAGTCTATGAGATCATGGGATGACTTGGTTTTGTTAACCTTTGATAGGTCATAAAGTTACATATCAAGTAATCTTAAATGCATTTAGAGCATAACATCATTCGATACTTTAAGAGTTAAAACCCAATTATTTGATGTAAATGGGTTTTCTATCATTTATATGCAGTAAAATAGCTATTTGATTTGAAAAGGCAATACCGATTATTGTATGTCAAAATAAATCTTTAATAATTTGATCTGTCACGGGAAAAGCTTTAAGAAAATAGTTTTTAAAAATCAAAGACCTGAAGGTCCTGAAAAACAGACATGGCTGAACAGCATCCGGGTTCTTGAAATATTCGACATTTTTTTTAAAACATGGCCCTAAAATATGAGGCAAAGTAAATTCAAATGTTTGGCCTTCAACTCTGTACTCAACCTTTCAAGTAGATGCCTAATGTTTAAAGCACATATTATTTCCCCTAAAACCTATGTTACGAGTCGGCTTGTCGGTCGGTCCGTCCGCCTGTAGCTTTCGTCGTTTTCTTTTCAACTAATGGGCAAATTTCATTGAAACTAAAACAGATGTAATCAGGATCAGGCATAGTAGTGCAAGTGTGATTCTAGTAACGCTTCATAGACTTTTGACAGAGTTTTGGCCCTTTGATGCAAACGGTCTTTTCATTATTGACAAACACTTGTAGGGGGTATTAGTCCGCTTTGCGACAGTCTTTTTATTGATACAATTGAGCCTCTTAAAGTAACCAAGCAATTGCTAAAATCGATATCAACAAGTGATCAAACGACATGTGTTTGTGACATTCGGAACATCACACGGCCATTTCCGTAGCCTTCATCGGACCTCGGATGTATGTAAGGCGGATGGGTATGTAACAAAATTGTGCATTTTGTTAGGCGGAAACAGTGTAAGAAAAGCTAGCGCGGAAACAACCGGCGCTATCTTTAGATCTATATCTTTTACAGTAAATAACGGCGGAAAATCTTAACTTTTGAGAATGACGAATCATTCTTAAAAATTAAGATTTTTCAGCCGATATTTAAGAATCTAAAGAAATCTATATAAGAATACGATGGTTTCACGTCAGTTACCTAAGCGAGTAGCGTTGGCGACGTCGAATGTTTTCACTCGCAGTTTCGAGGGCTAACGCCATTTTAATTGTTGTCATCGAATTTTTCCAAGGTTTTCCCGTTTTCCCGTAATTTTTAAAATAGTCCGTCTATGTACATCCTAGGTTGATTGTGAAATTGGGCGAGTGGTGTTCCGAATGGTGTATGTGGATCAATTGTGCCCGGGACGACTTTTTTCAAAAGTTTGGCAATTAAAGATGAAAAATCGACCTGAGTATCTCCAAATGCTTTTCGTTGACATCCATCATCTCGACAAAATTGGGCATAGTTTCTTGAAGAGGCTTGATTCGCTTTAAATATTTGAAAAAAACTTAGATATTTCCTTATTTTTTCCCGAATTCGACATTGACACGTAATTTGGCATTGACGTTCATGCAGACATTTGAAAATGACTAGTAATTGTTTTACTAATTAGGTATTTTTTACTTCAGTTGATGACCCTGACCTTATAAGATTACCGTTACCTTGTTGTCTTCAGACAATTTCAACGGGATCTATCACCGTGCAAAATAAGACAATGAATATGCTTGAAGATATTGGCAATACGGTCATTAAGTTCAGTTTTGCTGACAAGACAGACAGACAGACAGACAGAAACACGGACAGAATTATCTACGGACATGGATAAAACGATATGCAATCTATCTAATCCATGCGGGCTTTTCATAACTCGAAAAAACAGACAAAGGATTCAGGAGTTATTCTTCCGGTCTTCAATAGATTGGATCTACTTTTTCCTATGGACGTTCATAGACAAGGGGCCCGTTTGACAAAACGTCTTACGAAAAGAATAATCGTTAGTGAAAATCACAAATCGTATCTTGTGTTTTCATTCATCGTTAGATTCTGCATTGCAATATCGCATTGTAATCGTCCTTTAGAGACGATAATATAGAGATGATGCATGGCAAAATTCAATATTTTATCACTACTGCAGAAGCAACTTTGATTTTTAACTTACTCAAAAATGACCGTAAGATGCTTAGTAAAACGGGCCCCTGGTGTATATAGTCTCCTGTAGTAAAGTGCTGGCAAATGTTTTAATCAAGCCAGGCTCTTCTGACCGCTTAAAAAATGGATCGAGTCAAATGAAGCTCGCATTTTATAATGGTGATATAGGAAAAACTACTTTTGGTGATAGAAAGTTGGATAAAAGCAAAAAAGTCTATTCTTTTTAGCCTGCGCTGCCCGTAAATAATGTTCACACTACTCTTTTGAGCCAAGTATTTACTATTATAAAGAAGACATCAACAAACTTTAACAATATTCATTGACAACAGTACAATCGAATTATTGACAATAACATATCATTTTAGAAAAAATTACAGTACCTTAAACCGGTCAGCTAGAATATCCTTATAAGAGTTAGTATACTTTCGATGGGTTACTTGTTCAAAGAGTAGTATCTAACTTCTTTATTTACTGTGCTCTTCGATGTAAGGGAAGAACCAAATAAAAATATATATATATATATATATATATATATATATATATATATATATATATATACAGTGGTCTCGCGTTACCTCGAGAGGGCGAAAACTCGAATTCATGCGAAAGCTCGAGCTCGCCTTCCGGTCCCGACGCGTCTTACTCTATTTTCTTGTACGTTATTACTGCACTAACTCGAACGCGCGATTGCTCGATCGCTCGAGCAGCAATCTCAGTCCCGTGGTCAAATTTTACTGCATTCACTCGAGCAAAGGGGTTCACACCTTTTTTACATCCATTGTTTTGCATCAAAATTAACTTACAACGCGTATTTGTTATTTCGGCCCATCGTCAAGAATACCTGAAGGCCTTTTTCACGATGTTTTGACAAGTCAGACTTGTTTTCACACCTCTCTGTATGCCACACTTATTCAATTTTAGGGTTGTTATGACGAGAATTTAATGACCAGAAAATAAATTTGAGACTTTGAAACAACAATAAAACAAATAGGCATTTTTGTTGAATCAATGCTCATCATCAATTTGAAAGTCTTTCGAAAATCATCCTCGAGATTAATTCAGTTAATTATTCACCTTTATAACGAAAGATATTGAAGATTGCCCACTGAAACATCATAACTAAACTTTTTCAGCTGTAGTTTCAATTTTTTGGTCACCCATCGCTAGTGATCGGCACCAAAACGTTGTTTGAAAAAATGCATTGATTTTTAATTGTTTTGAAAGAAGTTAGCTCCAAAGAAAACATTATGAGAAAAGAAGGAATTGCTTGCAACCTCAACTATCTTCTGACTGATAAAACGTCTCAAATTTTGTCATTTATAAACGATTGCTACGAAAATATTGTAAGGAAGAAAAAATATGCATGATATAATGTCTCTCATTAAAATTGCTAAATGTATAGAGAACATACACCACTAACAATGACGCCGACGCCTAAATCGACTTTTTTTCTGTTTTCAACGCTGAAAATTTGACCAAATTAACAAATCGTTTTATATCATAGAATTATTGGTACTTCATAAAACTATTCCTCTAGGAATATTTTACAAAGGTACTGCATATTTTGAAGGCAAAATATGCAAAGGTAAGTTTAAAACGCAGTGAAAAGTTTCATAGAGGACAATTTTGCGTACTTGCATTAATTCGAATCATGCGATGACTCGAGCAAATTGGTCGGTCCCGTGTGTGTTCGAGATATCGCGAGACCACTGTATATATATATATATATATATATATATATATATATATATATATATATATATATATATATATATATATATATATATATATATATATATATATATATATATATATATATATATATATATATATATATATATATATATATATATATATATATATATATATATATATATATATATATATATATATATATATATATATATATAATACATACTTAGTGTATTATATGAAAAAAATATCTAACGAGGTTGGGAGAATGGATAATTGTCAAGGCTCTGCCAAGACAATTATCAATTCTCACAACTGAGTTAGATATTTTTTCATACAATACACTAAATACGTGTTATATTTATCTCATAACCTCTGTTTGTCTTGTTTTCGTCAATGTTTCTAACCGAAATGCAAGTTTATAAAAATAACCGCATTATATCATTGTTCTTAAAATAACTATGTGTTATAAAAAAAAAATCATACAGGATGTTACCATGCGCATATTTGTAAAGTTATAAGATAAAGAGAATGACAGGTTCGTGTTCTTAAATATCGATACTATGTTCGATGTTTTGAAAATTTACCATGCCGAATCCTTACCGAATCTTGGCAATTTCTCACAGCGAAGACCAGATAAAATTGATGTTGAGGACACTTAAATACAACTCAATATTTGCCTTGCAATTCTTTTTCAGGGATTTATATGTCACGAAAGTTTACATTTTAAAGAATTTCAGGGGAAAGTGTGACTGGTTGATTGATTGAATGGAGTTCTACGCTGCTTACAACATTGTTTCAGTTATAGCGCGGCGGCTGAAGCACCTAATTACTACCAGTACTACCATCACATCCTTTCCTAGCCTCGAGCTCCTATCTCACATAGGTCAAGGATTATCAACCCATTGTTGGGCGATAAATAGGCGGAAAGATTGAGTGCCGCCGTCGGGACTCCTAGATTGAAAGTCCGACGCGCTACCAACTTCGCTATGATGGCGGCTCGAGAAGTGTGTCTGGTTAAGATTTCGAATGTGCTTATTTTCTAAAGCTAGACTGCCTGATAACTAGGTTATATGGGAGATGGTATCTTTTCAATTCAGGTTTGCTTGCATGATTAAATATAAATACAGGATAAGCTTGATAACCTTTCAGCAATTTTGTTTGTTTTTTTCAGAACAAAAACAACACCGAGCTCTCTAAGCCCGAGTCAAATTAAAATTGTCTGGAACAGCACAAGCTTTACCTTCACTAAAACCAGCAAAGAATTAAATGAAAAACAAAACGATTCGAGAATACAAGTGAGTCCAGTATCGATAGCAAACATCACTGTTGTTAAAGAGAATTGGACCGTGCACTATGAACAATGTTTGTATATTCCACAGTCACCTAAAGGTAGGTGATTGCCCAGCTTGTCATTTTTAGATATGAGGCATATATAAAATACGTACTTAGTGTTTTGTATGAAAGAGTATCTAACGAGGTTGGGAGAATTGATAATTGTTGAGGCTCTGCCGAGACAATTATCAAATCCCACAATCGAGGATCGACAATTATCAATTTCCACAACCGACCTAGATACTTTTAGCTCACCTGAGCACAGCGTGCCCAAGAAGAGCTATTAAGATCACCCTGAGTCCGTCGTGCGTAGTCCGTCGTCAACAATTTAGAAAAAACTTCTTCTCCTGAACCACTGAGCCGATTTCAATGAAACTTTGCAAGAATGTTCCTTGTGTGACCCTTACAAAAATTGTTTGCGAAATTCTGATTGGCCCGCGAATATGGCGGGGGGGGGGGGCATTTTTCACTTTGAAATCTTTGAACGATATCTCCCCGTGAACCACTGGGCCGATTTACCAGAATGTTTCTCTTGGGTGACCCTTTTCAAAAATCGTTCTCGACATTATGATTGGCCTTTAAATATGGGCGTGGCAGGGCGGGGCTTATTTTTAGCCCGAAACCTTTGAACGTCATCTCCTCCTGAACCACTGGGCCTATCTCGATGGTACTTTGCCAGAAGGTTCCTTTGGAGATCCTTTCCAAAATTGTTCGCTAAATTTTGATTGGCCTATAAATATGGGCGTGGCAGGGCGGGGCTCATTTGAGCCCGAAACCTTTGAACGACATCTCCTGAACCACTGAGCTGATCTCAATGAAACTTTATAAGAAGGTATCTTTGGTGAACCTTTTCAAAAATTGTACACGAAATTTTGATTGGCCTATAAATATGGGCGTGACAGGGCGGGGCTCATAATGGCCCGGAATCTTTGAACAACATCCCCTCCTGAAGCAAAGGGCCGATTTCAATGAAACCTTCCCGGAATGTTACTTGGGTGACCCAATAAGAAATTGAACGCGAACTTTTGATTGACCCATAAATATGTGAGTGGCAGGACAAGGCTTATTTTGAGCCCGAAACCTTTGAACGACATCTCCTTCTGAACCACTTGGCCGATTTCAATGAAACTTTACTAAACTGTTCCTTTGGTGACCCTTTTCAAAAATTGCTCGCGAAATTTTGATTATCCCATAAATATAGACGTGGCAGGGCGGGGCGTATTTTGAGCCCAAAATCTTTGATCGACATTCACTCCTGAACCACTGGGCCGTTTTCTATGAAACTTTACCAGAATGTTTCTTGGGTGACCCTGTTCAAAAATTATTCGCCGATCAATATGGGTGTGGCAGGGCAGGGTTTATTTTGAGCCGGAATCCTTTGACCGACATATCCTCGTAAAGCATTAGGCCGCTTTCAATGAAACTTAACGAGAATGTTTCTTGGGTAACCCTTTACAAAAAATGTTCGCGAAATTTTGAATAGCCCACTAATATTGACGCGGCAGGGCGGGGCTTATTTTGAGCCCGAAATCTTTGAACAACATTCACTCCTAAACCACTGGGCAGATTTCAATGAAACTTTACCAGAATGTTTCTTGGGTAACCCTTTTCAAAAGTTATTCGCCCATAAATAAGGGTGTGGCAGTGCAGGGTTTATTTTAAGCCCGAATCCTTTGAACGACATCTCCTCGTGAACCAGTGGGCCGATTTCAATGAAATTAACAAGAATGTTTCTTGGGTGACCCTTTACAAAAATTGTTATGCCCCCCACCAACGAAGTAGAGGGGGGTACATTGGTTTCACCATGTCTGTCTGTCTGTCCATCCGTCCGTCCGTCCGTCCGTAGACCTTTTCGTTTCCGGACTCTAACTCAAAAACAAAATGACCTACAATCATGAAACTTTACACAAATGTTCCTTATGACCCAAGGAAGTGCCCTATTGTTTTTGGGTCATGTAGGTCAAAGGTCAAGGTCACAGTCAGCTTTTGTTCAATTTTCGTTTCCGGACTCTAACTCAAGAACCAAGTGGCCTACAATCATGAAACTTTATACAAATGTTCCTTTTGACCCAAGGAAGTGCCCTATTGTTTTTGGGTTATGTAGGTCAAGGTCACAGTCAGCCTTTGTTCAATTTTCGTTTCCGGACTCTAACTCAAGAACCAAGTGGCCTACAATCATGAAACTTTATACAAATATTCCTTAGACCCAAGGAAGTGCCCTGTTGTTTTTGGGTTATATAGATCAAAGGTCAAGGTCACAGTAAATTTTTGTTAAATTTTCGTTTCCGGACTTTAACTTGAGAACCAAGTGACCCACAAGCATGAAACTTTATGCAAATGTTGCTTATGATCCAAGGAAGTGCCCTATTGTTTTTGGGTCATATAGGTCAAAGGTCAAGGTCACAGTCAATTTTTCATCAATTTTCATTTCTGGACTCTTATCTCAAAAACTAAGCGACCCAGAATCACGAAACTTCATGCAAATGCTACATATGACCTCAATATTAGTTACAAACACATCCTGCACTTATAGCACTTGCATTCTGACAAAGCGCTTGTGGGGGGTATTAGTCCGCTCTGCGACAGTTCTAGTTCTCGAAATTTTGATTAGCCCATGAAAATGGGTTAGCAGATTGGGCTTATTTTGAGTCCGAAACCGTTTATCGACATCTCTTCGTGAACCACTGGGCCGATTTCAATGAAACTTTACCAGAATGTTCCTTTGGTGATCCTTTAAAAAAAAACTCCAAAAGTTTTGATTTTGCCATAAATATAGACGTGGCAGGGTGGGGCTTATTTTTAGGCCGAAATCTTTGAACATCATCCCCTCCTGAACCACTGGGCCGATTTCAATGAAACTTTCCCAGAAAGTTTCTTGGGTGACCCTTTTCAAAAAATGTCCGCGAAATTTTGATTTGCCCATAATTATGGGCGGGACACTGCGGGTCTTATTTTGAGCCAAAAATCTTTGAACGACATCTTCTCCTGAACCACTCGGCCGATTTCAATGAAACCTTACCAGACTGTTCCTTAGGTGACCCTTTTCAAAAATTGTTCGCAAAATTTTGATTGGCCTATATATATGGGCTTGGCAGGGAGGGACTAATTTTGACCCTCCTCAGTAATGAATGGGTGGACATCGTCTATTCTCACTTAAAAATCAAATCCACTGGACCAATAAATTTCAGGTGAGCGAATTTGGGCTATTCCGGCCCTTTTGTTTCACACAATACACTAAGTGCGTTTTATATTTATCTTATAACCTCTGTTTACCTTGTTTTTTGTCCATGTTTTTAACAGAAATTAAAGTTTCCAAAAATATCCGTATTATGTCTTCGTTCTTAAACTATCCATGTGATTTCATTACACGGATATTGTCATTGTTACGAGATAAACTTTTTTTCTAAAATAACAATCGATTCATTTTAAGAATAACAAAATTATACCGAAGATTGTAATTTAAAATTCATTTGAAAGTAAAATATACTCATGTTTATTAAAAATCAAACTCGGCTTATCATCCAACAAAAATACTTATCTCCAAAAGAAACGTCAACAACTAAATGTTCTCTTAAAAACCTAACCGTTCATGGGTTTATTGCATTTTTTTTATTTCCACCGATAGACCGATCGTTTGACTGTTCGGTTCTATGTTCCTCTCCATAGCAAGGATTTTAGTAAACGTTGACCCTAAGCTTGCGGGGTCTGGTGCACAATGGTTTGTTGAAAAATTTCAATGTGCATTGAAAGACATTTAAGCACATAGTAAAAAACCGTTTTAAAATCTTTGATACTTCGCTGTTGTCAAAAGTTACGTGAGATCGTTATGAGCCAAAATTGGTCTACGGAGACAAGCCATTAAAAATAGGTATTGCGTGATCGAGACAAACTTCAACAAACTGTTCGTGAAACTTGAAGGATGTCTTTGAAAACGATTAAGCAGCTTTAACAGTTTTCGAATTGAATTTAAAAGATTGGGACAACTAAACGCGTGTTTTAGTCTATGCTCGTTACTGCGAAGACTAGATACCGACATCAAATCATATTGTTGTTTGACGAAAGCGGACGATCTGTTATTAATAAGCAACACTAAGAATTAACAAATCAGTTCAACATTATGACTCCTGTAAGCGCTCAAAATAGTGGCTTTTAAGTCAAATTCCTGAAGGAAAATGACGCTTTGAAATCTCGGTTGGTAATCGCCGAATCTACATGTACTGTAGTTCGTTAATCGTCCTTAATCAGTAAAATAAATGTTTCATCCTCTTTAAAGTAGTGTTTTTACCATTATCACAGAATTAATTCTTACCCACCCACCCCAACCATGTAATGTAAGTGAGTTACGAGAGATTTTTCAGGCAAATTGAGCAACTTTTTTAAAACAAATTAATTATGTGGACATTGCTGTAGAGCTCATTTGCAAATAGGTACTATTTTCCATTATGGAATAACTAGTTTCATCCGTTTGAACCTTTTAGATGGTGTTGTCAAGCGATGCGAATCTGCTTAACAACGGTCTCGGATAGCATCATTAGTACATCCAATACATGAGGCTATAAGGTTGTACTGCCAAAATTAGCAAAGAAAGATTAAAATTCGTTTAAAGGTTTTTTTATAATTTCAATTTATTTTTTTGTGGACGTTTCCTTTGGAGTTAAGTATACTTATCCTGCATTTCGGTCTTGCGTTACAAATGTAACCCAATGCCCTATAAGTTTTTGGATAAAAACCAGTTTAAAATATAACATTTTACTTTTTGCTATTGTATAAATAAGGGAAAATTTCAACCACAGATAGTTAGAAAATTACACTCATGGTACTTTACAGAAAGATAAATTTCTTTTCGTTTAAAGCAGTTCAGTTTTGCTTCAATGATCGCGGCTGTAAAACCACCGATTTCGATTTTTTGAAAGATTTCAATCATGTCATAAAAAACATTGTTCATTCATCCGTAATTCATATAATATGTATTTTAAAATGATACCTAGTAGTAAGATGTTGCAGGATGTGCTATAAAGTTAAAGTTTATATACCTTAACCTGGCCATAAAACCTAGGAATTCACATAATATTCCAATGGCAAAATATGATTTTTTTAAAAAACAAATTCAGTGAAATCTATTGAAATCAAGGCAATATGTTCACTCTTTGATTGACCACTGACAATTCGGGTCATAAGATCTGTGAGTGTAAAAAAGATTAAAACATTGACACACAGCGATTATTTGGCGGGTATCTGGAGTTTTCTCATCTGAATATAAAATCAAATATTTTTTTCGGGGTGTTAATTTTAGGTCCCCGTCTTTTTCTTGATTTATGTGAACGATGTAAAGTTGTTTCTAAATACAAATTACTCTTATATGGAGATGATTTCCCCATATTAGTTCTAGTAAAATGTTAACGATATTGAATCATCACTTAGTTTAAAACTCGATCTATTCTTTCTTTAATTAAAGGTTTTCCCTGGGCTGAAGAAGCATATATATTCGACCTCCCACCGAAAACACTTCAAGACTTGGTAGATCCTACAAAGTGTAAAGTTTCTTCTGTGGGACCGACAGTTGTTAAACTGGGAGAGAAAATTAAACTAAGGATCGAGTTATATGATGGACACGGAAATAAAAGGACAGGGCGAGATTTAGTAAGTGACCAGGGGCCCGTTTTACTAAACATCTTACGATCATTTTTTGCGAAAGTCAAAAATTAAAGATGCTTCTACAGTAGTAACTAAATATGGAATTCTGTCATGCATCATCTCATTGGAATCGTCATCTAAAGACGATTCCAATGAGATATAGCAAGTCATAATCTAACAATGAATGAAAACATCAGATACGATTTGTAATTTTAACTTACGATCAATTTTTCGTAAGATGTTCAGTAAAACGGGCCTCTTATGTCTACAATATCCGTGAGGCATGTATCATTTAAAATCAATGCTAGATTAATGATAATCCTACCAAACAAGCGTTCGTCAAAATTATCATTTTTAAAGTAATTGTACATGGATTAATACAAATGTCATTCGACTTAAATAATAAAAGGAGTTAGAATCCATAATTGTTTCACTGGCAGGGCGTAGCCTTAGAAACGCGTCGTTGCACTCAAGCTTAAGATAAATCAGCTTTTATTTACCACCACTTATTGACATAAATAACACGAGACCTTAAATCATAGTTTGGTTGCCAAACCCTCGTAACTTGTTCAAGGTTAAGTTTCGCCCCGAAACCAAACGATGAAATATGTTCACTTTCTCTGAGCACGTAAATCCCTTTGCTTTTGGGTACAGATATTTGCAATCGTTAACGATTGTTTCGGACTAACTTTTGAAAGAACCCAACATATTGAAAAGTAACTTGGCCAAATTATAGCACGGTTAAGCGACGCCTTACCAGTTGAATAAATAACGCAGAATAACTCAAATAAAGTAAAACCATCATCGAATATGTCTTTAAAAGAAAGCACGAAGTCCAAAGCTGGTTATTATACATAAATAATACGTACTTAGTGTTTTGTATGAGAAAAAATATCTAACCAGGTTGGGAGAATTGATCATTGTCGAGACTTTGCCGAGACAATTATCAATTCCCACAACCGAGTTCGATATTTTTTTCATACAATACACTATGTATGTATTATATTTATTAAATAACTTCTTTTTGTCTTGTATTCGTCGATGTTTCTAACAGATAGGCAAGTTCCTAAAAATTACCGCATTATATCATTGTTCTAAAAATAACTATGTGATATTAAAAATACCGCATTATATCATTGTTCTAAAAATAACTATGTGGTATCATAAGAAATATCATATGGGATGTTATCACACGGATATTTGTATAGTTATAAAATAAATGTTGTTATCAGGAAATGTAATTAGAAGTGCAGTAAAGGAGGGGGAGGGGGTGGCGAGAAGCAATATTTCCTTAAAATTTGCCAGGGAAACAATGTTCAATAACATTTTGCATATTTTTTTTCAAAACGAACATTGTGAAACGGAAATTAAGGAAGTCTAGCACATTAAACGAAATATGACATCAATACCCCCATTTTTCAAGCCGGTTCCGAGTGAACCATCATTCCTTTTGGAATTTGTAAGTTAATGTGTAAATGCATACTTGGGGTACTTTACGAAAGGATTATGTTTGCTACCTTGCTATCATTTGCATCCATGCTATCAATCATTTTAAAGATATTTTTTGCTCTCAAATTTATAATTTTAATCCTTCTAAACTAGGTACACCTAAATTATGTTTCTTCTTGCATGTCGACGAGAATATATGTGACCCGTCACGCGAAAAGGGACCATCTGGGAAGTGCGTAACGTGTCGACCCTGGTCAGACTGCTCGATCTACGCAGACTGAACATGATCGAAACTTTTTGGAATCAACACACTTTTCTGGATCTAGAATTATGGTGCTATCCGCCCATGTGATATTTTCGAAATACGCCTTCAGGTTGACCTATGCTGGGTCCAATCCTTTTTTCCAAAATTCTCTTTTACGGAGTTCCCTGTTGGTCCCTTTTCGTGCGACGGGTCACATATATGTCGATAATAACACGATCTCTTTTTGACTTTTACATAGTTGTAGTTGAATTTCATAATTTACCTAAGTAATCTAAATTGAAAACTTCGATTCTTTCTTGCGACAACAACATTGTTTTTCTGGTGGATCTGATTTGATTTGAACTGGGGTTTTACGTCGTTTTCAACAATGTCTCAGTTATATCGCGACCACTGGAGCCCCTAACGATGGATTCCTGGAAACTCTCACACCAGTACTACCACCACATCCCTTTCCTAGCCTCCAGTTGCTATTCCACATAGGTTTACGATTATCTACCCATTGGTGGAAGACAAGGGTAAGTGCCGCGGCTGGGGATCGAACCCGTGCGAATATAGACCCCTGGATTAGAAGTCCGGGGCGCTACCATCTGCGCTATGCCGCGGCTGTTTTTCTGGTGGAAGATAATGGTTTAACATTTCAAAGGCGCATCCCCTTAAACGAACTAAAACGACAGTGACGTCACATCCTGGATAAGACAAACAAAGTTGATGTCTTGCATTATACGATATCTAGCAATTATTTTGCCGAAATGGTGGAATCAACTGTTTTGTTTTGTTTTAAAATAAATCCCAAAGGACGTTTTTGGTGATACTGTGCTATTTCATCGTAGAATCGTTTATGTAAACAAATCGTTGTGAACAAGTACGTGGTACCAGCGTAGCAAGAAGCTCCTGTTGCGCAATGAACAAAATTTCTCAGGAGCAAACTTCCCTAAAACTGCCAACGGAAGATAATGATGTAGCACTCACCATTTCCTACAATTTGTCATCCACTAATTGGTCGGTAACCACAGACCTCTGTGGGATAGCAGCTGGAGGCTAGGAAAGGATGTAATGGTAAAACTGGTGTGAGAAATACTTTTATTCAAGTATAAGGTGCTCCAGCCGCCGCGATATAACTGAAAGATTGTTGAAAGTGGCGTTAAACCACGCTCAAACAAACGAAAGTTACCCCTTTGGTGAAAAGACAAATAGTCGGAAGGGATGAGTGCCGCCATCGGGAATCAAACTTAGGACCTTTTTTTAATAAAAGTGCGAAGCGTTACCGCTGTGCTTTAGCGGCAACCCTCTACGAAAAAGATCTCGGGAGCAATCGCTCACGGGTTAGACGGGAACATAGTTTTGTTGAAGTCTGAAACAGTTACAACACTTCGCACGTGCCTTTGTGGATAGGTATTACCGTATTGAAGATATTGAAATGAAACTGATAGAAATATATTCATTTTAAGCGCGTTGGTTTTATCAAAATGAAGGTATTCGTGAGTATAAGCAGTTAAGCAATACAAGACTGTCGTAGCTATAGCAGTATAGCCAAAACATAGTGGAAAGGGTCATTTTGTACATAACAAGCAACTGCAAGACTGGTGGATAAAATTGGCCCATACTTGAATAAAGTACAGAATAAAGTTCTACCAAGGTACTACTACAAACGTTGGAATTTAACTTGAGCCTAAAACGTAGCTATGCAAGCAACTTATTTTGACTTATTTTTTATACACATATGTCATATATGTCATTCTAATTTTGTAAACGTGTAGATCTTTGTAAGGTATGGTGTGTTATCACAACATAAATGGACATAAACAGTTTATATACCAGCAATTTATAAATTTCAAGTTCACTGAATGATAAATATATAGTAATTTATTATAGATCATTGAATTCAAAAACTATAATTTGAAATAAATCGCAGTAAATATTTCTCAATATTATTGTATCCTGTTGCACCATACATAACATCTATTTTGAAGACAGACTTAACCGGTTTGACAAGTATGTTGACAAAATAAATTGGAATTGATTGTTTCAAATGAGCCTTTTGAGAACGAGTTCTATATCTAAGGTTGTAGTAGTTCCAGGGGAGTACTTAAGACTGTATTTTTTTTAAAATATGGGCTAATTTTATTTAACCGTCACGCAGTTGCTTGTTCTGTACAAAATTACCCTTTTCCACAATGTTTTGGCTCTACCGCTATAGTTATGGCGGCCTTATGTTGCTCACATGCTTGTGCTCAAAATTAGCTTCATATTGATATACAAGATGACTGGACTTACTGCTTTTTCTTGGCTAATGAATCGCCCTTAAAATATGGTCTCAAACACTTTACATGAACCTTAACCTCATTCAAGCAACCAAAAATTTAATTCCTCCTATGGATTTGATAAACCATCTTTTGCAAAACATTTCAACGGTCCAAAATATGTTTAACTTTTCCCCGTTGAGCATCTGTGACGGTGAGTAAAACCTATGGACTTCGTCGGCTAAATAAAGATAAGCAATGATTGTAAAAGAAAATGTTTTCTGTGCGTTTTTATCATAGTTAAGTTCTCACAATTCTTTTTTTCCAATCCAGATTCTTTTAGGTATCGGTTATTTAATCCCGCACCTCTTTGGCTTTATTTTCAATTCACCTTTTTATCAAATTTTTACTATTGCATTTTTAATGATAAATTTTACCAAATTTAAATCAAAGGCTAACGTAATAACAATTCGTTCTATAATCGGTAACGACCAGCTGGACTCAGACTAGAAAAACTCAAAATAAATCATAAATGTGACCAATCACGCGAAAAGGGACCATCTGGGAAGTTCGCAAAGTGTCGATTCTTATCAGACTGCGCAGACTGATAAGGGTCGAAACTTTTCGAACGTTACCAATTTTCTGAATTTTGAATAATTAATCTACCTTCCTGTGAAAGAATTTTTGAAAAGCGACCTCTGGTTGGCCTGTTCTAGAACCAATCTCTTTTCAAATGTCTATTCAACGAAGTTCCCAGATGGCCCCTTTTCGCGAGACGGGTCACATATATTTCTCATTTATTGTGGCTGAAACCTACGACTTTAGTAAAGAAGTCGAGGCTAGGATTTCGTCGAAATATATATTACTAATAGGACAACACGTAGGAGTGTTGGTCTTTGTATTTCTGTTATCATAGCACTCATCTACGAAGTACAGGGGGTAAATTGGTTTCACTACGCATCTCTGTCCATTCGTCCGTTAGACTGGTTTCGTTCCGGACTCTACCTCAAGAACGAAGTAACTTAGAATCATGAAAATTTATAGAAATGCTGCCCACGCTCAAGGAGGTGGCTATTGTTTTAGGATCATGTATGTCAAAGGTTAAGGTCACATTTAAACTTTGTCCCAAAACCGTTTCCAGACCTTAACTGAACAAAGAGGCGATGAAGAATCGCAAAACTTTACTCAAGTGACCCCAGACAGTGCACCATTTTTTTGCTTTGGGTAGATCAAAGGTTAAGATCACACTTGATCTTTGTCTACAAACCTTTTTCCGAACACTGACTCAATAACGGAGTGACCTAGAATCATGAAACTTCATTCAATTAGAACCAATGACCCAAAAAAGAGCACTAAAGGTTTTGGTCATAATTGACTGCATCCAAAAATGTGTCCGTACTCATATTCAAAGATTCACATTTTGCATATTTTGATGGCACCAATATTGGGACAAAGTACTGGTGGGGGTATTAGTTCGCTTTGCGACAGCGCAACTTCTAGATAGTACGAGTAACTTTGTCCATTACTGCGCGAAAAATATGGACAGGTTATACTTGAAAGGGATCGAACCGTTGGGGACAGCAATCGAAAGACTTTAAAACTTTATAGCCATTCTCTGTAACGACTTAAACAATTTTGGCACACATGGTCTCCGATTTTCATGAAATTTCACATACGGGAAGGGACTAATAATAAGAGAAGAAATTGACAAAAAGAATGTTTTCAGATCATATGGTTACCATGGCAACGACCTTCAAAAAACAGAATTTTGCAAAATTAAGCATTTTGAAGCTATATGATTTGGTCTTTATATGAAGATGATGGTTATTTTTGTATGTATTTGATAGAATATGACCTGAAATTTTGAACTAGATCTTTTGTTGTGTCTGTAAGTGTCAAAAAGATTGGTTACCATGACAACAAATGTGGCTTATTTTGATAAATTGATCTGAAAATGTTGTTTATAATTTCCTGTTTTTCTTCGCTTATGACTGACATTTGATGTGTAGATGGAATTTATAATGTAAAAGGAGCAGCTCAGAAACAAATAGTTTTGCTGTTGTGTGCATTGGTTACCTTGACAACGGTAACTATGACTCATAATATGGCTGCTTTTGTTACTTCTGAATTATTTCTTAAACTTTTGCATTATGATGAACCGATGATGATTATTGGGACATGTCTTACAAAAAGTGCTCTTTCAAAAACCGCAAAAAAATCATTGGGCATTTTTGTTACCATGGCCACCATTTTTATTATTTTCTTAAATCAGTTATTTTAAGCCCCTGATAGTTTAAATGTGATAAGAAAAGAGATCCAATAAGCCTCTATCAAAATACAAGAAAAAAGAACAAAAATTGTAATAGTTGCCATGGTAATTTGCTGATACAACCCAAAATTAAGCATTTTTTGGGTGATTTTATAGCCTTATTCCTAAAACATGAAACCAGTTTACACAACTAATTTGATATATCAGTTAGAGGAAAGATTGAACTTTATTTAGGATTTAGAAATAAACAGGTTGCTTAGCGTTGGATACCCGTATCCAAGGACTAAAAATGGGCCTTTGTGCAGTTTTACATAATTGTTCCCATAGCAACAGGCTATTTCTTTCAAGTTATTGAAAAAAAAATCTTATATGTCCTAAAAGGTCTATCTGAGCAATTTTGTAAATTATCATAACATTGAATGGGAGTTCAATTATCTAGTCAATTGAGGACTCTTAAGATGTTCTGAAATTGTCTTCATTTATGTGATATGAATTCACGTTGCCATAGCAACGGACACAAAAGTTGTTATTATGTGAATGTTAATGTGGTATTTCCTTGTTAAACGGAAAGCAATGTCTGTTTTTTGTCAAAACATTTGAAAAAACGCAAAAATCAATATTTTAGTTGGGTATCTGTGTTGTTGCTATGGAAACACAAGTAAACAACGTTTGCCCAAAAATATTTTTAATTCATTTGAGAGAACCATGATGGGGAACTTATATCTTATTTGTTTTTATTTTAGTTTGTGCTGCATTACTGATATATTTGAATTTGAAACTTGCAAAAACGGGCTTTTTCAACCTTTAATGTCTGTTTCCATGGCAACCAGAAGTGATTTAAAGAATTTTTTAATCTTATTTTTACTTTATGGTCAGCCCTATCTTCATGTTTAAATTTTATCAATATTTGAGACATAGCGTGCCACACTCCCTATTTAAAAGTGTAAGTGCTTACAGAGAATTGCTATTAACATGTCAACTTTGAAGCTCACCTGAGCACAACGCTCTCATGGTGAGCTTTCAGTGGCACCAGTGTCCGTCGTCTAAAGTCCGAAGTCAACATTTCAGCGTTTCAACTCTACAGATCACAATTTGGATTCAACCTTCCACAAACTTTTTGAAAATGTTTGTCCATTCACAAGAAAGATCTCTGATGATATTAGTGGCACTTCGACTTATGTGACTGGAAAGAAGCCCAGTGGACAATTTCCTTGTTACCACTCGAAAGGTCACACTTGTATATGAATATTTCTCAACCTTGCAGAAAATGAACGTCTTGTTATAGGAAATATCAATATTGGAAATTGAGTCTTACAAACGATTTTCTTTTAGGCTCATTTTTTCAGAAACTTGCTGAAAATGCTTGCCCGGCTATAAGTTATAAGGAAGATCTCTATAAATTTTAGTGGCAATCCAATATCTATCATTGGAAAAGGAGTCAAAAAGACAATTTCCTTGTTACCACTCCATCTTGGCTCAATACTTCTCCGAAATATTTCAAAATTGTTTATGATTCAAAGGTGTTTTAGGTAACATCAATATTTGCTGAATTTAGCCTTTAAGGTGACAACGACAAATGGCTTCATTTTTTCCCGCTAAATGTTTTTTTTTTCTTGTTCATATGTTGTAGATTAATATTGTATAGTCATTATATCAAAATTTGACGGTACCTTTCCATGCTCGTTTTCGTGCTAGAGTTACCTGGCCTTGAGTGACATTGGCCATTTTTCGGTAAAACGTTTAAATTCGTTTTAGGTCTAATATAAACTCAGTAGCAGCTGATAGCTACAAAACACCTACATGTTGTACGACCTTAAACATATACACAATGGCTGTTGCCAAGGAATTTTGTCTTTGACAAATTGCATTTGTATACGTGTCTTCAAAAGCTAAAAATGCACTAATTTTTGTTATTTTAAGGAGGAAAATGCCACAACAAACTATTTTTTAAGAAATTTCCAATTGAATTTTACTTGTTCTCAGATTTGTTTAAAAACCATATTTTCCCTATATTTGGTTAAAAAAAATCAGCCCATCTTTCCATGCAAATAAGAGTTTTTTTTCGGTATTTTATAGTGACCCCTCCTAATTGAATGACTGTTATAATAGATTTTTATTGTTAAATTCAAATATCCAATCATTCAATTGATATCAAATGTTGAAAAGAAGCTAAGTTATAAAAGTTTACCATCATTGTTCTACGTTTATTCCATAAGCAAAGTCTTATTCAAACTGGTTTTTTAAACAACACGCAAAACGAGCCGTAATATAAACGAGAATCCACTTCCGGTTTATAGAGCCGGAAGGTCGCTGTCCATTGCCACCTTAATTGCGCATTTCTTTCAAGGCAATTCAATATGCTAAGACAGGAGACAGAGAAACGAAGGCAAAATATTTAGGACAATTCTGGTTGTCTGAATTTTAGACACGGAATATGTAAAAACGGTTACTCCTTTCCACATATTGAAAAAATTTCAAAGGAGTCCCATACTCTATTTAAACTCAAACCCCCTTTTCGGAGTTTTAAATCGACCATTCTTGATATTATTTGACAACATTTTGGAGCCTCAAATAAAGGCCCATTCCCAAAAGAAAAGGTCACGTACAATTTATGCATTTTTCCCTATCAAATGTTTAATATTTGTGATAGATTATGATTATTATAGGCTACTTGCAGAAAAAAGTCCTTGTATTTATTCATTTTTCACCTTTGGTTTGGGCGATGTCCAAGTACTTGTAAATTTATAGCATGGTTGCCTTCTTTTGATTGTCTTAACAAAAATCGATGGATAAGCACGAAACGGTTTCAATCGCCTATTGTTTATAGGCAGTTACAACTGTTTTCTCGCTGAGCCATCGATTTGTAGATTAACGTCTTATAAAAAGCATATCCCTTTCAAATAAAAATGAAACGATTGTATTACAACCCCGGGGTTTTATAAGAACTTTTACGGTATTCAATATTTTCTTATGCAAAAACAAAAGAACAAAAAACCGTTATTATGTCTGAACGTTAAAAAATCTTCATACCGCTGATATTTTTGGACGATCGCAATACCATTTGCCCCCCCCCCCCCTTTTTCAGTAATTGGATCACAACGTGCTCATTGGGTCTTTAAGAATCACATTGAGTGCGTCATCAACTTCATTTAAACTTCTATTCTTGAACCAGTGGACTAATGAAACTTTTCCAAGATATTCCTTGGATAGTCCTGTCGATGGCCCTGTCGATAGATTGTTCCTTAATTTTGTATTAGCCAATAAATATGGTAGTGGCAGGGCAAGGCTGATTTGCACTGTCAATTCCTCAAACAAATTCCTAATTCTTAGCCCATTTGAATGAAAATTCAGGCGATTTTTCAAGGGCCACTCTGGTTCTCTTGTTTTCAATTAATACCATCTTTCCTTATACTTTCTTAACAAAAAGGTTCGTGTATGGATGAAAGAACCAGTCCTAGGGGCCGGAAGTGTTGGCAAGGTAACAGACAACATGGATGGTAGTTATGACGCTGAATTTACGGCATTTTGGGTTGGACGTCCGACAATCAGGGTGGCTGTTATTTCACCAAGAGAAGTTCTTACCGTACAGTTTAAAAGAAGGTTTGTAGTCATAAGCTTAACAATGCATGTCACAAAATTTTATAGCTGCAGTTGATTTGGCTTTAAGCGTGCGCTGGCTTACTTGTACAAGTAATCATAACCCGATATAAGAAGTAGAGAGAGTCTGTAAGATTCAACATATTTAACGGTCTGTCTGTCCGCAATCTAATAAAGAACCTGCAATCATGAAACAATATACAAGTGTTGCAAGGGACCAAAAGGGGAGCCCGGTCGTTTCGGGTCAATAAGGTTAAAGGTGAAAAATAAACGAATTGCGATTTTAGACCATTTCTGTTCGTTAAGAGAGTAACCAATTTGCATCAGATAAGAAACTTTGTGCAGTTGCCTAGAAAGACTATACAGGGAGTACCCTATTACTTTTTTGTCACATAATTGTAGGCCTAAGGTTATGTAGAATTTTGAAAAAACAACAACACATTTTTGTTAAAACAAGAGGTGCGGGAGAGCCAAGTATCGCTCCACTGGAATTGCCTCATGGAAACCTGAAGAAACATTAATTCGCTTTAAGTGAAATTTAAGTGAATTCTGATTTTAGAAAGCAAGTCAGGGTCTGTGAAAATGTAATTCTTTCTATTGATTTAATACAGACCTCGATCCTATCATTCTTAATTTAAGAGAGTAGATCATGTTCAATGTCAGGGGTTCTACAGGATGCAAGAATTAGACATAATTATCCTCAAACACCATTAATGGCATTATATAGTTCTTGACCCGGAAATGACCTCAAATTCAAAGACCATTACCTGCCAAACCTTTAATGTTAACTAAATACAGTCCTAGACCTATTAATCTAATATTCAAGAAAGAAGGTCAAAGGTCTTGGCCAGGGTTAAGGGTTCATCAAGACCAAAGAATGAAAGACTATTATCTACCAATTATTAATATGAACTAAATACAGTCCTAGACCTTATAATTTAAAATTCAAGAAAGAAGGTAAGAGGTAAAGATCTGGGTCAAGGGTTGAACATGATCAATCATCTACCAACCTTTAGTATTAACTTAACACAGCCTTAACCCTCGTAATTCAATATTTTGGAAAGAAGGTCAGGGTCAAGGGTTCGTCATGATGCCAGAATCTCAGACAATAATCTACCAACCTCTATTATTGACGTTATACAGTCATACACTTAATCATTCATATTATATTCCTAGCTTTAGACAGTTATATATTTATATTTTTTTTTATTTCTCCCATTTTTGATGACGTAAATGCCTGATGTACCCAAGACCAATAAGGATTTAACAAAGAAATCTGAAAGAGCACAAATTAAGGATCGTTTTAGTGAAGTTTGGTTGAATTTCAATAAGTAGTTTCAGAGAAAAAAGATAATAACAAATCCAGAATGCAGATTTTTGGATTACGCGGCAGCCCATAGCACGCATGATATCTTCCCAAGCAGAATTTGATTTTAATTTAGAAACATGAAAGAGCATGTCCCAAGAACAAATCCTGTGAAAAAAGGTTGAACTCTGATGGGTAGTTCCAATGAAAGATTTATTTAGAATTTCACTATCAGGGACAGTTTTTCGATGACACAGTAGCCCCTGGTACCAATGATATTAACTCGTTCAGAATTTAAAAAAAGAATTCTGAAAGAGCTGGTCCCAAAGATCATTCTCATGAAATTCGGTTCAATTCTGTACAAAAGTTTTAGAGAAGAAGATTTTTTAATATTTCACCATAGGTTGCTCCTATTCTGATGACATTTAAAACCGTATTGCTCTTTGTTTCGACCCAATAATAATTAAACGAATGAATCTGAAAGAGCATGTCCTGAGGATCATTTTTTCTAAAGTTTGGTTAAATTCTTACCAGTGGTTTCAGAGAAGGCGATTTTTTATTATTCAGCAATGCGGGCCCCTTTTTTTGGTAATATGTCAGCCAATAGCGCCTAAAATATCAACCCAAACTGAATGTATCAAGGGAATCTGAAAGAGCATGTCTTGAATATTTTTTTTCTGCGATGAAAGGTGAAATTCTGATCAGTAGTTTCGGGCGAAGTTTCATTTTCATATTTTTCTATCTGGGCCCCCCTTTTAGCTTGGCTGTTTTCGAAGAAAACCCGAGGTATTATGAATACCTTGGCGTCGTTGTTGGCATTAGCGTCGTCGTTGGCGTTGGCGTGACAAACTTTAACCTTGGTCATAACTTTTGAATGGAAAGTCATAGAGCCTTCATATTTCACATGATCATTGCTTGGGACAAGACCTTTCTCTAAGTACCCAGTTCAAGGTCATCACATAGGTTCAGTGTCATTTTTCAAGGTCGAATTTCTTTTAAAAAAATTTAACCTTGGTCATTACTTTTGTATGGTAAGTGATAAAGCCTTCATATTTCACATGATCTTTGGTTGGGATAAGACCTTTCTCTAGGTACCAAGTTTAAGGTCATCACCCAAGGTCAAGGCCATTTTTTCAAGGTCAAATTTCTTTTTAACATTTAACCTTGGTCATAACTTTTGAATGGTAAGTAATAGAGACTTCATATTTCACATGAACCTTGCTTAGGATAAGACCTTTCTCTAGGTACCAAGTTCAAGGTCATCAGTCAAGGTCAAGGTCATTTTTCAAGGTCAAATTTCTTTGAAAAAATTAACCTTGGTCAAAACTTTAAAATGGTAAGTCAAAGACCCTTCATATTTCACATGATCTTTGGTTGGGATAAGACCTTTCTCTAGGTACAAAGTTCAAGGTCATCACATAAGGTCAAGGTCATTTTTCAAGGTCAAATTTCTTTAAAGAAAATTAACCTTGGTCATAATTTTTGAGTAGTAAGTCATAGAGGCTTCATATTTCACATGATCCTTGCTTGGGATAAGACCTATCTGTAGGTACAAAGCTCAAGGTCATTAGTCAAGGTATTTTTTTAGGTCAAATTTCTTTTAAAAAAATTTAACCTAGGTCAAAATGTTTGAATGGTAAGACCCTTCATATTTCACTTGATCAATGCTTGGTACAAGACCTTTCTGTAGGTACCAAGTCGATTTATTTGCATTTGCCTAATGAATAATAAACAGCCGAGTGTTAGCACCCTCTTGTTTAATGTCATGTCAGCCCGTAGCACCCAAAGTATCAACCCGATCCGAATTTAACGAGAGCATATCCTAAGGATAATTTCTGTAACGTTTGGTTGATTTCCGACCAGTAGTTTAGGGGAAGAATATTTTTTTATATTTTACCATTTTTTGATGACTCAACGGCCCGTAGCGCCGAAGTTATCAACCTGATCAGAGTTTCTTGAAGGACCTGAAAATTGTAGATCCAAGTAACCTAAAATCTTAGAGTTTGCAGCTAGATACAATTGTTAATAATGATGTAAAATCTTTAAAGATTGTTTCCGGAAAATATCACATTTGAACTTTGGTACATAACTGTTTTCATACTCTTCTATTAACTATGTAACCAAGTACCATGATACTAATGTCAATAAATGTGGCAGTGTATTTGGGTTATGATGACAAAAGATGAAAATTAAAATACATTCTCCCCGACGGCGGCACTCATTCTTTACTACTATTTGTCTTCCATCAATGGGTTGGAATCATGGACCGACGTGGGGATAGCATCTGTAGGCTACGAAAGAAAGGCAATGGAAGTACAGGTGTGAGAATACCAGGTATCCAATGTTAAAAGCTCTAGCCGCCGCGATTAAACCGTTGACTTGTTGAAAGCAATGTAAAATTAAAAAAAGATTCTCCAAAATTCATCTGGTTTAGACTTTGAATTTACTCAAATATACAAGGGTGTGCTATCATTTTGTGTTAGTCAAGGACTGCATTCGGGATCGCATTGCGTTCACAAAAGTTTAAAAATTGTTTCCTGTCCTAACACGAACTACAACTTTAAAAGAGGGTACCCGTTTTAAAACGCTTTTAAACGTTCTAATAAAAGGTAGACACTCCTGATTTTATATTCTAAGATTTTAATTAGATTTTTTATAAGTAAGTTTATGATGTGTTTGGATGAATAGGGTTTACTCCGTTTTTAACATTATTTAAGCCACATCACGGCTGCAGGAGCACAAAACAATGGATTCCTGATATTTCTCATAAACAGTAATACCATCACATCCTTTCCTAGCCTCCAGCTGCTATCCCACACAGGTCTAAGATTATTTACCTATTGATGGTAGACAAATAGTCGGAAAGGATAAGTGCCGCCGTCGGGGACCGAACCCGAGACCTCTAGATTGACTGTCCGACGTTCCTTATTAATGCAGACTTACGTAAAGGTTTCTTGTCAATTTACATCTATCACAACATTTTTTATAATATGTGAACGGCCAATAACAATAATATGGTGATCTACGCAATTTCATGGCTTTAATGGGGTTTTTGGTTACAATCAATTGTTTTTTTTAATTTAAATGAGATCTTAGTTAACACTGGCAAACGGAACATTACGTACTTTTCCGTAAACTGGAAAATACCTCGGACGTCAATGTAGTAATTTTGTGTCATTTCTTTAGGTAATTCGGCTTCTGGTGGTACTTCGGTTAATTCATACGCTTGAAGAAAAAACACATCTTGTTTACCAGATACTGTAAAAACTCGTGAAAGTCTCGTTTTGTCTGAATAGATGGCTAGTTTAAAAAATATTTAATTCATTTCAGATACATCTGTCCAGCTGTACCGGTATTAATCGGTGTATTCGGCACCACAGAGAGGACAGATTGCTCTTATTACCCACAGGTTCCAGGTTATACAGAAATATGCAATTTAACAGCCGAAAACTTTGGACAACCATGGTATTGTGGGAAGCCAAGGTACAAATTTCATGCTATTGTGACCTTATTTGAGACTTAGTGGCTTTTAAATAATATTTAAGAAAAACATATCATCCTAAATATGACCATCTCCATAAAATTGAAATATATCAAACCAAAATTCACGACTTTGGAAATATGACGAAGGTCAGACCCGATGCCACAAGGTAAATGATCTGCATGTCAAAAATCACATGAGTCTGTACGAGACATTTCCAACATTTTGAAATGTGCGTAAGGTGATATCATTGGGCTGTGTAGACAGCCATATACTATAAATATTAAGTTACCTTAAGACCTTATGATCAACTAAGCGCATAGTGAAGTCTCTAGTCAGACTGCGGATGCACAGGCTGGTCAGAATCTTTGCTTCGCGCATATTTGAAATTGTTGGAAACCTCACGCACGGACTCATATCTTTTTCAAGCTAATTGCTCATGGTGGTGAAAACAAAGTTATCGTTATCTAATTTAATTGGTCCCTTTTCCCATGATACTCGGCGGAACTTTTCTGTTTTCTACTCTTTGTAGCTCAGAAGAGCTATTGCGATATCGGTTTCCGTTTGTCTCTCCGTTAATTTTTTCTGGTTATCGCCCTAGAGTTCACAGATTTTAACCGATTGTGTTGGTTAGATTAATTGTACAACCACACGGATCGTTCCCTTCGAAAATGAGACAAATCCACAATGCGTTATGGGAAAAGGAGCCAATGAAAATCTAACGATAAAAATTTCAAACTTGCTCGCTAAGATTGGCCGATCAGAACGGCACTTTCTTACGAAAATTCAATTAGAAAATCTTTGTGAATACTGTAGAGTGTCATCCTATTGTCTTCAATCGTGCTAAGAATGATTGAACCGTCGCAATGATTTTTCCTTTAAAAATGTCGATCGAGTGTCACAAGAAAATTGGCAGTTTGGATATTTACTTTAGAAATGCTCATTGATACTTCTTCAATTACGCATTGAAGATGAAATTTACAAAATGTTCTACAACATGTGCCTATTGATGTGGTCTGGTGAATTCATACTGCGTCTTAGAAAAAGGGGCTTTAATGTAAACCTCCTTGTTAACAAAACTCCTTTTTATACCCCCCACCTACGAAGTAGAGGGGGGTATATTGGTTTCACCATGTCTGTCTGTCTGTCCATCCGTCCGTCCAGTCGTCCGTCCGTCCATCCGTCCATCCGTCCGTCCGTCCGTAGACCTTTTCGTTTCCGGACTCTAACTCAAGAACCAAATGACCTACAATCATGAAACTTTATACAAATGTTCCTTATGACCCAAGGAAGTGCCCTATTGTTTTTGGGTCATATAGGTTAAAGGTCAAGGTCACAGTCATCCTTTGTTTAATTTTCATTTCCGGACTCTAACTCAAGAACCAAGTGGCCTGCAATCATGAAACTTTATACAAATGTTCCTTATGACCCAAGGAAGTGCCCTATTGTTTTTGGGTTACATAGGTCAAAGGTCAAGGTCACAGTCAGTCATTGTTCAATTTTCGTTTTCGAACTGTAACTCGAGAACCAAGTGACCATGCACGAAACTTTATGCAAATGTTGCTTTTGATCCAAGGAAGTGCCCTATTGTTTTTGGGTCATATAAGTCAAAGGTCAAGGTCACAGTCAATTTTTGTTCAATTTTCATATCTGGACTCTTAACTCAAAAACCAAGTGACCTAGAATCATGAAACTTCATGCAAATGCTACATATGACCTCAATATTAGTTACAAACACATCCTGCACTAATAGCACTTGCATTCTGACAAAGCGCTTGTGGGGGGTATTAGTCCGCTCTGTGACAGTTCTAGTTTTATTACTGGATACATTCGTGTGAAACTTTCATAGAATGTTTTTTTTTTCAAGCAATTATGAGCATCTGTGGGCGCGTCATGGCAAAAGGGGCCTTTATGTATATTTATTGTTAACACAATTCCTTCATTTATGGACGGATTTTCATCATCTGACCATTGCCTTATTTTTCCCATTTTGTGATTTGCCATGTCATGGAACAAGGGCATTAAAGTTAACTTCCTTGCAAACACAACTCCTCTTATATTAATAGTTACATTTGTATAAAACTCCCACAGAATATTTCTTGTCAAGTGACCGTATGCATTTTATGGAGGTTTAGTGATAATATGCTGTGTCATGGAAAAAATTGGTTTTATGTTATTTATATTGTTCACATAACGTCTCCTCCATTTATGCATTGATCGTCATGTAACTTAAACAAAATATTTCTAGTCATGTGATCATGGCTACATTTTTGCCATTTGGTGCAATTATGCGACGTCATAGCAAAGGGGCATTAAAGTAAATTTCTTTGCTAACACAACTCCTCCTTCATTTTTTGATTTATTTTCATGGAACTTCCAAAGAATGGTCCTTATCATCTGAAAAATGAATGCATTGCCAGTTTTTATGATATAATGCCTATATACGGAAATAGGTGCTTTAATCTAAATTTCTCGGCAGCACAACTCCTCTTTTATTAATACACAGATGTTCGTTAAACTTTTGCAGAATGTTCTTCATCATGCGTAAAAGAAGCACTGTGGCCTTCTTCTCTTTCTCAACCAGGTCCCCAACAGCCTGTTTATTTGGCAGCATCATCAATTCATTGACCTTTATGTAAAAAGCTAAAACCATGACTCATAGGTCGTCATGTGTAGAGCGATATGGGGATGGGGTAGTACTCAAGTGTCAATTTAGAATCGTTGAAATGTCTTCTTCAACTTAGCCAAAACTCCGACAGCCCTGATATTTGGTATAGATTATGAGATGATAAACCTTTAAGAAAAAAGCTAAAATTATTAGTGTTGGACAATCAGGGACAGAGCATAGGAGGGAAGGGGGAAGGACCAAAAAATCTATTTATAGAATAATGAAAAAATCTTTAAATTCTTCCTCTTTCTCTTCCTCTTCTTCTGAACCACATAAAATCATAAATTGATATACCTTACAGAAAAAAATAATAATAATAGCTGTAGGGCTACAATGGGATGGTGTAGGTCTCGGGGCTGTGTAGAAGTTTTAATAGTTTGAAGAAACATTATATCAAACCTTTCATTCTGACCATTTTTAGGTTGATTTCAGCAAGACACTCATTCACACCAATTATTAGATTAAATTGGCAAAACATATGGTCTCTTGAGTATCAACAAGCTAAATGTTGATGCTGCACAATGAACATCAAGTGACCACAAAAGCTCTCCTTGAGCATTTCGTACTACAAATTACCCTGATCACTCAAACGAATACTATTTTGTTTACAGATCAAAGCATTTGAGATGCAGTGATTGGAAGTCTATGGATCACCGATTCGAATTTGAACACGAAACTATCTTCAATAAACCGATAGAAAGGGCATTACTTTCCAGGTAAATGAACGATTTTCCTAGTAAGATACAGTTGAGAGACAGATAGAAAGAGAGGGGAGGGTTATAAGGGCTTATTTTCTATCGATAATTAGTATAAAGAACAATATGAGCTTATTAAACACAAATGCACCGGCCACTTTCATTTTTTTTTTAGAAATTTACAACATATTTGACCTTGGAAAATGATATTGACCTCGACAGATGACCTTGAAAGATGTACTATAAGAAGGGTCTTGTCACAAGCAATACTCGTGTAAAATGTCTTATTTTCGAGTCCGTAGTCTAGTGGTTAGGACGGTGGCTTAGGAATCGAATGGTTCCGCGATCGGTTCGTGGAAGTCGTTTGAATGTGAATGACAAGGAAATAGACAATAAATCCAACTTTTAACTTTTAAGTCATAAAAAATCGGATAAAATAATGTATTTAACAATGAAATATATTCAAGCGTCTCCATCAAGCAGACAGTTCAGGATAGAAAAGCAGCGAAGCGCTTGCTATCCTTTGCAAGCGTGTACTCATCTGAACGCAAGGCTACTCGGTTCGCTGCGAACATTTTTTTGATAGCGAGGAGTATTTTCTTTAACGCACAAAAGCATTTTCAAAAGAAAAGATCTTCTTGCTACGCAACAAGTGACTCGATTCAAGGTATAACCACACGAATACAACCAGAAAACATATTTAGATCTATACAATAAAGTAAAAAAAAAATATGAAAAAGTCCACTCTTTCGATGATCAAATATCTTAAACAACACAAAAATTACGAATTATTTTGTAAATCCAAGATTGTCGTGAAATTTCACGAGATCTTCGCGAAAATTGACAATAGTCCTGTTATCCGCCATATTTGTTTGCTTCGCTTGTAAAGTCATTTCATTGCTCCCCGATTATTACAAGTACTACAGAGAGGAACATGGAACCCAACAGTCAAAAGATCGGTCCATAAAAGATAAACAATTTTGACAAGTAGTAAAATTAAAAAGGGAAATAAGTCATAAACGGTTAAGTAATTATGAGAACATATATTTGTGGACGTTTCTTTTGGTTTATTGATTGATTGGATGGAGTTTATCGCCGCTTTCAACAATTTTTCAGTTATATCGCGGCTGTTGGAGCACCTTATAATGGATTCTTGGTATTTCTCTCACCAGTGCTACCATCACATCCTTTCCTAGCCTCCAGTCTCACATAGGTCTACGATTATCAACCAATTGGCGAGAGACAAATAGTCGGAAAGATGCGCGCCGCCGATACCTCTAGAATATCAGACCGGTGCGCTACCAACTGCGCTATGACGGCGGCTTTACATTTCTCTTTGAGTTAAGTATATGTTAAAACATGCCAAATGCCAGTTGGCCGTTTCGAAGTTCGTTTCAGTGTTTAAAAAATATAATAACAATTTTTCCTTATTACAGAAAGTACCAGGCCATGGGCATACCAACAAACATACATGTGGAAATCAATTCAGGTATCAAAATAAAATTAACATTAACAACAACAACAAAACCCCCATCTGGGTTACTCGAAGACTACTGATAAAAATAAGGCTGTTTGACTTTTTTTGTGACAAAATATATCTTTTTTATCATTTGTGATTTCTTCTCTGTCTGTCCGTCCATCCGTCCTAATGTTAGAACGTCCGTCCGTACTTCCAAACTTGTGAACGTAAGTTCTCCCTCATTTACTGATCGATCCGGATGAAACTTTCACAAACTGTTTTAGGTACCTGACCTAGCGCATATTTCAATATGGTTTCGGTCCAATAATTACTCAGGAAGATACGGATGCTGGACTAAGTAAATTACTTAGAAACTTCCGGACTGTATATTGTATACCATTGGAGATATTGATTTAAGTGTGTGAGTCGGTATCAATGAGTTACAGAATAAGTCCTAGTTTGGTTCCGGTCAGTTTAATTTTTGGGGAAGATACGGATGCTGGACTTAGAAAATTACGAGGAAATTTCAGTTTCCGGACTTTTTCTATACCTCTTGATATATTGTGAAAAGGTTTGGTGTGTGAGTCTGCACCAATGAGTTACAGAACAAGTTCGAGTTTGGTTCTTGTCCAATGATTTTTTGGGAAGATACGTATGCTGGACCTAGAACATTACTATGAAATTCCATTTTTACGGACTTTTTTTTACTACATCCTTTGACATTCTGAGGCAATGTTTGGTGAGTAAACCCGCATCAATGACCGACATGATAATTAATTTGCTTTATTTAAACTGTGACCCGTCCATGAAAAATGACCATCCGGGAACTCCTCAAAAATATATTTGTTACAAGAGTTTCGTTGGCACAATATACCCTGCCACAAAATTGCTTTCTACAATAGGTAGCTGTAGAGTTGTAAGAGTTATAATTTTTATCATTTGAAATTGTAAATCAGTTGATGTATCTTAAAGCTTTAATGATGATTGGAAGCTAATTGTTACCCAGCTGTAAATGTTCATTGCTGTTGTCACTCACGTCCCAAATCAGCAAACTTAAGTATATCTGAAATCATTCAATGATCGGAACCAAACTCGAACTTGTTCTGTAGCTTTCTAGATAAGAAATTAAAAAAAAACATACGTCAATATGCTTTTTTTTCTTTTCACCTCGACGCTTTTCTTTTGAACTCGCCTTAGAACAACGTGCTGAAGGTGAGCTTTTGTAATCACTGGATGTCCTTCGTGCGTAATCCGTCGGCCGTCGTCAACAAATTAAGTATGTACACTCTTTAGGCCACAAATTTCGTCCAAACTTCACGAAACTTGGTCATAATGTTATTCAGGTTACGAGAATGAACCATCTTAATATTTGGAAGGGTCCATTTGAAATAATAATATTGGGGACCTTGATGATAAATAGATTTCATGTTAACAATCGTTAGGCCATAGGCCACTAATGCTTAATCTTCACAAAACTCGGTCGAATGTTTCTCTGGTCATAAGAATTTACCTATCCAAATGGGAAAATATTTGGAAAGATCCTTTAAAAAACACCGGAAATGGGGTCTTTAAAACAAGTTTCTTGTAAATACATTCTAGGAGCCTTCATTTTGATAAGTATTTATATAATCTTATGAAAACGTCCGTCAAGTAACTAGTTTGAAAAAAGTATCAACCCATTAAATATCACGAGAAAAATAGCCTAACCACATTTTTTTATTTCCTCTCCGGGAGCTTCAATTCGTCAGTATGTTTGTCTGTTCAAATTATTGAACCCCGCATGCCACTTGCTTAGAAAGCTAATAACTTAACCAGTGATCATTTGCCAATCATTATAATACAATAATGACTTTTGCAGAAGATGCGAGTTTTTATCATCATTAAACGATCTTTACAGGTATTTAAATTTCCTTATAGATGAGTAAAGTAGATTAAAGTAAACAAAATTGGAATTGGAATTTAAAAAAGATCATACCGGTTTCTGAAAAAAATAAACACCACAGCTACCTGACAACAAGGTGTTGAACTTAAAAGTATAAGATTATGGTTCTTACTACAGACGAATTGTAAAATGCGTTACTAGATTATGACCATAAATATCCTTATTCAAACGGGTTACGGGTAATGAATAGACCAATGCGTAGTATGAGAAATTGGCGATAAATGCTTAAATAATTTTGTTAATTAAATTGAAATACATTTACTTACATAACCAAATTTTTCATGATTATCAGGGTGCTAGATAGAAGTAAAATTGCACTGAATACATGCAATATATTGTGTAAAACTAATTATGATACAAATAAGTGAAATACCCATAAAAGTAAACTTAACCTACAATGAAAACGGCCAAAAATGTGACTACTTATGAAAAATCAATAGCATCGGTTTCGCTTTGTTATTTTATTATCTTTATTATTCTCATCATCCTTGTTCAAAGCCTGCATTAAAATGTTTGGGACAGTTGACACAGATGAAAGATTAAGTGTCACCAAAACCTTCTCGTTCATTCAGCTTTTTCTGTGTATAACAGTTGAGAACATCGTGAATTTGACATTCACCACGATCGAAACCATTTTAAATCGATATAATTGCGCCCCATTCATTCATTCCACACACTCACTCAAGCCATTGCAATACGCTCTAAAATTATTAAAATAATAAAGATCAATAACTACATTCAAAACGAAAATTGACCGAAAAAATCCACGATTTCACAGATTAATTTGAAGTTTGTTAAGCGTCTGATTGGTTCGTGAAGTCATTGAAAGCTATTTACAGAACTTGTATGTGTTTATCAAAGGGAGGTAATCGAAAGCGCTAATTTGGTTAATCTCGAACAAGATAAACGATACTTGATTACTTTCCTTCCATTCTATTCTAAAATCACTCATCGCACCCATTCAATTTCATTCCGAAATCATTCCAAAATCATTCACCTTGTCAATTTTACGATGTTCTTAACTGTTTCTGCAAAATATGATTCAACATGGAGGATTCGTGCATTAATTCAATCATTTTCACATATATAACAATTATCCAGCAGGGAGAATATCTCCATCTCAATCAGAATTTACAATTAGTTATAAGTTTTGCTTAAAAATGTTGACAATGAATATATTTAGCATCCAATAGCCAATAACTCTTATATAAGCTAATGCGGTGGAATAATAGTTGTAATTGTGACGTGTTTTTTTCAGATATATGATAACAAAAGGTGGGGCATTTCAAAGTAACGCTTCCTATAAAAGCCATACTTGCCTAAGTGCAAACGTGTCTTAAAATGTTGTTTATATAAATATGTTACTTTCAGAAAATCATATTCCCCCTCGCGGGAGGAAGGAAACAGGGGTCCCAGTAGCCAAAATTCAAGTTTGTTTATAGTTCGAATGCTGAGCGTATACCCTTAAAATACAATCACAATACTTTTTTTGTTCATAGAAAGCGACATCAAACATTATTTTTTCCTTTTACAATGAATTTGAATTGAGCAAACTCGCGAAACATTTTAATCAACCATGGATCACGATAGCAAATGTCAAAGTCTAGTCGCACGGTAAAAATTTCAGTAAAGCGAGACATGAATTTTCAAAAAGAACAATGGAGTACGATCCAGATATCGTTTTTGTACATTTGAAAAGAATGAAGATACCACTCGAAGCTTTTGAGTCAACCTTTGAATTCGCTATTAAATACCAGTTTTTGAACTGTAGAGTTAAAATCAAGCTTTCAATCGAAACTTATGTGTCAAGCAAGCGGTAGTCCTTTAAATGTCATCATTTGATACATAAGAATCGAAATACCACTCGAAACTATCGAGAAAGTCATGACGTATGATATAAAACAATATTTCAGTACAGTGTTACTTACATTAAGCGAATACTGCTTGTCTCCTTGAAACCTGTCAAAACATCTTGTGTAATATTTCTACATTTGTAGTCATATCGGCTTACTCAATCAATATCTAATAATGTTCAAAGAGAAAAAGCGACATTTTCAACAATTTCAAAAGTGCGCCAAGCAAAAACTCTGGCCAGTCTGTACATCCACGCAGACTGTCAAGAGTCTTCACTTTGTGCTATTTGTATAGATAAGGTCCCAAAGCGGCTTTAAACGGTCAGATTATCTTGAACAATGCAAAGAGAACATCACATTATAATCTATTTCAGATAATTCTAATGGCGTTAAAACCTGGAGCCCTCCGGATGTCAAATGCAACATTCCAGATCGCAGCCACACTTGGATTCAACATCCACCTGCAGGATTCTTGTACAACAAACAATGGACTTCGCGATCATGTCGAGGTCGTGACAGAAGTAAAGCGGTTCAATCCTGTGTTAAAAATACTAAAATTTATATGATTGGTGATTCGACGGTGCGTCAAATTCTCCAGTCGTTAGCGTCAATGATACCATGTGAATGGGGTAACCGAAAAATAACAAACGAGACCAGACATGAACAATTTGTTTGCTCTAACGATACTCTTAATGTATGGTTTGAATACAATAGCCATGAGTTGCCATTCTGGACAGACCTTGCTGATCATAGATATTTCCAATCAATAACATCTCATCTTGAAGCACATCACGAATTTGACGGTAAACACTCGCAGGTTGTCATCATCATTCATTTATATTCTCACTTCATAAGCCAGCATTCACACATTCTTTACGAGTCTCTCATCCGAATGAAACCGGCAATTATTGCTCTTCTTAATGCCAATCCGAATACATCTGTAATCATCAAAGGTCCACATGCATATGCCTTCCAGTACTATTTACAAAAGTATATATGTAAACCGGAAGGTTATTTAGAGGTGTACGAAAACTATATAAGAAAAGTATTTGATGATGTTAAAGACAGGGTGATTTATCTGGATGTTGCGGATATGACAATAGCATCTGAGCAAAACCATGTTCATCCCGAAATAAACATCGTGAATGAAATTGTGTATAAGGTATTTGATTATGTATGCAAATATTAAATTAATATCTGACAATATTTTCACATGTGAACGAAGTCAGTGGTTATATACATGTATATGTACTTGAGTTTAACCTTTATCCAGCTGTTTCTAATTTTTTTTAAACAAATTGCAATTTTTGGGACATTTCATACATTCTAGCTCAAAATTAATAAAAGAAAGCAGGTGATGAAGGCTATGCAAGACTTTACTATAGGGATGAGTGTCATTTTCACTGCGTTTATTAGGGTATAAAGTGCAATTGCCTTAGCACATGGCAAATAACGCCCGTAGCGTTATGTTTAAGCCATGTGCTAAGGCAATTGCACTTTATAACTCAATAAACTAAGTGAAAAAGACAGTCATCCCTTATAATTGCAATCCTCTAGATCGAAGAAACTATTAAAATACTTGGCCAAACATTAAAGCATCAAAACTACTTTCTGCGCGTATAGATTACACAATTTATTTTTGGATCGTGTATTTTTTTTATCTCGCTATCGAAGTGAAATGTCATAAGGTAATCAAATGATACACAAATAAACGACAACTTTGAAATTCGTAGAGGTACTTATGACAAAAAACTTGTTTCTGCGAAGTTATTCTCTAATTTCAAACGAAAACGGCGTGGTCGGTCTCTGTTGAGAGGCTTGCTTGATGGTCTTCGTCGAGTCGCTGTTTTCTAAGTTTTCGTCGATTCAGAATCAGAACTGTATGATTAGAATCGTAAATTCTTTCGAAAATATCTCAATTTATAATCTATTAAAAAGTAATATTGCGTTCATGATTTGGAACTAGGTTAATTCGAGTTCCTACAACAGAGGACTTTTAGATCGAAGGTCGGGGGTTTCTCGAAAGACCCATTGCATTTTATATAGAAATAAAGTGCAATGGATTTCCCCACGTGATCGGATTTAAACCAATCAGAATCCTTTATTTTATTGGATTGAAATTATATCTGTGTAAGCTGATCTTTAAGAATTGTCTGCCATATCCTTGTACATGACAGGAAAGTACTATGAATCATTCGGATCACCACTCGGCCAATCTTACGATCAACCTCGGATGTACAAAGACGAACTATTTTCAAAAATACGGGAAAACTTTGGAAAGTTTCGATGACGTCATTTAAAATGACGTTAACCCTCGAAACTTTGTTTGAAAACATTCGACGTCGTCAACGCTACTCGTTTAAGTCACTGACGTGAAACCATCGCATCGCTACCATGTCTTTTGACTTAGAAAAATTTACGAAAGAACCTTCCGTGGAGCTATTGAATTTGGGTAAAAAGCCTGATTTGCTCAATCTTGCCAAGCATTATGAATTAAAAGAAGTCAAGTCTTCATTGCGAAAGCATGAAATTAAGAATATTTTGGTTCAATATTTTGTTGATGAGGACATTTTTGATGAAAAGGCCCTGTCTCTCATTGTTGATGTTCCATCAGTTTCAAGCTCAAGAGATCTTGAACTTTTAAAACTCCAACAAAGAGAGAAGGAATTGGAAACAGAAAGAGAGAGAGAAGAGAGAAAATTTCAAGAAAAGCAATTAGAAATTGAAAGAGAAAGAGCACAGAGAGAAATTGAAGAAAAAGAAAGAGAAAGGCAATTTCAAAGGGAAAAGGAAGAAAGGGAAAGAGAAGAAAGGGAACGAGAAAAAGAAAGGGAAAGAGAAGAAAAAGAACATGAAATAGAAAGGGAGAGAGAAAGAGAAGAAAGAGCATTTCAATTACGATTAAAAGAATTAGAAATACAAGATAGAGCAAATCAGCCCATAGATATGTATAATGACCATTTTGATGTAACAAAAAATTTTAGGCTTGTTCCTCATTTCAAGAAAATGAGGTTGATACATATTTCGAACATTTTGAAAAAGTTGCAAATAACTTGAAATGGCCAAAGGAGCAATGGACCTTACTTCTCCAAAGTGTCTTAGTAGGAAAAGCTCGCAATATTTATTCGCAACTTAGAACAGAACAAAGTAATGATTATGATACTGTAAAAGAACTCATTCTCAAAGGTTTTGAGCTGGTTCCAGAAGCATACATACAACAATTCAGAGGTTGTAGAAAAGAATCTGGTCAGACTCACGTTGAATTTGCAAGAAACGAAGAAAAATTATTTGACAGATGGTGCTATTCTAAGAAAAAAGACCAAAATTATTATAATCTTAGACAACTGATATTAATTGAACAATTCAAAAATTGCATTCAATTTTACATTAAGTCACATTTAGATGAAAAAATGTTGAAACTATACATGAAGCAGCTCGTTTAGCTGATGATTATTACCTTACACACAAAAATTCTTTCGTTAATAAAGCATAACCTGCTTCCCCACATCCCCCCAAAAAATCTATGTCTGGTGATTCATCTAGCATGTGAAGTCAATCAAATTCACCTAAACCAAATTCTACTGGTGAAACCAATGTTCAAAACCCCTTATCTCGAGTACATTGTACTTTTTGTAAAAAACCAGGTCACCTTATTTCAGAATGTTTTAGATTAAAAAGGAAGAAGGAACTGAGTGCAGCCAAACCTTCAGGGCTCACCAGCCTTCAGCATAAATCACAGCCTTCTTTTGAGTAAAATTCAATTGTTAAGGCAGAACAAAATTCTGATTCCTGTATGGAGATTTTTGAACCGTTCATGTTGGATGGTTTTGTATCACTTTCAGGTGATATGTGCCCACCTACCCCTATTAAAATTTTAAGAGACACAGGAGCTTCTCAATTTCTTATTTTAGCAGATGTTGTGCCTTTTTCTGAGAGAACTTCTTCTGGAAATATTGTCCGTATTCAGGGTGTAGAGTGTGGTGTTATTATTGTTCCTCTTCATAAGGTTAATTTGTCCTCAGATTTGGTTACTGGTTCTGTGGTTGTTGGTGTTAAACATTCTTTACTATTTAAAGGTGTACATTTATTGCTAGGCAATGACTTAGCTGGAGACAAGACGGTTGTTAATCCTCTTGTAACTGACACACCTAGTGTAGGTCAAACAGATGATCCTATTTTGCAGGAAATACCTTATTTGTTCCCTTCATGTGCAGTAACTCGGGGTATGGCTGAAAAAGCTTCCTTGAAAATTTCAAATGATATTGACTCAACGGATACTTTTGTTGGTCAATATTTCAATGACGAGATTAAAATGTCTTTTAATCTTAGTCTGCCTGATACTCAGACAGACTCGTCAAAACTTTGTCAGTCATCTCCAAGGTCAAATGACCAAGGTCATGAAACGCATTCAAAGTCACAGCTAATCCAGGAACAGCAAAATGATCCTGAGATTTCAAAGTTAATTGATAGGGCATTACCCGAAAAAGAAATGTCTCAGAATCCTGTTTGTTACTATAAAAAGAATGGTATTCTGATGAGAAAATGGCGACCATTTGATGTCCCAGCTGATGATGATTTGGCTGTTCATCACCAAATTGTTGTTCCAAAGTCATATCGCCATGAAATACTTAGAATAGCCCATGAAAGTCCAATGTCTGGTCATTTAGGTGTAAACAAGACTTAGCACAAGATTATGACTCATTTCTTTTGGCCTGGACTTAAATCGGATGTGTCCGAATATTGTAAAAATTGCCACACTTGTCAAATGGTAGGGAAACCTAACCAAGTTATTCCAAAAGCAAGGTTACAACCCATTCCAGCTTTTGATGAACCTTTCAGTCGAATAATAATAGAATGCGTTGGTCCTTTACCGAAAACTAAGCCAGGTTCTGAATGTTTGTTGACAATTATGTGTGCTTCTACTCGCTTCCCAGAAGCAATTCCAAACATTAAGGCAAAGTCAATTATTAAGGCTCTTGTCAAGTTCTTTACTTTTGTTGGCCTTCCAAAATCAGTTCAGTCTGATCAAGGATCAAACTTCATGTCAGGCATATTCCAACAGGTTATGCATGAATTAGGTATCAAGCAATATCGGTCCTCTGCTTATCACCCTGAAAGTCAAGGTGCTTTAGAAAGATTTCATCAGACCCTAAAGAATATGATAAGGTCATATTGTTTTGATACTGAGAAAAATTGGGATGAAGGTATTCATTTGCTATTATTTGCAGTCAGAGAATCTGTTCAAGAATCTCTTGGCTTTAGCCCCTTTGAGTTAGTTTTTGGTCATTCTGTTCGTGGGCAATTAACACTTTTAAAAGAGAAATTCCTTGCTGATGATGAAACACCCTTGAACTTGTTACAGTATGTTTCTGACTTTAGAAATAAACTGTCTAGGGCATGTGAGGTTGCTAGGTCAAATCTTAAATCATCTCAGAGCAAAATGAAGGCAAGATATGACAAGCATAGTGTTGGTAGGAAATTTGAACCAGGTGATAAAGTCCTTGCTCTTTTGCCAATACCTGGCCGACCCTTACAGGCAAGATATTATGGCCCGTATACTATTGATAAGAAAACAAGTGATTTGAATTATATTATCAATACTCCTGGAAGGCGTAAAAATAAACAAATGTGTCATGTGAACATGTTAAAAAAGTATTTTGACAGATATAGCTCTATCTCAAATCCAGTTACAGTTGTAAACACTGTCCCACAAGAATCAAATGTGATTGAATCAGAAGTTAATTCAGACTTTCGTGCAAAATCTGTTCCTGGTCCACCTAAACTTTGGAACTCTGAAAAACTAAAGAATCTCGACGACAAACTTTTGCATTTGGAGCCATCTCAACGAGAAGAGCTGAAACAGTTGATTAATGAATATAAACACTTGTTTCCTGACATCCCCACAAGAACTGATAAAATATATCATGATGTAGTTGTGGAAGATTCTCAACCAATAAAACAACATCCTTATAGAATGAATCCAGTGAAACAAAAAGCCGTTCAAGATGAAGTGAATTACTTATTTGAGAATGGTTTTATTGAACCTAGCCAAAGTAATTACAGTTCACCATGTATATTAGTTCCAAAGCCAAATGGAATATACAGAATGTGTACTGACTATCGAAAAGTGAACTCAGTGACAAAAACTGGCTCTTTTCCAATACCAAGAATTGATGACTGTATTGACAAAGTCGGTAATTCTAAATGTGTCACCAAGTTTGACCTTCTCAAAGGATTCTGGCAAGTTCCGCTAACTGATATGGCTAAAGAAGTATCAGCATTTGCTACTCCAACTGGTCTTTACCAGTACAAAGTTATGCCATTTGGGATGAAAAATTCTCCTGCGACATTTCAGCGGCTTGTAAATATGGTTAAAGCTGGCTTAGATGGCTGTGACGCATACATCGACGACGTCATCATCTACACAGATACATGGAGTGACCACCTTCAAAGAATCAAACAATTCTTCGACCGTCTCGGTGATGCAAAATTGACTGTCAATATTGGAAAACAGAATTTTGTCATGCTACTGTTACTTGTTTAGGACATCTTGTGGGTCAGGGTCAAGTTAAACCTTTAGAATCTAAGGTCAATGCTATCTCTGAATTTCCTGTGCCTGCTACTAAAAAGCAACTGGTGCGATTTCTTAGCTGTTGATGCAAGTGATGTGGGTATTGGTGCTGTTCTTTTGCAAGAAGATGATGACGGTATTGATCATCCAGTTTGTTATTTTTCTAAAAAAATAAACAAACATCAGAAAAACTACTCCACCATTGAAAAAGAATGTCTTGCTTTGATTTTAGCAATCCAACATTTTGAAGTTTATTGAACATCTGCAACTTCTCCTATAGTTGTATTCAGTGATCACAATACCTTAAGTTTTCTCCACAAATTTAAAGGAAAAACCAAAAGTATTGAGATGGAGTTTGTCACTTCAAGAATTTGATCTTGATGTAAGACACATTAAAGGAAAAGACAACATTATACCAGATGCTCTGTCAAGAGTCTAAAATTTTGAATTGTCTTATCTTTAATACTTAAATTCCATTTAACAGTTACATTTCACTATTTTTTTTTGTATATATGTATGCATATATGTTTGCATATATATCTCTTTTTCAATTATTTTGATGAAAATTGTTTGTATTTTCATACTAGATGTGCTGAAATGTTTCAACAAATTATGATATTATCAATTGTGTAAAGTATATTATCATTGTATATGCTAAAGATAATGCATAAACCTTTCTTTTTTTCTTTCAAGGGGGAAAGTGTTATATATAATCATAATGGTATTTACCGTGTCTATTTTTAGACTGGGAATTTTCCAATATCTATTGATACTGTTGGGTAATATATATGTAGAAGATTTCAGATCTTTCTAGAAAGGACTTTTAGAAAGTGACTCAGACTCTAGAGTCTTCTAATGTTCTATGCTATTCTAGATTGTTCTGTGGTATTACATAAAGGGATTCCAACAGCATTCTTGGTTCACTTGATTTAGACTAATGGTTTCATTGAGTAGTACTGTGTCAAACTAAAAGGGGATTTCTTGTTATCTTAAAAGGGTGTTTGAAAGCGTGTTTAATTTTAAATTCAGATATTATTGGACTTATAATTTGTGGACCAGGAACTTAATTAAATTGGATCTAAAATTAAAAACTTTAGGATTAAACATTCAAGGTATTGTATTTGGTTTTGTATTAATTTCATATTGTCAATAATTCTGTTATTATTGTCAATAAATATTGTTAATTGTAAAGTTTGTTGCTGGCTTCTTTATTAATGATGCATTGGCCCGTAACAATCACAAGCTTTTATGTGAAAAAAGTTTCTTGTTTCAAATCAGGCATGAATTAAACAAAACTTCAACAAAATTGTTGGAAAAAATCATTAGATGCTTAAATACAGAAATAAAATAAAAGAAGGAAAGTGTAATCGATCAAAATTTTGCATTTTCAACCGGATTTGTAAGTTCATTGGAAATCAAAGAGGAAATTTCAATAACATAGCACTAGTAGTTGTTATGTATTGTTGGTTAATGGCAATTAGTTGTACATATCAAGTTTTAAGATGTTCTGTCATATTTTTCATACTTTATGCCACATGAGAAAGTTTCAGTAATTTATTATAAATAATTTTATTATAATTCAAATCATTCTTGTACTTTGATTAACAAAATGAATAGGTCATATAAAATTTGAGCTACATGCATTAGTGGTTTGACTTATTTTCATGAGCTTTTCAAGAGGATAAATTAATCCGAATGTAGAAATTAAATTTAAAATCTCATCTTTTTGTTTTGTATGGTGGCTATTTCTGCCATGAGATACTAGATAGCAGTATCATGAAAATTTAAACAATATCTCGGTATGATAAAGTTTCCAGGAAATTTCATCTGGTAAGTCAAACTTTTCTCATTCATTTTATCATGATATTTGTACCTTGTGTCTCGTTTTATTTCTACGACAATGCCTATTACTGCCATTAAAATAAAATAAATCGTGAACTTAAATCTGAAAATCGTTGTGACTATATTTAGATAAAAGCGTTCAGATTTATTTCATCATTCGGCTAACAGTGTTTCCAGTTTTTATATGCAGGACACAAAGCCATCAGAATCAGTGTTCTATTTCAAGAAGTCGGAATTTCTATCGAAGTGACTTTTTCCTAATGTCAGTAGTGGGCATTTATCGTCAAATAAGTGAGATAGAAAATATCATTATCACAATAACTTTATCAAGATTAAAATTATGGTCAAGATAAAATTTTCTGGAAACTTTATTTTTACTTGATATTTCATAAATTATCCTGATAAATTATCGGAAATATGCCACCATAATTTTGAATATATATTTGGATTTAACTGAAAAATATAACACTTCAATGTACAATTTGTTTTCTGGTGGTGTTTTTTTTTTTTAAACAATCTTGAAAAGAATGAATATTGTGTTATATGATGCCATTTTGACAGCTTAGTTAGTTTGGTTCATTAAAATTTACATTTCATTTTTATTTTCATTTTTCTCCACATATTTATATAAATATTTATTTTGTACTAAATCTATTTTTTCTGATAGAATATTATGAATAGGTAGATAGATAGATAGATAGTTTATTTCACTTGTACATAACAAATCGTACATTGTGATACATACAAAGAAACAAAACAAATATTGGTCAACATGTGCGTGACGTAAATAACTATTTAGGATACATATAAGTAAAATGCATATAAGTAATGTCACGGAAGATGTAAAATACCGTCCCGACTCTGTACTAGATAAATATAATTTTGATAAACTTGGTAATAATATACTATGAGAAACAATGATGGCAAGCAATTTCTCCTTTTCTTTCAGTGTTTTTTTCCATCAACGTTTAAGTGATTAGCATTCTTTATGTAAAAACGGGTATTGAGTGAAAATGCTAAGAAAAAGATATCCTGAAAAGAGTAAATTAAACTACATTTTTATCAAGGCTACGTATTATTTCTCAAGGCGAAAGCAGAATAAATAAATTTGCATAAATTTAGAACAATTTTATAGTTATTACTTTGCAAAATGGCAAGGAACTTGAACATACATGGATTAACAATGTAGTATTTTCTTATGTATTTTTGTCATAGATCATGATAAAAGGGACATTCGATAATAAAATGATACTCGTCCTCAATACAGTTCAAATTACAACGTTCACATTTACGTTCATTGCGAGGTATGCGTACGCGTCAATGCCTCCCTGTTTCTATCTTGAAAACGTGAGAAGAAACTCGAATTTTTGTTAAGCATTTGCGAAGGTGATTTGGCGCTATATCGATTAAGTAGTTCTCTAACTCAAAATTAGTTTTTATTTCACAAAACAAAGTAGATAGAGTCATGTTTAAGGATATATCGGAATTCCATTTTTGCAAAAAGGGGTCCCATTACCTTTGTTTGATCAACGGTATTAAATGTTTTTCATTGACGGCTTCCGGTTGATCCCAGACGTATAGAAATCCATTTTCTGCTGGTAGATATTTGACTCTGGACAACCAGTTTGATTTATTGTTAGACATGTCATTTACCATAACTTTGAAAATGGGTTTCGTAAGAATGTTATTTGACTGACATTTTGAAAAAATATTTTAAGATGAGAATGTATCGACTTATATATAGAGGGAACGACCCAGCTCGCCGTATACTGCCGCGTTACTTGTTGATTGTTTAACCCCGAGCAACATTTTACAAAATTTAAGGTGGATACGTTCGAGAGCTTTAGATTTAGTAAATCCCCAAATTTGGCTCCCGTAATTTATTATTGGCGTAACAAAGGCATCAAACAAATCTAGTGCTATTTTGGGGTTAACATTATATTTTGAAATTTTATTTTTCAAAACGTGCATGGCTTTTAATGCTTTTCCAGCAGCGTACTGATTTTGTAGGATAAAACTCCCTGTATAATTTGAAATAACACCTAGATAATTGAAATTGTCGACCACGTCTATTGCGTCATTTTTGTAAAACCATTTTTCGTTCGGCGTTATTTTACCTCTTTTCCTAAAGGCAACTATTTTTGATTTTTCAAGGTTAACTTCTAAGCCCCATTCTGAACAGTACATATTTAAACGATTAAGACTGTGTTGTAGATCTTCAACAGAATGTCCGATTAATACCATGTCAATAGCAAATGATAAGACGATAAAGCATATTCCGTATACAGTTAAACCGTTTACGTTTTCTTCTTGCAGAAAGAGCTCTAGATCTTCTTAAAATAATGCAAATAATGCCGGGGACGTTGTTTGTCCTTGGATCAAGCCTACCGATATATCGAAAAAATCCGAGAAAGAATTACAATGTTTGACACATGATTTAACCGATTCATACATTGAACGAAAAACATCAAGAATTTTGCCCTTTAAACCCATGTTAAATAGTTTGTACCATAAGGCTTCTCTATTCACAGAGTCGGACGCTTTTTTCAAACCTATAAAAGCGCAAGGTAAGCGCATATTATAATTCAAAACATGTTCGATAAGAATTGATAAAATAAATACTGCATCGGTAGTGCCACATTTTTTCCTGAAACCAAATTGAGAATCAGAAAGAAAATTATTCTTTTCAAACCATGCTTCGACTCTAGAATTTAATATACTAGTAAATATTTTCCCTAAATTGCTTGTTAGAGTTATCCCGCGGTAATTGTTAGGGTCATCTTTTTCTCCTTTCTTGTAAAGGGGGATAATACAACCTTTAGACCATATTTCAGGAATAGGAATGTATCACTAATTTTGCATACAGTTAGTCGGACCAAATAGATATTTTAACTCCTAAATTAACAATAACTGTTTCAGCCATTCAGTTTAACACAGTTACAGACTCAATGCGCTTTGATTATTATCTTTGCTGTTTCGGAACAAAGAGTCGAGCTATTGTCATTGATACATGACGGTTACATTTGATAGACGTTGAAAGCGGCGTAAAACCCATTCAAACAAACAATCTAACAATACATTTCATAGATTATACTTCAAAGGAAAAAAACAACCCTGCATTCCCTAAGATATCGCAATTAACATTTTCAGAGATATCGAAATAATCGGTTTCGAGTCATTTTGATCTAAATAATCAAATCTACACAATAGATTACAAATACTATCGATTATCCATTTTATTGTGTAATAAATTTAGTTTAAAAAGTACTTTCAAGTCGGTATTCTTTGTCAAGTTTGGGATAAGTTTATTCCCCGTCGGCTGTTTTGGTTTCTTTTTGAATAATAAAACCGAACAAATTAAGCATAAAGACGGGTTTACGGCGGAAAAGATTTATGAAATAATATTTATCTTTGGGTTTGCAATTAATGTTGGTTGATACGGAGAGTGAGTGAGTGAATGAGTGAGAAAGAGATGGAGAGAGTGGAGAGAGAGAGAGAGAGAGAGAAGGAGAGAGACGGGGAGGGAGGGAGAGGGAGTGACAGCTAGAGAGAGGGAGAGAGAGAGAGAGAGAGAGAGAGGGGGAGGGAGGGAGAGAGAGAGATTCTTGTGCCAGTTCTAGTACAAGAATGATAAAACTTTTTGATAGCATGATAAAATGCTGAATTTGTTACACGTACATTTAGGCCATTTGATACATGCACATATCACCACGCAACGCATGAACCTATACTAATAAAAATTGTGGAGGAATGATTTTGTCTCTTCGCCAAATACATCGGTCATCCCTACTTACGACCAGGACGTTTTGAATCATACAACTTACTCATTATGCCATACGTTCAGGATGACAAAAAAGTGCACACTGTTTGCCAATTATACCCCTCTTTACACACAAGTTCACGTGCAAAGCAGGATATTTTCACAACTGTTTGCATCGTCTAGTCATCCTGAACACAAGGATAGTTTGTTAAACTGCCTACTTTGGTGGCGAAATCATGAGGTTTGTTTATTTTAATTGTCTCATTATAGTCAAATCTCGGTATTTGAAAACGTGGGATTATAGTTTAGCCAGGAATGGGGGTGTATACCTTGGATTATTTGACCCGAATTTGACGTCTGTGAAAAAATACTTAGATAACAATTACGGATATATTGTATCGATTAACAAAAAAATTATTACATTCAATACCGTTTATTATTCATTCATATGAAAGAACATGCAAGGCCGAGTAGGATTGATCAGATTTAATTTATCTAAATAACAGGGTACAGATTCGGGTTAACAAAACCGCGCTATACTAAACTGAAATATAATACGCGCGAAATAATGGTACTTTATTTCAAATACAATCACATGTATACTAATGAAGTAAATGACTTCCTCACGAAAACCACCTTTTCTCCATATCGATATTCATTGCTTTATGCCGTTATAATGTCAGTTCACATTGAAGTCGATTTCGAAAGCACGTTACTTTTACGCGATGATAAATCACGTTTTTCTATGTGAAATCAATGTATGGTTATAATACAAGTAGTTTTATATTTTCTTGCTTTTTCAGAATAGTCAGAGAACGTGCCAAAAAAAGATTCGCTGGTCCCAATTTATCTATATCAAACTCGTCTAAAGTCTATTTATAAACATTTGAATAGCTTTGTTTATTCTGCGTTATTATTCAATTGGCAGGACATGGCTTAGCCGCGACGTAATTTTGCTAATTTACTTTTCAAGAGATTGAGTTCTTTCAAAAGTTAGGCGACAATCGTCGTGAACGCGTGTAAGTAACTGTATATTAAAACCGAAAGGATACACGTGCTAAGCGAAAAGGCACATTTCATCGTTTTGTTACCAAATCATCGTAACATCAGCTTGTACAAACTGAAGTTACGAGGGTTTGCTCAACCTTCGAATTAGATAATATCGATTATCTATTAAATTGGGTATTTTTTTTCAAAGCTGAAATACCTTAACCTTAAATGCAACGAACCGACGCATAGGCTCAGCCCAGCCAGTGCAATAATCTTGGATTATACCAATAATATACTCGATAGTTGAATGCTTATAAACAAACTTAAGTCGAGATTAATATGGATAGAATTGGGCCAGCGAATTTTCTGTTGTCATGTTCTCCCTCAATACTGAAAGAAAAAAGGAACACAAGATACTGACATTTGTATCATCCTGTGACATTACGCAGGCAAATGTCACGTGTCATCGTTGAAAAGTAACGTGTTACCTCAACCGACTCCATTGTAAAGAAACTAACACTATTTGTAGGGAAAAAAACAAAAAAAAAAAAAAAACAACAACAACAACAAAAAAAACTATGAAAATCATTAGGGAGAAAACTGTCTTCAGTGGAGAGTTTCTTTAGTCTGTTATTGCATTTATGATTAAGTACCGTTATCTCACGCCTTTTAGATTCCAGCTCAGCGCGCCCCTACTTCTGGCTGGCTTTACCAATCTTTTTCCGTATTTTCAAATATAGTTAGTAATATTGTGAAATCGGCATGCATCTCCATCAAAAGCATTCTAAATCATTCACTCAGTGCTCTATTCAGTAATTCCAAATACTCACTTAAAACCATTCAAAAACACTCCAAGAATGTTCGAGAATGCTTCATAATCGTTCGTAGTAATCGACTTTTCATTCAAATCGATAAAATCATAGCACAATTTTATCATCGATTTTGAATTCAAAAGGTTTATATATTGTATAGACACATACTATATTTTCGATCTAAGCTCTCGCTATTGCAGCTTGAAGTAATTTGCCGGAAATATGTGTTGCTATGTCGTGACCTCCTGAATTTGTTTATACCTTACATATCTATACACGTAAACTGAAAACAACTTCTAATCGGTCACTGCATTTTTTTCTCTATTCGACACATTTGTAAAAAAATAATTGAATAAGACACTACTTTCGTGGAAAGACAAATTAGTCTTGAGGATATTTGTAAAAGAATTCTGTAAATAGGACCGATAGAACGATTGTCGCAGACAAAAGTACACACCAACCCTACATTGAAAAAGAAACAAAACTCGCAAAATGCAGGGAATTTTCGAAATTTAGGTAGAGGAAGTACCGTTATGCTGTTACCTTAAAGATATCTAACTATAAAAAGTAAAAAGGTCATTATTTTAGACATTCATTTGTGTAAATGATGCGCATTGTTAAATTTACCCCACCCATCAATGTTAATTTTGAAATGAGGGTTAACATGCTCTTTTGCAAGATATTTTTTTATGAATTTTGGTTTCGCTGCCTACTAAGTGAACGGGCTATCAGAACGCAACAAATGCTTGCATCTTGAACAATTTTAAGCAGCAATGCTTAAGTGCTTTATTTGAATGACCGATTAGAAGTAAGTTAAAGTTTAGTTTGCATTAGAAATGGTAACCAGTGTAATGATATCTGTGGATTATGCAATCGGGTTTTACATAACTTTTCAACATGCGACAGTCAGTCTTGAGACGGGTTTCAAGAATAATTCGACGTGTTTTAAATGAACACCCTTTCTTGCGCATTTAGTTTGAATAGGGATGAACGCCGATATAAACCATTTCTCTGTAAAATCGCGTTTTTGAAGCACATACGACTTTTCACAATCCAAATATTGCCATACATGTTATTTACCGATCGCCCTATTTTTTCCGCCAATGAAAGGCCGCTATTTCGTTTGAAATTCAAAAAATATATCCCATAACCTGACGATCTGCTCGAATAAGTGAGCTACGTGACTGTAGGTCATTATGGGCGGGGACTGCATTCAAAACCAGACTGTGACGTCACAATCGTGTCTGATATTAATGTCTCGAAAGACCCTTAGCTTAAATCGAAAACGTATAAAAAAAAAAGATTTTGTTTTAATGTTTTTTTTGAAGTAATGCTTATACAAATTTGTTCATTCAAAGGAGGAGAAATTCTTAAATAATTTTTCTGCATGTAAATCAGTAGAAGAATTAGGCTGATATATAAGTGATTTTGATTATAAAATATTAATCTATATGCATATGACAGTAAGAATGAAAGCAACCAGTTTGCTTGAAGCAAGCCATTCTGTTCTCCCTATCGCATTTTTAAATTGAGGTAAAAAAGAAACTTTAGACGAAATGGTTGAAACATCTAAGTCTCAATTCCTTTTTAAAATGATTACATTGGATATTTTAAACGACAAATACTTCAAGGGATCTTTTTAGCGACATTTAATTTAGTAATTCTGCAAAGTTCCCGTTTTCTAAAAGAAAAAATGCAATTAAATGTTCTGCAGAGGACCGAGATTTAATGTCCATTTACGACGAGTCACGTAAAAGGTTGCCAAAGAAGGGGATACATAATGGATTTAAGAAAAAGGAAACGACTTTAGACATCTAAATTAAATGTAAGCACTTGGAAAGGTACATGTAGGGAAATTAATTGTAGAACAATTTACAATAGGCTTACTTATATGATTCTATGGATACAAATATTTGCAAAAACAAAGCGAGTCGAGGTATGTTAGACCTTTGAAAGCTGACCAATATCGAAAGCTTGTGTGATCCGTTTAACTTTGACGTAGTATCGGCGGGGAACCAAAACTTGGTAACTCAAGCTTTTCAATGTGTTATTTATGTTGCTTGTTGCAAACATTACATTATTGACTATGAATATGCGGTGGTTTTGTTTGTATGGGGTCCGCTTTTAACAATCTTTCAGTTATATCGCAGCGGCTATGGCACAAAGCAATGGATTCCTTGTATTTCCCACACCAGTACTACCAATACTCTATTTCCTAGTCTCCAGCTGCTATCCCATATCTACAATTATCAACCCATCAGTGGGAGTGCCGCCGTCGGGGAATCTAATCTAGGGGCCCGTTTTACTAAACATCTTACGATCATTTTTTGCGTATGTCAAAAATTGAAATTGCATCTAGATAAGTAACTATTTATGGAATTCTGTCATTCATTATCTCAATGGAATCGTCTTCTAAAGACGATTCCTAAAAAAATTGCATGACAGAATCTAACAATAAGTGAAAACACCGGGTACGATTTTGCCATACGATTATTTTTTTAAAAGTTTAGTAAAACGGGCCCCAGGACATTTCGAATGAAAGTCCGCCGCGCTACCAACTGCGCGGCTGAATATGCAGAGATAGATAACTTTCTCTACAAATACAAAATCTCTTTAAAAAAGGCACCATGTCCGCGAAAAGCTTACTAAATAGAGGTCAAAATCCCTCAGTAGCAACCACGATAATTTGTTCACCGAACGTTCGCAACTGATGTTGTCTCGCCAAATGATAAAATATTTACAGAAACCCGATGGTGATTAAATTCGCTCCTCCCACTTTTTGTTTACTTCGATTTGATTGAAGAATGTATGACGTAACAAAGATAAATGACATAATTGATTGACGCGCAACTCATTTGACCTAGCATTATTGGACGAAAAAAAAAGTCGATCGGTAAAACAGTTTTAGTTCATTTCTGACAATTTACGCGTATAACCTAGCGCTCCGCTAACGCTCCGCTTAGGTTATATCACGTAAATTATCAGAAATGAACTATACCTATTACTTATAATTCCCTATAAGACGAAATTTGGATTGTGAATCAATCGCCTATGTACTGGAGTACCTAAACATGGATTGCTGGTATTTCTCGCACCAGATCTTTTATTTACCTACATCCTCACTGTATGGAAACACTGTACGGTAGTTTGCAACGGTATATTCAAAATGGCGGATAGGCGTTCGTGAAAAAGTAAGTGTTCCTTATTTTTGTTCGATGTTGATTTAATCTGTCATCCTGTAAAATAATGACAACATTTACGCAATCAGCTTTGAATACATTATCCATCGTACCTCATGATTAAACGTCCTATAGCACCGTCTGTGTGTAATACAGCTTCAAACATTGTGTTTTGATGACATTTAAAATTGAAGCGAAATACGAAAGTAGAAATGGCCATATTTTCCCTAAAACGACCGTACCAGCAAAATCAAATGTGGCGGTGGATGGGGACAAGATGTCTCCCTAAAATGACCCAAAATGTATTGGATCTAGCCCCTTGTCTAGGAAATATGGACACTTGAAAATTCCGATGGTGTACGCTACAGTTATAACCGAAACTTAATCACTGAACAGTGCGGTATATGGACATATTTGTACTCACCGGTTTAAATTTCGAATGAAAAATCTGTACGCAACGGTTTATATAAATTATTATCTGAAATCTTACAACGGATTGAATAGCACGAAAATGTGAAAGGTGACTTTGATACTATTATCTTAGTCTTAGTCTTAGTTAATACTGCAGAAAGACGAATATATTCTTTTTCTTATTTTTATTTGTTTTGTCTGGAAATGAAGAAAACCGTCGAAAGAGTATCATTTAACACATTTTTGAATTCTAATTTAATGTTTCTATTTAATTCTTCTGCCCTTCCAATTTTGTAAGACCCTGTACACATCGTTAAGATTAAAATGCTTATCAAGGGCATAAAAGTTAATCTCGATGATGTATTATTAATTTATATTCTTTTTTGTTGTTGTTTTTTTTTTCTTTTTTTTTGTTTTGTATTGAAATGAAGAAAAATATTTGAGAGAGTATCATTAACACCATTTTAAATCTAATGTTATGTATCTACTTAATTCTATGTCTTAGAAAGTTTCAGTTTAGTAATCAAAACAGTTTTATAAGTTTGAACCTAGATTGTTGTTTCTGATATCATACGAAATGCTTACGTTTATATCAATTTTCAGCTTTAGAAGCTTACAGTTAGAAGAAATCTTATCAAAATAAATGATTTAATACTCAATAGTTCTGATACACATAAGCAAATAGTTTTATTTCTTTTAGATATCTCTTTAAGACAAATATCTTGTAATTTCCTTCCACAACATTTTTTAATTAATTTGATTTGATTTGAATTGGGGGTTTACGTCGCTTTCAACAATCTCTCAGTTATATCGCGACGACTGGAGCACCTAACGATGGATTCCTGGTATTTCTCACACCAGTACTACCACCACATCCCTTTCCTAGCCTCCAGTTGCTATTCCACATAGGTTTACGATTATCTACCCATTGGTGGAAGACAAATGTCGGAAAGGATAAGTGCCGCGGCCGGGGATCGAACCCGTGCGAATATTGACCCCTGGATTTTAAAAAGAAATTTTAAATGTGTAGAGAAAATTCATGGAAGCATATAGTTGCCAAGCTGCATGTCTTTCCTTCCTTCCAATCTTCCAAAAGTATTGCTAGATAGTCCTTGCCTTAAATTCCTTGATAAACTCCTTTAAAGGAATCTAGTATACATAGGGGAGACTAGTATTTCGTCATATTGTTAAAAGCGCAACCATTTCTTTCATAAGGTAATTCGAAAGCACAATTAACAATGATCAATTTGACATGCCTTACCCGCGCTATTGACTGTCACGTGACATCGTTAAGAGCACCCCTATTGAAGCAAAAGATAGCTCCTAAAATCGCCCAAAAGAATATGGAATTTTAAAACAAGCAGCTTACACCCTATCCACTACGCCAAAGAAAACTTTATATAGCCCAACAAAAAGCGATTTTGCTTCATATTTCATTTTCTTTTTATTTAAAAACGGTTTATGCCTTTGTTAAGCGCTTTAATCTTAACGATGTGTACAGGGTCTTACAAAATTATTGAGGAAGGACAGAAGAATTAAGTAGAAACATTGGATTAGATTTAAAACTATGTTTAATGATACTCTTTCGACGGTTTTCTTCATTTCCAGGCAATACATAATAAAATAAGAAAAAGAACATATTCGTCTTTCTGCAGTATTAACTAAGATTAAATAGTATCAAAGTCAACTTTCACCTTTTCGTGCTATCCCGTCCGTTGAAAGATTTTCACATGATAATTTATATAAACTGTTGCGTACAGATTTTCTTTCGAAATTTAAACCGGTGAGTACAAATATATCCATATACCGCACTGTACAGCGATTTAGTTTCGGTTTTAACTGTAGCGTACACCATCGGAATTTTCAAGTGTCCATATTTCCTAGACAAGGGGCTAGACCCAATACTTTTCGGGTCATATTTATGGAGATAACTTGTCCCCATCCATAGCCACATTTGATTTTGCTGGTGCGGTTATTTTAGGGAAAATATGGTCATTTCTACTTTCGTTTTTCGCTTCAATTTTAAATGTCATCAAAATACAATGTTTGAAGCTGTATTACATTTAGACCGTCCTATAGGACGTTTAATCATTAGGTACGATGGATAATGTATTCAAAGCTGATTACGTAAATGTTAACATTATTCTACAGGATAACAGATTATAGTAATATCGAACAAAAATAAGGAACACTTAATTTTTTCACGAACGCCCATCCGCCATTTTGAATATACCGTTGCAAACTACCGTACAGTGTTTCCATACAGTGATCCTTACCTAGACGTTGCCCTCTTCCCTTTCAGTTTTACGATTATCCTCGAATTGGTAGGAGCAACAGGATTTAAACTACGGCTATATTTGGACAAACCGTTAGCTGTACAAAATATCTACCTAAATAAATCTTCTTGTTTATCATTATTATATTTTTTTACACAATATCATCAGATAATCATTCAAAACTCTGTATATTACCGTAAGAGACCAAACATTGTAATTGCAGCGTTTAGGTTGAAGACAAAACAGCGGTCTTTGAATTAGGGGGATGGGAGATCCCGTTCACGTCATTAAATGTCCAGAGACTAAACAGATTATGTTTTATAGTCAAAATGCACAAAGACTGCTTTTTGCTCTGATAAAATATGGGTTCCGCATGTTGAAATTGAATAACCTATCTGACTGCAGCCTATATTACTGCCTTTTATGAGTTAAGAAAGAAATTATGTTACTATGTTAAAGAAGCACATACATGTATAATGAGTAAAACCCCTGAAATATTCAGCAAATTATATCAAATTCCGTTTGTATTACGAACCGAAATGTAGATTAAAACAACAACAAACCCAAACAAAATTCACACTATGTTTCCTTTTAAGTGGTCTTCCGTTTTTTTTTTTGTGTGTTTTTTTTTTGTAATATTTTAGAAGAAATTGACATGCAAAACAAATTTGAATTTTTAGTGAAAATTGCCGAAATTTGTCGAGACACCTTCCCTTTATTATTTTATTTATTTATATTTTTTCTTTGCTCAACGGATTCAATATATCACTCTTGAATGCCATCAAAAACATTCATCATCAGTACTTTCAGTCCTTTAATTTAAAGGAGCTACAGACTGTCAAAATGTGCCAATTTACTATATAATTAACACGTACAAAACAGACTGGAGTGATACCTAGTTTGGGGCGACGAACTACTTTATTTGATATTGTAGTGGACACGGGTCTAGTTTGAGGCGACGAAATACTTTACTTGATATGACGTTAGACACAGCTTTAGTTTGACACTGTATTCTATTTCCATTGATAATGGAAAAGCGTTCTACGAATTTTATTTTATTGACAAGAAAGGGACTATTTGGAATTTGGGTGTTTTTTACTATCTTGATATTTCTAGGGTGGATTTACTCGAACAGTCAGTTAAACGTGTGAGTAGATCTTTTTTCATATATATATATATATATATATATATATATTATTATAATTTTAATATTTATTATAATTTTATATAACAGACTAACTGTATGCAAAAGATAGAATAAGTGATACATTCTTATCCAAAATATTCTATCAGAAAAATAGTTTTTGTACAAAATAAATCATTATTTAAATATATATATATTAAGAGGTTATTCAACATGATCGTGTACAATACTGAATTCTTTTGGATGAGTACCCTGCAGAACCAGTCTATATTTGACGAGGCGATAGCCGAGTCAAAATATATACTGGTTCTGCAGGGTACGAATCCAATGAATTCAGTATTGTACTCGATCATGTTAAATGACATCTTTATTTCACACCATACATTGAAAGTTCCACAATTAACGATTTGCGGCATTTGAGAGAGACAAAGGGAATAGATCCAAAATGATCCGGATAAGGGCGTCAAATGCAAGTCACTATGAACATGTTAAAATTGAAACAAACATTTGTTCTGAAAATAGAATTCCACGAGAAATATATTTTTTTCATGTGTCAAATCGATAATTGCTTACTGATAATAATATGTAATGAACATAAAACAGGTTGATACCCGTCGTCGCTTGAAATGTACATTTTCATGTGAACAACTGATATTCTTAAATAAATAACAACAACAATTGTGTGTCCCTCTATGTCACTGAATTCTTCTTTTACTGGCTAAACAATGTAACAAATGAAGAAATCAAGAATCTTCTCAATATCAAAATTATTTCAATACCTCCGAACAGAGGGTTTGATACATTTAAAAGGCTCCGAAAAGTGGCGATATCTATATTCGGGACTGCAGCCTCGCTTTCATCGTACAATATAGCTCGCCTCACTTTCATCGTACAATATAGGTTGTCTCGTTTTGGAAAAAAATCCGTATTGCACAGTAGCCTCGTTCTGGTTGTACAATATGGATCTAGATATTTTACTCTCACGTGATGCAAAAATAAGCGATGTCATTGGTCTAAATTGTTTAGTTGTGAAATAGATATATACAAAATAAATCATTTATATATATATATATGTTTAAATAATGATTTATTTCGTACAAAATATATTTTTTCTGATAGAATATTTTGGTGGGAATGTATCACTTATTCAATCTCTTGCATACAGTTATTCTGACCAGAGTCTACTACGCACTTCACAGTTTCGCTTCTCTTATAATCGGCACAAATTGATCGTGGTCTTGTGGCTGTCCAGGCTACTAAATGTCCGTCCATGCAGACATGATGTTTTTGGAAATGTCACGCATAGATTTATTTATGAAATGATTTGATTTTCGAGTTGATGCGTCCATGAACAAATTCTGTTGGAGGAGTTATATGCACAAAGAAAAATCCTAGGGCGGAGCCCGAGGATTTTTTTTTAAAGCTTATAACCCCCCCCCCCCCTTTCCCCATCAGACTTAATTCATTGACAGAACAACACGACAATGAAATTATTTCCATTATAAAATGACCAAATTTCTCATAATTAGTTTTATTACCTTTCTCTGGGTGTTTAATAGCTCATCACATTTTTCTGGGTGTAAAATTAATTATATTGACGTTGAGAGAACTTCTTAGAAAAACGAAGCTCGTCATTTAGAACATGGAATATATTGTCAAAAGCATCGACCTTGTCGCAAAGATGGCGGTGAGTGTAATAGATGGTCGGATCTATCTGTGTACATATATAATACGTACTTAGTGTTTTGTATGAGAAAAAATATCTAACGAGGTTAGGAGAATTGATCATTGTCGAGGCTCTGCCGAGACAATTATCAATTTTCACAACCGAGTTAGATATTTTTTTCATAAAATACACCTAGTACGTATTTTATTTATCTTATAACCTCTTTTTGTCTTGTTTTCGTCGATGATTCTAACTAATATGCAAGTTTCTAAAATAATTGCATGATATTATTGTTCTAAAAATAATTATGTGATATCATGAAAATATCATACGGGATGTTATCACACGGATATTTGTATAGTTATAAGATAAATGGTAAAACACATAACATATGGATTGTACGGGAATAAAGTTCCATTGAATTGCTTTTTATTTCGTATATGCAGTTTACGCCATCGTGTTATAATAGACAATACAAGAGCTTTCACAAAATCACAAAGATGTTCAAATACACCAACGACCATTACGTCGACAATGACGTCAAAGCGTTGTCTTAACCTCGGGTTTCTCCGAATACAGCCAAGCTACAACTGCTTATGTGGTTAAACAGGAAACCAGTGACGAATAACCGTAATTCTTGATGTACTTTAAAAAGTTAAATTTCGAATCCTAAATTAAACTGGTGTGTTACAATTTAGCATCGTGTATTCTTTTGATTATATCGTTAAAGAAATAATAAATATTTCGAATAAAAATCGAAAGTTATAATCGCTTATCTTCGAATACTTACAAAATGACTTGATTCTTACTCTTGTGTGGCTATTTTAGAGACATTTATATTCTTGACGTAGTCCACTCTTATCAAAAAAATGATGAAACCGGCATGACTTAGATCTATATTTTCTCGGATTTATTTTTTCTTTTAATTGCTAGCGGAAGATAACGACGTTTTAATTTTGTCACTGATTATATAAATGGGACCCGTCACGCGAAAAGGGACTATCTGGGAACTCCATAAAATAAAATATTGGAATGGTCGCTTTATACAAAATATCATGATGAATGATATCAATACCATTTTGATAGCATTTATACATTGTCGGTCAAGTCGTAGTGAATCCTATGATGTTCGAACCCTTTAGAATCGTCATATTGAGACGATTCTAATGGGTTCCAACATCATACGATTCAATAAAAACAGATTTTTCGTTAAGAATGTACTCTTTTTCAGAGATTTTGCTTACGGTGAAGGGACTTTTTACAATGGTCGCTTAATAGAATTGGCCGCTTAATAGACGTGGTTGCTCGAGCAATATCGACTGTGTATGGTCGTGTAGATCTACATGAAAAACTGCGGATTGTTACACTTGATAACATCGGGAAATTCGCAAACTGAATGATTTTGGAATGATTTCCGAACAATATGGAATTAGTGTTGGGAGCGAGTTTCCAATGAAATTGATGAGATATAAAACACTTTCGATAATTTCGTCCAATTTGATGTATTAAGCGAAAGTTTTACCTCCCTTTTATAAAGTTAACATACTATTCTCGTTTTATATTTTCACGTACAAATCAGACGCTTACAGACCAATATCAGCCAATAAATAGTACAATGAATTGATCAATTTCACTAAAATGTTGATCAATTTGAACGATTTCGAAGAATGTTTTAACAATTTTTAACAGAGCATATCTAAATTTGGACAAAATTATCGATATTTTTTAAAAAACGGGTATTCCCTTGAATTCAAATCCCGCTCGAGCCGGAAATATAATTTCTGCATTATTGTTGAAAACGACAGTAGTTGCGTCCATCGATGGGAGGTTTTGAATACATAACCGTGCAGAAAAAATCCTGTACACGGAATGTTCTTAAATGTCAGAGAAGCCTTATATGTATTTTTTGACCAAACATTTTTGGAGGGATGGCTCGAAACTGAGCGAGTGATTCGGAATTTTTTTGACCGAGATAAGTGTAAATTTTACGATTTTACTTATTGTATGCTAATGAGTACTAGTAACTGAATTTCTTCGTGAAAATTTAAATAATAAGAAGTTATTTAACATGATCGTGTACAATACTGAATTCTATTGGATGAGAACCCTGCAGAATCAGTCTATATTTGACGAGGCGATAGCCGAGTCAAAATATAGACTGGTTCTGCAGGGTACAAATCCAATGAATACAGTATTGTACTTGATCATGTTAAATGACATTTTTATTTCACACCATACACGGAAAGTGTTACAATTAACGATTCGCGACATTTGAGAGAGACAATGGGAATAGATCCAAAATGATCCGGTTAAGGGTGTAAAATGCAAGTCACTATGAACATGTTGAAATTGAAACAAACATTTGTTCTAAAAATAGAATTCCACGTGAAATGTTTATTTCATGTGTCAAGTCGATAATTGCTTACTGATTATAATATGTACTTAACATAAAATCAGGTTGACTACCCGTCGTCGCTTGAAATATACATTTTCATGTGAACAAATGATAAACAATGTAACAAATGAAGAAATCAGAATCTTTTCAAGATCAAACTTATTTAAATACCTCCGAACAGAGGGTTTGATACATTGAAAAGGCTGCGAAAAGTGGTGATATCTATACTCGGGACTGCAGCCTAGCTTTCATCTTACAATATAGCTTGCCTCACTTTCATCGTACAATATAAGTTGTCTCGTTTTGGAATAAAATCCGTATTTCACAGTAGCCTCGTTCTGGTTGTACAATATGGATCGAAATATTTCACTCTCACGTGATGCAAAATAAGCGATGTCATTGGTCTAAATTGTTTAGGTGTGAAATAATTGTTTTTATTTTCAGACTAGATGCGGCATCAAATTTTCTGAAATCGAGCCACGTTGCAGTCCTTTTGAACACCAGTCGGTTTCTGTACGGGTTTGATGTTGGAGACAGAATGCTAGATGACAGAATACAGTATGAATTATGGGATCCAGACAGTCCTGTATCGCTCGTCAACATAACAACCGGAGATAAGAACTTGACCGTGCATTATGAGCGGTGTCTACACATACCACAATCACCAAAAGGTATGCGATTGTGCAACGAACATATTTTTTCTATGTTTTGTTGGCATATTTATGCCACGTGATATGAGAGCAATATCATGATGATTTGTTAACAACATTGTTAGATTTATAATCATTCCTATTTAAACCACTATAAATCACTCACTTAGCGCTTCATTTGTGGCATTCCAAATACTCACTCTAATCACCCAAAAACGCTCCAAAATGCTTCAAACGATATGCAAAACGATCATAATTTGAATCATACCGATAAAATCATTTTACGAATTTATTGGCTGGTGTGGATTAGAAAGCGCCTGATTTGTCCAAGAAGACACACAGAAAGAAAATTATGTGTTTTTTTTTTCTTCTTTTTTTGTTACAGCGAAGTATAAAAATATCGTTCATTGGACGAAAATATAGATATTTATTTTACCTCCCCTTCACTTCATTCAAAGCACTCTTTCCCCGGTCATTCAATTATTTGGAAAACATTCCATATCATTCACCTCGCCATCTACACGACGTTTTTAACGGTAAATACCCTGCCGAAAGTATTTATGTTCGTTTTTAAATTCGTCGAACCGTATACTGAACAGATATGGAAAACAAATGCATAATTTACGATTTTTTCGGCCTGATTCATAATTATGAAAGGTAAAGATTTGTGGTAGAATAATTGTTTTGAGCTCATTTACATGAAATGATGGTCTTGCGCGATTTGAAAATCGTATGTTAACGATGCTCGAATATGTGCTCGAAAGGTAAATGTACGCGGGTATTTTTTCTCCTTAATTAAGGCTATCAGACGCAATTGGAAACCTTAACTCGATCTAGCAAAATATTACATCCGTTAATGAAAATTATCCATTTCGTGATTTTTTTGTGTCGAAGACTCATGCGTTTTGGTAGTTTCTTGTAATGTTGTTTAAAATATATATTGCAATGAAATGATTTTTTTTTCTGCTGAGGTCAAAATAATTCGGTTATAAAATTGTAAATTCTTTTGAAAATTGTGAAATATTGATTCTGGTGCAAATTTTTCTTTTCAATGTTACAAGCTCTTGTTCCGATTGGAGACTTTGGAATAAAACTTGGTAGGTAACAATACCATAGAAGCTTAAATGGCGAACGTTTATTTCTTTCAAAGCTAACATTTTAAAAAGATAGGGATATTTTGTTGGAAAGTGAGAAAATTCTTGTTGCAAGCAATCTTTCCCTTTCTTTTAATGTTATAACCTGACTTTTCTCTGTCATTGCATTATCTTTCAACTGTTTTGTCATTTGATTCATTTTTTCTAGAATATTCAACTAATGAGACTTAGATATTTAGTATGACATGGACGCTTAAAAATTGTTGCCTGGAAGGCATCATCTTATGACTGATATGCATGATGATTGGACTGCTTTTAGATATACCTTTTTCTTGCATTTGTATTTTCCTCGGTAAAAGTATAGAAGAAGATTCATCCTTCTTTCTCAGTAATTATTACACGTGTAGAAATCGAAATTTTATCTTGTCTTGTAAGGAAAGAATAGCCCCCAAGCAACAAGTCTTCATCTAACCCATCCACCCCCCTAGATTGCCTCCTACGTGCCTATATTATCGGTATTTGAAACTTAAATAGCAGTTACATTAATACCAACGAGGTATATGTTTTGTATTACAGCAAATATTATTAAACTCTTGTTTTATGGATATATATTTCCACAATACGAAAATAGGTGAGCACCTGAATTTGGAGGGTTGGTGGTGTCATGGAAAGCAAAGTGGCCTAAAAAGCCTGGATTCACCTATTTTATCTTACATTTTCAAATTCTTCTAATGTCAAACTAATTTTCTATATTATTATTTCAACTAGATTTAATGTAGGAGCATGTTTTGTCTTGATTTTAAAATAAAAATCAGATTTCGGTGAATAAAAGAGTATTTTTTCGACAACGTTTTTTCCCGCATTTTCGCCTTATAAGTTTTACTTGTCAAATATTTTACAATTCCTTATATTCAATGAAGCCTGTGTACCAACTCACTAACATTGAAGGATATAATTCGGCTTCTTATCGTCCTTTTCTTGGCATTTTGCAAGAAAAAATGTATTTTCAAAAATTCCCATTTTCTCCGAAAAATGCATGGAAAGCTATCCTGATTGTTTGGTCACATTATCGGAAAGGTACGCGCTTCGAAATATATTTATTTAATAAAAATTGGATCAAGTACTAAATGGTGTCGGGCTACCTTAAATGATAAGCTCAATAAAAGTTAAGAACATCGTGAAATTGGCGAGGTGAGTGATTATGGAATGGTTTCGGAATGAAACGTAACGAGTGTGAAAAGCGAGGTTTGAATGAAATTAAAGGGAGGTAATATAATATCGCTAATTTTGTTCAAGATGAACAAAATAAGCTATATTTTACCTCCCTTTAATAAAATATCTATACACGTTCCATTAAATATCTTTTAATTTCTTTAAGAACCAATCAAACTATATCAAATTCCATGAAGTCAGTAAACTGAATTTTTTATTGTTTTGAATTAAGTTTTGAATTAAGAATTTTATTTTAGTAATTTGGATCGATTCTAAATGGTTTGAGTTACAAGTTTACAAGTTAACAAGTTTATTTGCAAGGTACAAAGGCCACCGGCCCATAATACAACAAAATAACAAAATATACAACAATACGAGTAACGACTTGATTCAGTTCATTAACACATTTATGATGAATGTCAATAAAAAAAGGTAGATAACGTCGTCGCTGTGCCCAAAATATCATAGCTAAATCTCGATAGAGATCCAGTTAATACTCTCGTAACCCAGCGACTGAATGGAGACACAATACTAATTTGAATACAGTTAATTAATTTCTTCTAAAATTATGTGTCGAAGATCAAAAGCTTCTATTAAATATTTTGAGACTTTAATAACTTTGATTTTTGTATTACATTCAAGAATTGAATAAAATACTTGTTTGTTTCTATTTCCAAGCCAAGGTTTTTCAAACAATTTCTTTCTTAGTGGTTCCAAGGATATGCATCCAAAGAAAAAATTATACTCATCTTCAACAACAAAAATATCATGTAGTTTACACAAGGTACAGAATCTAGAATTTCTTTCTGTGGAACGATGACGACCCTTTTCAATCATGAGATCATGCGATGAACACCTAAATTTAGATAATATTTTTTTTCTGGAAATATGATAAATCAGTATTAAGATAATATTCCGGGTTCAATAACGACTTGAAATATCTGTAATGTAAAGCCTTTGGAGACTCATTAACAGTTGTGTACCATTTTTGAGTGTAACAGTCTTTTATTCTGCATGAGAACAGTTTTAAAAACTCGTCAGTGTTGCCAACATCTTGATTAACCCAGGCATAGCCAAACCCGTGGGTAAATAGTAGATCTTTAATGAATGAAGCCCATGAGCATTTACCTGTTGATAAAGCATGATAAAGCATGAAGTAACAGTGTTTAGTATACCTATGGTTTTCTGACTGAATGATTTTTAGCCAATATTTTATACAATTTCTCATGTTGGTAGTACATAGTGGAAATCTACCACATTCTCCAAGTGCAAAAAAATCACTTGTATTTTGTGGAAGATAACAAATCTTTTTACAAAAATATACATGTACTTTCTCAATAGTTTCTACCTATTGGTAACCCCAAATATGAGATCCATAGCATAAAATGGGTTTAACTGTAGCGTCAAATATCTTAAATAAATCGTTTAAGTTTAGGAGACCCAAATCTTTTTGCAAACTAAGAATATAATGTATAGATTTTTTGCTTGTTGTGAAAGAAAGAGACTTGTGTGTCTTCCACCACGATAATTTACTAGTGGAATATACCCATAAATATTTATAAAAGGATACAGTATTAATTAGTTTGCCATTGTAAGACCATTTTTCTGACTTTTTAAGTATACCACCATTTCTAAAGACCATAACATTTGTTTTACCCAAGTTAATTTCAAGACATACCCGTCTACTAAATTGTTCTATCTTGTCTACTTGCCTTTGTAGCTGAATGACCGTATCGGCAAAACTCGAAACATCATCTGCAAACATTAACATTTTGAGATAATTAATCTCCTGTGAAACAAATATTCCTTGTTTATTATCTTTATTAAGGTGGGCAACTAAATCATTAATAAACTGAGGGAAAAATTTGGACTCGTTATACACCCTTGTCTGGTTCCTATCGTACAATTGAAAAACGGCGTGAGTGTCCCATTTATCTTGACACAGGACTTTAATTTACTATATATATAGATTTATAAATATTCAGAAATTTACCGTCTATTCCTTTTCGTTGCATCGTGTCCCATAATTTATCGTGTCTAATACTATAAAATACTTTGGTAAAATCTATAAATATGCAATAAAATCGACCCCTCCTTTTACAAAGATATTTTTGATCTAAAGACATAAGAATGAAAATGTTATCCATGGTAGAATAGGTTTTACGAAATCCTGCTTGACATTCATGTAAGATGTTAAAGTTGTCGCACCAGTTTGTTAACCTTTTGTTCATAATATTCACAAATACATGTATTTTACACATTGAATCTATTAGAGAAATACCGCGATAGTTATTGGGATCTAATACATTACCTTTCTTATGAATTGGGGTTATAATACTAGTACTCCATTCATTAGGAAAGTTACCACAGTCAAAAATTTCATTAAATAATTTGTGAAGAAAGGGTAAACTTTCATTTAAAGTATGAACATACATTTCTATACAAATACCATCTGGTCCAGGAGACTTATTACGATTTAGAATTCGAATGCTTTCTATAATTTCTTCGACTAATATTAAAGAATTTAGTTGACTGCTGTCTGTGTAATGAATGATTTCATTAAGAAATGAAGAGTCTAAGTAAACATTTATATCTTTATCCAGTAACATTTTAGAGTGAGATGAAAAATCGACGTTCGCTATCGGTCGTTTATTTGACGATGTTTCTTTACATGATCGCAGAAGAGACCAAAATTGCTTTGCATCATTACGACAATTTATCAATTCGTTTCTCTTCTTTTTCTTTAAAGAACTTTTTCTTTTATTTCTACATAGGAATTTGTATTGGTTTCTGCGTATTTTATACTGAACAAGATCATAATTATTCTGTGTTGAACGAAATTTTCTTAAGGCAAGAATCTTGTTCTTCCTTGCCGATTCACAGTCATTATCCCACCAAGAGGATTCAACATGTAAAGGTCAAGGGCGTAGCTCCCATTACGCACATTACGCAATTGCGTACTACAAATAAATCCTCTTTCAAAAAATCTCGTTGATGAAGGATCATAACATCGAAACTACAGCTTATTAAAGCTGTAGTTACGATGTTTGACTATTCACCAACGCTCAAACGCTCGGAAGGAGGGCATTGGTCTTTAGTCATAGTCCACATATCGCCTTTATCCCATATATTCTTTGGTGGTCGCCTTCGAAATGCGTAAAAAATTCAGAAACCTAGCTACGCCTATGAAAGTTCTGTTTGCTTAACAAGCATTTTGTTTGCTGTGATTTTATATAGGTTAACGTAATCGTTCAAAAAAGGAATAACCGCTATATTTTCGGAAAAACTGATATGTGATTTGAAATTGTCAAAAATCCGTATAAACGTTGATTTGAAATTCTCTGCGTACAGTTAAAAACATCGTGAAATTGACAAGGTGAATGATTTTGGAATGATGTAGGAATGAAATTGAATGAGTGTGTGGAACGACTTTTGAGTGAATTTAATGGGAGGTGATCAAGTATTGCAAATTTTGTTCAGGATGAACAAAATTAGCGATATTGATTACCCCCCTTTAATAAAAATATGCATACAAGTTCATTACATAGCTCCCTATTTCTTCAAGAACCTATCAGACGCCTACAATTTCAATTAAATAAGTGAAATCCCGATTTTTTCCTGGCTATTATTAGTTTGAACGAAGTTGTTGTTATATGTTTTTCAGTGAGTTTGGAGCGTTTTTGATCGATTTGAGTGAGTGTTTTGAATGAATGGATGGAGCGCTGAGTGAATGATTTAGAATGATTTTGATCGGAATGATTGTCAATTTCACGATGTTATTAACTGTATATATGTAAAAATTAATATCAAAGATTCAAATTGATTGAATATACGTTCGTTTTCTATGAGTAGTATAACACAGTTTTGGTAATGTTTAAAAATTTGCGTTATCTTGAATAATTCAAATATTTCATTTTTTACAAATGCGGACACTCCACCAGAACCTCACCATGCTGATTTCTTTTTGTTTCTGAAGTAATCAAAGTGCATATAACCTGGTAAACTGTTGTCAAAATTACTATATACGGTGCCCGAGGTCTCACAAAATCCTACAATGTCAAATTTCGAGCAAAAATCGTTGAATTGTAGATCATTTTCATATTTTTCAAGTCCCTCTATGTTCCAACTACCAATGTTCAAAACGATGTCTTTCTTAGAACTTTGTTTATGCGGGGTTTGGCTGACCCCTACTCAATGTTATTTACGGGGACTGGCTTTTTTTCGCTTTAGTCGTATTTGAATAATTTGCCGTCCACATAGAGTTTGTCGTATCTCAGACTTGCCTTTTTACTTGACGCTATCGCTTCCCTCATGAACGGATAAAGCAGTGCCCGCTGTTTTCGTACGCGGTCTGGAAAATCCTCACCAACCCGAATCGAATTGGCGCTCTCATTCTGTTCACGATCTGTTCTACTGACCTATTTGTTAGTGTTTAAAACCCATTCTTTCTCCTTAAAAAAAAGATTTTACAATCACTGGTCTTGGTTTAAGTCTAGAAGGGAGTCTATGTGCCCTTTCAATGCTGATGCTATTAGGCTCTAGGCCTAGGTCACTGTGTATATAGTCCCTAACCTTTTTTTCCGTGGTATCCCATGATTCTCCGTCATTTTCAGGAATATTATAGAACTTTAGATTTTGACGCCTTGATTGGCCCTCTAAGTTCTCACATTTGTTACACAATTCTTCATTTTTCTTAGTCAATTCTTGAACTTGGTCTTGAACAGTCTTCATGGTTTCATTTAATTTCTCATTTTGTAGCTTAAGTGTTTTGTTTTCCCTTTTTAAGTCCTTTAGGCTCTTGTCCATTTTGTCGAATTTCTTGTCTAGTCTTCGGACACTTTTCTGGATATCAAGCAAGATTGATATGGGAATATTTGCCCCCTGATTCGGTAAATGTGGGTCTATTTCATCTCTAGTTTGAATATCATCGCCTTCTTCATTTTCTGGGTCATATGAATTTTCACTATCATATTGTCTTGTCTTGTCCGATCTCGATCTGATACCGATCTTCTAGTTTGAGACATTTCTCTATTTTCATTTCTTGAAGGTGTGGCAAACCATTGACTGATAGAGGGTTGAGTTGACTGATCAGTATGATTTTGGGCCGGTGTATTCGTTAAGATTTGTAGTTCGGAGTCACCTGTCGAATTCGGCCATCTTCCAGAACCTTCATGCCGTTTCTCTTTAGTTTTATTTGAACTACCTCCCTTTCGTGTCCGAGGTCCTGGATTTCGCTCTATTCCATTTACCACTAACAACATGAAAAGTATTATCCTTATACAAAGGGAAACATTTTGCAGACTTATGTCAAGTCCGATTTTCTTCTCTCTTGGGGGTTTTAAAGGCTGAATTAATTGCCGATGGAGATTCGCCATTGTTGTACGGTGACACCCATGGCGGGCCTCAACAGGAGTTTTGACGTGACCTCTTTTGAATGAGTTTATATCAGATTTGACGTTCCGCTTCACTGATCTCTATTTGCAATAGTCCAACTTCTAATTCACAAAGTCATCATTTAATCATTTTCTTTTTAGCTCGACTATTCGAAGAATAGGAGGGGGGGGGGGGGCTATTCCATTTACCCGGGCGTCGGCGTCAGCGTCGGCGTCGGCGTAATGCTTTGGTTAAGTTTTTACGTGCAAGTGTTTAGAATCTCTGTTTCTATTCAAGCCATGGCTTTGAAACTTTGCACATGCTTCTGTGACCATAATATCAGTCTCTAGACAAAGATTCATTACTCTGATATTGAATTTGTGGAATTTTTTACCCTTTTCGGACTTAGAAATCTTGGTTAAGTTTTTACGTGCAAATGTTGTTAATTTGTAATATTTTTGTTTCTGTAAAAGCAATTGCTTTGAAACTTTACACATGCTTTTGTGGCCATAATATCAGCATCTAGACAAAGATTCATTACTCTGACATTGAATTTAGTGGAGTTTTAACCCTTTTCGGACTTAGTAATTCTTGGTTAAGTTTTTACGTGCAAATGTTGTATTTCTGTAACATCTCTATTTCTAATAAAGCAATTGCAATATTGAGTTACCTTCCTTTAATTTCACTCAGAATTCGCTCCACACACACATTCAATTTGATACCAAAATCGATCCAAAATCATTCATCGTGTCAGATTCACGTTTTTTGAACTGTTACATCGTAACATTGAATGGTTTAGGAGTAAAAGTAATTTTGTGCTTTGATCAAGTTACATGCTTTTCGAGGGGTTTGAGTGATATTCTATATTTTCAACCAATGGAACGAAATTCGACTTTTTTACTTTCCTTTCTTAAAATCTGCGTATTTTTCTGATTTTATTTCTTCGTGGAAAAAAATCAGACCTTTAAAAGTCAACACCAACCAAAGAATCATCCAAATATACGGTCGATTTGATTGAAATGTGGATCATTCTCAAGTATTTTGGAGAGTTCTCGAACAATTTCGGGGCGTTTTTGAGTGACTGGAGTGAGTGTTTGAAATGAGTGATTTGAGAGCTGAGCTGAATAGTTTTGATAGGTTGGGTTGTCATTTTTGCGATGTGATTAAGTTTTTTCATGTGCTGAATTGTTACGTTTATTATCTAAAGCACAATTTAATTTTATCATTTATCAAAGCTTATAACTTGAGTAAATTCTCACTTGAGTAAAATAAAAGTTTTATACATAAGATCTCGGGTCTAGATCTCCAACTGTTTATATTGTAGGTTTCCAATGGGCAGAAGAAGCCTATATATACGACCCTCCACCAAAAACGTTAAAAGACGTCGTAGATCCCATGAAGAGCACTGTTGTTTCTGTAGGGCCGACTGTTGTTAAACTTGGAGAGAGAATAAAACTAAGGATTGAGTTATATGATGGACATGGTCGGAAGAGGACAGGCCGAGATGTAGTAAGTCAATTAATGAATCGATGAGTATCATACATTTTTTACACATTTGTATGTATTAAACTCGTTAGCTAAAACAGATTAAAAACTCGAAAAGGCCTCCTATCCCTTTTATCTATAAATAGGTTATTACTCGTCTAGTAAATTTGGTTGACGGGATCAGGGCCGTGTTTTACTAAAAGACTTACGATCATTTTTGCGTAAGTCAAACACCAAAGTTGCTTCTACAGTAATAACTAAATATTGAATATGGACAGTCAATGCATCATCTCATTGGAATCGTCTTCTTAATATGAATGGATGAAAACACCAGGTACGATTTGTGATTTTGACTTACGATTAGCAAGGTGGGCAATTTAGGGCCATCGTGTTCCCCTCATATCAGAAATACATGACTTGTTAAATGGATCACTATTTCATATTAAAATATTAAAAGCAATTCTTAAATAGGGCTGGATGAGCAAAATCACAAAATTGATTTAATTCTCCGAATTCAAACGGATTTTGAAAAGTTCACAGCGATCTCAAAATTTAGTAATTCTTGAAGCATTAACATCTAACTGCTGCCATCTGTAAAAGGCAACTCCATGACAAAAAATATACACTGGTCTATTATTAAAAAAACCCCAAACAAAACTACGCTTTCGGGTGTGTTAAATAAATTCTATGCATGGTTTATGGCCGTTTGTGGCAATAACTTTGTGTTTTGTGGAAAATTCAACGATTAATCTTTGATTTGAAAAAAAGCCTTTAAATGTTACACCCTGTAAGGAATATTCATAAAATCTCTATTTCATCACGTGACTAGATATGACTGACGTCATTAACGGATATTTTTGTATTATTTTTTATCATTGCTATATCATACGTGCAGGCGCCTTGTTTGAGACCGAAAACTCCAATGAAAACGTTTAACCCTTTACTGTCTAATCCCTGCTTTTTACGTGCCTGTCATTTTATAATTGAGAAAACATTGTAAAAAAAAGAAGGAATTGCTTCTGACAAGCAATTTCTTCTTTTTCCTCACTATTTTCTACCCTACTGAATGGTTATTTTTCAAATTAAATGCACTTTAAATTTTCGTCTGCAAAACCTTTGAATTTGGACAAGTCAAAATTTTGTAAAACAGGAAACGTTTAAGAAACAAAGCAAATCATCGTGTTTCGCTTTACCAACCACAGGAGGAGAAACCCGAAAAATGGAGTAAATAAATGAAAATGTGTTTGTATATATATAGAGGATATGAGTGGTCATTGAATACTGAATTTATTAAACGAGTCATCTATAAACAGATAAAAACGAGGCTGCGCCGAGTTTTTATCTGTTTTATATGACGAGTTTAATATATTCTGTATTTTATGAGCACAAATTTTTATATTCTGTTTAAAATATGACCCGAATGGTAGCGAAAAATCGTCAAAATTCTTGAAATTGAACGTTTCAATTTTCCGCGAATGTTATAACGCCGTTTCAAAATGACGTCACAAAACATAGATTATGACGTCATTTTCGTGGTTACAATATAGCGCTGCCCATCGCTCTGAGCTCAGTTGCAAAGTTATTCCACTAGTGTAATAACACCCGTGTAATATCAAAAATATTCAACGGGATTATTTCACGCCGGCGACGTCGGTCATATTATAAAAATGAATATATAATTCGCGAGGCCTGTTCCCATAACACAGCTATGATCATCGTGAAATTGACTCTCATTCCGATCAAAACCATTCTAAATCGCCCACAAAGCACTCCATCATATCATTCGAAACACTCACTCAAATCATGCAGAAACGCTACAAATCACTAAACGATAACAGATTAGCAACTTAATTCAAAGAAAAATCCGTAAAAAATCCACAATTTCACCATGTTAGACTTTATTTGGAATTGGATTTGGAAGTTTTTGATTGGTTCGTAACGACATAAAATGATTTTTATAGAACTTGTATGTTTATTTGATTTAATATTGCTTATTTTGTTCGATTTGATCGAAATAAGCGACATCATGTTACTCCCCTTAAATAGCACTAAAACTCGTTCTTTGCACTCATTCATCTTCAATAATTCGAAAATCACCCCAAAATCATCTTGTCAATTTTATGATGGTGTTAACTATATTTCTTTCTTCGTGTTACGATGATAAATTGTATGCTACAATAATTTACTTTCTTTGTGTTACGATGATAATTTGAATGCTACAATTTTTCATTTTTTTGTGTGTGTTACGATGATGATTTGAGTGCTACGGTTTTATCTATCTTCAAAAGATTCGTGTATGGATGAAGCAACCTGGTCTAGGGGCCGGAAGTGTTGCCAAGGTAACCGATAACATGGATGGTAGTTATGACGCCGAGTTCATCGCATTTTGGGTTGGACGTCCGACAATTCGTGTTGCTGTAATTTCGCCGAGAGAAGTTTTAAGGACTCAGTTTAAGCGAAGGTTCGTAGTCATATATCTATTCCAAGACTTAGTGGTTTGATCAAGACGTTGTTTGTGATTTCTTCAACGACTCTGATAGTTTGCATTATAGAGAAATATTCAGTGAAGATTATACCATTCTCTCGTTCATTTATACCTTTTTAGACATTATGTAAGTTTGGCCCATTATATCCATAAGGTCATAAGGTTGCTTTCAGAGATTATCTAAAACCTCATATTTCCTTTTCTTTCTTTTTTTTTTTGGAGGGGGGGGGGGGGGTTATGAAGATTTAATAATCGTTTTTTGTCGTGTTAGACCAATGAAAATTTCTTTTCGTGAAAATCAAAGCTTCCAGATCGAACTCTTGAATATATCCTGCTCCAAATCAAATAGGCTAATTTCAGTCGGACTTTGCAGGGTCATTTTTCTGGAAATATAACCCAAGGTTGTTATGCGGAATTTTATTGACCTCTAAATAACGTGTGACAGGATAGGGTTTATGTTGCAGTGAATTCTTTAGCACCAATTTCTCTCAAACAAGTAAGCTTATTTCAATAGCTTTTCATTTTTTTTTTTTTTTTCAATTCAATTCATTTATTCGGCAAATCGGCAAACAATGCTTATGGCCAATAACAAACAATTTGTACAATAACAATCTCTTATACATTTTTTTCTCCTCTTTTTTGTTAATTTAAAACCTAACTAACTGTTCTCTCGATGAACCTTTCACAAACATGTTGCGCGTTTATTCTCACCCATTTTGTAAAAGAGAAGTTAACGATTTAATGTCATTTTGACCCTCTTGTTCCTTGAAAAAATGACACTTATTCCAAGTACCATACTGATTTTTAAAAATAATTCTACGAAAACTTTGATAGAGAACACTTTTAACATTGTGGAAAAGATTTCTATCAGAGAGGGAAATGTCATTGTGCCCCTTTCTATAAACAAATATACCATATCATTGTCAGTTAAAAATAAAATAAAATGCTATCATTTTAGCAATATATTCCTGAGAATAATGAATCGAAAACAAAAAACACATATTTTTCCAGATATATTTGCCCAGCTGTGTTGATATTTATCGGTGTTTTCGGCACAACAGAAAAAACAGAATGCAGTTACTACCCCCAGATCCCGGGTTATACCGAATTATGCAATATGACAGCCGAAAACTTTGGGCGCCCCTGGTACTGCGGAAAACCAAGGTGATAGTGTCTCAATTTCAAGGTAGTGGACCCATATTATTTTCGTAACTTCTCGGAAGTAATGACCTTAAACAGTGTTAACCGAGGTTTCCTAATGATTTCATTAGGAAACCTCGGTCAACATTGTGAAAGGTCATGAGTACTGAAATGTTGCAGAAGTATTACGGGTCCACTACCTTTACCCTTATCTTGCTTAATTTAATAGGTTTGACGATTATTTGATATTTCATCTAGCCCAGCTCAAGATAGTCCCACAATAATTAAGTAAAAAGCAAGCAGTCTAGACTCAGATCGGACTGCGCGTCTGTTCAGACTGGTCTTAGTCTCGACTGGCTGTCAAATCATTGCATGTAACAGGAATATATCGTGTACATCATTGATATGGTTTTAACAAATAAGGGGTTCCACAATGCCTTGTTCACAAGATAAACATAATACGTACTTAGTGTATTGTATGAAAAACATATCTCACTCGGCAGATTGATTGATTGAATGGAGTTTTACGCCGCTTTTAACATTTTTCAGTTATATCGCGGCGGCTGGAGCACCTAACAATAGTTTCCTGGTATCTCTCACACCAGTACAACCATCACATTCTTTCCTAGCGTCCAGCTACTATCTCACATAGGTCTACGATTATCAACCCATTGGTGAGAGACAAATAGTCGGAAAGAATGAGTGCCGCCGTCGCTCACTCGGCAGAGCCTCGACAATTATCAATTCTCCCAACCTCGTAAGATATTATTTTCATACAAAGCACTAAGTACGTATTATATATATCTGGGGCAGAATAAAGAAAATCGCCACTAACTTTTCTTTTTTTTTTTCTTACACAGATCTAAAGGAATGAGCTGCAGTAAATGGGCTGCTGTGTCACATAAAAATATACTTCATTACGAAAATCTGTTTAATTCACCTATGGAAAGAGAGCTGCTTACAAGGTACATATGCTATATTATTGCATAAAATGTGCGTTTTCGGGTTGTAATAGGCATACGTTAACGGACAAACCCCTGGCATTTAACCGGAGAAAACGTGTATTAATAAGTAAGTTCACGTACGGTTAACACCCGGCTTTTTTCACTTAGATACCCTCAGTCAGGTCCTATACACTTTATCTGTTTCTTTGTTAAGCATTATTGTGGAGCATTAATAAAGACGTCGATCCTAATTGCGCGTCAATTTTTATGACGTGATTACTTAACCAAGCAACGTTGGTATGAACAAAAGTGACGGCGCAAGGCATAAAGCAATTTTATCGACACATTGTCGGTTTGGGAGCTGGTTTTAATTCGTTCCAGTGAATCATTTTGCAATTTCTGTTTGAATAAATACTATAGTCTTTCTTTTATACTAGTAGCGTCTATTCACGTTTTTTTCAGGCGTTTTGCAAAGACCCTCAAAATCGTTTTCGCACTCGGGCGTTAAACTATTTTAAGTGTCTCTGCTAATGTTAACGCCCTAAAAAACTTTAATCAACCCTATATAAATGAATCTACTTTTTATGCATTTGTGACACAAAAATTAAACTTGACCTTGATTACAAAGACAAATATCCTTACCAAATTTGAAGACATTCTGGTAAACAGAGTGGCCCTTAAAGTGGAAACAAAATGTAACACGACGGAAGAGCGTTTGCTTTTTTCAGTTAATAACAGGTAGTCAACCCAGTAATATTGTTTTTGCCAGATTGTATTTGCCTTATGAGAGACACCCAGTTTGTTTTAAGCAAATGGCAATGAATCTTGAATATTTTCTTTGTCAACATACGCGGCCTAAGATATGGTTCTTTGTTCAGGAGATGGAATAGATGGGGATCTACCGAAGTTGTTTGATTTGTTTGTTTATTTGAATGGGATTTAACGCCGCTTTCAATATTTTTTCAAATTATATCGCGGCGGCTTGAGCACCTAACAATTGATTCCTGGTATTTCTAACACCTTTACTACCATTACATCCTTTCCTAGCCCACAGCCGCAATCCCACATAGGTCTACGATTATCGACCCATTGGTGAGAGACAAATAGTCGGAAAGAATGGATGCCGCCGTCGGGGATCGAACCCGGGATATCTAGATTGACAGTCCGACGCGCTACCAACTGCGCTATGACGGTGGCTTTGTTAGAACTTAAATCCCAAACGATGTTGCATAAAAAGGTTTCACGTACACTGTATGCATGTAGCTCATTGAAAATAGATAATATTCTTTATTGCTTTTCGGTGGTTTATCGAGAAATAACGGTAGATTATCACTTGATAATCTCACCGCAAAAGCAGTGAAATTATCAAAACTTTATACCCTGCTTTTGTGCATTTCATCCTTGCTGACGTCATCTATGCGGGGCAAAATAAGTGACGTCACAATGAACGTTGCATAGAAATCACGTGCAAAATGACGCTCTTTACGAAAATATGTCTTAGAAATTTCACATTTTGTCTCATTATTGCAATAAAGAAATAGAATTATCGTTTGCTTTTCGAGTAAGATCGATTAATATTTCATTTCGTGAACAACAAAAGCTATATTTTCACTCGTGGCTCCACCACTCGTGAAAATATAGCGTTTGTTGTTCACTCAATGAATATATATATCGATTCTCACAACCGAGTTTGATATGTTTTCATACAATACACTTAGTACGTATTATATTTATCTTATAACCTATATTTGTCTTGTTTTCGTCGGTGTTTCTAACCGAAATGCTATTTTCTAAAACTAACTAACAATATATCATTGTTCTAAAAATAACTATGTGATATCATAATAAATATCATACGGGATGTTATCATACGGATATTTATATAGTTATATGATAAAAATCAATCTTACACTGAAACAAACGATTATCCTCTATCTCTCTTCATCTAATGAATTTGACCTTATTAAAATTGGTTCCTATCTGTTTCAGCAACTACCAAACTATGATTATACCCACAAACGTATCAGTTGAAATCAAATCAGGTATGGAATTTAATATTATGTATTCTGCGTCTTTATTCACCTGATAGAGTGTGGCTTAGCCATGACGTAATTTGGGGTGTTCACTTTTTAATACTTTTGCTTCTTCTAAAGGTATGTCGGCATTTACCGTTAAAATGGGTGTAAACTTTTCTTAAATCGTATTGTTTACACATACATGCACTTTCATGATTGAAGTGAAAGGATGAGGTTTAAATCCAAGCATATGCTTTTTAAATATTCCAGTTATACACGTGGTAATGGATTCGGCGTCTACGTCAGAGCTCAGTTTTAAAAATACACCTATACCCACTTTCACAAATTATGGACATTTGTTATTTAACCCTGTGACTGACACCTCGTCCTGTCATTTATCTTATATTCATTGTATTCCGGTTTTACTGTTAAGAAAATCGTGAAATTAACAAGGCAAAGGATTTCGGTATGAATTTGGAAAGGTTGGGGTGGATGCAATTTACGTAAAATTTAAGGGATGTCATACAATATAAACGAAATCAGCGATATTTACATGTTTAACGAGGGTTATCCCAAGAAATAGTGAGACTGGTTCTATATCTTGAAAACTAATGAAGATATTAAAACGAAATTTCACATGCATGTACATTATTTTCTCCTGCATTTATTTTTCCCATCAATCAATATGTTTCCATGACGTCATGTTGTTGACGTCAAAAGAAATGACGTCATGACGTTAACCATGGCCAGATGAATATCAAAATAACAGAAATGTTACGTCTTTTAAGTGTTCAATTTCAGAAAATTGAAGAAGATGAAACGCTGTTTTCCTATTAATATTATGCACGGATACAGTACTTTCTCACTGTACCTCATCACTACTTATTATTTTTTTCATCAGTAGGAAAAGTCAATTACAGCAAAAAACTTCCTTTTTGCATGTTTTGATCACGTAGACATACGTTTACACAGAATATCTTTGTATTTAACAATTTGATAACGTATCTCCACGTAATAAAATTTACATACGTTATAATGAAAGGTTCCAACGTATTTAGAAACGAATCAGACGCTTTCAATTCAAGCAAGACCAGTAAAAATATGTACTTTTTGAAGACTGTTTTAAACTGGCTCCCGTCCCTCTGACCTGATGCTATATTAAAATTGGCAAAATCACCTAAAAGAAATTTTGATTTTGTATCTAACTGTTACTTGCAAGTGTCAGTTTTCGAAAATATGGGAGGTAACTGAAAGTGTTGTTTTAATAAAGCATGAGTGATGTACCTTAACCAAACACTGTCATTCAGGGAGCCAGGCTAGAGCGACTGAATGTACATGTTGAGCTATTCTATACTTTAAGCGTTCCGAACGGTTTAATTGAATGTATTATTTTTTTATTTAAGTATCATCTTTGATAAACAACACATATTACAAAACCAGTACAAATACACATATAAATCGCAAGATTTCATTCAAAGCCACCCTTGAAAAAGAGTTATAGGAGACTATCACCAGCTCTCATCTGACAGTTTCAAACATGCTCAAATATTATACGCAAACTCGCGTACACACACTCACACTCAAACCCACGCAAACACACACACTCACAACTACGCCGACACACACACGTATAAACCCACGCACGTAATCTTTCTTCTAAAAGGAATGCAAACCTTTAAAAATCAAAGCACTGAAAGTACTGATGGTGGACGTTTCTGTTGGCATACATGAGTGATTCCTCCATTTGTGGAGAAAAGAGAAATATTACATGTAAAATTACGATAAAAGGAAAATTACCTGACAGATATCGTCGATCGTAAACAAAGTTCTGTAATTACAAGGTTTCGATAACTTTCGGAATTATTCCCCGTGTAGTTTAAGCAGTGATTCTCCGATTCATTGTTATAAAAGGAAAGAAATGACAATAAGATGATCAGGTTATTATTCTTATTTTGTAATGCTAATCCGTTCTCTGTAATCTCATTATTAAAATTATGGTGTTATCTGCTTAAACTAGAAAGCTATGAATGGCTTGGGTCGCTCCACAATCTTGAAATTCTTGTAAAAGAAAAAGAAAAGTTTGACTAGATTTTTAGATATTTTGGATTCTTCTGATGTTGAAAATGATTTTCAGAGTTTCCACTATATAACATATAGAGAAAAGACCTCCGCTAATAAAAAAAAACCCATATATTTCATCCAATGACAATAATTTTGACTACATGATAAAAGGGTCGCCCAAGGATCATACCAATGAAGTTTGATTAATATCCATCCATAACATTCTGAGAAAATTATTTTCAAAGATTACACAAAATAACATATTGCGAAATTACCTCTGCCCATAAAATACATATTTTTCAGCCGATCACAGAAAGTTTTGGTAGACTCATAAAGGGTTACTCAAAAAGATCATTCCGGCGAAATTTGGTTGAAAACCATCAGTTACATTCTGAGAAAATGATTTTCAAAGTTTCCACTAAATAACATATAGAGAAATGACCTCCGCCAATTAAAACAATTATTTTTCATCCGATCACAATAATTCCTGGTAGCCTGATAAAGGATCACTAAAGTATCATTCGAGTGAAATTTGGTTGAAAACCATCAGTTACATTCTGAGAAAATGAGATAAAAAGTTTCGACTAAATAACATATAGAGAAATGACCTCCGCCCATAAAATACTTATTTTTCAACCGATCACAATAATTTTTATACACTGATAAAAGGCCACTCAAGGATCATTCACGTTAAATTTAATTGGTATCCATCAATTAGAGTCTGAGAAAACCCACTTTTAACCATATTTGGAAATAAGCAATGCCCATTAAATCCATGTTTGTCATTGGATCTAAATTTCTTGAACAACTTTGAAAGAGGATCACCCTAGGATCATTCCTGTGAAATTTGATTGAAATTCATCCAGTAGTTTCTGAGAAGATTTTTAAAGAAAAAGTTTACGACCGGACGCACGAACGGACGACGGACACAACGCCATGACAATAGCTCCAGTGGCCTTCGGTCAGTGAAGATAAAAATTCTATAAAAGAATATTAATTGATTATTCCGCGATTTTCATTCTCAAAGAAAAGAAAGGGTAAGTGTTCATATAAACGCGTAAAAAATTGCAGACACTCGTCTCGAGTTTGGCTTTCGTGTGTTGAAATGTAAAGTAAAATCCCTTTGCATAAACCTTTATCGCATGGCCTGAATGCTTTACTTTACCTGCTCAGACTGTATCCGTATTCATGTGTATATCGATATTTCCATTAATTTGCCTTTGTTTTATATACATTAGTAGTGTCAGGGGAGGTTACCATTCCAGTAATTTCATTTCATCAGTGACCTCCCATTGACCATTGGGAAATAAGGGGCAAATTACTCACTCTGTCAGAAAAGTAGTTCTACGCAAGCAAAAAATTCACCCGATTTCAGAATTGAATATGATTTCACGCTTAAAAGATGTCTTTGAGGTTGCAACAAGTTACGTAGACTCCTTGTTTCACTCCATTTTGGAAATGCATAGTTGTCAGACGGTTACAATTCTTCAAAAAGAGTAAATTGAATCTTAATGAGTACTACTGTTTTGAAAACCTATTAACATCTGACAGGATTGTTCAAACGTGGTATTAACACTGGTGAACGTAAACGTCCACCAAAAAATCATAGAACACAATTGCAATTACACAGGTATTTCTTAAAATATTTCAAATATTATTTTTTCAGATATTGTTTTTTTCTTCAATATTTTGAAACAGGTTTTGGCTCTTTGTCTTACCATTTCTCGATTGGATAGAATAAATTTAATTTTGTCAGCATCATTTTGCGATAAGATTGCGAGTTTAATTTACTGGCTCTGATAAAGAGTTCAGAACGGAGAGAATCATATTTGCTGCAATAGAGCAACACGCGTACTTCAGTTTTAAATACATTACAGAACGGACATAATCGTTCACTTTTCGGGAAATTTTCGTACCGCCCCGTCTCTATCCTAATGGGTGCAACGCCGCAACAAAATTTGCATTAAACCGACCTGTGTTGTGTTGGCAAAATGACCTTACTGTAAGTTACAGTATGGCTCGACTTGAAATTTTGACATGATTTTGCAATAATGCCTTAGTTTATTTCTGCCTCCGCGGTTTCCCTTACTTTCGTTCTGATTCATGCTTTCAAACCAATGTACGTAATGAATGAAAGGAGCGTTGACTCAGTTTCTTACATTGTTTTTGGTCGGAGTAACTGTCAATTTCAAAGCTTTTTACAGTTAACAGCATCGTGACATTGACTGGGTGGATGGTTTTTGAATAATTAAGAAATGGAATTGAATGAGAACGAAGAGCGAGTTTTGAGTGAAATTAAACAGAGGTAATACATTGACGCTAATTTTGTTCAAAATGAACAAAATTAGCGATATTTGTTACTAACCTTAAATAAGATATACATACACGTTCTATAAAAATCTGTCTTTGTCTTTACGAACCAATCAAACACTTCCAAATTCAATTAAGTTAGTGAAATGACGGATAATTTCTAGCGGTTTTAATTTGGAATTTAGTTGTTAATCTTATTTATTGTAGTGTTTTGTAGCGTTTCTGAATGGTTTGAGTAAGTGTTTAGAATTAATGAATAGATGGAGCCCTGAGTGAGCGATTTAGATTGACTTTGATTGGAATGAAAGTCAATTTCTCGATGAAGCTAAATGTAACTTTATACAGTAAAAAACATTGTGAAATGCATAAACTCAGTTCATTCATTCATTCATTCATTCATTCATTCATTCATTCATTCATTCATTCATTCCAAAACTCACTCAAATCGATCGAAAGCGCTCCGCAATCATTAGACAACATTTCCAAATCGTTCAAGACGATCAACATATAATTCAGATCGATCAAACCTTCTACGATTTTATTGGCTGGATTAAAAGTGTCTTATTGGTCTATGAAGACTCACAATAAGAAAAATACGAATGTTTTATTAAAGGCCGGTAATAAATATTTCTAATTTTGTTAATCTTGAACAAAATTACCGATATTGGATTACCTCCCTTTAAGTTAAATCAAAACTCGCTCCACACACTCATTCAATTACATTCCAAAATCATGCGAAAATCATAAATCTTGTCAATTTCGCAATGATCTTCACTGTTATATATGTTCAATGTTTCAGACAATAACCTTAAAACCTGGAGCCCTCCAGATGTGAAATGCAACATTCCAGATCGCAGCCACACTTGGCTCCAACATCCACCAGCAGGATTTTTGTACAATAAAAAATGGACATCTCGATCATGTCGAGGTCGCGAAAGGAGTCAAGGGATTCAACCCTGTGTCAAGAACCTGAAAGTGTTGATTATCGGAGATTCGACTGTGCGCCAAATTTTCTCCTCTTTGACAACAATGATACCTTGTTTATGGGGATCTCGTAGAATAACTATTACTCACAAGCATGAACAATTCAAGTGTTCAAACCAAAATCTTAACGCTACCTTTGAATATAATAGCCACGAACTACCTTTCCGCACAGGAATGGCCGCGCATATATACTTTAAGTCTATAACAAATCACCTTAAAGCACATCACGAATTTGACGGAAAGCATTCGCAAGTCATCATTGTTATTCACTTGTATTCACATTTTCTTAATTATCATTCACACGTGCTTTATGAGTCGCTCGTTCGAATGAAACCAGCTATAATTGATCTTTTAGATGCTAATCCAAATGCATCTGTTATAATAAAGGGTCCACATTCGTATGCTTTCCAATTTGATTTAGAAAAGTATATACGCAAAGCAGAAGGTTATTTAGAGGTATACGAAAACTATATCAGAAAAGTATTTAGTGATGTAAGAGACAGGGTAATTTATCTCGATGTTGCGGATATGACAACGGCATCAGAACAAAGTGCTATCCATCCTGAGAATTACATTGTAAATGAAATGGTGTATAAAATATTCGACTATGTATGCACGTATTAACTTTTATCCTAATGTGTTTAAATTTGATTTCAAACACATTGCCGTTTTGGGGGCAATTCGAGAAGTTGGGCTCAAGGTAATCACCCACAATTATTAAGAAAAAAACAAGCAGTGTAGGCTAAAATCGGACTGCGCAATTTATGCAAGCTTATATTGATCTATACTGTCTGCCAAGGCTTCGTTTACAGCACGAATATGTCGAGAACGGTTTTAGATCGGTTAGATGTTGTATTTAAATTATTTTATTAAATGAACGTTTCGAATATTGCCATGGTTAAATTCTATAAAATAAAAATGTTTTGAGGGAAAGAATGGTTTTGTTTTTTATATATTGTTTGTACAATTGCATGTTTATCGTGGCGGCTGGTACACCCACCAATAGATTGCTATTGATTCTCCCACCAGTGTAACCACGACATTCCATCCACATCACAGTTAAGAACACCGCAAAAATGACAAGGTGAATGGTTTTGGAATGATTTCGGAATGAAATCGATTAAGTGCGATGTAAGAGTTTTGAATGAAAATAAAGGTTGGTAATTAAAAATCGCTAATTTTGTTCGAGATGAACAAAATTAGGGATGTTTACTACCCGCCTTGATGAAATATACATTTAAATTGTAAAAAAATAGCTTTCATTTTCTTCACGAACCAATCAGACGCTTAAAAGAATTCAATGAAGTGGCGGATTTTTTCTAACGATTTCTTTTTTTTCTAATGTAGTTGTTTGTCTTATCTTTTTTTAAGGCAGCGATTTTGAATGGTATGAGTGAGTGTTTGGAATGAATGAATGAATGAATGGAGCGCTGAGTAAGCGATTTAGAATGGTTTTGATTATGGTGAATGTAAATTTCACACTGATCTTAACTGTTTCAGCCTATCCCACCTAGGTTTTCAAACTATCACTATAATCGAATGTCGGATGAAACTTGGCCAAACTCGGGATCGAGCCTACAACCCTTGATAAAGGTAGTTTACCCGTTATAGTTTCGCAACATTTCAGAACTCATGACCTTTCATAAGGTTAATCGATGTTTCCTTATAAAATCATTAGGAAACCTTGATTTTAAACCCTTAAATTTCATGACTTCAGAAACGTTGCAGAACTCTTAAGGGCCAACTACCTTAAGATCCAAGCTCGCTTTCATATGAAGAAAGGATGTTATATTGTTTTAACTAAAGGCAATATTGGCACAACGAAAAATTTGTTTAATTATCTTAACTTACTTTTGCAATTTTTTTTTCCTATCAGCTCTTGCAATATTTCTTAAAACTTTTGAAAGCAAACTTTCTTTTTAACACTTTTTTTCTGTTCATTTATCTTTTTACTTGAATACTTAGGAAGATTGTAAATGTTTGCTTTAAAACAAAAAAAAGTCTATCATACCTGGAATCGGATAAATGTAAATGAAATCGGAATCAAGAGAATATTACGAACATTTCGTTCGTAGTTCCTCAAACGATCCGTCTTTGGACTGGTTTGTCGACACATTCGGAACATCGCTCGACATTTTCCGTAAACTTGAAAGTACCTCGGAAGTGTAACAATTTTGGGTCAGTGTTTAGGTAATTTAGCTTCTTGTGGTATTTCGGAAAAAATACGCTTGAAAAAAAACACGTTTTAATAATGCTTTCCGGTCGCCTGTGGCGTTCTTTGGATATATTGTAATTTCATAACAAAACGAAGTAAAATACTGCGTTTTGTTATCAATTTTATATGTCCATAATTATTCTTTCCTTGATTTTGTTTTATGCAACGTAATCCGCAGCGAGATAGTAGATAATTGTGACGTCATGTGAAAAATGACGGGCTTTAAGGAGTGACCCCACCGGACTTTGGGCCTTTTTTGTTCTATATAAAATTGCACTCTTTTCAGGTGCTGTGGTCGGTTCCACAGAAAGGGTTGACCTTTGACCTCTTTAGCCCTTCATCTTCGTTCAATGTCCTACCTTAAAGTAAGAAAAAAACTCGGGAAACTCCCTTCAACTTTTGCGGTACCCAAGCTTAATTAGAGGTACCGTCTTTTTTCCACCCATGAAGAGGACAGCTATTTTGGGTACGACCCCCACCCGTTATCCGTCCTTTCGCAAAGGAAATCGTACACAGAGAAGGTCAAATCAAGCGTTTAATCAAAGAAGAGATGCAAAACTAGGTGAAAAGAACAAAAATGGGCACATGGGTTACTATTTTACCCTCAAAAATAACGTTTCAATGTCGCACTACTTTTTCTAAGGGATCTACTTTTACCTCCGGAAGAAAATATCAGTGAGGTCACTCCTTAAATTCTCAGTCCTCTTTATTCCCCCAGGTCTATTCCGAAAAATCGCCGAGGTTTCCCGATTGTATTACATATATATGTGATACTTCGAGTTTGGCGAAAATATTGACTGTGTGTGGAACCGTGTTGAAAGTATGTCAATATTCGTTATGAAATCAGAGATCACTGAAATAATGCAATAATTCGTCTTTCGTAGTAATTATTCGGTTAAAACTAAGATAGACAAATATGTATAGGAAACATTTTGTTTCCTTCAGATTCACCTCCCTTAATCATGGTGGTATTAGAAATAAAAACATTCCTGGAAAAAATGAGCTTTTACTTTGATTGTATGAGAGGGGAGAGAAAGAGAGAGAGAGAGAGAGAGAGAGAGAGAGAGAGAGAGAGAGGGGGAGAGAGAGAGAGAGAGAGAGAGAGAGAGAGAGAGAGAGAGAGAGAGAGAGAGAGAGAGAGAGAGAGAGAGAGAGAGAGAGAGAGAGAGAGAGTGAGAGAGAGAGTGAGAAAGAGAGAGTGTGAGAGAGAGAGAGTGAGAGAGAGAGAGTGAGAGAGAGAATGAGAGAGAGAGAGTGAGAGAGAGAGTGAGAGAGAGAGAGAGTGAGAGAGAGAGAGAGTGAGAGAGAGAGAGAAAGGGAGAGAGAGATAGAGAGATAGAGAAAGAGAGAGAGGGGAGGGAGGGCGTGAAATTACAGTTTTCGTTTGATAGCAAAATCCTTTCCTCATTTGAAAACCTTTATGGACAAATTTGCTGTATTTCTGACCTTCGCTTACGTTTGGTTTTCAGAACTTTACGATATATGTTTCGTTATATGTTTCATGTTTTGGGGCTTTCATGCTATGATTCAATCAGTTTTTGTGAAATCTGTTTTGCTAAAAAATAGGGTCCATTTCTCACTGAATACAATCTTGAGTAGGCAGCTATTTCGAAAGCCGCCAAAAAGTAGTCCCGTAAAAATCTGATTTATTTTTTAGCTTTACATTTCTTTGCTTCCTATCATTAAATCATAAGATATGAAGAGAGTATTTGTTGTTTTCATGGAGGTATGGAACTGAAAATCCAATCACACTTATGTATGAATACGCTTCGCGATTTCATACCGTTTGATTAGGATTCTAGATTTATACTTCCACGATATTAACAAAAACTCTTTTTATCTATGAAATGAAATTCTTTCATATTAATTTGTATAAAGGACATTCAAAAAGTCAATGCATTTCATCTTTTAAAACGTGGAAATTATGACATTTTCTGTCTTCATAATGTTAAGGGGTTTGTGCCACCTTCCAGACTTAATTTCCAAAAATTTAAATGTTCAGTTGTTAACATCATGAAATCGATATTCATCCCATTCTAAATCATTCTAAAATGGTCACTCAACACTAATTGTATTCTGTTTTTCATTCAAAAAGTCAACAACGGAAACTATACTTGTTAAAATGTCAAATTTGGAGAATACATTGTGCGCAAAAATTGTAGTTTTCATGAAAAAACTGAAATTATATTATCATCGAACTTAGGCTAAATACTTTATTCAAGCAGCACTCAAGAGATTTTAGTTGCACATCTTACGATTATTTTTTGCGTAAGTCAAAAATTAATGTTACTTCTATTGTAGTAACTAAATATGGAATTCTGCCATGCATCATCTCGTTGGAATCGTCTTCTAAAGACGATTCCAATTAGAAATTGCAAGGCAGAATCTAACGATGAAAGAAAACAACAGGTTCGATTTGCGATTTTCTCTAACGATTAATTTTTTTGTAAAACGGCAAGTAATTAAACCTTGTCAAGACAGGTCATATAACCAAGATGGAAATGAAATATATTTTAAAAGTAAAAACTTTCGCGAGGTACACATCTGCAATAGCACCAAATAACTATATCGAACAGTAACTATATCAAATCTCGAAAACTTAGCTGTAGTTTTGGGGTTTAGATCGCCTAACATTGACTATAGTTTAATTTCTATAGAAATAGATCTAGCTAATAACGTATAGAATTGCATTCTTGGTAACGTCTGTGTCGCAGTTCTGAGTGACAGACAGAGATATTGTCAGTTTTTTTGCGACTAAAGTATCGGTATGCAACCTGATTAATCAAAGATTAAGGCGCCACGCCAAAATTGAAAGATTTAGCACATTAGCGGATCCGGTATTTCTGTAAAGCGAGCCTTTTAATCGATTTTCGCGTAATAATTATTCTACAGCACCTGAATGGAAACTGTTTTCTTTTTATTATTGTAATTTTCCCCAGTTATGTGAAAGGCGCCCATTTCCTTATAGTGCCTTTTGTTGATTTTAGACAACCATGTGTGATCTCATACAGGGGAAATAATATTTCTGTAGATTTACTTCACAAAATATATCGGGTTATTTCCCTTTGTATCTTGACGGGACAAAATACATTCTTTTTTGTGTTTTTGCTTGTTAGTTTGAATCGGGGTTTACACAGCTTGATCAAATTTATATGTTTATTAATGTTTGTGACCTATTGTTTTATATATTATATGTGAATTGACTTTATGTGACGATGTACTTTGTACAAGTCAAAAATAAAATTTTCTGTCTGTCTGTCTGTCTGTCTTTGAAAATCGTTCAGTAATATCTTGGCGCCTGAAGCAACTCATAATGGATTCCTGGTGTTTCTCACAACTGTACAACCATTACATCCTTTTATAGCACCCAGCTGTTATCTCACATACAATTATCAACCAATTCAGGAAACAAATAGTCGGAAAGCATAAGTGCTGCAATCAGAGATCGAACCCGGGACCTTTAGATTGACAGTCCGACGCGCTACTAATTGCTCCGTGACGACGGTACATACTAAATAAATAATAAGATGTTTAAAATACAATACCATACAATTTTTATTAATTAACAAATTCTCATTTAGCTATCTTTTACTATATTTTTGAAAAACAACTTATGTTACTCACCACTTTGCAAAAGGGCCAAGTAAATTGATTTGCGCATACAAAAAAGGTACGTTACGAGCCTATTCGAACATATGTGTGACAGTTTCTACAGTTCATAACATCGGGAAATTGACATTCGTCTCCATTTTAAATCGTTCACTCAGCGCTCCATTTATTCATTCCACTCACTCAAACCATTAAAAACGCTCCAAATGACTAAAAAAAGAAAACATCAAAAACTACATTACACATTAATATAGCTAAAGAAAATATCGCGATTTCACTGACAAGCTTTAAATTGTAAGCGTCTGATTGGTTCGTCGAGGAAGCTTGTTATAGAACTTGTATGAATATCTTATTAAAGGGAGTAATAAATATCGCTCATTTTGTTCATCCTGAATAAAATTAGTGATATTGGGTTACCTCCCTTAATTTTACTCAAAACTCGATCCCCGCACTCATTCAATTTCATTTCCGTATTATTCATAAATCATTCATCTCGTCAATTTCACGATGTTTTAAACTGTAACATTTTAATATGAGCGCTCTACACACCCATTCAATATCATGTCAAAATGATACAAAATTCGTTCAACCTGTCAATTTCAACATGTAACTGTTACTGTGTTTACAGTTTACAACATCGTTTAGTTGAGGCGTTGATGATTTTGAAATGATATTGAATGCGTGTGAGGAGCGAGTTTTGAATGAAGAATAAAGTAAGGCAATACAATATCGGATGGAATTAGCGATATTTTATCACCTCACTTTAAAAAAAAAAATCTATGTCTTTTCCAATTAGCGTGTCTTAGCGTACGAATCCGAGGCTTAATTTATTTAACAATTCATCTATTTATTTATTTTTCTATATATTTAGGAGCGTTTTTGAGAGATTTGAGCAAGTGTTCGGAATGAATGAATGGAGCACTGAGTGACCGATTTAAAATGGTTTTGACCGAGATGAATTCCAATTTCACAGTGTTACTATCTGTAAGTGTAGCGTTGGGTTAAGACTCAGATCGGTCTGTGCTGATTCACAGCTCGATCCGATTCTTAACGTTGTACAAATGTTAATTTGATTAAAATGCCACACACAGGTTTGTATGGGTTAATAAAATCTTGTCATTTCCGAGTGAAAACAAATTTTGAATACGCATTTATTTTGTACGCTTGTCTGCGAAGAAGCATGAAATCTGTCATATTTTGAAAGAATACTTACATTTTCTATCTAATATAGGAATGAAACTAACCACAAAATCGTTCTTATGTAGGAACTCGCTTCGTGCATTCCTACAGTGAGATTCTGTTATTATTTTAAGTTTCATACCTCCATGAATTAAAAAACAGAGACATTTTAACCTCTTAAATATGAAGAGTCACGTCACCATCGTGGAACTGTTGGAAAAAAAAACACATTTGATTGATAAACATCTTGATTCCCAAACAGTTTGGTATCTATATTTTGAGCACGTGACAATAACGGGTAGATAGTCTACACATACGTGATATCTCATTAGCGAAAGTCTCAATCTTAGTCAGTCTGCAATTGACAGTTTTTCCCAAAGTCCAGAGGGTTTTTCTTACAGACACGACCGTATATTTTATTTTAATTTTTTTTCGAATCAATATTAGTAATGATAAAACATACTGACCGAAATACTTATCATATGTGACCCGTCACGCGAAAAGGGACCATCTGGGAACTCCGTTCAATAAATATTTGAAAAAGAGATTGGGTCCAGCAAAGATCAACCAGATGTCGCATTTCAAAGATTCTTTTACTGGAAGGTAGATTATTTATTCCTTATTCAGAAAATATACAAAGTGCGAAAAAGTTTCGACCCAAGTTGGACTGTGCAGTCCACGCAAACTGACTAGGGTCGATATTTTACGTTAAAAGCAAGATGGTCCCTTTTCGCGTGACGGGTCAATTTATCTATAATCTAAAATAATCATTCTACCATTCAAAATAAGTTTCGAAATCCGCGAACAACTATTGAACTATTCTTGAAACATTTATTTTCAAATATTTATTTTACGGAGCTTCCAGATTGCCCCTTTTCGAGTAACGAGTCACATTTGCCTTTCCGTTTCGTTCTGTCAGAAACGAAATCTAAGACAACATATAATAACAATGGAAGTCTGCGATTATATGCATATCAGTCAAAACAGGAGTGTTTAAAGAACGCTAATTGGCTCTAGCCATGAGAAAATGGATCAGTCACGTGTCAATCAGCGCACGCGCAGACAGTTGATTGACAGGTGCGAGGGATGTTTGTTTTGCCTGTCAGTTACGCTAAAATGTACGTGTTCACATATAACAAATGCAAACTAGTCGAATAAAAAAGCTACATTTGTAAATTATGCTACCTTTTGAAAATAACCAACTCCATCAAAACTCTACTTTGGAGTAAAAAGGTTTCGGAAAATGTTGTGGAAGGAGGAGAAATTGCCTGCTACAGTAAGTTACTTCGTGAAATTGACATTAATTTCAATCAAACCCATTCTTAATCGCTCACTCAGCCTTGTATTAGTTCATCTAAACACTCACTCAAAACATTCATAAACGTTCCAAAATCATTAAAAAAGAAAAAGATCAATAACTACATTCAAAATGAATATAGCAAAAAATCGCGATTTCGCTGACAAAATTGAATTAAAAGCGTTGGATTGGTGCTTAGAGAAATGTTTTTTAAAACTTGCAGCATAATTAAAGTGAGGTAATAAATATCGCTAATTTTGTTCTTCTAGAACAAAATAAGCGAAATTGTATTACCTCTCTTTAAATTCACCCAAAACTCTATCGTCGCAATCATACATTTTCAATCCAAAATCATTCCAATTTCATTTGATTTTGTTAACAGTACAAGTAATTTCTACAGTGCCCACAACTTTTCCTTCCAACGGGATTAAGATAGTTTAGTATCATAAAATAATAGATTGTAATCACAATCGGAAAATTATTGAAATTAAGCCAATCTTTAATATTGTCCAGTTACGGATTAAAGAATCTTCATGAGTATAGTAATTTGTGTGGGAAAGTGTCCGGTCCTGAGTTTATTATATCAATTTCTTTAATGCTTATTGATGGTTTATCGAGAAAAAACGGCAGATTATCACTTGATAATCTCACCGCAAAAGCAGTGAAATTATCAAAATTTTATACCCTGCTTTTGTGCATTTCACCCTATCTGACGTCATCTATGCGGGGCGAAATAACTGACGTCACAATGAACATTGCATAGCAATCACGTGCAATATGACGCGCTTTACGAAAATATGATTAGAAATTTTACATTTTGTCTCATTTTTGCATTAAAGAAATAGAATAATCGTTTGTTTTTCGAGTAAGATCGACTAATATTTCATTTCGTGAATAACAAAAGCTATATTTTCACTCGTGGCTCTGCCACTTGTGAAAATATAGCTTTTGTTGTTCACTCAATGAAATATAAATCGATCTTACACTGAAACAAACGATTATCCTCTATTTAATTTCGAATGTTTAAAAGTATTTCCTGCTACTGCAAGCGTACCTACCATTTCTTAATTGCTTTGCAAACACCTTTATTCGAAAGCCCCGTTTCTTGATATAAGTAAAATCATTGCTATTCATGGCAAACCCAAGTCGCGCTAATATTTATCTCAACATAGTAGGAATAAAAAAAAATCTATAAAATCGTGCACTTAGGTAAAAAATTTAGTTACATACAATTATAATCCAATTTTTGAGAACGCTACTTTTTGCATGATTGCACTCAGAGTGGTTTACAAGAAAAACTCCCGGAAGCTTGCTAAATCTTTACGTCTTTGCTTCATAATGTTAACTAAAAGGAATTTAAAGTAGAATATATATGTATTGATTTCGTGAACGTAGGAAACAAAACAAAAAAATATACTTATGTATGAATCTGATTCGTATGGGGGATATCATAAAGTATTTACTTTTACTTCGTCGGTGAATACAAGCCAACAATTATAAATAATGTTCGATAAAAGTTTAAAGGAAAGTGCCTTAATTATATATATTTTGAGTTATTTTCAAATACAGCGCGTAGAAATTTATAACTGCATGTATCTAGCCTTATATGATTATATTTCTTTTGAAAACAAATGATTTTCCTCGGTCATGTTTTGATATTTTTGCTAAAAATTAGAAAAACACAGCTTTGTCTCTATTAAAATTCTGGTTTATGAGGTATTTGGTTAAGGCTTAGTAATAGATGATTCACGGCTTAATATTACATTAGAATTCGACTCGTAAATTTTCCGTTTTTCATAACTGCGAAAAATGATTTATTAGAAACGCCCTCGAAATTAGTTACTCCATAAATTAGAGCCCCGTTGGTTTTTGTAATTCTAGTGTATTTTATGAAACAATTTAACTTAGAGGCTGCACATCGGATTCTAGTCGATACCTTCTGTTCTGGGGACAAAGACACATAATGTAGGCAATGATCTATTTGCGCTTAATGTCATAGTATGTATTCCATTTTTGTGGCGATGCTTTTCCCTTGTCACGTTACAGTTAACAACGTAGTGGAATAGACAAGGTGAATGAATTTGGAATGAAATTGAATGAGTTCGATAATTGGGTTTTGAGAGAAATTAAGGGGGATTGGTTAATCCAAAATCGCTAATTCTGTTCTGGGTGAACAAAATTAGCGATATTTTTAACTCCCTTTACAAACATGCATACGAGTTCTATAGATAGCCTCCTATCGCTTCAAGGACCGGTCGGACGCTTATGATTTCAATTATTTCAGTGAAATGGCAAATTTTCTCTAGCTTAATTTATTTTGAAAATTTAGTTGTTGATCACATCATTTTTAGTGATTTTGAGCGTTTTTGAATGGTTTGAATGAGTGTTTGGAATGAACGAATGGATCGCTGTGTGAGCTATAAAGAAAGGTTTTGATCGGAATGACAGTCAATTGCACGATGTTACTAACTGTGTTTGTCTCCCACTAGATTATGAGAGAAGTATTATGTCTTAGTGGGACGAGCAGCGCGCATGAAATGTTTAGGGTTGTACTGGCGTTAGGAACGTCAGAAAGCCATGGGAAGGTGCAACAGCCACCGCTATGTAACTGCAATAGTATTGAAATTAGCATTAAACCCGAAAGCAACAACAATAATAAAAATGAAGCACAACAAATTCACTGGTGTAACGCTTTTGTTTTATTTCTTTAGATTATTCTGCTTATTGACGATATTGCTTTGTAAATTCGTTGTTTGTTTTTTACAAGCTTAAAATCCAGGTCTTCAGGTGTTTTACTGCCTGTCGCTCTCTTGTTCTAACATTCCAATACTACGAGAGACATTATCCCGTATAATGATTTTCATGGGCACGTCTTTAAAGTTATCAACATCCTGAAATCGATAAGGTGAACTAGTTTGGAATGAAATGGATTAAGGTGGATGACTGTTTTGTGAATGGAATAAAATGGAGACAATACAACATCGCCTATTTCGTCAAAATTGAACACATTTAGCGAAATTTTCTTACTCCTTTATAGAAAAATATATGCCCTTTTCTCTCTTAATATAACTGTCTGTCTTCGCAGACGCTTCCAAAGACCAACTGATAAAAACTGAAAAAAAATGTCGATTTTAATGAGATGCTCTTCCTTTTCAACAGTTTCGAGCACTTTTAGAAAAAAAATCAGAACGTTTTTTAGTGACTCGAATGTTTTTAGAATCAAATGAATGGAGCGCTGAGCAAGTGGTTTAGAAGGCCTTTGAACAGAGTGAGTGACTACAGTTAATAACATCGTAAAATTGACATTCTTTCCGATCAAAATCTTTCGAAATCATTCACCCAGCACTCCATTCATTCATTCTAAACACTCAGCCAAATCGATCAAAAACGGTCCAAAATCATAAGAAAAACATTTCAAAATCGTATCAAACGGTCAACATTTAATTCAAATCGATCACCTTATTCTATGATTTAAATGGCTTGTGATGATTTTATAGTGTCTGATTGGTCCACGAAGACACACAAACAGAAAAATATGTATATTTTAATAAAGGGGGTAATTCACATCGCTTATTTTGTTCATCCTGAACAAAATTAGCGATATGGGATTACCTCCCTTCAATTTGACTCAAAACTCGCTCCACACACTCATTCGATTTCAATCCACAATCATTCCATATTCATTCACCTTGTCAATTTCACGATGTTGTTAACTGTATATGATTCTTTTGTTGTCTATTTTAGGGTGACACATAACAAAAGCAGGCTCATACCAGAGACTCGCGGTGTCACCAAGTAAGAAGTAATTTGCCAATCTCCCGCAATGAAGCGGATTGAATGTTCACTATTTAAGGGATAAATCATAAGCTTTAATATTGAGTCGCTAGGACCGATAAGTCATGTTCAAAATGCAATAACGTGCCACAAAATTTGTGAACATTTTCCCTTCTGATATTTTTGTTAATATTTTAGGCCCTATAAGATTTTCACTCTCCCATCATTGTAACTCGGAGGAAGTATAACGTTATTGGATGGAAAAGAAATACCTTTTTATAGAAATAGTATCATTATCACACAGTTTCGTCGATCACACGCTATGCTTAATTAATGTTAAATTCTTCTAAATATAAGAGAAAGCGTTTTTAGAAAATAAATCTGGTCACATGGATCTTTATTTTTTCGTTATTGCAATGACTGATTTTGCCACTGAAAAGACATTGTTTGCCGTGGTCTTTTGTTAATCAAGAAAAAAAAACTAATAAACGATTTTAGAGTTATTATTTTATCTAACTTAACGTTCAAAATTATGTGGATTTGCTCTTTGCATTAAAAGTATAAACGTACCGTAATCGGTAACTTTGCACAACGTTTCATGTTCGAAAATACAAAATAAATTTCCGTTATATTTGATCAGATATCACCGTACAAAATTATTCCAAGATATGCCAAATAAAGGTATTAGCTGAAAGGGACGATAGGATCTTCTGCAACAGGTCCAAAGACACCCATGCATCAATACAATATTGAGACGCATCACTCAACATCAAATCATTCATTCTTTAATGCTTTTCTGTGGTTTATCGAGAAATAACGATAGATTATCACTTGATAATCTCACCGCAAAAGCAGTGTAATTATCAAAAACTTGTACCCTGCTTTTGTGCATTTCATCCTATCTGACGTCATCTGTGCGAGGCGAAATAAGTGACGTCTCAATGAACGTTGCATAGCAATCAGGCGCTAAATGACGCGCTTTATGAAAATTTGTCCTAGAAATTTCACATTTTGTATCATTTTTGCAATAAAAAAAATAGAATAATCGTTTGTTTTTCGAGTAAGATCGATTAATATTTCATTTCGTGAACAACAAAAGCTTTATTTTCACTCTCGTGAAAATATAGCTTTTGTTGTTCACTCAATGAATATAATCAACCTTACACTGAAACAAACGATTATCCTCTATATCTTTCCCTACTGAACCGTATAAACTGTCTCAGTCACTAAATCATCTTTGTCTGTGACGTTAATGGAAGACTATGCATATCACAGGGCCTCAGGATTGAAATTTCTTTTATTATACCTTATCTCGAACTTTATTTCGAACTTACCCTTTTCTGAAAGGCCAGATTAACCACCAACCAGGGATTAATAACAGATTTTGATGTTGCCAGTTGAAAAAAAATCTTATTCTTAAGGTTGTGGACCGAAATATCTGTCTTGATAGATGGCTACGTTCTGAAACGTGGCGATTCGAAGGTTTACCACGATATTTAAACGGTCTCTAAAGAGCAGAAATGAACGTCACCTGATATGGTGATCTCTCCACTGCACCTCTATTGTCTGAATGGAACCCATGGCTTGTTCGATTATACACACACCTTGTTTCAGTTCAACCTAACAAATGAACGTGATTTCTAATCAACAAGAAGGATATCAACAGCTTTCTTTCAAAACAAAAAAACTCCTAATAGCAACTAAAAATTTTAACAATACTTTAAATCATAATGGTGATTAAGTAACTGATAAAGTTTTTTGAACAAGCCTATCTAAACACACTAGTTTTCTCAAAAGTTTCATGTTACTTTGTTCAATAAGTTTATCCTTTAAGTCAAATAAATACGTAATTCGAACCGGTGTTCCTAAATTAATCCGGCGTTTCAGGAAAATATTTCCTGAAACAATTGAGAAATGCTTTAAAAATTTTATTCAAACTACATCTGGTCTTTTGTCATAAAAATGTAACCAGCTATGCTAAATGGGATTTTGGGAGATTTCAATCAACGAAGTAATTAAAGATACGTGTATCTCAAAGTCCAGATCCTGCCACTACATTTGTATGTCAATAAAAGCTCGAATTTCATTAGAAAATATAATTGATTCAAAACTGAAAAAGCATCTAAAATTCGTTGTCCAATGAGAGGCATTTTAGGCTTGACGTCAAATGGTACATTGAGTAATAGCACATCATAAGGTTTTCAAACAAAGTTCATTTGTATTATAGACTTTTTGAACTCAGTGACCCAAATAAATGGATTTTCTTTCAGTTACATGTACTACCAACAAAAATAAACAGTTTCATGATCTTGGTCTAACCAAATGGCTTTCACATTATCTAGAACAAAACATGTCTCGTTTACATATTATCTATGGGTCCTTGCAACAATTCGTCAATACCCTAGTCACTTTTCAAAATATGTACATAGTTGAAGGCCATTTGCTATTGTGTTCAAAGATGGAAGTGGTTTTCATCAAAGTTCCATTGCGACCTTGACTTGTGAATGTCGTGACCAAATAAAACAAAAGGGCGGTTTCTTTTGTCGTTAGTAAAGTAACTTTTCGAGGTTCTAGGCCAAGTGCTTATAAAATTAAGAGCGCAGAAAGAATAGAATTTTACTTTCCTTTATCTTGATAGAAAGATATATAACTTTGCCCCCTAGTAAGCTAAAAGAAGGAGGGTAGAAATTTGATTCATAAACAACTATTATATGGTTTGACTTTTCTTTGTCAAATCAGTGCCATTTAAGAGCTTGAAACTAAATGCTAACAGATGTACGGGAAATCAGAAGTTTTAAACATACAGACATAGGGACATAATACAACTTAAAAACAATGTTCAACTCGTTCGCATGTTAGCTACATTACTTTGTAACAAGGTTGAATGTCGTTTTAGATTGGGGAAATATACCAGTCAAATCAGATAGATACGAATTCCAAATCCAAGATAATTATCTGCTCTTGATATGTCAGAAAAGGGTGTTCATGTATAGTTACATTGTACATGTCCTAAGACCAAGTTTTTTTTCTCCAAAAACAACCAAACCATAATATTCAATTTATTTACTATACAAATTAAAATGGTGCACCCCCTAAATCGGGGATGTTTTCTGAATTGATGAAGATCAAAATGTGAAAAAAACAAATTTGCAGATTAGTAACCGAAGTAAATACTATGTAATTTGAACATTCCAAAAAAAGGTTGACGGTGTACACCTACAAACAATAAGATAAGTTTACCAGGTCTTTCAAGTAACGAAGAATCTCCTCAAAGTAAAGTACTATTAAATAACTTAAAATGATGAGCTTTTATTTGCCATACTCCTATATTTTCATAGAAAGATGTTTCGAACGGCAAATTTGGATTAAACCCATAGAAGAACAGAGGCATTTAAGTAATTATCTCCCTTGTCAAACCATACATAACAATGCAATCGAGGGGGCGGCCTCTTAGAAAAAGATATGAATATAAATAATTCATACAGACTGCAATGACAAAAATAATAAAAAGTCAGTTTACTATTGTCACCAAGAAATTAAAATTCTTCTCCATAGGTCAGGGAGGTTCAATGGAGTTAGATCAAGATAAATTAATCAAAAGCAAAAAATGAAAACAATGACATGAAATAGGCATGTAAATTTAAGCATTAAACCTACATTTTAACTATGTGTAAAAATAACTTTGATATCGTTTATATCGACGAGTATTTTGTGGTTTAAAATATGCCATTTTACTTTAAATTTTTATTGGACTAAAATGACATGCCCCTCGTTTGTATAAGGGGCACGCATGCGCAGACATGGTGTGGAACAACTGTATTGTCTGACGTTGATCAGCCTCTTTATAAAAGTGTCATATTTTTCCTAAAATGACCTTCACATAACGATCAGTAGTCACTCCAGTAACAACATATATATGAAATGTGTTAGAAAGTTTCTTTTTAAACACGGATTAGGGATTTGCTTATTATTTTCGTAATAACTTTAAGATATTTGTTTTTTGGAATTGCATTTGTTGATTAAGCCCTGTAAATCTCAATTTAATGTAAATTTGTCCTTGCAAACACAATACCCGTACTTCCAATAACGAAAAATGCCGCCATTGAAAAGACTGGTATTGCGAAGACCAACGCTACCATGATGGCTGGATAGAGCACGAAAACAAAAAGAGAGACAAGCAGTTGCACCATAAAGGTGAGTTGTCGATTCTGAACAGGTACAGCTCGAAATGTAATAGATCTAGTCAACATGACTTTGGTAAATGCTTTACATAATGGACAGAAAATAAAATCCACGCTATCTGAGGCTTTTCATCTTTTTTTCACTAACTACTTAAACAGAGTTTATGTATCAACCGTCGTGGCTTCTATCAATGTTAAGGCATCCGTTTAAAAAGTTTTTATGTAAAAAGGACCAAAAGTAATATCTTTACGCGCATGTAAGTTATTACGAGGACATTATCATGTCCACATCTAGGGACAAACTTTGAACAACGGAATTTTTATTGTGTCGCCCCATGGGCGACACTCATTGAAGTATACATATTCTAATTTTGGAAATTACATCATATGGAAGGGTTCTTTGAATCCGAGAATTGCATATTCATATTACACAACGACTGTTTACAAGGTCGAATATTCAAGCATTACCACTATAAACATTTTGGAGTTCAATAAAACGAAAAACAAACTTTAAAGTTTATGAAATTAACTTTGTAAAGGACTTTTATTTCGTCTTTCATTTTTCCGTTTCTACTTTCGGCTGTTCCTGGGCATATATGTCTGAACTCCAACCACTTCAAGGCAACATAGGATATGTCGTAATGTCTTAATGAATCAAAGAACTTATGGTGACCGACCAACTCGGCTCATCGGCAACTCGGCCCAGCGTATAACTCGGCCCCAAATCAAATACCAAATCCATTTTATAAACGATTATCTATTAAGTGTAGTTATTACAAATAGAAAAATATTTAATCTTCGTTCAATTGTTCGGTTATGTGTGTATGCATCAGCAAGTCTAAGAATCGGCACATTTTCAAACGATGATTTGATATGATAATTGTAAACACAAAATAATATTTAAAAAGATAAACATAGCAATGTATAACTGCACTCTACACCGAGTACAGTACTGGAGACGAAGCGTATCGTAGAGAAAACACAACACGTTTAGAGCTAGCTGGGTCAGTAGGTGTCGGCACCCTTTGAAGCCCCACCCAGCCTGATGATCGTTGAACACGACGTCGCTTTTATAATCAGTTACTCATGAGATTTTATAAGATTCTCTTGTTTTAACAGTATGAGTTTTGACTCGGATTAAATCATTTGACTCGGATTTAATTTGATGTTCGAAGAATGTACAATGATTTCAGCAATATTTTCGTAACAACATGAAGAAAGGTAATTTGGATCGCATGTAGCTTTTGAAGAATTCTATTTCATTTACGTTGTTGGAGTAAGAAAAAAGGAAAAAGAAATTGATGTTTGACGTCACACCTCGGGTATTACGAGAATTAGTTTAAATTTTGTGTCCCATTTCGGTACCCTTTGCATTTTAACCTTTTATGCTATAAGAGCAATTTTGCTCGCGCTAGTTTTCAGAAGTTGAGCGATCTTTTGACGTGCAATTACTCTAATCATGATCGGGATGGAAAAAAGTTAAAAAATAATCTTTTGAACATTGCGTCGTGGAGTAGTTCTAGTAAAATAAACTTTGATACTGTTTTTTTTTTTCACCACGGACAGTGGACGGTTGGGTGTTGGTCGGATATTCAAGGCCTGGAAATTGTATTTTATGGGGGCGCGTTTTTTAGGAAGGGCGCGTCTAAAATGTGAAATACGGTACATATTTTATGAAATACATTCTACAATATTTAAGACTACAGTCAAACTTTGGTCTCTCGAACAGGGGCAATCTCGAACACTAGGGAAAATTCGAACAAGGATCTCAGTCCCGGCAGATTTGGCTCATAATTTATAGTGTTCGACCTCGGAAAACTCGTACACCAGGAGGGTCGAACTCTCGAACACATTATTCAGCCCGGAATTTAAAAATGCTTTTTATTTTACCTGGAGAAATTCGAACAAAGGGTCTATCGCTAATAATAAGATGCCATCGTTAAGTGATTTTCACACTTTTCAACTCGTAATCCTTTTTTGACACCTTATAGTCAATTACGCGCCGTGCGTCATAATAACTAATTCCGTGAAAAATACACTGTTTTATCGAATGGAATTAAAATGATGTTTGGCCATCTGCTGTCTAAATTCATTACTATATATTGTTTCTAATTGATATTTCGGCGACTAGTTAATTTAGCGATGGCAAAAAACAGACAGATACGAAACGTCTGCTTGAAAGTATGACAAGAAGGGTCCGAAAGAGTGACTCGTGTTGAAATATGGGTTTTAAATTTAGATTGATCTACATTTTCTCAAAGGCTGGCGTAATTTTTTATACTCGACAAACGTTTAAAGTTCAGCATTTGAACGTTGTTTAAATTGGACTCTAATTAATTTTTCAATTGTAATTGAGGCCGCGTACGTAACACTGAGGAACAATAAAACGATAGGCTTTTTTGTAAACAAAGGGAATGCAACGTTAAGGCTCGAAAGTTATTTCATTTATTTTCTTTATTCATTTTCAATCACAAATCCCGTGGATAAATCGTGAGAAACCTAAAGATTAGTGAATTAAAAAATGGAATCGAAGAACCAAATAAGTATACGTATATTCGGATATGATGTATTACCGGATGTGACGCATTCCCATCTTATGTTACCTTTATATTTTTTTGGATTGGTCGAACAACCGATCTCTCGAACAAATTATCAAGTCCCTAAGGTGTTCGAGCTACTGAAGTTTAACTGTATATAGTGGGGCCGCGTTTTTCTACTGTATGAGTTGAGCGCAAGTAAAAACGACCCAGATTCAAAAGAGCTCTAATCGCACTCAAACCGTCAGAAGCGTTTTTTTCCCACTCATTTAAAACAACTCAAATTGAATATTTGTCTGATGAATCAAAATCCAAAAGAAAGTCAATGTACTTCAATTGCTCTAGCGGCACCTTTATTATTATTATTATTATTATTATTATTATTATTATTATTATTTTGATCAATGGAATTGTATGAAAAAATTGGTAATTAAGTTCTATTTCAAGTTGCAGAACAGCAATAATTTTCAGGCATTGACACAAAATTCATCTTCACTCGTATTCTTTTTAGCTCTACTGAGCGCAACGTGCTCAAGCAAAGCTTTAAAGATCACCCAGCGTCGTCTGCTGTCAACAATCTAAAAATTTCTTCTCAGTCTCCTGAAACACTGGACCAATTTGAAAGAAACTTTGTCGCATGTGCACTCGAACTATTGAATTGCCCAAAAATATAGGCCTTGCATTTTCCCTATGAAGTCTTTGAACGACATATCCTACTGAACCGCTGGACCAATCTCAATAATTTTTTTTTGCTAGAGTGTTCCTTAGGTGACCGAATTTTAAAATTGTACGCGAAATTTTGATTGACCAATAGCCTTAACATTGGTGTGGCAGGGCTTAGTAATTTTTTACTAAGAAATCTATTAATGACATTTCCTCCTAAATTGCAAGACCGATTCCGATGTAACTTTTCCGAAATGATCATTGGTTGACCCTTTCTGAAAATTGATTGCGAACTTTGATGATCCATTAATATAGGCATGGCAGGATGTGCCAATTTTCATTTTGATATCACAACCTCATAAACAACTGGACTTATGTCAACGAAACGTTGTCACAATGCTCCTGGGATTTCTCTGTAAAAGTGTCCGCAAATTCCGGATTTGCCCCCCCCCCAATGAGAGCATGGCAAGGCGTAGTATTTTCACTCTGAATTCTCTAAAGATAGCGCGACAGCACCAAATAAAACATAGGTAATTTATACGTGTAAACTGATTTTTCTTAATCTGTCAAGTATTCAACATTACTCAACTGTCATTGATTTAAGTTTCATGAGCGGACAGGAAAAAAGGGAACGTTTTCAAAAGAACCTTAAGTCAGTCTCGTTCGAAAATGGCCTGTTAGCAATTTGTCAATGGTTTGATTGCATATTCGAACAAAAATGATAGTCCCGTGTTATGTGTGTCACGAAAGGATTTTGGGGCTATTTATTACTTTTTTCATATCTATAAGTTTTCTTATCAACATCTCGTAATTTTTTACTTATTCCCAAGCATATCATCGTACCAAGACTGGTTCTACTTATTCTTTAAAGAAAATATTAGATTTCCTATCACTTGCGATTGTCATGCCCAAAATGATAAAAAAAAAAAAAAAAAAAAAAAAAAAAAATCAGTAAAAAAAAAAAAAAAAAAATCAGTAAAATGGCAATCTAATATTTTTGTTATGAAAAATGCCTTTTTAAACTCCTCCAGATAATTAGCTACAACCTTTTGAGCAGGACTAGATTTTGTTTTAAAGCAAGTTTATTTTGTGAAGTTCAAAATTGTAAACATCATTTTAGCTTTGCTTTGCACCGAAAAAAAAAAACTTGTCGTGAACTCCAGATGCGTGCTTGTATTGTTGTTACTTTTTCACCATTCTTACCAAAAGTCCCAACCATTTTTAGCTCCACTGACTGAAAGCCACTGGGGCTATTGTCATGGCGTTGTGTCCGTCGTGCGTCCGTCCGTCCGTGCGTGCGTCCGTCCGTCCGTCCGGTCGTAAACTTTTCTTTAAAAATCTTCTTCTCAGAAACTACTGGATGGATTTCAACCAAACTTCACAGGAATGATCCTTGGGTGACCCTCTTTCAAAGTTGTTCAAGAAATTTTGATCCAATGAAAAACATGGATTTAATGGGCGTGGCTAATTTCCAAATATGGTAAAAAGTGAGTTTTCTCAGATTCTAATCAATGGATACCAATTAAATTTTACATGAATGATCCTTGGGTGACCCTTTATCAGTCTACAAAAAATCATTGTGATCGGATGGAAAATATGCATTTTATGGGCGGAGGTCATTTCTCTATATGTTATAAAGTGGAAACTTTGAAAATCATTTTCTCAGAATGTAACTGATGGATATCAACCAAATTTTACTGGAATGATTCTTGGGTGACCCTTTATCAGTCTACAAAAAATCATTGTGATTGGATGAAAAATATGCATTTTATGGGTGGAGGTCATTTCTCTATATGTTATATAGTGGAAACTTTGAAAATCATTTTCTCAGAATGTAACAGATGGATATCAACCAAATTTCACTGAAATGATCCTTGAGTGACCCTTTATCAGTCTACCAAAAATTATTTTGATTGGATGAAAAATATACTTTTTATGGGTGGAGGTCAATTCTCAATATGTTAAATAGTGAAAACTATGAAAAACATTTTCTCAGAATGAAACTTATGGATATCAAGCAAACATTTTTGGCATGATCTTTGGTTGACCCATTATCATGCAGCCAAAAATTATTTTGATTTAATGAAAAATATATCTTTTAATAGAAGAGGTCATTTCTCTATCTGTTATATAGTTGAAACTTTGAAAATCATTTTCAACATCAGTATAGAACCCCAAATATCTAAAAATCTAGTCAAACATTTTTATTTGCTTTTACAAGAATTTCAAGCCTGTGGAGCGACTCAAGCCATTCATGGCTTTCTAGTTTATAACTTAGCTTTCATTCTTTAAAGGCGACACAATTCACTTTGCTGTACATTACAGCAACTTTTTACTTGTGTTCTTCCTTAATTTTTCCAAAACTGAAAGTTTAAACCTCATTTTAAGATATGAAATAGATTTGGAATGATGAAATAAATGATTAAAATGAAATTTTATTAATCAAAATACATAGCAGAATCAGAAAAAATCTACCTTAGGACACGCCAAAACGGATATCATGGGATACAGCAAATGCAATATTCTTGAGAAAGTAATGCTAAACAAGATTATGTTATCGTCTGAATTCGGGAAAAAGATTATCTTTGCATAACTGACAAACGAAAACAAATTTATTTTAATCATTTCTTTTAAAATTGGACAGCTGGACAGCGATTTCGGCGAAATGAAATAATAGCTCGGAAGCAATTTTAATTTTTCACTTACGCAAAAAATGACCGTAAGTAAAACATGTCCCTGTTGACTTCGAAAGTAATGAGGTTTTATCTGGTCCTCCAATTTTATGAGCAACCACGGTGATTGGCCAATTTCATCATCTATAATTCATCTCTCTCGAATTAACATCTAGGCCTTTATATGGATACTCTTTGATAAATGATATCTTGAAAATGATTGACCATATTTCGGTAAGACCCTTTCAATAGGTTTCTTACATACAGTTTACATCATCTTGATATTGACAAGGTGGATAATTTTAGAATGATACGGGAATGAAATTGAGTGAGTGCGTTGAGTGGGTTTTGAGTGATATAAAGAGGAGGTAATCTAATGTGGCTAATTTGTTCAGGATGACCAAAATTAGCGTTATTTTTTTTCTTCCTTTTAATAAATATTATCACAAGTTCAATAGATAGCTTCCTATTTCTTCAAGAACCAATCAGACGCTTTGAATTTGAGACCGCGTTTTTTTCTAGCTATTTCTATTGTTGAATGTAGTTGTTTATCTTACCTTTTTTGGGTCATTTTTAGCGTTTTTGAATAGTTTGAGCGAGTGTTTGGAATGAACGAATGGAGCGCTAAGTGAGCGATTTAGAATGGTTTTGACTGAGATGATTGTAATTTTTACGAAGGTTTTTTTTCAGTATGTCGGCGATCTTAAATGATATTTATAACAAATAAGGTGTTGGTAAACTAGAACTTTTGAGGAATCGATGACCCCCGCCCATTGACCTCCGTCGCGGTTCAACGCCCAAAAATATATGGTCACAATTATAAAACAACCAACAAACGATGATAGGTTAAAGCTTTAGTTACGTCAATTTAGTTACCAATCCTCGAAAATTTTTAAAACCGCATGGATGAAAATGGCGGAGGTGAATAGTCACCCAGGTATAACGGAGTGGATTGATTGATTGGTCAAAAATTTACTTATTTTGTTTATCAACGATCTACTACGGATAACAACATTGTGAAATTAATAAAGTGAATGATTTTGAAATGAAATGTAATGAGTGCGATGGGTGAGTTTTGAGTGAAATCAAAGGGGGATTTTCAAATACCGCTAATTTTGTTCAGCATGAACAAAATTAGCTATGTTTATTACCTCCCTTTAACAAAATATACATATAGGTTCTATTAATAGCTTCCTATTGGTATATTCAACGGTAGCGTTTATGAACAAACAGAAATACACACCAAATAGACCATATCTGAAAGTAGAATGGAAAAGATATTAACAAAACAGCTACGATGAATTATGTGAAACTTTGAAATCACCACAAGTTAAGTGACCTAGATTTAAATTCATTTGAACTCAAATTTTATCTTGAGACAACGCTTTAAATAATTTGATGATGTCAACTACAATCATTATTCAATGAAGAAAAAAAAACCTGACAAACTGACAAAACTAACGCGTTATTTGTCATCTATGTTTTTTTCTCTCTTTTATTCACAATTTCTTTTTATTCTCTCTCATTTTTAAAATCTCTTAGTCCTGTATATTTTACATTCGCATCGCAAATTAATCTTTAATTTTAGACAAAAGTTCGATCTAATTTAGGAAGGGGTTGTAAAAAGCAATTCTTAGTGCATTCTTAGAGAGAACGATTAACTTTTATGGTAAAGGTTATGTTAAAACAATGTTGGTAATAAAACTGAAGACTTTACAGTGAGCAACTTTGGTCAATGCGAATGAACTAAGGTCGTTTAAGGACGTCTGTTGTATTTATTAAGGAACGGAAACTCTTCCATTGAAACTAACAAAGTCTACTTTGTTAAATGTACGGAATAATTGGTACCGACATTTATCAGTTTCCGGTCCGCAGAATCGCCATTATGGTGTCTAGATCGATATAATTAATGAGCTAGCGCGTGACATTTCCAAACATTTCACCTGTGCGCGAGATGCAAAGTTTGTAAAGTTTTAATAATCTAACAATGCATGATTTTTTTAAATAATTTTGCATGATATTGAATGAGTGTATGGGTTAAGTTTTTTTTATGAAATTTAAAGGGGGGGGGGGCGTTAGCACATTATCGGTAATTCGTCCAACTTGGATGAAATTATCGGGATTCTATTACCTAAATTTAAAAAAAAATCTACCTACTTTTCTGTTAGAAAATGTGTTTGCCTTCGAGGATGCTTAATTTTAACACCGTGTTAAAATTTCAATTGATGTTTTGATCTAATAAATGAAGTTGACAAAACATTCGAGCGATTTTTGGACATTTTCGACTGGTTTTGGAACGTTTTGAGTGTTTCAAATGAATGAATGGAGCGATGAGTGAGCGTTTTAAATAGAATGATTTGGAATGGGATAAGTGTCTATTTCAAGATACTTCTCGCTGTATCTAGACGAATCTAGATGCACAGACAGACTGAAGGCTGTGCTTTGCTCACATTTCAAATTGTTTGAAATATCACGTGCTAGTTCTTTTTTTTTCACTTTCGTTTTATGTTTCTCTGTCCGCCAGAGAACAACAGTGTATACGCTTTAATGAAAACGTTTTGACTAATTAAAGGTTACTGTTATAGTTTTTTGTATATTTACAGATACTTTTGCGTCATATATGCATACAAAATGAATATGTACAAACAAATAAACACAAGCCTTATGCAGAAATGAAATTCAGAAAACCTGCGACGCAAAGTATTTGGAAATGTTTTTTTCTGTAGTACACAGTTCAAACGTCTGCCGCAAGAATAACCAGATTTACTAGAGTACACTTAAAGTCTGTAATTGTCAATTCCATAACCAAGGACCAGACATCTTGTGTGTTCAAGTGGTCAAATACGTTACAGTCCGCATAAATCTAGCAATTACATCTCCTTTATGCTTAAGTGACCAAGTACACTGTCCTTATAGTTCTTAAGGTTGAAAGACAAGCCGGGACAGCATTTTGGTGGGTAGGTTTATGCAGACTTTAAGTCAAATGCAGCCCATGTAAACTTATGTTTGATTTGGTATGAACAATGACTGTAAAAGTGTAAATAATGACATTGACTAAAAGAGTACACTGTAAAAACCAGTGTCAATTTACACCGTAATAGATCAATAAGAACACCAATATTTGTGAAGCATTTCTTTGCATCATATCGGGTGTATACTCACACTTTCTGAGAATAGTTACCTCACTTTTTTTTAAAACACGTAAAATGTTTAACTAGCAAAGAATAATTTGTGTTATTTAATTCTTTAATTGGTGAAACCTCGCAACATTTTGGGTACAAAACTTCCTTTTAAGCTCGTTTAAAATAGTTTACAATATAAGTGTGACTATTCTTTGAATTCAATGACGCTTTGCTCTTTAAACATGGAACCTCGCACTAATTTGGGTGTAAACTTTCCCTTTACATAAGTTTGCAATAGTTTACACTTCAGATGTATACGCTAAATTCAGAGGAATTTTATTCTTTCAGTTTTGATATTTTAACCCATTTTTAGCGTAAACATTTCCTTAACACTAGTTTACACCATAAGTGTTACTATACGCTTAATTCAGAGCGACCTTGCGCTTTCGGCATTAAAATCTAAACGTTTTAGGTGTATAAGATCCCTTTACAGGTTACACCATTAGTGTTACTAAATGTATATGCTAAATTCAGAGGACTTCACACTTCCGATGGCGACACATTAATTTATGTTAAGTGTAATCTTTTTTTAAAAACTAGATCGCAATAGTTTTCGCAAGTAAACTTGGAAATAGAGAGATTTATCTCGTTAAGTGGTAAACACTCCAAACCCATATTGTTTTAAACTTCCTTAGTTCACAATACTATACACATTCTGTGGATTGATTTTCTTTTAATAAATCTATTGAAATAAATCCCTTTTGACCCCACAAATTTGAAATTTAAGAAAAAAAATGTATTGGTACAGCGTGTGAGTGCAGATAACGTCACCGTGAAGATACACCAAAATGGTTTGCAATATCCGCTAATGACAGTGTGAATATACACCAAAATCTGTGAAAAGATACTCTAATAACGGTGTGTTGATACACCAAAATTTGTGAGAGGGTACTTACATAACGGTGTGTTGATACACCAAAATTTGTGAGAGGGTACTTACATAACGGTGTGACGATACACCAAAATTGGTGAGAGGGTACTTACATAACGGTGTGGCGATACACCAAAATTAGTGAGAGGGAACTGAAATAATGATGTGACGATACACCAAAATTGGTGAGAGGGTACTGACATAACGATGTAACGATACACCAAAATTGGTGAGAGGGTACTTACACAACGAAGTGACGATACACCAAAATTGGTGAGAGGGTACCTACATAACGGTGTGACGATACACCAAAATTGGTGAGAGGGTACTTACATAACAGTGTGACGATACACCATTATTGGTGTCAACTCTGCTGCCTCCAATTTACGTGTAACGTTTTCCTCTGTCAGACAATATTCATTTACCATAGAAATATTTTAAACTAACACTGATTTTCGTGAAACTTTTCTCAAAGTCAAGTGAGTGTAAAAATTCATGAATTTATGAACGAAATTAATGATAATAAATAAATACCCATCAGTTTAGTTGTCGGACCGATAAAAACATTTATGTTTTGAAATGATTTGAAACATTTAAAGTTATTTAACTTCATTTCCTTTGTGACAATTCAGTTCACGCTTTTAAAGGTAGTTCTAAAACATAGCTCAAGGGCCAAGGAAAATATACCGATGCGTATTTTAATCTCGGAAGGAAGATCATGGGGTCTTGAGATATTCAAACTTTGTCGTACTTTTTGACTTTACGTAACTTGACTCTGGTTTTTGAACTAATTGTGTTAACGCCGCTGTCCAACAATTTCAAATATCACGGTGACATAGTATCTTCATGTCATTGGTTTATATCTCCTTATCATGCAATTACTTCATTATGATGTTTTATTACAGAATTCATACAACGCGGTCAGGACTACCCTGTAATATAAAGGATATCCCTTTTTATCGTATTCGTCCGAATTTTTCTAATTTCTGATAGTTGTGACTCTTACAACTCAATACAATACCTTTATTCTCTCTATTAAGGGGCATGTTTTATATACAGTTACATTTAATTTTGAAAACAAGAAGAGTAAATTAAAAATTCAAAACATACACGCACGTGCACTTAAAAATACACGTACGTACACACACATGTACGTACACATACATGCACAAACACACATACATTATTCAAACCTCTAGACATGCCCACTCACGCACATACTCACGGGACAATTTCTTCACAATATAATGACCGCGAATAGACAGATAAATGGGTAATATAACAACTTGATTTCGATTAATGGACATCGGCATATTTTATTTTTCTTTAAATAGACAGTGTAATATGAAGGTGATTCAATATCCACGCGTCGTGAGAGTTTCTTTTTCTTAAAAAGATACATTCACCTAGATGAAAATTAAAGTCTTACTTTGGCACAGAAATATACTTACACATGTAATATAGGACTCAAGACATGAAAAAGTAAAATAAATGACAATATATATAAGCAAGTCTCTGATAGACTTATTGACGTAGATAAAGCGCCATGCTGTGTTGTACACGTCAATGAAGACAGTGATTTGTAACCGTTCCCAGGGTACAGTTAGCAGCATCGTGAAATTGACTTTCATCTCGGGCAAAATCAATCTAAAACGCTCACTCAGTGCTCCTTTAAATGCATTCCACACACTCAATCCAATCACTGAAAAACGTTCCGAAATAGTTAAATAACGTTTTCGAAGGTATTCAAAACATTTTTTTTTTCAAATCGACCATAATTCTATCGACTGGTCTTGATTTAAAAAAAAAAGTTTGATTGGTCCGTGAAGACATAGAGATCTACGTACTTGTAAAGGGAAGTAACGAATAATCGCTCTTATTACCTCCTCTTTATTCCATTCATAACTCCCTACACACACTTATTCAACAACGTCCAAAACTCATACCAAAACCATTCCACTTGTCTATTTCACCGTGCTTCTAACTGTACAAACACGCTTTTGTAGCTCTAAGGATTACAGTGACCGTCATCCGCACTCGGGACCCTCGGCGAATCGACGGAATAGACACCGAGAATAATAAGGGCATAGTCATGAAATCGCGTCACTTCGCAAGTGGGTTAATATGACGTCACAAACATTACTGAAGATGACGTTGCAAAAAACAAAATTAACGTAAGGTTAAAATTGGGCATTTCATAATTAGAAAACAAAACGCAGCGCTTTACGTTTTGCTTTCAAATTATAACATGCCATAAAAGATCTCCATAGACGATTAAAGCATTGAAGAAAATTGCTATTCTTCGAGCGTATTAGCCAAAGTACCACCAGGGGTCGTATTCACCAACCTATTCTAAATTTTAGAATTTAGTCTAGGCTAAATTGCCAAGTCTGGACTTTCCCAAGAATAGACTAAAGTGCGCATTCACCAACGCAATTTAGAATAGACTTGATTTAGTACGGTTTGTACTGTACTTAAGCGGCCACAAACCTACGATGGTTCCTCAAATTTGACGAGGCGCAAATAAAACGAGTAACCATTGAGTTTCTATCATTCACTCTTATTTTACCTCCTTGTTTACAAATGACATGTTCGTGTAATTTTTCAGTCGAAATAAATTGTCATATCTAAATATTCAATATCTTGTTCAGACATTTGATTGGCTGGATGCAGGGATCAATTAAATTAGCAAATATAACGTCGATTACAGTTGACAGACACATGTGTTTATTTGGCAATCGATAAAACGTGGAACTACTCGCTGTAGTTACGGGATTTAGATTTTCGATTGACAAACTGTACATCATTTTTATAGAGAAAATACGGCGATTATTCATGAGTAGTTACAAGTGATGTACGCCAGTATGGCTGTTCGATACCAAAATTAGACTTTACAATAAGAAATAAAACATTGAACAAGAAAGAAAAACAACAACTTAATTCAACACAAACTTGGCAACGAGGTCAACATGATTCCTACCTAAATCTTTCACCGAGAGAGCTTTCCAACTTTTCAATAAAAACAAGTCGCTTTTAAAGATGTGAGAATTACAATCCCTCTCCTTTAACTTGTCCCATATTCATGATGTTGCTTTGCAGAAAGTATCGGCACCCAAACAAATAGAATCTTGAGTTAAAATGCACCAAGTTTTCTATTGCTCGAGTTGAAATGACAATCTGCCTTCGTCTTCTTTCCTCCATCTGTCTTGTTCCTATGCATACACCACCACCCCTGAAAACTTTACTTCGCTTAAATATATTACTCCTTAACCATCCTCCTCCCTTGTAAATGTAAATCCAACGTGAAATCCCTGAAAACTCGCCGAGAATATTGTAAAATCTAACATTCTGTCGATATGTAAACAATCACTTCAAGGTTAAATTGCGTCACAAATGAGTTTGACGTCATTCGATAAATAATTCGACCGAAAACATAAGTTATGTGTCAGAAAGGAAAATTAATGGGAAATTCTTTCTATATTGACATTTTATTTGCCACTACTTGGATATAAAACCATGTTTTCCATCCGAAGCGAGGCGGACAGTCGCCATTTTTTCACATTTAGCACGGTAGGTATTAGACTTGGAAAAACGACTTTATTCTTAAGAATTTAGTCCATTCCGTAATTTAGAATGGGTTGGTGAATACATTCTAAATTCTAAATTCTTTATTCTTGGGATTTAGTGTGCTAAATTGATGCAAAATGCGTTGGTGAATACGGCCCCAGAAGCAAAATTACCTAAAATACGACCAAAACTTACTACACTTACGTCCGAGGTACTTTCCAGTTTACGGAAAAGTCCGAGTGATGTTCCGAAAGTGTCAGCCATCAAGTGTAAAGGACGTTGTCCTTCAAACGTCGTCCTTAATCGTCCTGATGTACAGAACAAACTCTACCAAAATTGGCTTGAAACTTTCTTTGTGTGACCATTTATAACTTTTTCGTGAAATTTTTATCCGTAAAATCGAATAGTCTGACTGACCGGGACACCATGAATTTATCCTTAAAACACCTTTTTCTAAACAACTGAATCAAATCTAGCAGTGTTTACACTTTTGTAGCCCTTTTTCAAAACTTGTTTTTAAGTTCTAGTCACTTGAAATAAAAGGTTCTTGACATCGCGGGGCTCATAAAACTTAGGGCATCATAACAATTTTTTTCAAAAGTTTAAACCACATTATACTTAATCCATTGGACAAAATTATCGATCATCATTTACCTCTCTCGAAAATCATTTAAAACTCACTCATCACACTCATTCGATTCCATTGTAAAATTATTACAACAACATTCACCGTGTCAATTTCACGATGTTGTTGTTAACTGTATTTTCTGAGCAAATAACGACATCTTAGTGATAATTTTTCGTAAAACAATGTCAATTGTTTTGAAAAAATGAGTTGGAATTGAAGGATTGTGGTTACATTCTACTGGGTATGTTGGAGTACTAGTAGACTTACAGATTTATTTCTTAAATATACTCACTCTGCTTATCTGCCGGTCTCCCGAATTGAGTCTGCTACTATGCTCGTCTGCAAACAAGACTCTGCAACTCTGTCGGTCTGCCATCTTCACTATGCTACTCTGCCTGGGTGCCGACTTCACTCCGCTACTCTGCCAGTCTTTCAACTTCACTTTGCTACTCTGCCGGTCTGTCAACCTTTATCTGCTACTCTACCGGTCTTCCAACTTCATTCTGCTTCTCTATCGGTCTGCAAGCCTTACTTTGCCAGTCTGCCAACTGCATTCCGCTACTCTGTCGGTCTGCCAACTTTGGTCTGCGACTCTGCCGGTCTTCCTACTACACTCCGCTGCTCTGCCAGTCAGCAAACTTCACTTCTCTACTCGTCTGCCAACTCAACTTCGATACTCTTCCGGTCTGTCATCTTCACTCTGCTACTGTACTCGTCTACCAACAACACCCCGATTCTCTTCCGGTCTGCAGATTTAACTCTGCTTCTCTGCCAGTCTTTTAACTTCACTCTGCTACACTGCCGGTCTGTCAACATCTCTTAGCTACTATGCCAACTACTCTAGGCCTCTCTGCTGGTCTTCATACTATACACTGCTTCGCCTTTGCCAATTTGCAAACTTCACTCCGCTCAAATTTTACAAGAATACTACTCTGGAACTGCCATCACTAATTAGATAGATTTACAGGAAAATTGCTCATATCACATAATCGGAAAAACACAAGATGAAAAGCTTTCTAGACAATTATAGCACACCGCGTATTTCACAATTCTATTTTTGTAAAGAATCTGGTAACCGGTGTTTTTTCGCCAAGTTTTATAATAAGTACTAGAAGTTTCAAGGAACTACCGCGACAAAATCTTTTTGTTATACTGCAAAGAAAATTCAAGCATTTTCATTGGTTAATGCTGACCTGAAAAACATCGATATCTACGGCCGCTCCGGTATAACTTCTAAAGTGTCCTTAAAGCTCCTCGCCGGGAACATAGCCAAATATTCCAACCGGTAATGGCAGACATGATTCTCTCGCTTAGCTGATAGCACAGTATGCTACAGTTAAAAGCATGTTAGTAAATAACATATGAGCCTGTGGATGACATATCCAACAATTTCAAACAATATGAGGTGCAAACATTGAGTAGCGTAGACAGCCACATTCTGTAAATGTAGAATAACCTGATTGTCTACAGATACTTTGAGACCTTATCTATCTACAAAACACATAGTGAAGACTCTGGTCAGACTGTGCAGATGCACAGGCTGGACAGAGTCTTTACATTGTGTTTATTCAAAATTGTTGGAAATCTCACGCACAGGCTCAATATGTAACTAAAAAAGTTATAAATGATAACAAATACCTTTCAATTTTACCAATCTGTCCATTTTAAAAAAGTGCCCTCTTTCTCACAGGTTCAACCAAGAATATCTACTGCGACATCACTACATGTTTACTTTTTATTTGGGGCGCATTTGGGGGATATTACTAGTTTCAAAGAATTTGGTGTATAACAATGCCATAAGACGGCAAAAGACAGATATTTAGTCTAAAACTTTGCAGTAAGTTAAATTCGTAATACGACTCTAGTGACATCATTTTTCCAGCCGGGAATAAATCGTAAAATACCCAGGCTAGAAACCGTATAACCAATTTAGTGCGCGTAATAAATGTCTGGTATCTGAACATGATACAATTTGTAAACAAGAACATTTTTAATGACAAAGTGCAAAAAAACACGTTAACGGTCCATAATCATCTTTAAAGAACGGGAACTCTAACTCAATTCTTGTTAAACCGACCCCCAGGTTTCACTTTCCTTTCAACAAGATAGCATTGTCCTAAAGGATGTTGGTTTTAATGTGCCGTGAACATGCACTGTCATTTCCTAACAATGTATGCATGTTTAACCATGGTGCACGCATGAAATACAACCCGCTCTTTCTGCGTTTAAAACAGACCAGTGTCTGTGTGGTATACTTGGTTTCAGAATGATTTATAACCCGTCACAAACAAAAAGGTGCCATATGGGAAATACTTACAATAACGACTCTTCACGTCTGCTAGAATCATTTACTATCATTTTAAAGAAGAGCCTAGTTCGTTTCTAAAAGAATGAAGTTACACATTTCTGAAAAAAGGATCTGAACAAATTTGCTTCTCTTATATTAGTTGTAGACTGGCTCCCGTCTCACTGACCTGAGGTTATTGTAGAAATAGCAAACTTCAACGAAAGAAACGTAATTTCTTATACATCTGACTGGTCGGTCAGTGGTCAGTTTGAAAAAACGGGAGATAATTGAATAAGATGATTTAGTAAAAGATTAGCGGTGTAACTTATTAATTTTTAACCAAACAAAAAGGACCGTTTGGACACCCCGCAAAATAATTATTTGAAAAAAGAGGTTGGTTCGACCAGAGGTCAACAGGAGGTCGCATTACAAACATTCTATCAATGGGAAACTAGAAAGGTCATTCAAGTTTCAGGAAATAAGTCAAGTGCTTAATGTTTCGACCGTTGTAAGCCTGCATAATCTGACATCCCACGCACAATCAAGATAGCCCCCTTTTTGCCTGACGGGTCTTATTAGATAGTGAAACAATAGAGGTGAACCACATCTAATTTTTAAATTCTGAGATCTTAATGAAATGAAAACAACAATAACAACAACAAAATTTAAAATGAAAATGCCGAAGTTTTAAAGGTGTCAAGACATGTTGATCCAGTCATGTTGTGAAATACGCGCAATCTTAGATTGATCGCGAATCTTTCACTTCTCAGACGCTACTTCAGTTAAAAACATCGTGAAATTGACAAGATGAATGATTTAAGAATGATTTGGAATGAAATTGAATGAGAGTGTGGAGTGAGTTTTGAGTGAAACTAGAGGAAGGTAATCCAATATCGCTAATTTTGTTCAAGCGGAACAAAATTAGCGACATTTGTTACATCCCTTTAAAATATATATATTCAAGTAATATAAGTGGCTTCCTATGGCTTCACGAACCAATCAGACGCTTACAAATTCAAATAAATCAGCGAATTATGACTTTTTTTTAGTGAGTTTAATTTTAAATATAGTTGCCGATTCTACCCTTTTTAGAGATTTTGGAGCGTTTTTGAATGGTGTGGGCGAGTGTTTGGAATGAATGAATGGAGCGCGGAGTGAGCGATTAAGACCGGTTATGATCGGAATGACAGGCAATTTCACGATGTTGATAACGGTAGCCTCTTCTGTACGATTCGAGAATTCGATTTTTTAATAAATATATTTAGAGAAAATATTGTGAGAAAAAAAGAAATTATTGGTACGGTTAAGAACATAGTGGAACTGACAAGGTGAATGATTCTGGAATTAAATTTAATAAGTGCGATGATTGAGTTTTGAGTAAAATTCATGGGAGGTAATACAATTTCGATAGTTTCGTCCAATTTTCGTCAAAATTGGACGAAAATATCGACATTGTTTATCCACCCTTAATTATAACGCCGATAACAAAATCGATTCTTGGGCACTGAAATGGATCGTTAAATTAATCCAGCAAAATCTGAATCACTATTGATCACCCGTAAAGTAAATAGACCTCAGCATCCAGATTTATATATGTCAAATACAAAAATTCCAACGGTGGAAAACCACAAACACTTAGGTATATCTATATCAGCTGATGGATCATGGAATTGTCACTTAAAACACTCAGCTGACAAAGCGTGGTAAAGGATTAACATTTTTCGAAGTCTTAAAAATCGTCTTGATCGACAATCCCTTCAAACCATTTACTTTTCTTTTATTCGTCCTATAATAGAATATGCAGATGTAATTTGGGACAACTGCTCAAATAATTTAAAAGACGAACTCAATAAAATCCAAGCGGAAGCTGCAAGGATAGTGACCGGCTGTACAAAGCTTGTTTCGCTCGCTGATCTCGATAAAGAGTCAGGATGGGAATCACTAGAAGAACGTAGGCGAAAACATAAACTAATATTATACTTCAAAATGGTAAAAGGAATAACGCCAGATAATTTAAGTTCTTTAGTTCCCAACTCAATAGGAAGCACATCCTCATATAGTCTACGCGGATCTCGAAACCATAGAGTGCCAATTTGCAAGACAGAACTTTATAAAAGGTCATTTCTCCCGACAGTTATTGAAGATTGGAATAATTTGCCTATTGAAATACGGGAGCAAGATTCATTATCATACTTTAAGAACTATCTTAATCGTGACAAACCCGTACCAAATAAGTTGTACTTTTTAGGACAAAGGAAGCTTCAAGTCATACATACAAGGATAAGAAATAAATGCAGCTCTTTGAATCACCATTTATTTGCAAAAAGCATTGTTGACTCCCTCCTTTGTTCTTGTGGTCGTACCGAGACAAGCGAACACTTCTTTTTTGAATGTTACAAGTACATTAATATAAGAGAACGACTATTTGGCAAATTATTAGTTTTCGGAAACATCGACATTGATATGCTTCTTTATGGAAAAGAAACGCTGGCAATTGACGAAAACTCATTCATTTTCAATGAAGTTCAATGCTACATCAGAGATAGTAAACGATTTATTTAAAATTCATACTACGCCTAAAAATAAAACAAAACGATACTTCGGCGTATTATCAAGTGAACAGGCTGAGTTGTTTTGTGAAGTTGTTGCTAATATCGTTTTTACATGAATCAGAAAGACATAAGAATAACCCAATACCCCTATGCCCACTTAATTTCATTACACATACTATCTTATTTAACCCTGATTAACTATTCTCTATACGTTAAAATAATAATTGAAGGCAAAATACCATTTTTTTCTAAAAATATCTGTAAATGTGTACACATATTAAGCCATCAACAAGGAAAAGAACTTTATAAGCTCCGCTTTCGTTCTAATCCTTTTTGCATTTTTATGTTGAGATTTGTCAATTTATTATGTACAATTGTTTACTATGCAAATAAAATATGTTTAAACCAATTATAACGCCGCAACTTTCTGTTTTTGTGTCATCGCGGACCAAACAGGCGCTTTAAGATAAATAACAGCGAATAAAACTATGTAACAATTTAATATTTTTGAATGAAATGTTGATCATTTTGAACGATTTTGAAACGTTTTAAATAGAAATCAATGCACTTTTTAATGGTTTGAGTGCTTGTTTTGAATGAACAAAAGGAGCAATAAGGGAGTGATTTGGAATGGTTTTGACTGAGATGAGATTAGATTTCACATTGTTACTAACTGTAATAGGAAAATTCTCTTTTAACTATAATATCTTACACTGCTTTGAAGGTATATT